>OY743117.1:11249285-12491071 GCA_963555685.1 Acrobasis consociella
ATTGACGCTGGTACTAAGGTCCGGACGCGTACAAAGCATAATGTACATTAAACAACCGATCAGTTGTCGGCACGGTGCGTCACATGCCTTATCAGAGTTTAGGGCTTCATAGTTTAATTTTTGTTCGGTCGGTGTGCTAGTAGGGTTGCACTCACTCATGTTAAATTTATTCAAAACTGATTTGATGTAAGCACTTTAGTCTAAAGTCATTGTATCGTGGTATCTTTCTACTTTAATACCTAAGAATAATTTAATGTCGTGTAAGTCGGTCATTTCAAATTTGGTCATTAAATAATTTTTAAAATTATTCATTATTTGTAAATCAGAACACGATATAATCAAGTCATCTACGTACAATATAACATAAATGTTTTTAGTGATATCTCCTTTATCTTTTATATATATACACCTATCAACTGGAGAGTTTTTAAAACCTATTTCCTTGAGAGACTGTTCAAATGTTTCGTACCAACATCTTGCAGCTTGTTTCAAACCGTATAGAGCTTTGTTTAATTTGCATACGTAATTATCTTTAATATCGTTACTGTTAACCCCTTCAGGAATTTTCATATATATTTCTTCCTTTAGTGTACCATTTAAAAATGCTGTTTTCACATCCATGTGATGAGTTAATAAATTGTATTGATTTGCAAAGCTAATTAAGAATCGAAAGCTTGCTATCCTAGCAACTGGTGCAAATGTTTCATTGTAATCAGTAAGATATTCTTGACTAAAACCTCTAGCCACTAGACGTGCCTTATATCTTGAAGGTTTACCGAAACCATCATTTTTGATCGTAAATATCCATTTACAGTCAACGATATTTTTATCACTTGGTTTTGGAACTAAAGTCCAAGTATTATTCCTTTCGAGTGAATTGAGTTCATCCCTGACTGCCTTTTCCCATTGATCTCTGTCATTTAAAGTTTTAATTTCCTCTAATGATTTGGGTACGTCATTTGTAATTGATAAAGCGTTATAAATTTCATATTCATTTTCTGTGTATGATTTAGGTGGAAGAGTTTTGAGTCTTTCACTCCTACGTAAATGCGATTCATCAGATTTATCCTGATTTTCGTTCAACAAACTACTCTCAGATTCAATTTCTGGTTCACTCGGTATTTCATGACTGCCAATTCTGCGAATTTTACTTGTACTGCATTCTTCATCAGATTTAAAGCCATCTGATTTAGGATTTGTACTATGAGACTTTGAAGACACTGATTTAATTACTAAGTCACTATCAGTTTTGTCTTGGGAATATTTGTTGTTACTCCCTTCAGGTCTTGGTGTAGGCCTGGATTCGATAAAATTAGTCTCATCAACTACAACATCCCTTACAGTTTCAAACTTTTCGCATTCTGTGTTCCACACTTTATAACCGTTGGGTTCATAACCTACCAATATTCCTTTCCATGACCTGTTGTCAAATTTATTTTTACTGGTTTTGTTATGAACATACACAGTTGAACCAAAAACTCTGAGATTTTTAATGCTTGGTTTCCTATCATGCCACATCTCGTATGGTGTTTTAGATTGACTCAAAGCTCTTGTAGGCGTAATATTTATTAAATTAACTGCAGTTAGAACTGCATTTCCCCAGAAATATTTTTCTACTTTACTGCCATTTAACATAGCACGAGCTTTTTCTGTTATCGTGCGAACCATTCGTTCCGCAACACCATTTAACTGTGGGGTTCTAGGAACTGTTAAGTGATAGTTTATTCCTTTTTGTTTACAATAGTTTTTCATCTCGGTAGACAAATATTCGCCACCGTTATCAGTATAAAGATTTACTATTTTTAAATTGAATTTTGCTTCACTTTTAGCTACATAATCTTTGAATGCTGAGAACACTTCTGATTTGTAAGTTAACAGATACACCACACAATAATGTGTGAAATCATCAACAAATAACACAAAATAGTTTCTATTTTCAACTGTTGGAGGTGTTATTGGGCCACAAACATCTGAATGCACTATAAAGAGAGGGCGTTTTATGTAACTTTTGTCTTTTACTTTATTAAAGGGTAGGCGAGTCTGCTTCCCATTTATACATGCCTCACATAATTTATCGTTAGGAAAAACCGTTTGTATTTCATTTAAGTCATCAATCATTTTATTACTTTTCAGCTCTAAGAATTTAGTTTTACTTATATGGCCTAAACGTTGATGCCATAATTCATATTTTTGTGTATTAACATGGCATGCTTGGGAAAAAGACTCACTGTTTATTGCTGGAATTTTAAACTCCAAAGCAATCAAATTATTCAAAGACTTACCTTTCATGATGATTTTACCATTCTTTGTAACATGTGTGCCTTTTTCATCAAATATTACTGTAAATCCTGCTTGCTGCATTTTTGACACAGATAGTAGATTGTGTGGTACCTCACAACAGAATAATACATTAGATAGCACTCCTTGAACTCCTGTATTACTAATAAGGTTTATGTTACCTCTTTTAGTTGCTGAAATAAATTGATTATTTTTAGCAATAGAAATTTTTACGGGAGGATTGCAATACTCAAAAGAAGTGAATATATCATCTCTATTGATAATATGGTCAGACGCTCCTGAGTCCAACAAAAATTGAATTGTACAGTTATCTTCTTCAAAATGGTATGCGCCAGTCATAAATGCAAATCCTGAAAAAGAAGAATGAGAAGTCGATGTCTCTTGCAGGGCAATGTTTTGGACGTGTCTAGTCCTTTCTGGAGCATTACTTTGAATATTCATTCTTTTAAAATAAAAACAATCCTGTTTCTTATGTCCCTTTCGACCACAATGATGACATTTTATGAATTTTGTTTTAAATGTTCTCTTAAATGTTTTCTTATTCGATAAATTTTGTTTTGAGTAATCGTTTTTATCAACGTGAAGTATTTTAAGACTTGTGTCGCTACTTTCATTTTTCAGTTTTACTTCGTGATCTAGAAGTCTAGTTTTCACAAATGCGAGAGTGATATTATCTTCTGATAGTGTTTCGATTGCAGTGATGACACCATCGTAAGTATTTGGGAGAGTGAGTAGCAAATGAGCCACTTTATCTGTTTCCTCTAATTTGCCTCCAGCAGCAGATAATTCCGTCAACAAATCGTCAAATGTTGTGAAATGTTTTATCAATGGTACATCTCCTTTTAATTTTAATCCCAATAATTGTTTTCTTAAAGCCAATTGAGTTGCTACACTTTTTCTTTCATATATAGAGTCAAAACGTTTGAAAATAGCTTGAGCAGTACTATTTTCATCAACAAAACTAAGATACGAATCCGTCAAATACTCGACTACAATACTTTTGGCAGCCCTATTATTCTTTTCCCACTCAGCGGATCGCGTTCCTGGAATTTCGTCGTCGATAACACTGAGCAAGTTTAATTCAGTAAGTAATGTACGAATCCTGAATTTCCACACACTGTACTTTTCTCCGTCAAAGGGCTTAATGTTTCTTTTCACCTTTTCTATTGTCACAACTTTTGTTTATCACTTCAAACTATGCACTTAACTTTCACTATGCACTACTAAATGTTCTTATTTACGCTGGGCCCATAACCTATAGGAGGTATGGGGTCAAAATAAAATACTTTCCTTTTTAAATTGAATACTGAAAATATTTATTTTAATTATTTACTTGGAAGCAATACGTCCGTCTTACAACATCCCGTGACGCAATGTGAGGAGAGTCAAATAAACAGTCGATTGGATAGGTAGAACAAAGAAACATTGTTAGTCATATTAATTTTTGCACTATAGACTCCAACAGGCCTAACTGGCCAATACTAGAGTACACACACGAAAAACAATAAACCACAACTACCTAATGGTATCAATTACAGATAGTATCAAATGCTTTCAGTGGCTGTATAACATTAAATTTTATTGTTAGATAGATAGATAGACAATACTATCATAATAAAGAGACATAATTCTACAATTTCAGTGATGTCAAAAAATAAACATTTACACAGATGATAAACGCTCACATCATTGCATCGTATTATAGTGACTCACGCCTGCCTTCTTATTTATATAGTTTACAAATTGACTTGGTCAATATTTTGATTGTATCGTTTTTATTCAGGGTTTACTTCTAGCTTTATATTTAGCATCTTAGGGCTCTTACAGATGAGCGACAGTATATCCGCGACACATGTCGGCGACAGTCACCGACCGTCGCCGATTTTCGCCGACAGACGCTTCATTTGTCGCGGACAATTTGTCGCTTGTCCGTAAGAGCGCTAAGAAAAAATAATAAAAGTGTAATTTGTGCCAGACTATTAGTACACTAATAGTATTTCTAATGATAAGATAATTTGTCCATCTACGAAGATGGATGGAGGTTAATGTTTGGTCATTTACATCTCTTACTATGTTATGGATATTTATATATAAATACGTTTGTCATTATCTTATTCTATTTCATTTGAATATAAATATGGGCCAAAATTTTAACTATGAGACGATGCGGCTAACTAGTTGTCTAAAGAAGGAGTGTAATGTGTTGAGGGTTCTTGTATATCAGATGTTCGTGTGATTCTTTATTTCACCGTAATTTCAAAATGCGTAAACTGATTTTGATATATAAAGTATTATTAGAATCCTTCCTTACCGCACTCCAACTGCCAATATAAAGTTTTTTATTTCAATCTAATGGTTGGTGTATAAATATTTTATATAATTTTTTGACTATCACGCTGAATCTGACCTTTAAGTTTTTTGTATATTCTATGATAAAAATTAAAGTTAAATACAATGAAAAAAAAACTGTAGGAAATTCTAAAAATTGATAAAAAATTGCTCTTTATTGAGGTCAGCTGATTATGAAGTCGAATCTAGCAATATAATCCTACAGTTTGTCATACTAAACTGCCCGTATATTATGATAATGATGCTAAACAATGATGTCACGAATGGGTAAACATAGGAAAGATTTTTAAGGGACTCATGATTTATAATTCCCCTAGTTTTTGAACGATCGAGCGAGTTCCTCCTAACCTACTTGGACAATCCGGTGTTTGTATGTATTTATGTATGTACGTTTGCTTGTTTGACGGAAACTCGAGTAGGTACATACCTACTCGAGTTTCCTCACATGAGTAGGAGCGTCATGATATTTGGTGGGCGTTTAGAAGTAAACGTAAAAGATTTATCAAAATATTTAAATGGAGCACTGCTTTGTATGGATGTGAAACGTGGACGATGACCAAAAAGGATATAAATAAATTAGAAGCATTGAAATGTGGTGCTGTAGGCGAATAAAAAAATTAAGGTGGACAAAAAAAAAAATTGCAAATGAAAAGGTTAGAGAATGTGACAGAAAAAAGACAAATACTTGGGAAAATGTTGGTTCATCTACTACGTCACGATGCGTTCTTTGAAACAATACTGGAAGGAAAAATAGAAGGAAAAGGAGAAGTAGGAAAATGTAGAAGAAAAGTTTTTGACCAAATAAAAGAAAAATTAAACTTATAAGGAGGTTAAGAACTGAGCGAAATAAAGACAGGGAAAGCTCTCAACCGAAAAGAGCCCAGCTCTTAAATATAAGAAGTCACTTAAAGAATAATTTCGAACATGACCTAAATCAGTCAAACCAGTAATAGTTTGGGGTGAACTTTTAGTTAAATATTCAACGCTATACAATGTCCTTTTTTATTAAGTAAGTTGTTCAAAATGATGGTCTGAATCACCCCTTAAAATGATTGTACTTAATAAAAAGGACATTGTATCTCATGCTCAACTAGACACTAATCTAATAACTTCACTCAATTCATCATATTAAATTCAATTAATCCATGATATATATTTTTTTATATAATCTCTACGACCAATGAAATATATAAAAATGATAAAATACATACATACATACATACTATCACGTCTTTATCCCTAATGGGGCAGACAGAGCATTTTTAAGTCTTGCGGCTCTAAGCAGATAGAGCCCAGGGCTGCAAGACTCAAAGGCCACTTTTAGCTTGATGTGGGCAAGAAGGTGGAAGTAGGAATCAAACTAGTGATGGGTTGCTAGCCGCATCGCCTATGAATGCGATTCAATTTTTTGCCCATTCCCTCGATCGGCTCTTACGATCTGCCCGGGAAGAGAAGCAGCTGATACATTCTAAGTTTTTTCTTTTCTCCCAGACCAGCATGGAAGATAAAATAGTGATATAAATGATAAAATAGTGATATAAATTAGAATACGTATTCCTATTGCAACATTTTTACTAAAGAACAGAAGATTTTTTTCTATGTTAGGCTTGACATGGACAACCATAGAGTACTATTTCCAATATTGTCTACGTAACTCTTCGTTGGATATGCTCTCATGTGCCATGAAGACGCTTATTAAATAGTTCGGTTAGCCACACATGTACATAGGCGTTGCATATTACTGTGTCATTAACCTTGGTGGGTGGTGCAGTTGAAATAAGTACTTAGTACTAGATATATATATATATCCCATGCTGGTCTGGGAGAAATGAAAAAACTTAGAATGTACCAGCTGCTTCTCTTCCCGCGCAGATCGTAAAAGCCGATCGAGGGAATGGGCAAAAATGCGAATCATGTTAACAGGCGATGCGGCTAGCAACCCATCACTGTATTGATTGCTTTTCCATCTTCTCGCCCCCCATGACGCTAAAAGTAGCTTTTGGGTCTTGCGGCCCTGGGTTCTGCATAGAGCCGCAAGACCCAAAATGCTCTGTCTGCCCCATTAGGGATAAAGACGTGATAGTATGTATGTATGTACTAGATATATACAATAAATAAATAAATACATAGGGACAAATTACACTGATTGAGTTAGCCCCAAAGTAAGTACAATGTACATGACATGATTCAGGTAAAAAAATCTAGGTCTACGATTCAGTTACCTGATGTCAATAAGTACTTACGAGTATTATAAAATGAAGTCTTATATCTGCCTGTACTCGATATACACTAGAACTTCTACGCTTATTTTGATATGGTTTTTACTACCTTGTAGAGCATTTCTCCGGAATGGTTTACATGTAAATAATATTTGCGTGCGTTTTAATTAGAACAAAATAAAGATAAGTTAACACACATCATCATCACATACGTAATTCATAGATACTAACACATAATGCTTGCAGTCTATCACAAAAGGTAACAAAATGTATGTTACAAAATTCTATACAAAAAAAATTGTTTGATGCTATCTTCAATTCCACATTTATTCTTACCATGGTATAATTATTGCTTAGAAAGTTATTATCGCCATTTTAGAAACTGTCCGGAAATCTCAAAATCTCGGACCCTTGCGATGGTGACCACTGACCATAGCGGTGGTAATTATTCTGTTTTTATTTTACTTACGTTCATTACCATAACAGAGTGCTACGCGGCGTAGCGTGGCGTGCGTCTGCGCAGTAGGGATGGGCGCAGTCGATAGAATTGGCTTCCGTAGTTTTTGTATTGTTCAACATTCATTCCGGTCACAAGTTTACAGTGTTAAATATATAGAAATTTGTTTGTATTGTTATCTTATGTTGATTTAGGTGTTCATCATTAATTTAAATTACATCATTTACTTTACTTTGTGCGATATAGTCGCATTTATTATATTCTCACATTATCAAACTTTAATATGTTTTATGAAGAAATAATAAATTAACACTATTTATATAGTTTCAATAATTTTATCCAAATGCCAGTTTAAATCCTGCAATATTATTATTATTATGAGAAATTAATTAAAACAAGTGTGATCAATTGATTTCATTTGAATATTTGAAAGGCTCTAACATATACAAAACAGATTATAATTACGAAATTCTTTCAATAATTAATGATACCCATCAATTTTCTAAATATGGAGAAGATAATATTGTCCTAAATGCGTTAAACCTACCGTAGTTTGAACAATATAAAATGTCTAGAACATCAAACGATTATTTGCAAAATCATCGATACAATGCTCGCCTATCACTACGATTCACTTCAACCTGTCTTCCTTGACAGTGTTCAGTGTTACGAGCGAGGCGCATGCGCGCAACCGTTTGGTTCAGTGGTAACTAAGTTATTTTTTATGGCAGTGGTGACAAAAACGTGTGGTGACTTCCATTGTACGCGGAACAGAGGCTGCTCGCGGTCTACGCAACATGGCTGGGTAATACTGACCTTGTGAGGCTTCTTGGTTGTCAGTGTAAATATTCAATTTGCACTGAAGTATGTTTTCCTTACTTATTTTATATAGGAAATCTTTAGCTGTATGTTGCATTTTAGTACTTTTTATTACGAAATTGTATAGTTTTTTACACATATAATAGTTTTTTAATAGGTACTGAAGTTAAAGTCGCGTTAGTATGTAAAAAATTGCTCACTAATTAAATAATTCATAATTATTAGAAACGTCATGTGGTTTTTATTATTTTATAAGTTGTCTGGCAAAAATTAAGCATATGTATTATTTTTTATTTTTATTCACACCACCCCATTACTTATACCGCATTTGTGACTAGAGGTAATAGTTTATTTCAGGTAAAATTGTAACTAAAGTTACTGCCAAGGAGGTTAAAATCAGAATTCGTCAGTTCATCACAGGATAATTAGGAGACCATAAGATTCCTCCCTGAGCTCCATGCACACTGATCATCATCATCATCGTTTCAGCCGCATAACATCCACTGCTGGACATAGGTCTCATCCAAAAATTTACAAAATGACCGATCTAGAGCGGCCTGCACCCAGCGCTTTCCAGCGACCCTGGCCCGGTCATCCGACTACCTTGTAGGTGGATGCCCTAATCTACCTATGATTAATTTTAAGTACTAGTTTGTGAATGACATGTTTGGTTTAGGAATATTAACTGGGTGTAAGACGACTTTGCCCGACAAAACTCGACAGTAGAGCCTGTTTCTATACAATAAATATTCTGATTGATATTAGTATAAAATTGACTATCTTTACCTAGTCTATTAGACCTGGGCTTTGTCCACCTCGAAAGAGGTTATAAAAGTCATAATAATAATATAATGTAAGTAGATATAATAAACATGAGGTTATCCTCGTGATTTTAGACTTAAAAAATAACTTTTCCATTTTTTCAAGTCATTATTATTTCATTGTCTACTTTCAACAACAAATCAAATCAGTACCAAATAACTTATTTTGACTTAAGCAAGTACCCAATACGTACTATTACAGCATTACCAACGTAAATCGAGCCAACGTAATTACAAAATGCTTTTTTCTATTTGTTTGCAAAATTCTTCCTTATTTTTTAGAGAAGAATAATAAGTCAGAAATCGAATCTTAGTCTTAGTCAGAAGTGGTACAGTTGACCAATTAGCTAATACAAAATCAAAGTAAAGAAACAAAAATTGTCACTATCACAGACTGTTTAAAGTTTTTATAAATAATTGGAACGAAGTTCCTTATCGCGCGTTGCAAAAGGGGGCTAGACGGAAAAAATAAGACCAAAAGTTGTAACGACACTTTTTGCTATAGTTGTAAGCCGTGCGGCGTGCGCGTGTTTCTCTGTCTGTCTCTCTCTCTCGAACTTCGTTCCATCCGGGTGTCCCTTGACACCTCTCAAGTTTTTTACATGTAGGTGCTATGCATATTTATTAATTTACCAATTTTTATGTACACTGAAAATGTATTTAGAGAATACATAAAATTAAAGTTGAACAAAAGCACTACTTATCTCAAACAACATCTCTTCCAGTAGGCCTTTGAATGGAGACGTTTATGCAAGAGAGGAGAGAAAATTAAAATTATAAATAAATAAATAGGTACTATAGCAAAAACATAATCTACCTAGAAATAAATTTAATAACATATACTTAATATGAACAATATAAATTAAAATTAAGATGAATTCGTCTTTTAAATACAGAAATCGTTTTACTTTCTTAAGATTTAATAGTTTTTATTAAGAAATCTCTTGTTCCTTTTTACAAGGTACAGTTAGAATTAAAGGTAAACGAATCTTTGTAAAAGATATGGGCAAGGCAGAGAAGTCTTTCCAATTTTTTTAATGATGAAATTAAAACAAATTTTCTGAGCATATACAAGTTTGTAGGGACATACTTACTTTAGTGGTCTAATAAATCCCGTGGTTCGATTTATTACGGGTATGTCCCTTCCACATTACATATGTTAATGTAAAAAGTATATAAAGTGTTATTTTGCTAAAAATATTGGAACGATTTCTTATCGCGCGTTGCGAAAGGAGGCTAGACGGAAAAAATAAGACCAAAAGTTGTAACGACACTTTTTGCTATAGTTGTAAGCCGTGCGGCTTGCGCGTGTTTCTGTCTGTCTCTCTCTCGTAATTAATTAAAAGGAACTTCGTTCCATCCGGGTGTCCCTTGACACCTCTCAAGTTTTTTATATTATGTGTTAAGTGCCAAATGCTATGCCCTAACTGAGCCCATGTAACATAATAATATTTATTTTTATTTATTTATTTAACTTTATTACAAAATATGTAATAGGCGGACTTAAAGCCATGGGCTTTATCTACCAGTCAACCCAGTAATATGTGTATCACCTATTTGCTGTGTATGTGAATTTACATGAGCATTGATATATTTATGGAATAGTTAAATTTCAGAATAATGCATGACCCTGACATGTTGGGAGTAGAGCACTACCTCAACGCTCCGTTTATGAGGCGTGCAATAAAAATATTATTCATAAATTGATAGAATCATTTTTTAGAATACTCTATCACTGTAAACACATTACAAAGTACTAATTTAAATTTCGCTTTCTTGCGGTCAGTAACTTTCGCAATACAATAATCTTTGAGATTTAATTTCATACTTCTTTATTAATTAACTTCAATTTCTTCGTGGAATCTTATTACGGCTGTTTTGAAACAAAAAATACAATTTAAAACATCATCATTAACTTCTGAGTTCGTTGTTTTAATCTTGGTCTGAGTTTTTACGTACAATAAACAGGCTATCTTTGGGTTTTTCCTTACCAATATGCAGGTGTACTTTATGTTTAAAATACCTATATATGACGTAGAAGGGACATACTCGCAAGAAATCGAACCACGGACTAAACTAGATCACTATATTACAATGATAATAAAACAACAGTCAAAAACGTTTTTGTTTTTTGAAAAATCGTCATTCCCATACAAATTGGCCGAGCGGCTGCACACTTATTATTATATTATTATTATATGGAAATGCCGAATATTTTTTAGTTTTTGACTGCCATTTTAATTTCATAATACTATAGTGGTCTAGTATAGCCCGTGGTTCGATTTATAACGGGTCCCTTCCACGTTGTATAGTGACCCGCCTCAGCATTGCACGATATCTAAAATACATGTAAACTTGGATCACTTTTTCTATTGATAAAAAATCCGGTGAGTAGTCGTACATATAAAAGGACAGATGGCAGAGAGATACATCATTTTATTGGAACGAAGTTCCTTATCGCGCGTTGCGAAAGGAGGCTAGACGGGAAAAATTAAGATCAAAAGTTGTAACGACACTTTTTGCTATAGTTGTAAGCCGTGCGGTGTGCGCATGTTTCTCTGTATGTCTCTCTCTCTCCTAATTAATCGAAAGGAACTTCGTTCCATCCGGGTGTCCTTCGACACCTCTCAAGTTTTTTATATTTATGTATTGAGGAAGAGTAATAAACATTTTCACTCAACTCATCAAAGTCCAGAATCGAAAACATTCACTTCGATTTTAGCTGTAGTTGACATAATTTCAAGACTACAAATTGAATAAGTATAAGTTTAGGTAAAAATTAACTAGTTTTATCTTTTAGATTGGTACGTATTTTCATTCGAATAAGTGATTTTGTCACTGTCATCTGGTAACAACTTTTTTAGTATAATTTTTTTTTCATAACTTAAAACAGACTTCACCCCTAACTACATAACCTTGGGAATATTTTGGTAAAATTTCTATGACACCACCTGACAAGTATTATCCTTACCTTTTTAAATAAAAACAAATCCATTATAATGATCCAGGCGTCTTCGTCTATAAAAAAGGTAAACAAAGCATATTATATAGCAAAACACAACTTATAATATAAACAATACAAGCAAAACAAAGCTCATAAACATGTGATCTCTCCAACCTGTGGAGAGTGTAGGCCAAAGTTCTCTGGCTGCTCTAGCCAAGTATGACTCTATTAGTACGGAGAGGGTCGTGTTCCAGACAAAAAGATCTGATGATGATACAGATCGCGACGAACTGATAACCTACTTCTTTTGGAAGTAGGTTAAAACTCATATTTCAACCTACATGGAGTTGGCTTTAGACAGAGAAAGATGGAAGGGATTGGTTGCTCCACAGACAATAGCTTAGCTCTTTAATACGAAGAAATAATTGCTTCATTAGCTCATCAGAACCATCCTATTGTTCCCTTTGTATGGGAGATGAAACACGGTGTAAATTCACCGTAGTACACGATCATTTAGTTTTAATTGTTAAGTCCTTGCGTTTAAATTGAGTAACACTTGTCCTAACACCTAATTAGGACTCGTGAACGTATCAAATTGTTAGTTTAAATCTAGCTCAAGGAGTGTGATGAAACTTGTTTAGTTCAGGTAATTTTGTTTTAAACACATATAAATACATTAATAATACAATAAGTGGTTTATTACTGTTTAAAAAAGTTCATAAAGCAAAAATACTGTACTTTTGTAATCAGTTCAACTTATTATAAATGCGAAAATTTGTATGGATATATGGCCGTTTCTGTTTGTTTTGCTCTAACATCAAAACGGCTGAACGGATTGGAATGAAATGAAGGATATCTGGATCACAAAGTATAAAAATAACCGGACAAGTGCGTATCGGGACACGCGCAGAGTATGGTTCCATAGTTACGAAGGCCGATTCTGAGGTCACGGTTAAACGACTAGAACGTCTAAAAATCTATTTTTTATTGAGTCTGTCTGAAATTTTTCTCTGTCTGAAATTAATTTTACTCTTTAATCCCTATAGTTGACTGGGAGAGAACGCATTGTAGACAATTTTTATTATGTAACAATAAAGTTTTAAATATAAATGAATCATTAGAAATATTCTCAATAAAATTTTGTCCAAAATATGTTGATAAACAAACAGTATGCCCAACGCAAGCATTGTCTAATGAGAAGGAAATGAAAAGTATAAGCATCGCTTGTATTGCATGTTCGACGAAAGTATTTGTTGATTGTGGATGTTTCTTTGAATGTACATATTTTGTGTTCGACAACATTCTTTGTCATGCAACGATGGTGGAATAAGCAGCAAATTGTTTGGTCGTTAAATCTCATCTCATATGTTTATTCTACTGTAGCCATAACAATAACAAATTCTACTAACAAACAACAAAAAACGAAGAAAAACGTAGTACTAATTACCAAAAAGTTCAAACAAAATTAATGCAACCGGGAAATAACTTGAAACATAATTTTTATTTATTTTTAGCTCACATTTCTTTTTTTTTTAAAGACAAAGTGAAAATCATTTATTTATCCTTGGATATTTGTATCACTTGATAAATGTCAATTTTTCTTTTTGTATTCTTTTTTTTTCTTTCTTTTTCTTTATTTTTCTATTTATTTCTTCAAAGGTAAATGTTGACGTTTCGAATCAGGTTACACTGACCGTGGTCTCAGCGTGACTGATAGAGCGACCTCAGGCCTTCTCCTGCTTGGTGTCATCATCACCTAGGATGCATATAGTAAAAAAAATTATAAGGCTTTATCCGTTCCATGCAATTTTTTTAGATTTCTTTCTTATGTAACACTCTTAATATAGTATATTAGAACATATTTTTTGTCACTTTTATTTGTCTTTATTATAATGAAAACACATATCAATCTTGTTACTTTCTCAAGTGTTTTTGGTGTAATTTGTACTACTATCCTTATTCGGCAATCTGGATATATTCTGGTAAAAAACTGATTTTGCACCGGCGTTGTGTTTTTGTTAGGTACCAATCACTGGATTCCACGCCGCTTTCAATTTTTTTAGCTATTCAAAAATAATTTATACTTACGTACTTTTCCTTTAGGTACTCTGAAAAGGAAATAATGAGGAACATATAGCGCATTTTAATTTCGCATGTCTCCTGATGATGATGCTGGACCATGACCTTCTCTATACTACCAGAGCCATGTACTAAGCCAGAGTAGCCACCCCGCTCGGTCTATGTGTTGGAGAGGTCTCACTTATGTATATAATATAACCTGGTTAGCTTGTATTTCCTCGCCTTCTACAACATCCACAGGAAGACTTGTAGTGTTGCTAGTCTACTATGGCATACGGCAGTATAGAATAATAAGTAACATATATTATATTAAAACGAATTATAAAATATATAGGTACATAAATCAAAAACTGAACAGACAATGACATATTGCACGAACATGATAATGAGTTGTGAAAAGCCTTGGCAAAGGCAGATGGTATACATGACTTCCTATGAGTTGATAATAATTTATGAAGTAATTGTCTACTTAGTCTATTGTCATTTTAAAGAGCTGCTCATTATGACGTCAAATAGAAAAATAATAATCAGCGCTGCATTACTGAAGAAATTATTGCATTCATTTCACAAGTTTTATGTACGGTGAATTTTCATTGATTTTGGAGGCGAAGGCCACTACATAAAGATCGTTATGGAGACCTAATTAGCTAGTCAAAATAAAAAGTCAGAAACAAAATTTTTTGACTAAAACTCGAAAGTAAAATCATGAGATTCAATTAGTAGTACCGCCGCCAGGCGCCGCCGGCTGGTCATTCGGAGGTCATCGGGGTCACGCTGTAGTTTTGGACGGGCGTTACTACGTGGTCTCGATCGAAAATAATTTTCTCATCTTTTTTTATCGTACTTCATACACAAATTTGTGAATTTACCTATATGGAGAGAGGAATTTATATATTTTTTTTATATTATTTATATGAAATTTCAGCGTCTTTGTTTTTTTTTTTTTGCTTTTGCAAGAAAATATCTATACTTTATCGGTAAAGTACGTAGTACGTAATTAAAATGATTTTTTTTTTGTATTATAAACAAAATTATTACGCTTTAATCAAAAACTCTAGTAACTCTTATTTATTTAAATCTGACTCATATGTAAATAATCACTGCCAGAGGCGTAGATAATAAGCTAACTAATTGCCGGCCTGTAATAAATTATTGAATTTAAGATGTTAGAACATTGCAATGTTAGTGAGAGGTCAATTGTGACCGCTGGGTGCAATTGACACTTTGATTGTCTAAATTAAATTATAGTTGCATCATGTCTCTTGTGAGATAAGACAATAAGGAAAACCAAACAACGTATAGGTATTAGTCCTAGAATAAATCAGCGAAATGCATGTCGGGCCATGCTCAGAGTAGAGATTCAAAGTTACACAAAATCGAAACTATAAGAGTTACGTCTAGGGACTTGAAACTTCAAAAAATATAACCGGCCAAGGGTGATTCGGACTCGAGCACGAAGGGTTCCATGCCATTAACTATAAAAATCACAAGTCTTATAATCTGTTTTCAGCATTTATTTGTTGTTATAGCGGCAACAAAAATCCACATCATTTGTAAAAAAAACAACTATCTAGCTGCCACGGTTCACGAGATACATCTTGGTGGGTGACAGACAGACGGACAGTTAAGCCTCAGTTATAGGGTCCCGTTTTTACCATTTGGGTACGGAACCCTATAAAGGGACGAAATTACAAATCTAGTAACTCAGAAAGAGCTACAAAATGGCAAAGGGGCAGCGAGTTTACAGTTCTAGAACTAGCAAAATACTAGAGTTACTTTAACCACTAAATATGTAAAAAGTACAGAAGGCCTATTACTTTGACTCAAGATACGAGTAGGACCTTAGTAACAAAGTCAGACAATGGCACTGTTTTTAATAGGACATTGTGTTTTAGTGGTTTATAACGAACGAACAGATTGTGTGTCAAAGTTTCCAAAACATCAGTGGGACACTAGCTTTGACGCGCATGCACTGCATTTGTAAATATTACCATTTTCAACTTGCTACAGAAGTATTCAAACAAACTTCGACGGAACTAGTGAGACTAAACCAAATAAACTACTGTCAAAAACACCTACTTACCTACCATTTATCTGTAACTCATTTACGCTACACTAGTTAATTTTATTTACAAGTAACCACCTTACCCAAGAGCTAGTGCGTATTTCGACCAAGGCAGGAAACTGGCCATTCAACGTAGGAATGCCGCCAGCCTCTTAGGAACATTACTTAGTGATATTATTTTTTTATTTTTAGTGAGTACTAGTTATTATAGCTCTCAAAAGTTATTTAATTATTCTCTTTATTTATTTTATTACATATGTTAGGTTTTAAAAAGTAAAAGATACAAAAAAAACTTTAAATTATAAAACCCGCTGGCAGCGTGGCAAGGCCCAAGCTACCGGCGGTTAGGGCTCCAAGTTATTATTAATATATTATTATTTAATTATAATATTATTTAGTTTTATTAATGTAATACTAATTTTTTTTTCGTTTTATATTATAAAAAAGTTTATAGTTTAAAATAAAATAGAAGTACTTTCATAATAAAGAGGTTGCATTCCTAAAATAAATTGCCCCTTACTAGTGCTAGGTACTTGAAAGGGGCAATTACTAGGTACTTGTAAGAGGCAATTAATTTTAGGTACCTAGTTATATCATATACCTTTAAACGAGCAATTCTTGTATATTTATTTATATATATATTTATTTATAAATTTCTGTGATCTCGAAAACGGCTCTAACGATTTTGCTGAAAATTGGTATATGGGGGTTTTTGGGGGTAAACAATCGATCTAGATTAGTCTTATGTTTGGGAAAACGCGTGTTTTCGAGTTTTCATTCGTTTTCTTTCCACGCAGAATATGGTCGCTAATTTCCTCGCGCCGGCCGCCATCCGCTTAGCTCAGTGGTTAAGGGTCCTCCCCGCGCTAACGACCTTGAAAACACAAAAAAATTAATTTCTCTTTCTGTAAGTGAGATTATCAGAAACCCTCGTACAACTTTTTAGCTAGTATCCTTAAGTTTCATTAGAACCTCGAAAATCATTGAAATAAAATACCCTGAATTTTCCTTTGCAAAAAATACTAAAAACGGCCATTTTTGACTCTTTTTGTAAAGGTTTCTAAACCGGATAGTATTTCAATGACTTTCGAGGTTCTAATGAAACTTAAGGATACTAGCTAAAAAGTTGTACGAGGGTTTCTAATAATCTCACTTACAGAAAGAGAAATTATTTTTTTTGTGTTTTCAAGGTCGTTAGCGCAGGGAGGAGCCTTAAGGATGCTGACCGCTAGAAAGAGTGTTACGGGTTCGAATCCCACTTGGTGACTTACTTTTGTTTTTTTTAATGTTCAAGTTTATATATAATTTTTTATTTTGTACTGTTTTTAGACAAGTTTAAAAAAATGTAGTTAATGTTTGAGATGTAACCGACCGAGCAAAGCTCGGTCACCCAGGTACTTATATATACAATATGTAACAAATACCCTGTCCGATCCGTGAAGGTAATGTTGTATGGAGCTGGCGATTTTTTTGTGATTTCAGGAATGGGAGAAGCTGATAAATGGAACATATTCAAGCTACCCAACATTACCTTCACGGATCGGAGGGTTTTTGTTACATATTGTATAGTCAACTACCGAATTTTAGAACTCAACCTAATTTTAAAACTTTGCAGTCTTGGTAACTTAAATTATTCCGCCAGAAATCGCAACAATAGAACAAAATTATAACTAGACAACTACATCTTTATTATTCTTCTAAAGAAAATCTATTAAAAATCCAATGAATAAGTAAAACATTCGTTCCGTACAATAAGCTAGTAAATGAACCTATAGATTATGTATTCCTCACGCCACCTTGACCGTAAAAACATGAACTCAGATGTAATTGCATGGCGTGGCAGGAAAACTGGGCAAGAGTGACTCGAAAATAAGACATGGTTCCGTAGGTAATATAAATTTTTTAAATAAGATATTTTATTTTTATAACGATAAATAATAATATGTATAGGTAATAATCTATTTGAGAAAAGAGTTCTCGATAGGTACAGAATTTTATATTTTCTCCCAAATATATTTTTCTCGTTTTTGATTTTTCCTGTTTATTTATTACATTATAATCTTTGCAAAATGTACTTTCAGAAAATCTAAAGAAACAAGCAGTACTAGGTTTGCAAGACTTAAAGTTTAGGTTTAGGGTGGCAATCAGTAATAGAAAGTTATTTGGCTATTGAGAAAAATCTCTACATTTACCCCTTTTTAGGGTTCCGAAGTAAACGAGGAACCCTTATAATTTTGCTATGTCGCTATCTGTCCGTGTTTCTACTCAGAGACTGTAAGTTCTAGAAATCTGTTATTTGACATGAGTATGTATATTAATTATGGCGAGAAATTGGTAAAATTAAAAAATATATTTTTAGGGGTGTCTAAGGTATCTCCCATACATGTAAAGTGACAGTCAATTTTTTCCCTTATTGACTCATCGTGTCATTGTTGAATAAGTCTTTCTAAAATGTTATTAAGTTCTTAGTAAATGCCTTACGGATTCGATTCTGAATTATTTGGTTTTATAGTGCTAATTTTTGTTAGTGTGGTGGGACGCTTGACTCTAACAAAAATTTGCACTCTATGAACTAAAATTGTTTTTTTTTTTTTGTTTATTTAAATTATTGTTATTTTTTGGTATTCAATAAAGAATTACTTAAGTCTAACAAAACATACTGAAATAATTTTAAGGGTGAATTCAGTTCATGACACTAAATAACTTTCCCCAAAGAACTCGTATCGAAATGTGAAAGTAATTTTTGGCCTCAAATACAAGTTGACCGATCAGCTGATACGAGTTTTTATGGAAAGCCAAAAATTATTTTTCATATAGCGACTTACGTTTCTTGCGGATTTTTTTTTTTCTACCAAGCATTGAATTTACCCTCAAAATACTACCTCCGTGGTGTAGTGGTTAGAGCGTTCGGCTCATACCCGGAGGCCGCGGGTTCGATTCGCGCCGGGGGCAACGACTTTTTGTTGTTGTCCTAGTTTGGTTAGGACATTCTAGGCTGATCACCTGATTGTCTGATAAGTAAGATGATCCGTGCTTCGGAGGGCATGTTAAGCCGTCGGTTCCGGTCACTGTCTTTGACATTGGTCGTTACCTAAAACCATGTCAGAGGCCTTTAAGGCGGTTTAAAAAACTCTGACACTAGTGTTAGTCACTAACACACACGATAAAAAGAAGACCCTCAAAATAGTTTAAGTATATTTTGTAAGGCCTTATATATAAACATGAAAAATTGAGGGCTGTAGATAGATAGAGGGAATATAATAGTACAGAAATATTATATTCCCTCGTTTTTAAACCAACCCAAATAGAGGATGTATATACATCAGTAGCAAGATCATCACGCTGAGTCACGGATAATGTTCTTATATAGATAGATGTTATAATTACAAGGAAAATATTTTCCTGTATTTGCGGTATATGGTACTTGCATATCAATTTTAATTACAGTCTATTACCTACATCTATCATTCAGTATATAAAGTCCAGATAACTTTTAAATGAGTTTTTTAATCACGACGGTCATTAAATGTAAATAAATGCATACCAATAGTTTTAATGGTTCAAATAGCTAAATTATATATCTACTTTTTACATTTTATTATGATTAAAGTTTTGTTTTGGTATCTTGTAGAATTGTTCATAAAATAAAATCTAATATCACGTGGAAAGGTGTACATATCCAAAATATTACATACCCGTAATAAATCAAATTACAGGCTATGCTTGATCACAATATTATAATGATATTAAAATAAAAGTTAAAAAAAAATCGTCATTCCCATACAAATTGCCCGGGCGGCTGTAAATCACGTCTTTATCCCTAATGGGGCAGATAGAGCATTTTGGGTCTTGCGGTTCTATACAGAGCCCAGGGCCGCAAGACCCAATAGCCACTTTTAGCGTCATGGTGGGCGAGAAGATGGAAAAGCAATCAATACAGTGATGGCTAGCCGCATCGCCTGTTAACATGATTTGCATTTTTGCCCATTCCCTCGATCGGCTTTTACGATCTGCGTGGAAAGAGAAGCAGCTAGTACATTATAAGTTTTTTTTATTTCTCCCAGACCAGCATGGGATTTTATTTTTACTTATTTTAATTTCATTATTCTGTTATGTTCTAGTATAGCCCGTGGTCCGATTTATTACGGGTATGTCACTTCATTGGTTTTCTTATTTTAACGAAAAAAAAGAATACAAATAGTAAATTATGCCGACAAGATGAGATGATGCAATTTACTAAGTTGTTTACAGCTTCGCTTCAATGAACTGGATATTTTTTTAGGTAATAAATGTTCACTCATTGAAGCAAACTATAACAAAACAGTAAAAAAAGTTTAAGATAACTATGAACTATAATGAAGAAGTAAGTTGAGTGCTATCTGTAGGACACAGATAGCACTCAATTTACTCTAGATAGCACAACTTACGCAAAGTATACGAAAATTCGATCTGCGTTTACTATCATTGTCTATTTTTTAATAACAAACTTTTCGGAAATAGACTCACTCTCAAATAATCTCAAAAAAGGAATACTAGTTTGTAACTAGTATCCCTTTCCCTTGTTTCAATATTTACAGATACATACAGATACATATTTCACGTCTGTATCCTTGACGGGGTAGACAGAGCCTAGGGCCGTTAGGCTCAAAGGCCACGCTTACCGTGGTGGTGGGCGTTAAGATGGAAAAGGAATCAAAATAGTGATAGGTTGCTAGCCGCATCGCCTATTACCATGATTCAAATCTCGGCCATTCCCTCGATCAATATCAAATTTCAATATTTGACAATAAAAGAACGAGACAAAATATTTTAACTATAGGTTTATATAAACCTATAGGTTTAGCAATAATTTGTTATTTTTTAATGAATATAAAGGAAGACCTTTAGCTTCTCTCAGTCTTCTCACAGAAATTGAGGTTATTTTATTATAAGGATCGTTATTAGGTGTTTTAGTCAATAAGCTACCGTGTATCACGCTATTACAACACGAATCAACGATAAAGTTTCTAAACTGATCACTGCTAAGCAAGTCTTAGCAGTCTCACTTAGTGAATTTAGTTTCTTTTTCTGATTTTGTGTGTTCGTGTAAAATTTAAGTAGGTACTAAATTATAGTGTCATAAAGTTACTCGTCAACTTTGGCTAGTATCAAATGAACTGCAAATACATAATAAGACATAAGCAGCACTTAACACATCATGAGTATAAATACGATGAGTTCACAGGTACATACATTTTCTTTCTTGAATTGCAAAGTGTAATGTGCAAGAAGCAGATAGTGACATTTAAATAAATACTTAAGATTGAAAAAATCATAGAATTTAACCACAAAGTATAGGATCTGCAGAAGTAAAACAAAAAGAAACTGCAGATCTACGAAAAAAATGGCCGGTAATCTAAGAAAACTTCTTGATAGGCTGTTTTTGTCTCGTTATTTTTCACCTTAGGCCTACTGTCTGTCTTGCTTAGGTCTAAAAAATAAAGCCAAGGCCTGAGCCTGTTATAAGTTTTTAGATGTTTAGTTTCTTTCTATCCTGCAGAGTGAAAGGCATTTTTAATAAACTTCAAAAGAAGAGGTTATCAATTCGGATGTATATTTTTTTTTGTTGGTTTTGGTTTATTTATTTATGTTAAACAAATTTGAAAAAATATTTTTTTGTTTGAAGGGCGTACTTGTCATGTTGTCCCATAGAATTAAAATATTATCAAGATCAGTACTTTGGTCTTGAAGACGGTTTTTAGTTTTGGAATATTATATTACGTGCTATTATATCGTTGTTTCTAATTTCATTCCAGACGGTGAAATCAACATGCGACTGCATCAAGACACAACTCTGCACTTTAGCAGTGTCTCTGACACTGTTTAACACAGTGAGACTACCACGGGAGGCGTTCAGATATGGGCCAGTTCCATACCTGGTGGTGTACACGTTTTGGCTACTGGTGGCTGGGCTGCCGACGTCACTGCTGCAGCTGGCGATGGGGCAACTGAGCCAACAAGATCCTATTGGAGTTTGGAGAGCTGTCCCTATTCTACGAGGTACTGAAGACTTTTATAGTAGAACGTCGAACGTAGAAATATATTTTATAAAGAATGTTGAAACATACATAACCTCATGTTCTCTTCATCTTAGTAATTGGCGGGCGTTGTTTCAAAGCCCAGCCCATGATCGAGATATTTGGAATGAGATGAGGAAGACCTTTGCCCAGCAGTGGGACAGTATAGGTATATGATTAAAACCTTACTTCACCCCCAAATTACACAACCAATTTTGATAAAATTTCACCACCTGTCAAGCCTCAACACCCTTTCAAACGAAATTTATAAGAATTTCACAAAGGCGTCTTTGAATAATCGGTGAACATACATAAAAATGGAACGCGAATTGATAACTTTCTTCTTTTTAAATTCAGTTAAAAAAGAGATAAATCTAACCAGTGTTCGTTACACACAAAAAATAAAGAACGAACGTATTAATTGGTTTCATACCAAATAGGAAGCGGTCAGCAAATAAACATAAACAACAATGAAACAGCCAATTACCGGGTACGTCGTGTGCACATCAGAACTGCACAAAATAGCTGCATATTACACAGATGGCAACACCAGATAATGCAATTGACATTGTTTTTGGGTGTAGGTTTTTTATTTGTTTGTTTGTAATAACTTTACTGTACTATGAAAAAACACAATTACATACAATAACAACAGAATAAATTTACAACGGCGGACTTATCCCATAATGGAATCTCTTCCAGCCAATCGGTGAAGAAGAAGTTGGGACAATTACTTACCAGAAGGATGTAGAAGTTTGTACTTGTACAGGATAAAGTTTTTTATTATTATTCTGAAGTGACTATGATTATTGTGATAATTCGATGACATTTCCATACCATGATGACCTTGTGACGTTATTATGTTATTCCGCCACTATGGAGGTTTGGAGTTTTAACTCCAACCAGGGCAAGTCGTAAAATGGCCTTTTTAGGGTTCCGTAGCCAAATGGCAAAAACGGAAGCCTTATAGATTCGTCATGTCTGTCTGTCTGTCCGTCCGTATGTCACAGCCACTTTTTTTAGAAACTATAAGACCTATACTGTTGAAACTTGGTAAGTAGATGTATTATGTGAACCGCATTAAGGTTTTGACACAAAAATAGAAAAAAAAACAATAAATTTTGGGGGTTCCCCATACTTAGAACTAAAACTCAAAAATTTATTTTTCCTCAAACCCATACGTGTGGGGTATCTATGGATAGGTCTTCAAAAATGATATTGAGGTTTCTAATATCATTTTTTTCTAAACCGAATACTTTGCGCGGGAGACACTTCTAAAGTGGAAAAAAGTGTGTCCCCCCCCCCGTAACTTCTAAAATAAAGGAATTATAAAACTAAAAAAAATACATAATGTTCATTACCATAAAAACTACCAGCGAAAATTGGTTTGAACGATGTCTAGTAAGTAGTTTTTTTTTAATACGTCATAAATCATAAACGGCAATTTACCTTTCATTCAATCAACTCAAATATAAAATTTAAAAAAAAACAACTACAAGACTTTTATATTATGTTATTTGCTACTACGGAACCCTTCATGGGCGAGTCCGACTCGCACTTGGCCGCTTATTTAAATTGACCTCGGTCGAATGTTTATAAAATATACAACTTCGAAGGGACTTACCCGTAATAAACCAAACCACAAGCTATACTACATCACTATAGCATGATAAAATTGATCTAGTACAGCCCGTGGTTCGATTTATTATTTATTATTTATGTCCCTTTCACGTTGTATAGCATCGGTGAGAAAGTGTTCTGTAATATTCTCCCGGGATAGCTCAAATGCTCTGTCTACCGTATCTATACTAATCTATACTAATATATATACTAATATTATAAAGCTGAAGAGTTTGTTTGGTTATTTGTTTGTTTGTTTGTTTGTTTGAACGCGCTAATTTTAGGAACTACTGGTTCGAATTGAAAAAATATTTTTGTGTTGGATAGATCATTTATCGAGGAAGGCTTAAGCTATATAACATCACGTTGCGACTAAAAAGAGCGATGAAACAGTCGAAAATGTGGAAAAAACGGGGAAAATTATTCATCTTTGAGGGCTTCCGTTGCGTGCGCTGCGAAAACCGTTCGAGATACCCAAAAAATATGTATAAAATAATTATTCCTCTTTAAATTATATAAAAAAATGTCCGCGACAGTATATGTCTATCTTTTAAGATTAACTCACAGTAACCGTTTTTATGATGATCAGGTCGAAATTAATGCATTATTACAAATTATTTGACAGAGTTGTAACAACATAATAATATTAATCTTTATCCAAATAAATTTGATATTGATTAAGAGTATTTAACTGTGAACAAAATTGTGTTTGACATCACCTAATTTCAGTAAACATTTTATTAGATAATACAATTTTAAAATAACTCTGAAACAAAATTCACACGCGCTGCATGATGACCGCTGGCCGGCGATGAAGAAAAGACGTGATATTGTAAAAATATGTTGCCAAACTCTATAATCGTTTGTTTAATATTCCTAAAATTGTTATTTATCTTTAATTCCAGGGGTTGGCCATCTGAAGGTGCTGACGTCATATCTATGTTGTGTCTACAACATTATGTATATAGCTCTGTCCCTGGCTTTCTTCATATGGATCGCAAAAGGCTCGTTCCCTTTGAGAGACTGCATGAGGTTACATATTACACCTGTAAGTATGATTTATTTTGGTACACTTTTCGGCCACGGGTCCATAGGGACCCGGTCCTTTGAGGCGTTCAAGGGGCCAAAGCCAACATGAAGAGGCCTTTTAGTACCTTTTTATCTAAAATGTGAGATGGCTGCATCTACGGAGGTCTATCCCTGAGATGCACTAACGGACAGTCCTCCATAGCTGCCGAACTATTGCCAGGGAGGGATTAACTTGGTTTGGGCTATGTGGATGGGATGTTAGTGGGCCGGGTAACTGGGTTATGGAGTGAGATACGGACATCTACCTAAAAATCTCTCACAATAATTTTAACCTGGTAGATTATTTATTATATTATTATTATGACATCAGCGAAATGTATATAATAAAAAAAATACTGCATAATAATTTTTCAAAACTAAAAACCGACTTCAGCCTCATACTACACAAGTATAAAAATTTTTTTTTTATTATATTATGTTTCGTAAATGATTACTTCACATCAGGCAGACAAGGGTGGAATAAGTTTTTTTACTATAAATTTGTTTAATTGGTCATGTTCATAGATGATGCGGCTCGCAACCCATCACCATTTTGATTCCTTTTTTCCATCTTAACAACGCTCATTAATAAACTTTTTTATTTCAGCGTGGTTATGAAAATAAAATGAATGCGGCAGAATGTTTTAAGTAAGTTTTTAAACTTTTTTGATCTTTCGTCCAACTCTACTTAGACAACTGGTTAGCTACCCAACAGAAATGTACTTGAGTCCTTTTAATACCTACCTAATTGATATTTTTTTTTACTATTTCAGTTCCACTTTTCTCTCACCATTCACGGAAAGTCCACAATATTTCGGATTAATGTCGATTTTAATGTTTTTTTTATGGTTCTTCGTGCCACTATTGTAAGTATTTCTAATTTTTTAAAAAATAAAATGTAGTTAGCCCTTGTTACAACAAATGCGTATAAGTACCTATTTTGCTATATCGCTGATTTGCAAGGTGTTTTTATTAAAATCAGCGATTATATTATAGTTTTCTAAAATAATTGGCAATAAAATTTCATTCATAAAGATCAAATTAAAAATTAATTAACAAAGGTAATAAATAAATAACTAATTCAAAACTAGTTTATTTGTCAAAATAAAATTGCCTACTTATTAATAATAAGCCCTGATTTCATATAAATGTCGACGTATTCAATAAAAAACACATAAATACTATTAGTCCGTTTTTTAAAGAGAATTCTTATAAGGAGAGGTATACTTTTCTGAGTTCAGCAATGCCACTTCGTACGAATATTATACACGTCTACCCAAGCCCAAAACGCCCGGGAGCCAGATTGAACTCCGCGTCATGAGGAGGGGAGGGGGGCCCAAAGTACAGAGCTCCCGGCGCTCAGAAAAAAAATTCTGGCGGAATTGTTTGGACATTTGAAATAAGTTTGGTGTCGTTTTCAGGTAACCAGATGATGCCCAGTTCATTCCTCATACCAGTTCTTTTAGGGTTCCGTAGCAAAATATGACGTAATACTTAAAATACTAAACCTTTTGTAGTAACGTAATGTAAACAAACCCTTATATTTTTATATTTTTGTATGAAACTTGGTTTATAAAAAATACTATCCGAGAGCCCGTTTAATGCAAATTATAAAAATATAAACAATAAATATACTTTTATCTATTTTCAATGTAAAATAAAATAATTATTGCTTATACCTAATAGAGCCGCATAGAACGGTTTATCTTCGAACTACTATATGAAACTTTTCATTTGTCCTTTCTGGCTATCACGACTGGTGGCGTTGGATTCCTTGTAACGCTCAAAACCCGAAACTCTCGGTTATAGAGTGCTTAAGGGGCGGAGGGGGGAGGGGGAGGCAATCAAAGATGGCGGAAGAGCAGTTTGGTTTTCACGCCATAATTCCATAAGTACTGGACTGATTTCCAAAATTTAAATGATTTCTCAAAGGCAATAATATGCTCCATGTTTTGTCTATAAACATCTTAGATGTATTTATTACAGTTGATGAGTTTTGTTAAATGAAATGTTGAAGCTACAGAATTTTTATTTACATCTAGAAGTGCCCGCGGGCTTTGATCCACATGGGAATTTCAGGATAACACTATCCTATATCCTTTCCCGGGTCTGAAACGATATCCATGCCAAATTTTATTTAAATCGGTCCAGTCATACACGCTTGATGGAGTGACCAAGGGAAATAGGGATTTATTTATACATATATAGATTTCCTCCACAATAACAACAAGTTAGCGTTTGGAGCGATTACATTTGGTACTGCAAGATTTCAAGCATCTACATCTAATCAATTCTAAGCATGCTTGAGCAGCCATAGGACTTTGGGTCCACAGTGGCACCCAAACTTCTCCTTTTCCCTGCCAACCCCATTTAGATGGGCAAGGAATATTCAGATTTTTCATAAGCACTGCCCCGAAACCTTAACAGCTTGTAAAACTGCCCTTAAGGTATGTTGTTTGAGAGCAGCCTCTGTAGGAGGCAATTTTTCGGTTTGCCTGTCCTTCTTATCCAACAGCTCCCCGAGTAACAGCTAAGATACTAGATGGTTCGGCTTTAGTTCATATGTTGAGCCCATAACCGTCAAAAATATTTGGGGATTATGCTACCAATGCATTTTCATCCTTTCTGATTAGAGAACTATCTAATGTCAAAAGACTGGACGTGATTGGTGACTGGAGTTTGAAGAATGGCAGCTCGAGAAAAACGCGGTTCTGGCAAACGCTTACAACCACGCAATCAATAGTTAGCGAACATACAAGGATTCCAAAAGGCTAACTTTCTTCGTGAAGGATCAAACAAAGAAGAGCTATACCATCTTTTGTCGTCACATTGTGACTCAAACATGGGTAAACAAGCACTTACGAATGGGTAAAGAATTCATCATAACTGTAGATAATGATTTATTTTTCTAATAAAAAATCAGAATATTCCTTACCCATATGAATGGGGTTGGCAAGAAGAAGGAAAAGATTGGGTGCCACTGTGGACCCAAAGTCCTATGGCTGCTCAAGCATGCTTAGAATTGATTAGATATAGATGCTTGAAATCTTGCAGTACCAAATGTAATCGCTCCAAAAGCTAGCACGTTTTTATTGTGGAGGAAATCTATATATGTATAAATAAATCCCTATTTCCCTTGGTCACGCCATCACGCGTGTACGGCTGAACCGATTTAAATGAAATTTGGCATGGATATCGTTAAAGACCATGGAAAGGACATAGGATAGTGGTATCCTGAAATTCCCATGTGGATCAAAGCCCGCGGGCACTTCTAGTTGTAAATCAAATTCTGTAGCTTCAACATTTCATTTAACATAACTCATCAACTGTAATAAATACATCTAAGATATGTATAGACAAAACATGGAGCATATGATTACCTTTGAGAAATCATTTAAATTTTGGAAATCAGTCCAGTACTTATGGAATTATGGCGTGAAAACCAAACTGCTCTTCCGCCATCTTTGATTGCCTCCCCCTCCCCCCTCCGCCCCTTAAGCACTCTATAACCGAGAGTTTCGGGTATTGAGCGTTACAAGGAATCCAACGCTACCAGTCGTGATAGCCAGAAAGGACAAATGAAAAGTTTCATATAGTAGTTCGAAGATAAACCGTTCTATGCGGCTCTATTAGGTATAAGCAATAATTATTTTATTTTACATTGAAAATAAATAAAAGTATATTTATTGTTTATATTTTTATAATTTGCATTAAACGGGGTCTCGGATAGTATTTTTTATAAACCAAGTTTCATACAAAAATATAAAAATATAAGGGTTTGTTTACATTACGTTACTACAAAAAGTTTAGTATTTTAAGTATCGCATTTTGCTACGGAACCCTAAAAGAACTGGTATGAGGAATGAACTAGGCATCATCTGGTTACCTGAAAACGACACCAAACTTAATTCAAAAGTCCAAAAAAATCTGCCAGAATTTTTTTTCTGAGCGCCGGGAGCTCTGTTCTTTGGGCCCCCCTCCCCTCCTCCTGACGCGGAGATCAATCTGGCTCCCGGGCGTTTTGGGCTTGGGTGGACGTGTATAACATTCGTACCAAGTGGCATTGCTGAACTAAAAATTGGCGTACTTTTTCCCCTTAAAAAACGGACTATATGGTATTAAACCAATTCTAGAACAACTAAGTTATATAGACAAGAAAATAATAGACAAAAACATAAGTACTAACTTAATTTCATTAAAAAACATGAAGACTTTGCAATGGTTTACACGACCCTAACATAAATCTGTGACACTGACATTAGTAGTCTTTGTCAAAAGTAAAGTATTAAATGTATTTTTATCCCACTTTTGGTACTTACCTATAGCAATTTCTCGAAAATGAGGGAGTAATTTTGCCGCAGATTATCTTCTTAGGGTTAATTGTTCATCATATAAACCTTCATTGCTTGTATTTTAGGGCACGTTAAAATTTAACACCATTTTTATCAATTTACGGAAACACGAGTCTCATTAGAATGATATCAATGTAGGTAATTAAAGTAGGTTGAGTCTAAAAATACATGAAAGCCCTCAATTTTCGCAATTAAAGTTAATTGGCCCAATTTATTATAATTAAAGAAGCAAGTGTGATAATTTAGGAGACATGAGATTAAGCCAAATTACCTGAAATTGCGTTATACAGAATGTAATTAATGTCAATAAATTATATCACGCTTCAATTTCGTAACGATAATAATCAAACAATTCAGTACATACAATAGGTACTGAATTTGTTTGATTATTATCGTTAATTTAGATTTTTTTCGATTACTATCTAGGTACTTATAATTTTACGCAAATGCAAAAGTTGGATGGATATATGGATATAAGTACTAACTGTTTCAGATTATACCGTCTACAAAAGTCTTTGAAGGCATCACTCGCAACCCTAGCACCACTAGTTATCATATTAGCAGTAGTATTATGCGCATTTCTGTCAGAGGTCGATTCACTGAGGCCGCTGTTTGAATCCTGCGAGAAATGGTCGGCAATAACACATCCCCACATTTGGCACAGCGCGTTGGTTCAGGCGCTGCTGTCGACGCATATAGCTGGAGGATTTCTGGTCAGTGCTGGAGGAAAAATATATAGTCATTCTGATGCTCGATGGTAAGTGCATAAACAATTGTGATGTAGAATTTAATTATTTAACCGCTGCAGTAGCATACCTATATATAGGTACGACCGGTTATACCGCAGCGCCCCTAATCGCGTTTTATTACATTTCTCAATATATAGACAATATTTAAAAAAAATACCGACGGACAATACTGACATAATAATCACAGATTGTCCGTCGGGATTTTTTGCGCCGCAGTTGTATATTTTCACAATCAATTTGTACTAGTAGAACACTTTTTTTGTAAGAACACCTGGCGATCAAAGAATAGTAGCTAGACTAGAAAGACGATAACAGCTTCATGAAGAAGAAGAAAAGATCGACAGCTTTAGACAGCGTTTTGTTATGAATAGGAAAAATAAAGAGGAGGCCTTTGACCAACAGTCGGATACATGGAAAAGTTGAATGAAAAACATAGCTTGACCAAATAGCTAAAGGGCTTAGTCCCTAAATTGGAAACAATGGTTTTATTGTTGTTTAAAAAATATTCATTGTATATTTTTTTGCTCTTTTTCAGGACATCTACATCAGTCATAATCACAAACATATTATCCGGTTGGATTTGGGTTCTGGTTTGGGAATCTGTTTTAGGAGAAGCCAAGACAGATACAAGCTTCATATCGATTCTAGTCTTAATATATCAATCGAATGTAGGAAGAAGGTTGAAAGAGTGGCCGATGCTCGCTTTTGGATTGGTGGTTGTGTCCGGCATGATAACCGTGGTAAGCACCCTACCTAGTTATGTATGTATGTAAATAAATTTTTGTACAATAAAGAATTTACATACATACATTCAAGGTGATCTGACGACCTGACCAGGGTCGTTGGAAGGCGCTGGATGGAAGTCGCTCTAGATCGGTCATTTTGGAAATCCTTGGTAGAGGTCCTATGTCCAGCAGTGGATGTTATGCGGCTGAAACTTAATATACATGATGATGATGATACATACATACATTTCTTCATCATTAAATTATTATACTATTCTATTCTGCGGAAAACCACACAGCATATCTAGTACTGAATAATGTACAATCAATTTATGACGATACACGTGTTATAGGTACTCTTAAGAAATTAGGCCAGCCTATTATCTATCTACAAAGAGGATAAAACTTTTTTTCTGTACTTTATACAAGTTATCTGATCGTATTGAAACTGCAAAGCAATAGAGCTAGGCATTTATTTTGCATATTTATTCGCATAAAACGACTAAATTTGTAGATAAACACACCATTTGCAATTGGACTACACGGTTGTTACAGTCAGCGTGCAGTCTTTTTGCAGTTTAATAGCAGTCGTGCCAAATTTAGATTATCAGACTACATCTGAACTGCGGTTTTAAGCATTTGAAATGCAGTCCATTTCTCTAGATCTTTAGATAACAAGCTTTAACACTTCTTTTTTTCTGCACATAATGTGGAACACTGCAGTTTATTTACAGTTTACAAAACACTAAATGAATACATACCTTTTTACAGCTAACCCTACTATTCCCAGTTTACGACAAAATCCAAAGAATTAGTAGTATAAACTGGAGGCTCTTCGCAGCAGCTTCTTCAGCCGTTGGAACAGCGCTAAGCGTGGCAGTCTTAGCAAGAGGCCTAGAGGTGGCAGCAATATTAGATGACCTAGTAGTTCCTGTATTAGCTGTGTTTACAGTAGCTGTAGAAATTGTTGGATTCGTTTTTATTTACGGTACAGTACATACTCTTTGCAACTTCATATTTAGCTTTAGCCATAGTGTGGCACACTTAGCAAGAGGCCTACGGGTGGCAGCTATATTAAATGATCTGGTGGTGCCCGTGTTAGCAGTGTTCACAGTTGTGGCAGAAATTGTTGGATTCGTTTTTATTTACGGTATAGTACATACTTTTTGCAACATTATCAGAAGCCACAGTCTTAACATAAGGTTTAGAGGCAGTCATATAGTTACTGAGGTGGCTTCATCTCTTTTGTACTAATGTATATTTTCAACCGACTTTAGAAAATAGGAGGTTGTCGTCAATTCAGATTTAAGTTGTGTGGACCGATATAGATTTTTTTAAAGGTACTCTTGCCAGATTATACTGTTACATTGTTTTTATAAGAATTTGTTGTGTAGTTTGGGGTTGCAGTCGGTTTTTAGTTTAAAAAAATAATAACATAAGTGATGGAATCTCCTTTGTGAAAACCACTTGTCTAAGACAACTTTGAGTTTTTGTGATGAAAGGTGATATATGCTGGGTTTTGAAGTAATTTATACGCATTTATATAGTAGGTTCCATCTTGAGTCAATCCTACATGAAAAACCAAGTCAGTTTATAAATAAAATTACTTTGCAAACTCACGGCAACCCTGAGCGGCACCCTAAGTATTTCAACACTTTCAAATTTTTGTACATTATATTGTGATTCTGTTGCTGTGGAATTGCAAATGAATATTATTTTTGACTGATTTTCGCATGTGGGTTTGTTTGGTGGTAAAACTGGCATTTGTAAGGTTTTTTTTAACTTTAATATCATGTAATAATTTTCTTTTTTACTTGAAATTCAGTCACAATTCTTTTTGACTAGCTGCGCCCTATGGTTACCTGCGCCTAAATTAGCCTATGTGTCAGCTTCCTGCATACCAAATTTTCTCAAAATTGGTCCAGCTGTTTGAAGAAGCAACAAACATACAAACACAGTCACAAACTTTCCCCTTTAACCTGTCATCTGTGAGCAGACCGGAATCCGGTCGACATGCATTGTTTTACTTTTGTGTCTGGTGTTTTGCACAGACGACAGGTTAAATTATATTAGTTTGATAGTGTGATTAGCTTAGCCTATTAGTTCATAAACGGTCCGATATTACCGCGTCTCTTTTCCAAATTAGTGGTTCAAATAACTTTATGTAACTTATTATCTACTTTCAGGATGGGACAACTTAGCAGTGGACATAGAATTTCTCACCGGCAGTAAGCTACTCAGCATCTGGGTCGCGATCTGGTGGACTATCCCAGTTTTCTTACTAGGAGTAACAGGCTGGTGGCTTAGGGCCACACTCCGGATTACGTGGGCCCAAAACCATTCGCTGTGGCCTTTGTTTGGAGTATTCATCGCGATTTTAGTGGTGATGGTCATCATGGCAGCGATAGCTGTGGCAAAGGAGGAGCAGTATAATTTTGTTACTGTTAGTACCTACATTTATTTTAATATACCTAATTTTATACAGTTTTAGTGAACAAGCATAGGTTATCGTAGTACTTGTTTGAGTAACCGTATTGCTTTGGTTATTATACTGCTGTGTGATTTCCGGCAGAGTAGAATGGGGCCACTTCGTGGATGTCGCAGAAGGCGACTTAAGAAAAAAAGCTAAACAAAGCTTATAAACATCATGAGACCTCTCCAACCTGGCTGGCCAGCGAGGAAAGTGCAGGCCAAGTCCTCTCGCTGCTCTGGCCCGAAGGACCAAAAATGTGCGATAAACGATAATTAGTGGACTGTAATGAATTTTGAGTCTCTTCATAAACCGAACGAGACTTTGCTGAATATTTCGAGAAGGTTACTACTCTGACAAAGAATTGCGATATGACTTACCTCTGGAGATCTTCTTGGACGAAGTTCTGTTCCCTCTTGAGCAGATCAATCAGCGCTGTACATTGCTGGGCCCAGATATACTTTACCAATTTTCTACTGCTGTTCTTGGAAACATACACAGATTCTTTTGTCACCTCGCAATCGTTCGTTACAACTGAATTTATAAATTTATAGTATCTTGCTACACTGCCTTGTGCACGAAAAGTAATTTAACACGACAATTGGAGATTTTACGACTATTTTATCTCTATTACGATAACAGCATGGTTTGACCACGTCGCGATGCCAGCTTAACGAAAAGTGTTCAATTCGAACTTGAAACGGAAGGAATGAATCACTGAGTTGCCATACTACAAACATGACAAAATGACAACTAGTGTTGTCTATTGATAAATTAAATAACTACTAATGGCAATATCCAACATTCCGCCCACCTAAATACGACGACAAGCGCAAGAATGCCGTGATATTTACTCATTAACGATAAAGAAATTCGAAAATACGAAAAGATACTGTTGAGAAACAGCTAAAATAAACGATAACTACTACTAGAACGAAAATTTGCACATAGCTTGGTGTTAGTCAGGGCTATGTGATCGATACAAAAATAAAAACTAATCGTCATTTGCCAATGGCAAAGGACAAATTTTTACAACCGGTCTCTTGTACTGCCCAGTGGCAGTCCTAACCGTGACGACACGACAGATGCCATCTGTACCTGGGTGCAGGGCAATGATACGACCTAGTGGCCATTTAAATGGATCTAAGTTTTCATTAACTATGAGCACCATTGCTCCTACCTTGATATTACAATTGGTTTTGTCCCACTTTGCTCTCTGCTGTAGTGTATGTATGTACTCACTTTGCCATCGGTACCAGAAGGACTGATGGATTTGTTGGATAAGTTTCCACCGTTGCTGAACGCTAATGTTTAAGTCTACGAGATTTTCTTCGGGCAAAATCGAAAGAGGTTCCAAAGTTAGGAAATGTCCCGGAGTTAATGCTACGAGATCATTAGCGTCCGAACTAAGAGGCGTCAATGGTCGCGAATTTAACATCGACTCTACCTGTGTCAACACTGTATAAAATTCCTCGAAAGTCAAACGCTGTGTGCCGATAGCGCGAGCAATATGTGTCTTGACCGATTTGATTCCGGCTTCGGCCAATCCATTAAGGTGCGGACTTCCAGGAGCACTGAACGAGAATTTAAGCTGCTGAGACTCAGCAGCATTTTGCATAAGGGTCCCCAGATAGTTGCTTGCACCGATGAAGTTTCGGCCTTGATCGGAAACAAGACGGTTGCATCGACCACGGCGAGCGATAAAACGTCGCAAAGCGGCGAGAAAGGCCTCAGTTGTCAATTCGGATGCAAGTTCGATATGGATAGCTTTCGTAGCGGTGCACACGAAAACACAAATATAACCTTTAAAGGTCTTAGCACCACGACCACGTCCGAGAGCTATGTTATAAGGACCACCGTAATCGACAACAGAGCTCGAAAAACATTTAATTTGATTAACACGATACGATGGATAATTTCCCATTAGAGGAGCAGGGGCAAGTTGAGGACGAACACGAAAGCATTTAATACAGCCTGAGATTACCGATCGAATGGCGCGTTTACACGACAATATCCAGAAATTTTGTGCAAGGAGATTCTGAAGAGTTTGCGCACCAGGATGCATAAAGCGAGTATGATACTCTTGAATGATCAAGGTAGTAAGACGATGGCTGCGGGGTAATAGAAGCGGGTGCTTGGCTTCAAAACAAATTTTAGCATTAGCCAGGCGACCGCCCACCCTGAGAAGACCCGCCTCATCAACGAAAGGACATAATTTGCGAAAACTCTTAGGAAGTGAATTGGGAGAATCCTTTTTTAAATACTCCAACTCTGACGAAAATTCCTTCTCTTGTACAAACTTGACTAGAAACTTGAGCGCTTTGTCAATCTCAAATGGTTGTAATGAACTAACGACACGATTTTCGATAAGATTTTGTTTGCAATTTTCTGTAAACCGAAAACAATAAGCTAAGACACTTTGAAGTGTCTTCAGAGATGAAAACCTCTCTAAAAGGTTTCCTACTAAATTATCATTATTGGACGTTACGAGAACAGTTATCTTTTGTTCATCATTAACAATATCTCTATCTAAAGATAGCGCTGACCTAGGCCACTGTTCAATAGGGTGCTTGAGCCAAGTTGGTCCGTTCCACCAACAACTAAGGTTCACCAAATCGTTAGGTAGAAGCCCACGAGAACCACAGTCTGCTGGATTGTCAGTAGTTCGGACATGATGCCAGCAGTCGGGAGGAATTATATCCTGAATATGGCTTACGCGATTGGCAACGAATGTCTTCCATTTGGATGGACACGATTTGATCCAAGTCAACGCGACACTGGAATCCGACCAAGCGAAAATCTCGCCTATTGCATAAAAAGGTTTTAAAGCCTCTACCACTGATGCCATCAAGTCCGACAATAGAGATGATGCGACTAATTCTAGACGTGGAATTGACAACCTGCGTAACGGCGCAGCTCTAGATTTAGCGCAAACCAAGTGTATAGCAATATCATTATTTTTACTCAATGTGCGACAGTAGATAACTGCACAATAGCCACGTTCAGATGCGTCACAAAATCCGTGAAGCTGGAGTTGCTTGAACTCTCCGACAATACGACGTGGAACATTCACTGAACTCAATGACGACATCTGAGCCTTAAACTTTTGCCATTCAAGCCTAATATTTTCCGGAACATCGTCATCCCAAGAGACACCGGAAATCCAAAGCAACTGCATTAGGTACTTGGCAAGAAAGGTTACTGGCGAAAGAAAGCCTAACGGGTCGTAAATCCGGGCTATCTCCGAAAGAATGGTGCGTTTCGTCCAACGACCTTGATGAGTGTCTACGACACGAAAACGAAACGAATCTAATTGAGGTTGCCACCGCAATCCTAGTATTTTAAGCGAAATGTCAGACATTTCTTCGAAATTTATAAAATCCTGTGAGTAGAGATCAGAGGATGGAAGGCTTGCTAAGAATTCACGGCTGTTGGAGGTCCACTTCCTCAGATGAAAACCACCCGACGACAAAATGGTAGTGAGTTCCGTCTGAAGTGAGCGAGCCTGTTCGATAGAGTCCGCCCCCGTGACGACGTCATCGACATAGATATCGCGAGCGAGAACAGCTGCACCATCTGGGTAGGTGTGTGTGGCATCAACGGCAAGTTGAGCCATGGTGCGAAGAGCCTGGAACGGTGCAGCAGAGACACCATATGTCACTGTTTTAAGACGATAATCACGTACGGGACCGGAAGCGGAGGGTCGCCAAAGAATTCGCTGATAATCAGCATCCTCTCCAAACACCAATATCTGCCTATACATTTGCATTACATCGCCTGTGAAGACGACAGCATGCCAGCGAAAACGAACGAGAAGGTCAAAAATATTAGTTTGGAGCTTAGGACCAGATAAGAGGGTGGAATTTAACGAAAATCCTCTGGTGTCTTTGGCGCTAGCGTCGAAGACAACGCGCAGAGGTGTTGTGACGGAGTCGCGCAGTATACCATGATGTGGAATGTAATAGAACTGGCCCTCACTAGTAACAGGAGGATCGACCTCTTCTAGATGACCACGAGTCTCATAATCTTCCATAAATTCGAAATACGATCTTTTAAACTCTGGATTAATATTGAACTTGCGTTCCAATGATAAAAAACGTTTCAAAGCGATTTCGCGTGAGTTGAAGAAATTAGGTCTGTTTGTTGGATCGACAAAAGGTAGGGGGACAACAAACCTGCCTTCCTTATTACGACAATATTTTTTTGCGAACCAATCCTCGCAGAGTTGGTCCTCCTTCGACAAAATAGGTTTGCTCGGAGAGCTTACATTTTCTAATTCCCAGAACTTCTTCAAGGAATTGTCGAGATTCGATACGAAAAGACAATGTTTATTATTATTACGATGATTCGACTTGAGCTGACTCCTGTCACACTCGCCCATGATAATCCACCCGAACACGGTATTTAATGCGGTGGGTTGTCCAGGCTTTCCTCGCCGAAGGCCAGGTAACAATGACGAAGCGAAAATGTCTGCACTAAGCAGTATGTCCACTGGCCCTGGACGGGAGAAATCAGGATCAGCAAGTGATAAGTTGTTGATGTGTGACCACCTCGACGGATCGACAAGTTGAATCGGCTGGTCAGCACATATTGATGGTAAGACAAGAGCCTCGAATCTGACATTCGACGAAAAGGTTTGTTTGCCAAGAGGCCTAATCTCACACACGAGTGAGCCGAGTGGCTTAGCGACAGAGTTGCCAATGCCGGACACAGCATGTTGGCCACGACGAAAATCCAATCCTAATGCATTAGCACAGGATTCCGAAATAAAATTGCACGCGCTAGCGCAATCAAGAAGTGCACGCACTGGACGGAAGTTACCAAAACTATCCTTAATTAAAATTTTTATAGTCGAAAACAAAATGGTATTTTCCCCAGTTAGTGAAGTTAGAACCGTATTACTACTGCAGCTACTGCCAGCCAACGCATTACCAGTATCTGTAGGAACGGGTGTTTCTGTATTTTTAGTGAAATGTAATAAAGTATGATGTGAGCGACTACACACACCACAACGAGAGGCACGACAAACTTTCACTCGATGATTATTCGAAAAACATAAAATACAAAGACCCTTTTCCTTTACAAAATTAAAACGTTTGTTATTGTCCATTTTTAGAAAATCACTACAACTGCTAAGACTGTGTTGGCCAGTACAAAAGACACAGGTCGGCTTCGAAACGATAAATGCTGCTTTATTTTTAGTCACTGGTTTAACATTTGACAGCTTAATATTTGAATTTTCTAAAGCTTTACTTCTTTTTTCAATAAAATTTTTCAAATCATCAAACATCGGAACGTCAACATTAGAAGTAAGTTGTAATTCATATGCTTCACGAGTAGCGATATCCAATTTTGACCATAATAAATAATACAGCATGAAATTCTGATCAGGAAGATTAAATTTTGACAAAATATTTAAGTTTTCGTTAAATGTTCTAAAAACTCTTTCTAAATCATGTTTGTTTTTAGCTGCTTCGCAGTTCAACATCTTTTCATAATATAAAACCGCAATTTGTCTCTTCCGATCATAATAATTAGACAGAGTCTCATAAGCAATGACATAATTATCATTCGACAAGGGAAAGCCTTTAATTAATTCATAAGCGGAACCCTGGACACTCGACAATAAATAATGTAATTTTTCAACATCAGAAATATTGGTTCGCTGATGAATTAACGAATCGAAAAGTTGTTTGAAAGATACCCAGTTCTCCAATTTCGAATCAAAAGGCTTAAGGGAGATCTTTGGCAGTCTAGCTATATTATCTTGCATCACAACAGGCTTAGTATCACTGACACTTTGACGATTCTGTCTTAATCTAGATTTTACCGACCTTAGTCTATCCTCAAATTCCATTGTAACTGCATATTCCGCTTTTCGTTGCACTTGTGAAAGCGGCCGCAAAATACGCAGTTGGGCGCTGTGGAAGTCTTTTTCGATGTCCATAAAATCAGACTCATTATAACCTTGCAGGTCCGAAGATTCTATGTGTTCTAACCGCATTACGCAATAATCCCGGGCAACGCGGAACGCATCTATTGCAACTGACACTTCCAAATCGCTATCGTGTTCACTCATGTTTATATAAAAAACCGAAACTAAGTTAATAATAAAATAAACACGATAACAAGGTTATGTTTACTAAACGTCACTTGATAGCCGAATTGACGTTTCAATGACTTTGACAGTCAAATTGACGTTTCAATGACTTTGACAGTTGATAGACAACAAGCAAAAACGAAAAAGAACGAATGAAATTTTTGCTGGCAACATACGAAAACGAACGATAATGAAGTTGGTGTAAGTTGTACTGCCAACCTAGCGAAAACGACAACGAGAAAAGATGGCGTACAACAAACGTCACGAATGACAAAATACCTGTTAATGTTTTTAAGCTTTGTTTAGCTTGTATTTCCTAAGTCGCCTTCTACGACATCCACGGGAGGACTTGGAGTGGTCCTATTCTACTCTGCCGGAAACCACACGGCTAACGACAAAAACACAAGGCAATTTAGCAAGTACCTTCAAAAATAAAGTTAAATTCATGCAAAATCACGCTCGATCATGCAAAGACTCACGACTACAATAAAATTCGGCCGAAAGGACTGGTATGGTTGTGGTAGTATAGATAGGGTCGTGCTCCTGCAGTTGAGACAAAAAGACCTGATGATGATGAAATGAAGTTCATAGGAATAGGCATTACGAACGAAAAAGTACTTATGGCCCATCGGTTAGATTATTAAAAAATGTTGTACACGTGTTTTCTTCCCACTTCGGAACTTTGATGTTCTTATCTTTGTGAATTTTAACTTTTTTGGTGGAGTAAAATATATGGGTTCATTGTTTATGTTTGTTGATAGTTACAATAATACTTTTCTGACCCTATCGTCACCTCTATAGTCAGTTATATTTGTATTTTCGCCATGTTTGCGGTTCTTTTTTTATTTAAATTTTTTTGAATAGAAATCCTATTTCATACAAATATAAACTAGAGAGTCATAAAATAATTAACCTCTTGCATTATTTTCTTCCAGAAATTAGCAGCAGCATTCAGATCATCCAGACTATGGGGTCCAGAAGAACCAATGGCCAGGTACATCTGGATGTCAAAGAGATATTCCACCGACGCACAGATATCTGAAAGCGATAGCACTTTTGAACCAGTCAGCTATTCAGAAATTAATTTTAAGAAAGATAACGAAAAAAGATATGACGATGAATGGATGAAAATTAATGATGCATACCAAAGAAATTTCTTTTATACCAAAAAAGATACCAAACCTACAAAAGATATGGAATACAAACAACCTGGTATTTATACAACATACTCCGTAGCAAGAGGAAATAAAAAGAAAAAAGACGAAAAGTTTCGTTCCCCGAATATTTGTATAGCCAAAGATCAGTTAGGTGGTTCTATAAACTGTAATTGTAATAGACATTTCCAATTAAATGTACCCGATTTGAGGAAAACAGAAATCACTACCAGCCTATAATAAAATTTGATTTATGTAAAAATGGCAAGAAAAAATTGCTCAGAGTCTTCTACTGCGCACATTTGGCGTCCTTGGGTGAAGAAGAAGCAGATATGAAAAAGTTTGCATCACGGAATGCAATGCAGCTGAGGATACAACGAAGGATGCCCTGCGGGAGGTTACAAAAAACAAAACTAAGCAATATAATCATTTCAATTTGAATATAATGTTATTTAGCGTACAACGAGGTTTTGCCTAGTCGCCTAATTTATTGTTATAATAAATCGTGATAAAATAAAGTATTCATACGTAAATCCTGCCTTTTTAATACAAGCTATCATTTAGTTTCTCCTGTCTCGTTGTCTGTCGTTCCGTCTGTAATCAAATCTTGCAAATTAAATTTGACGCACTTCTAGGTTTGCGATTGAGCTGAACCTTTGCACGCATACGTATATGGCGTATATTAACTTGGAGCTGATCTGATGATGTAGCCGGAGAATGGCTATAGGAAATCTGTAATGAAACGACGTAGGTAATTCTATTGAGTTTGGGTTTCGTTTGATTCGTCTTGAGGAGAGTCTTTAGATAAAAGTTTGTTTTAAAAATATTTTTAAAGTAATATACATGTTTTAAATGGTGCATACACAAAATATTTATAATGCTACTAAAACAATTCTCAGAACAATGACTACATCCACATACAGATGTATTATCATGTTTGTCTCTCTAACAGGGAAATCAGAGCCTAGGAACGTGATACCCAAAGGCCGCGCGAGAAGCTGCTAGTATATTCTAAGTTTCCTTTCTTTTTTCCAGCCCAGCAAGGAAGGAATGTCTTATTAGTATAATAACATTAATAAACACAAAAAATGATATTTCTTATTAGATATCTAAGTCCAACCAGCTGAACAAACAGCTATAATCGTTGGTAATATATAATCCGTAATAAATCAAACCACAGGCTATACTAGATCACTATAATATAATAAAATAAAAATAAACGTCAGAACTTAAAAATAAAATTGGCATTTCCATACAAAAGTATGGGAATATCGAATTTAGTTTTTTTTTTACTGTTATTTTATTATCTATATACTATAGTGATGATTATACTATAGTATCATTATACTATAGCCCGTGGTTCGATTTATAACGGGTATGTCCCTTCCACGTCGTATGTTTCTTGCGCAATGTTATTTTTTATAGGTTTAGTATATTTCTTTGACTTTACATATATTTTTATAATAAGTCAGGTTTAATATGTTTTATTTATAGTGTAGAGCTTTAACCTCGACTGTAATATCCTGCACCACAAATTCTAATACAGCCTGCAACACTGGCAGCTCATAGCGGAAACACGAAGAATTTAAGCAAAACCCTGGAGCGCTTAGCTAGTCTATTCATCACTTAGAACTAAGCTATCTACGTGAAAATTTTACCTACATATTTCTCCGTTCTCTTTTGAATTTATACGGCAACTTTATGTTCGTAGCAAAAATACTTTATACATACATATATACATACATACTATCACGTCTTTATCCCTAATGGGGCAGACAGAGCATTTTGGGTCTTGCGGTTCTATGCAGAGCCCAGGGCCGCAAGACCCAAAAGCCACTTTTAGCGTCATGGTGGGCGAGAAGATGGAAAAGCAATCAATACAGTGATGGGTTGCTAGCCACATCGCCTGTTAACATGATTTGCATTTTTGCCCATTCCCTCGATCGGCTTTTACGATCTGCGTGGGAAGAGAAGCAGCTGGTACATTCCAAGTTTTTTTATTTCTCCCAGACTAGCATGGGAGTTAAAAAAAATACTTTATGACGTCTAAAAAAAACAATAATATTTATTTTATACACACAAATTTACTTGCCAAGAAAAAAAAATACTCAAATTTCCAAGTGTTCAACCCGCTACAACTTTTGAACCGCTGAACCAATTCCATCTAAAATAAAGATAAGAACCACCGCAAGTAAACTTTCTTTGAAGTAAAAAAATTTCATCCATTGTTCGAGAGCAACGATGCCACAGACAGACATTGACATCAACCCCTCTTTTTATCGGAGGTTAGAAAAACATAACACTCTTATGATAAAAGTACCTGGGCGACCGAGCTTTGCTCGGTTACATCTCAAACAATAACTACATTTTTTTAAACTTGTCTAAAAACAATACAAAATAAAAATTATATATAAGTTTGAACATCAAAAAAACAAAAGTAAGTCACTGAGTGGGATTCGAACCCGTAACACTCTTTCTAGCGGTCCGCATCATAAACTGCTGAGCCAAAATTGATGGCGGCTGATGCGACGAAATTAGCGATCATATTCTGCGTGGAAAGAAAAACGCATGAAAACTCGAAAACACGCGTTTTCCCAAATATAAGACTAATCTAGATCGATTGTTTACCCACGAAATCCCCCATATACCAATTTTCAGCGAAATCGTTAGAGCTGTTTTCGAGATCACAGTAATTTATAAACATATAAATATACAAAAATTGCTCGTTTAAAGGTATAAGATAAGATATAACATTTTCTGTTTCTTATCGAGCAACCTCAAAGCATATGACGTAGCGCAATGACTCTTATCTAGTGACAACAGTAATTATTACACACTATTGCACACCTCATAAGCGGAGCGTTTAGGTAGTGCTTTACTCTGAATATGTCAGGGTCAAGCATTTTGAACTAGTATGCTGGTTTCGTCACGATGTTTTCCTTTACCGGTATTAAGTACAGTCATTTTCAATTGAGTACAAACCAAGTAGTGTCCAGACGGATCTTTCAACTCACACCACCGCTTCAATATTACATTACTACTTCGTGAGATGACAGCTATTAATATATACCACACTTTTCCCCATAGATATTTTCTAAAATCTTATACCTTTAAACGAGCAATTCTTGTATGTATGTATATATATTTATTTATAAATTTCTGTGATCTCGAAAACGGCTCTAACGATTTCGCTGAAAATTTGTATATGGGGGTTTTCGGGGGTAAATAATCGATCTAGATTAGTTTTATGTTTGGGAAAACTCATGTTTTCGAGATTTCATGCGTTTTTCTTTCCACGCAGAATATGGTCGCTAATTTCGTCGCGGCGCAACCGCATTGATTTAGCTCAGTGGTTAAGTATAGCGACTGCTAGAAAGAGTGTTACGGGTTCGAATCTCACTCGGTGACTTACTTTTGTTTTTTTTGTTATTCTGCATTGTTTTTAGTTTAAAAAAAATTAGTTAATGTTTGAGATGTAACCGAGCAAAGCTCGGTCGCCCAGGTACTATTTTTTATGAGTGGATTAATATAGCTACATCTAGTTATTTTTATCTAACTGTTTATTCAGCTCCGTTATTCAGGTACTAGAAAGACATCACTCACGCCAAATCCAATCATAAAAAGAGATGGAATGGTACGCCATAATTCGAGAAAGGGCAGTAAAGTAACTCCAAAAGTTTGGTATCTACGCAAAAAATACGAAAATGATAATCGTTCACACAGAGCGAACACGCGGCTGCTAAGAAAAAAATGAAAAATGGCCGAAGTTTTTAACATAAATCTTGGGAAAACTCCGAAAGTATTACTTGTGAGAACCTCTCTACTTTCTTGAGTGTACTAAGTTATTTTGAAAGGTTCGACTTTGTTTGTGGATTGTTGTGGTTTTATAGAAAGGATGACTTTGCAATTTTTGAAATAACCTATACTTCTTTTTAACCCCTGATGCAAAACGACGGGTATTATAAGTTTGACTTCTGTATCATCTATGTATACATCTGTGTGCCTTGTGTCTGTCTGTGGCATTGTAGCTCTTGAATGAATGGACCGATTATGACGCGGGTTTTTTTTTTAAACCTGATGCTTTCTCAATGGTTCTGCTACAGTAGGGTCGGGAGTTATTTAAAAATTTTCTTTTTCTTTACCATTTTTTTCACCTTAGGTATTTAGTTATTGGCGCTAGCTCAACACTTCTCCTTACATCATCGTATCAACCACAAGAAGTTTACTACTGGCCTCCGGCCCTGTTTTCTCAGTTCATTGTTTTTGTCTTTTCTTTCATGTCCTTCCTAGTTACTCCACTCATCCATCTGAGCATCCATACTTCAGCAGCATGCAGCTTCTTACTTCTGTCACGTTGGTATTTCAAGATTCCGAATTGTACTACTGGACTTCTAAGAATGTTATATATCTACCTTAATATATCGTTTTAATAACTCTACTACATACTGGTTTTAGTAAAAATCATCATCATCACCATCAGGTCTTTTTGTCTCCACTGCAGGAGCATGACTCTCTCTATTCTACCAGACCCATACCTAGTGTCTAGGGCAGCAAGAGGAATTGGCCTACTTCTTTTCTTGTCCAGACGGGTTGGAAAGGTCTCATTGATGTTTATAAGCTTTTTTTAGCTTTTACAAACATGTTGTCACCTATTTGATACTCTTACAAAATGAAGCATCGCTTAGTTTAAAGAGAGTAAACAGGTATAGGTACTTATAGAAACCCAGATCTCTCTTCCCCTCGTTTACATACTTGATTAGGATAAGGCACGTGTTGGTCATCATTCCACACTTTACCCGTAATGAAAATAATAAAGCAGGTACGTATCACGTCTAAAAATATATAATACCACAATAACTTTATGTTGAGAAGGGTTGGTGAGTCAGAAATGTTCATATTTTTAGACTGCCTACAGCTGGTGGGGACATAAAGTAAGGGTCCGTAGCAAATAAAAGTAAAAAATCAGCCCTGTAAAGAAACAGGAGTGAGTAACTGTACGTAATGATTTTAATTAGGGAAATACAAAAAAATTGTAGTATAATAGATGTGGTAATGTAATGCAAACTTTGCTCAAATAGGAAACGTATGTTTGTATTAGTTACCAGTGTAATGTTGACGATCTCTGCGGTCTAGTGGTAATCATGCCACGATGTCATACCAGAGGTCCTGGGTTCGATCCCCGGTCAGGTCATGATAGAAAATGATCTTTTTAAGATTAAACTGGATCTTGGATATTTATTTATTTATGTATTTGTTATAAAATATAGTACCTACCTATAGTTGAGTTAATATCCCATAATACAACTCTCGAACTTACTTTGGGGCTAGCTTATTCTATATGTAATTTCAAATTAAATAGATTATGCTAGCCCCAAAGTAATTTGTAAGTATATATTTATATTTACTCAATGTAAAACAGATCTCAGGACCTGTAACATTATTTCATAAAATGTCAAGACAGTCGTCTAATAGTGTCATCCTATTTTTAACCCCAGAAAAAACGATTCAGCCTTTAAAAGTTATTGGGGGTTAACGCTTGAAAGTCGGCGATTTTAATTTACCTCGCAAATAACAGATGGCGCTTCGGATATCAATTCCACTTAATATCGGTTGGAATATAGAGATCACCACTCATCACTACATGGTGTCTAGGTTTCTTTTAATTTCCCTAGAAAATAAACTTGTATCAAACTAAGAATATCATCGTTCTGTACAATGTTGTTCGATACTGCAACGTGAGCACGTGGTTACGTACGCATCATCATCATCAGGTCTTCTTGTCTCCACTGCAGGAGCAAGATACTCTCTGGACTTGCCCTACTCTCTCCTCGCTGGCCAGACGTGTTGGAGAGGTCTCATTGATGTTTATAAAGTTTAGCTTGTATTTCCTAAGTCGCCTTTTATGTACGCATGTCGTGTCGCTATTGGAGTAAAGTCCCTAATAACAGTCAACTGTAGTAACGAATACCCAAAGATCATCAAATTGTAAACAAATAAAGCAAAATAAAACGAAACAAACAACGTTTAAACTAATTTACTCTTACTTTATTCCGCTAATTCCAAACCAAAGCGGATCTCTAAATCAATCGTGAAGTGTAAAAGCCGATAAAAAGTTCCGCGCGAAATAAATTGAATGATAATTTGTTCGATGTCAGGACATAAGGAAAAATTGCCTTCAGAGACCTGAAAACAAGATAGATATCTCAAGATACGGAGCACGGAGCCTTTCAATTGGAAATTTTATCGAAGCTGACGAGGAGTTAATGAGATAGAGGTGGCATTGGATAAAAATTCAAGCAGTTGTCTTCATATTGGTGGTTAGTAAGAGATTGTTTGTGCAAATGTGGTCTATCCTTATAAGTATATATATTTTATACCTTCAAACGAGCAATTCTTGTATATTAATTATATAATTTTATTTCTGTGATCTCGGCAACGGCTTTAACGATTTATTATAACCGAGCAAAACTCGGTCGCCCTGGTACTATTTATTAAATGTGATAATTTTATGCCTGGCATTTATGTTTGTTGATAAATGGCGGTCGAGTACTTATTTCAAGGTGTGCCGATACGATTAGAATGACTAGTCGACAAAATCAAATGGTGTAAATTTTTGATAGTGGTCTTATAGATAAAAGCGATAGCTAATTCTTTTGCGTATGATTTCTAAAAAATAACAAAATGTAGAGCAAATAATGTGTAAAAAAGTAAGGGTAAATATTCTATAGTAGCAATATGTGTTATTATTATATGTAATAGTTTTCACCAAACACGCTGGCTTTCGTTGAAGGAAAAACATCGAGAGTAAGCTTCAGACTAGTTCATTACTGTATAAAAAATACTGTTGTCATTAGATACCTGACTCAAGTGCTAACAATCATCACATTTCAAAAAAAAAGATTAAATTAGCTAATTCTGGCTCTGCCACATGAAATATCATGTATATTTATTATCTTATCACAATGTCAACTCCTGTTATAGTTTTCAATGCAGCCGACACGATTAGAATTACGAATATTCCCTAAATCCCAGGGCAGACGCTCTGACCCCGGCCAAATATGATTTCGATGACATCTTGAATAAATTGGAGGTCGTGATCGGGAATGATTCTGTAAATATGTTTTGGTTCATTAACTAAAGTACTTATTTTCAGGCCTTATTTTTCTCTTGTAAAGAAATTTTGCAGAGGCAATACTTATTTTATTTTAGGTACAATATTGAGTAAGTATGCAAAATAAATGTACGGTATGCATAGTTTACAAGAACCCAGCTATAGTCTTACAGAAAAATTGGCCAAGTGCGTGTCGGGCCACGCGCAGTGTAGGGTTCCGTTGTAAATACCAACTTTGAGTTCAGGCCACTAAAAACGTCTAAAACGTCTAAGTATCTATTGAATTTGTATGAAATTTTCCTTTCCGAGTACATTTTATACGTCGATCGCCTATAACTATTTAATTTGTTAACCCTACTTAGCTCTGATAGTTTTGCTATAAACTACATTATATATACTATAGCTGTGATTTTTTTCACGTGTCCATATATAACTGTTTAGCAGATAGAGGGGGGACACGTAACTTCAATAAAAAAATTCATTTTAAACCCAAATATTTCAGACACGGATCCCTAATACGAAAAATTGTGTTCATAAACTCACAATATTTTTGAAAGACCTATTCAACGATACCCCACACAATGTGTTTGAAGAGAAAAAAATATTGACTTCCTCTTTACTTGTACGGCAGCTAGCATAAAAAAAATCCATATTTTATTTTACTACTTTTTTGCCATGGTTGATATACACATCCATGCCAAATTATAGCTTTCTAGTACTTATAGTATCTGAGTAGGACCGCGGACGGACAGACAGACAGACCGACAGACAGACAGACAGACATGGCGTTTATGGGTTCCTTGTTTACTACGGAACCCTTAAAAGGTGTGATTAGTAATTAATTCAATAAACGGGTAACTCACGTATAGAGTCAGCTACTGCCGACATGATGAAGACCTCCGGATGAGGTCGAAACATGTCGGCAGTAGCTGACTCTATACGTGAGTTACCCATTTATTGAATTTAATAATGATTGCATCTCGTTAGTTTTTATTTTAAAAAAGGTGTGATTAGATTATTAGAGTTCAAAAAGGATAAAAACATGTTCAGATTGACAAAAGAATTAATCGTAGAGAGAATATGATAAGCTAGTTAATATTCCGCTCTTGATCATTCATTTTGGAAATCTTTTAAAATATCTTAAAATCTTGTAAGAGGCCTATATCCAGCTGTGGACGTTATGCGGCTAAACGACGATAAAGATCGATATAGTAGTAGATAATAATGTAAGATACTAACTTGATATATTACACAGTATATTTCAGTGTTTTCTGTACCTATTAAAAAAGAGAAATACAGAGATTAAAATTATGTTTAGAGGGCTTCATTTCTACAAATGTTTACGCTCATGTCGTCAAAATTTACAAGGAGTTTGTAATATCTTTTTCGGATTCCATTATCTACCCAAGCTGGGCCACCTATTAGTACACTGAGTTGTCCCAACTAGTTAGATTGTTACGTAAATCAGAGGCGGAACTTTAATAAGACGCCACCTGTCGCTACTGCGGATTTACTCGTAATTGCCCTACAACTTACCGAGAGAGGGCTTAGAGGCTCTTTATTTTACATAATCCGTAGTTAGCCGGAAAATGACAAAAGTATGTATGTAAGTAAGAATAAGGTATGATTTCGACAACCTTGTATGTCATTAGAAGCGACTGTATAAATAAAGTTCTACTTTTGCTAAACTTTCAACTGTATTGAGATAAAAACTTGATTTTTTGCGGAGCATACTTCTTATGCAGGTTAATAGAAAAGGGAAGATGGCGTCATAATTGACCACAAACTAAAGAAGAAAAACGTTGCCAGCAATAAATATAAAAGTGAAAACGAAAATGGTGGTCTATTGTTTAAATTAACTAAAAAGCGATTAAAGACTAAGCACAAACATCTCGAGCAATATCTGCATTTCCAAGAAGAGTAGACGTTTGGAAGTATTCGGTTGTAAAACTTCTAGCACAAATGCATTCTCTAAGAGAATTGACATTAGACAAGTGGCGGAAACCATTGTGAAACTATAGCCAAATCATTATCCACACCCTGAGTAAGGAAGGAATGGAGTAGAGTTGCACAAAATTTTGAACAACATACTAACATTCGTTTGGACGATATTGTGGTAACTATGATATTAGTTGTTTTAATTTTGGCAATAAGCTAACAGTTTCATAACTTTTTATATAGGATTAATATCATGCCTGTAAATAGTCTTTTATGCAACTATGTATACTATTATTACACTCGGCAAATTAATACTGCTCATTAACCAATATACCCCTTCAAACGTCGTCATAGCAGACACAATAGTAAAACAATACATCAGACGTCCGCTCCGGGCGTCCGACATTTAAAGGGATAACATAAATAACTTAAAAAATATATTATTTTACCTGAAAATAAAGCATCTAGAAAGCTCTTCCCTTTCCACTCCGCCAGTGAAAAAGCAGTACTCACATAAAATAAATCTCCAAAGTAGCAGAGATTATATAAAACACCTTCCACGGGCCGAACAAAAAACACGTACGTCTACGTGACAAAAACTCACGGCAACAAAGGGCAGATTGCCTCAAATTAATAGCAACTAATAATGACCTCTTATAAAACGTTCAGCGCTAAAATGGCGCTTAAAGGAGGAAATATGTATTCGCTGAGGATATAAAAACAAGGTCTTTAATAAATTGTACCGATGATACAATTCATTAAAGACTTATGTATATTATTTCAGTGGGTATCATCATCATCATTATTATCAGGTCTTTTTGTCTCCACTGCAGGAGCACGACCCTCTCCATACTTTGCCCAAGTAGCCAGAGGATTGATTTAGCCTGCACTCTCCTCGCCGGCCAAACGTGTTGGAGAGGTCTTATTGATGTTTTTTAGCTTTGTTTAGCTTGTATATCTAAAGGCGCCTTCTATGACTTCCACGGGAGGACTTGGAGTGGCCCTTCTACTCTGCCGGAAAACACACGGCATTTCAGTGTGTATATTCTTATGGATTTACACATTGAAATATCGTGACTAGTAAGTTCATGGCTAGTAGGTAGTCCAGTTAGGTTAGGTAAGGTCAGAACAGACTTTATTTTCGTTAAAGAGATATATATAGTACTTGATACGGTTTAACTAACTCAAGAAAAATAAAATATGAAACAATAAATACACCCAAATATACTGTTCATCCATTTCACTGGGTCACTATACCAAACACTTAACAATAACACAGAGTAATAATATACTAACAATAATATCACATTTTATCATTACATTTCTGGTGCGGTAGGTAATAATAATCACTGTCATGATCATTGCCTGATCTAGTTATAAATTTTTTACAAAAAGTTACTTTAGCTATAATTTACTGACTTAGTCCAGTGTCCAGTAAGATGTGCTATAATTTGCTTACTTTGTTCAGTCTCAAGTAAGATGTGCTATAATTTACTTTGTCCAGTCTTAAGTAAGATGTGGCAGCATTTTAGCGTCACCCGCGCGGCGTACAATCAGATAGGTTGCGTGGCGGGGACAAATGTGCTCGTAACTTACGGCACAGCCCCCAGAGGTTTCTTGTAGGTACACTTACTTTATATACTGCATCGAACCTTAAATATAACTTGCTTTATACAACGTGGAAGAGAAATACCCGATAAATCAAACCAAGGGCTATTTTAGATCACTATTGCATAATAAAATTAATAGACATTCAAGAAACCAAAAAACATTTCGACATTCCCATACAAATTGCCCGGGCAGCTGCACACTTTAGTGTGGAAATGCCATTTTTTTTTTGTTATTTTTAAAAATTAAATTTTAATGTATAGCCCGTGGTTCGATTTATTACGGGTATGTCTCTTCCACATTGTAAAACAATTGTGATATACAGAACTTAATTACTTGAGTCGAGGAAGAATGATAAAAAATATATATTATTGAGTGTATTATAAAAACATAAAAATAAATTTACTTTTTAAATTATAAATCCGGCATCAAAAAATTATAAAGTAAAGGGTAAGCAAGAAAATAGCACTTGACCAAGAGGCAACAATTGTTGAATCAAAGAGCAAATGTATGTGGGAGATAAATGTTTATTTACCTACAAAAATATATTTGTGTTGATATTTTATTGTAGTACATAGCAAATTGGCACCTGCCTATCGTAAACAACAGCTGCGGTTAATATCCCTACTATTGCCTTGTTTTGAACGGCATATAAAAGCGTCGCTCAGTCGATAAAATACTCAGTCTTGTTCGAGCCGTCGTACTGTGCACAACTCGTTTGTGTACTTTGCTGTGACTTGGCCATGACTCATTTCATTGTGATTATTGTAATAGATTGGTGATCTGATATATTACAATGACTGTTTGTTTTAACCTGACGATAAGCCCAGGTGGACACAGAACATCTGTGTGGGCCAGAGTATTTCATTTTACATATGTGGTTGTAATGCATGGATCAGCGCGAGAAGGGGCGCTCATCTTATCGTCACGCTCTTTATTTTTTTAGGTACCGCGAAAAAGCCAACCTGGCTCCCACATGTATGTATAAATATCGTCTTCGAAAAGAGAGATGTTTTGAAAAACATTCAATGCTACCAATTTTGGAGCGCTGGTTTTTCTTTCAAATCTGTAAAAGTCAGATTACTCACTATACTATGACTGATGAGGGGGCGTTTTTTTTTTTCCAAAATCAAATATCATTTATGTATCTTTGGATATTTTTAAAACTTGAAAATTGACAATTTTTCTTTTAATTTCATAATAGGTTGCGTTGACGTTAGATCATTTACTCACAGCTGATTTTATTATATATAGCCGTAAAATCTTTCACTTTGCCCTTTCTCTTACAAAATTGGCATCCTGTAAAAAGTTAGGTAAACATATCATCCCTTTTTTTTCTATACAGCAAGGTTGCCTGGAAGAAATTGCTTGGCGATAATGCCGCCTTTTGCGCATTTCCTAGTTTTTAAGATAACTGTGTCCAGTATTTTTTTTTGTGCAATAAAATGTATTTTGTCGTATTGTATATTTTTGACTTAAGGGTCCTCCGACCTTAGACCAAAATACAACTTTCCATACAAACGTAGTCTACGTTTTATTTCAAAACGACATGTCCGATTTGGGCAAAATTTTGTGATTTCAAAGATATTGCAATTATCTAGGTTTATAACTAGTTTCCGACAGTAAAAATATGAACTTGAAATATAATATAGTGTTTTATATCATTTTTGACCATTAGTATGGGAAACTTCTAAATCGTTATATTTTCTTTCCAGTTCATAATTTTAGTATAGGAAACCCAATATAACCCTAGATAATTGCAATTTCTTTACAATTACCAATTTTTACCGGAATCTGACATGTGGTTTCAAAATTAAACGTGTACTACGTTTGTATGGAGAAGTCTAGGGTCGCCGGACTCTTATTAATCTCCCTTTTTTAACGTTTTCTTTTATGTGTAGATAAAGCGTTTATAAAACACATAAAACTTAGGACTAACTAAATTATCGAGCTTTTCATACTGATACATAAATGAAGCTCAGATATACAATAGAACTTCATAACTTGGTCCCATCTTACACTTTGAAGATAATTCAGCTAGTAACGTGTACATTATCAAAGTTTCTGCTCAGAACTAAATGCAGTCTCCCGAGATTATGTTCTAGATATATGATACAGAGTTCGGGTGTTTGTCCTGGCTTATGACGAAATTATATCGTAAGTTTATTGCCACTTCGAACTTAGTATTATATCTTATCACAACACTGTCTTTGGACGTAGTAACTTTGACTTTAGTTTAATATCTCATATAATTAATGTAAGTTATTTTTAGTTTAGTTTGGAGAGATCAGAATTCTATGCAAACGATGGGATAAAAGAGGTTAATAAAAAAAAAGGAATGATATAATTGTAATTAGAATTTAACTTAAATTCAAACTATACAAACTTATTAAAATTTAAATTAAAACTAAAATTAAAACTAAAAATTACAAATTATGTAGTCCCACTAAAATATTACCCCTCGGCAACGTGGCCAAAATAGAATACATTCAATATAATATTAACTAAATAAAATACGACCTAAAATTAAAACTAACTAAACTAAAATTAATTAATTAAAAATGACTTAAATTAGATAAAAAAATAAACTTGTTTAGTTTTAATTTTTGTTTGTATTTTATTAAATAATTATTACATTCGTTTTATATTTTATGTATATTCAAATATTAGTAATTAATATATTTACCTAAATTTCTTAATAAATACCCATGGGAGTCCGACTCTGACAACTTTAGTTATATTTCCAAAATTATTTTTTGAGTCATGTGCACAATTTTGACAAATCCAATGCGGGGTGAGAATTATAGGTAAGTATTTACATAAATATATGAATGAAAATAGTACAGTGCAGTAACTTTAAATGTACCTAGTTACCTAAAAACTTTTTAATTAATGATTAAAATGTCTCTCAAGTCACTATACATTTCGCTACTTTTTTATTTCCTATAGGTACGTAGAGCAACAGCTGCTAATGTTTTTAAATGTTTGGAAGAGGGTAGTTTTCTAGTACATGGTGTTCCTCAATTTTTTTGCAAGATAATGGTGTTCGTCAGTAAAGAGCTGATTAAACTTTACGAATCGTATTAGATTCTACAAGTTCAATTTACTTCTAAATACAACGCCACAGGTTAATACTGTGGAAAGATACAAAAGAACAATTGTAAAAGCTGTGACTACTTTTGTGGAGGAAGATCATAGGTGTAGATGTAAATTTGCCGAAAATACAATTCGCCATCAGCAGAGCAGTAAATGAGGTTACTGGTACTACTTTGCGGGAATTCAAATCACTCTAACTTCTTCATCAAATAATTACCCACGTATTTGAATCATGTGAAATTCTTCATTATCACTAGTGATTAGTAAATGTAGTGTCACTACCGAAAAGTGATTTCGTTTTATGTTAGATGTGATGCACCTTAGATTTATATTATTATATCTGGTACTAACAACATCACAACAAGAAGAGATTTACGACTTCCAAAACTAGTTGACGTAACTTTAAAAATAATTCAAGCCGCGCAGGTTTATTCTCAGCGGAATCATGAACTAAGCACGAAGCACTCGTATAACAAAGTTAACGAACCACGAATGGGTGCACGGGAATAACCCAAAATGGTGAATTGCAACAATCGTACAAAACGCAGTAAATTTTCCTTCTGAGCGCAAATTTTGGGCGACGAGCGGCTAAAAAGCACTTGTAATACTGGTGCATTTTGACTTTAGAACCCCTTACAGTTGAATCAGAAATATATTACGTCCAAAAAGGTAAATAGTTGTAGACAAGTTGCATAGATATAAATAGCCTCAAAGTATATTTAAAACTTATTTTATGTTTTGAATTTAATAACTCACTGTAGACTTTATAACTATACATATAATAAAACAGTAAAAAATGTGTCTATGCATTGAATTTCAAAAAAAATTAAGGACCATGCAGAAATTGTAATAGATTAAAAACTAAAAGAAAAGTCTGTCTGTTTGTTTGTTAGTCTGTATTTTGTCTGTTAAGCCTTGGCAACGTATTATAGCTTATAATTGATTTGAGAAAATGTAACACCTGATGCTGAACCATAATGGTCCAACTGAACTATAAGAAATATAAAAATGACGCCTTAGAAAAAGTTGTTCAACCTGATGAACATTTTCCGGAGTCATAAAGTCCACGCGAACGAAGTCGCAGGCTTCAGCTTGTTTTTTAATAAATTAAAAGGATATAGATAAATATACCCTTTGAGTGGCGGAAGTCAGATGGCACGGCAGTGGCATCGTGTAACCGTGTTACCGCTGAAACTGACTGACTGAAATACCCTAGGACTGAAGGCAAAAAGTGAATTACATCCGTGTATGAAGTATGAACTTAGTGTATCCGCTAATCAACGAATGCTTGCGGCACAGGCTCTCCATCGCGCCATTTGTATAAAGTTCGCGGGAAACTGCGAATTATTCATTGCCATCCGGACAGAGTACGGTGGCATTGCTTGAATTTTGCCGGCCCGGTGTGTATGGTTACCAACTTTTATTCGAAACTTAAGGATATATTCGTATCGGAATAGGCCTTGCTAATTTCATTTTTTAATTAGGTACATACTTATTGAATTACATAGCAAAGTGTTGCAAACCCCAAATGTCACGCTTAGCAAGATGATAGGTTGTCTTCACTACAGGAGCACGACCCTCTCTATACTATCAGACTCATACTTGGCCAGAGCTGTCAGAGGGCTTTGGCCTACACTCTCCTCGCTAGCCAGACGGGTTGGAGAGGTCTCATTGATGTTATTATCTTTGCTTAGCTTGTATTTCCTAAGTCGCCTTCTACAACATCCACAGGGGGGCTTGGATTGGCCCTGTCCTATTCTGCCGGAAACCGCACAGCTACGGACCTCAAACAAAACTTAATAAATAATAATATTTAAAAAAACAGGTGTAATCGGGAGAACCCTGTCACAAACAAAAATCCTCAAACCTTTTGTCTAAAACCCGTACCTAACGAGTCATTCAGTTTCCTGAGCCGTAGTTCGGTTATTATTAAAAATATTATTACGAACTAGCCATAGCCCGCGACTTCATTTACGTGGACTTTATGACTCCGGAAAATGCTCATTAAGCTAAACAAATTTTGCTAACGTCATTTTTACATTTCATAATATAGTTTAGCTGGGCCATTATAGATCTGCATCAAGTGTTCTATTTACCAAAATCAATTATACCCTATATGTTGAGCAAGCTTAACAGCTATAAAACCAAAAAGTTTCATTCGTATCCGTCCAGTATTACCGAAGATTAGCAAGTACAAACAGACAGATTTTTTAAAGAAAAATCTATTACTATGTTTTTTTTGGATATATATTCAATGTACAGGCACACTTTTTTACTGTTTTATTAAATGTAAAGATAAACAGAATATCTTGTAACGCTTTACATTTCCTACTTGTCAATATCAATTACAACGTAAGTAACTTCATTCAATAAAGTCTCTCATTTTTCAACATCATTTTTCAATAAACACTCACCTTTTACAAAACCACTATTCCTTGTAGTATTTTTCAAACATTATTGACAGCTGCAAAAAAATTGTAAAACTATTTCGCTAGTTCATATGAACTTTGGACCCCCAAAACGATAGCAGGTGGCAAACAGTTAATCTTCCAAACATCCGTTATTTAAGTTCAGCAATATATTACCCAATGATGTACGAAAGCGGATCCGCTGTGTGATTTACTCTTTGCAATTTATCATAGGCACCTGTCACACAACTACTGGCAATAGAATTTGCGATATGAAATCCCAATTTTGCGAAATAATAGAACATAATCAATAAAATTAATTTGCAATATAGGTATTTGTACGTTTTAAACTAACAAGCTTCATCTATTGTCTAGAGGTCGACAAGATTAACTTCAACATAAAAAAATCGTCGAACATTGTGACATTCATCTACTAAAAACAACTTTACCCTTTACCGTATTCTAATTTTAATTTTTAATCCTAATAAATTTTATTTAAAAAAATTTTGTTCAATTTAACAAAAATGCTTCTCGATCAAAATCATAGAGACTTCTAAATTTGTAATTTAGATTGGTTTTAATCTGGTCTAGTTCGTAGTTTAATTTTAGTTTCAATTGTTTTCATGTCTGTTCTAACCACCACCACAAACCTAGAATTAGAAAAAAATGTCAGTAAGCAGAAGAACTAGTAAAAAGTATCCTTAAGGGGGGCGTATTCGACTAAACTAGTTTAAAATTTATTCCGTGAATAAATGGCAAAATAGAAAATGGTACAAGTCTTTACTCCATTAACTGCTTCTGCAAAATGACTATTCCACTTTTTTCATAGCGACGAAGTACGTACTTTAAAAGGCTCGAACATCTTACGTTAAGCCGATTTTTTCCATACTTTAAGCCGAACTTAATTAAACGAGCTCAAAGCCATTTATCCGGAGTCCTCGCAATGAGTCTAGACTAAGTCTAGTGCATAAGTCTACCATTGGCAGTCTAATCCTGGCATAGATCAGCTATCGAATAGAACACGCATATATTTCCTTAAAGGATACATGCATTTTTCGGGATGGGTGAGAACTTTAAGGTTTTCTAAGCATTTTGACAAAGGTTTTCACTTTAAATTAGTAGTATAGTAAACAATAATTCAGATAATATTTTCAAACTAAAAACCGACTTCACCCCTAAACTGCACAATCGATTTGAATAAAAAAACTTAAGAAGTGTCAAGGGACACCCGGATGGAACATAGTTCGAGAGAGAGAGAGATAGACAGAGAAACATGCGCACACCGCACGCACGGCTTACAACTATATCAAAAAGTGTCGTTACAAATTTTGGTCTTAATTTTTTCCATCTAGCCTCCTTTCGCAACGCGCGATAAGGAACTTCGTTCCAAAAATTATGGAGCAACCTAAAAAGTATTTTCAAACTATAACAAAAACCAAATCGGTCCATGCGTCTTTAAATAATCGGTGAACATACATAAAAAGGAAAGATTGTGACGAAAAGACGTCTTTTTGTACGTCGGTTAAAAATAGTTTGCAGTGTTTTCTAGAGCTGTATGAGACAACATTTCAAATGATATCTCCGTTTCCATTCAAATAACTTAATTCGAAAAAAAAAATTAAGGCACTGGACCGAATTTCGGAAGACACATATAAACTGTGGGTTCCGTACGCCATTTAGCGTTTGTTCAAACCTATACATAGACAGACAGACAGACAGATATGGCGACACTATAAGGGTTCCTTGTTTACTACGGAACCCTAAAAACCAGTAACCTCGTCAAATATCTCTCTCTGAAGCATTACCGCTGAGGATGCTTCCGGGAATAGGCTCGGATGATGAGGCAGCATTGGACCCAGAAAAATGCATGTATCCCCTCGATATTTTACTCTAGGACTTAATCCATATTGAAGTGACAGCGGCTGCCAGTACACCTTCACTCTCAGGCCATATTTAATGGGTGAGAAGTTGGGAAAAAATTTAACTGATAGATAATACTTAGCATTAAGTTCCTATCATTTGGTCTTTTTAGTCTCCACTGCAGGAGCTCGTCCCTCTCTGAACTAATAGAGCCATACTTGACCAGAGCAGCCAGAGAATTTGGCTTACACTTTCCTCGCTGGCTAGACGTGTTGGAGAGATCCTATTGATGTTTATAATCTTTGTTTAGCTTGTATTTCCTAAGCCGCCTACTAAGACATCCACGGGAAGACTTGGAGTGGTCCTATTCTACTCTGCCGAATACTACACGGTGATTGCATGGCATTAAGTTATACCATTTGTATTATAATCTTGAGATTTAAGGTGCAAACATTAAATAAGTTAAAAAATCTTAGCAGATGACTTGATAGCCACATCGCATTTTCGCGCAATACCTCGACTGACTTCTACGATTTACCCGGAAAGAGAAGCAGCTGGTACTTTTATTTAAGGTTTTTTTTATTTATCTTTTCTCAGAGAAAGCGTTTAATCCGTCTAGCTTTGTTTAATTCTAATAATACAAAAATATGTGTATTTTTTGTACGTCTATACAACTTTTTTTTCTTATTTCTCTTTACCTTTACTTATATTTGATTAAAAATTATTAAATAATAACGAATATTAGTCTAGCTTTGTTCTTTGCTAGCCTAATGAATGTGAAGTCAACGCGTTACTTGTCTTTAAATTGTAATAACTACTTTTACTTAAGAGTGAATACCAATCAGCAATGAACAGAACACTCTTAAGAATTAAACTTAGTTTTCCTTACAATTAAGAAAATGAAGTGGCAGTACTAACAGGTAAATGCACAAAGTAAATCAATGTTCTGGAATCATTACTTGGAATGGAAACAGTCCCATCGTAAAATCCAAGTTTTTTTCAAACAGGAATAAATATTAGAAGACAGGTTATCAGGAATTTCTACGTCATATCCGTTATACACGGCGACTTCCGGCGGAAATTCCGTCGCCGAATCAACTATGATGGTTTTATTAATTTTGTTTCGCATTTTATAACATTTTCTGTAGTTATTTCAGTAGTAAAGGCGATACAGGTTAACTAATTTAATATATATGTTTAATATATAGACATAAAAACTCTTCTATTTCAACATGCGTAATAAACGCATGTTGAAATAGAAGAGTTTTTATGTCTTCAACTCCTGAGGGTAGGTAAAGCTAAGAAGCGGGACACACACTTAGGAAGTTGTTAGGGCGTTATGGAGCCAAAGAAAAAAGATAACACCAAACTTTGATTCCTAATTTAACTCATCCTGACTGTTACAAATCGTGTTAACGTCGTGAAATCTGAACACTGCTCCGGATTTCATTTATGTAATTGAATGAGGACTGTTAATATCTTCCATCATCTAAAACTTAAATAATAAATACAAGATCTGAAACTTTATCCACACTTGGAATGTATTACTAAATTCGCTAATAAGACCTAAACGGTTCTAATTTATCGAATTACACCAAACTTCGATTCTTAATTCAACTCAGCCTGACAAATCGTGTTAACATCGTGAGATCTGAACACTGATCCGGATTTTATTTAGATAATTGAATGCGGATGTATTAATATCGCCGATCACCGAAACCTTAAATAATAAATACAAGATCTGTAACTTTATCCACAATTGGAATGTTAATAAATTTGTTAATAAGACCTAAACGGTCCTGATTTATTGAATTACACCAAACTTCGATTCTTAATTCAACTCAGCCTGACTGTTACAAATCGTGTTAACGTCGTGAGATCTGAACACTGATCCGGATTTTATTTAGATAATTGAATGAGGATGTATTAATATCGCCGATCACCGAAACCTTAAATAATAAATACAAGATCTGTAACTTTATCCACAATTGGAATGTTAATAAATTTGTTAATAAGACCGACCTAAAGGGTCCTAATTTATTGAATTACACCAAACTTCGATTCTTAATTCAACTCAGCCTGACTGTTACAAATCGTGTTAACGTCGTGAGATCTGAACACTGATCCGGATTTCATTTAGATAATTGAATGAGGATGTATTCTGACTGAGAAAAGGTTTGCTTCGGGAGAGTGGCTATAGAGCCATGAAAACAACGTGAAGTAAGGCATATTAGAAATGTGTAAGGATATATAGTTTATCAATGACCTACATAGTTGTAGGAAAACCACTGGAAATTCACTGCCTCCTCCAAGGATTTCCAAAACAACGGATTGGTAGCGACTTGCCTCCAGCATTTTCCAGCACCCTTTCTTAAGTTTTTATAAAGTTTGAGGCTTTAAAACGAGTAATCACATCAAAGAAAAAAAATGAAATAATTTATTGATCGAGTAATCGAAGTGGGCGAAGCATCATAATTTCGAAATTGGCCGAAAATGCTTTTGTTTATTGGTCTGTAATGTTGTCATCTTGATTCTCGTGAAATTTTGTGAGTAGGTTCCATTTTTATAGGTATAGATTTGTTTGACAAATGAAGTTTTAGACATTCTGGCTAACAATGATATCAGTGGTTTAGGGTAACCTTCAGACATAGTTTACTTACACTTTTCTGACAAACACAATCAGAATGAATAGTTTAATGTAGTATCTGATGCATGTCATCATCCGAGCGTATTTTCTCGGTTGCATCCTCAGCAGTAATGCTTCAGAGCCTGATATACGAGCCCAGATAATATTTTATGCGTGTCCGAACTCAAAAAGGTCCCACTAGTACTTACTATATTGAGATAGCAGTTTCTATGTCTGCCTATAAATAAAAGTAAGAAGGTAAATGGTAATAATGACAGCCAGAACAATATTTACATGTAACGAGATATCGCCAGTTTCCTAGCCACACGTAACCAAACGCTGACTAGCGAGGATCCCTTCCGTTGAGGTGTGATTAATTCTGTACGTTCTCTTGATCGCGCGGCAGTTAACCCCGCTTTACTAACTAGACCCTTTCTTGTTTTACCTAGGTTTCCGCGATAAATCGTACGCGTGGGTTTTAATATGGAACTGTTTTGTTATGAGCTCAATAGATTTTAGTTTTTAGTGGAAAACAGCCTCATACTTGTACATAGCTGGCAATGTGATTGGTAATGTGCAAAAAACGAATGTTTCTTATCTACCCGGTTTTGTGCAAAGAATATTTTTTCCTTGTAGGTTCATTGCTGGTGATATACGAGTAACAAGCGTATAATACGTTATACTTGACTTGAAATTTTTGAAATATTGCCAATAACGATGAGGTACCCGAAGGTGAATCTCTAAAACCTCTCAAACTGCCTTATCTGACATAACTTCTGCATCTGAGAAAACTTATCATATGTAATTTGCACGTGGAAATCACAACCTGGTCGAAGGACTTATAAGTACATCCCAAAGCACGAAAAAGTTCACGAGTCTTATCATATCCTTTCGAACCCCAAAAAAACATTTTGCGCCCGTAACGAGATCGTGAAACGTTAGTTTCAGATTAAAATTTTCTGTACGCAAATTCTGGCGGTGATGAAAAAAGCCTTAAATCACATTATTTAGCATCCAATTTTAGCTTAATCTTGTTACTTGATATTAAAACCGCCTCGCTATACACATTTTAAGTATTTAATCTTACTAATCTTTTATGATGAGCATGAGATACAGTGTCACAAATCCCTAGCGTATACGACGGTCTCGAAAATATTTCAGGTCATACACGGCGGAATGTGAGCCGAAAATTTCAGAGGGATGAAAATATTTGTGCTGAAACATTCTGTTTATATTATGGACATTAGAATTTTTTCAAAACTAAAATCCGACATCAACACCAAACTACACGACCGATTCTATGGGACAACCGACAAATATGGCCTTTCGAAAAAATCCAAATTGGTTCCGGCGTATTCGAGTAATCGGTGAACATACATTTAAAAAAAAAAACATAAAAATTCCGGCGATATCAAGTGGCCCGAATTTTTTGTTTTTATTTCCTCCTATTTTTTAAAATTATTTAAAAAACAAAATATGTACTCAGATGTAAAACAAAGAGAAATCAAAACATCTTACAAATGTGATGAGTCAATACCACGATGTTGAAGAATAAGAAAGGATTTATGTAGTATCCATTTAAAGGGTTTATAGGTAAGAACGTACCTATATATACATTGTCCTTTTTTATTAAGTACAAATATTTTAAGGGGTGATTCAGTCCATCATATGGAACAACTTTTCCCAATAAATGTATATCGAAATACGAAAAGAAAATTTTCATTTTTCATAGTAATGATATCACGTGACTACTTCGATTTGTATGAAAACCGAAAAAATTTTTTTACGGTTTAACGCCAGGCACACAGTAGACTTTCAAAATCACACATACAAAGTGCAAAGTAGTCAAGTAGGTAAATATAAATTCCATACATTATTATTTATTTCAAATTTCTTCCATGCTGGTCTGGACGAAAAGAAATAAACTTTAAAAAACTGGCTTATAAAAATCACGAGACCTCTCCAACCCATAGACATAGAATTTTTTTTACTATGCTCCAACCTGTCTAAGTTTGGAGAGGTCTCGTGATTTTTATAAGCTTTATTTGGCTTGTAATCCTTAAGTCGACTTGGAGTGGTCCTATTCTACTCTGCCGGATACCACACGGCAACATGCATAGTTATTAAGATATAATTCAATATGCCCATTAGATGGTTGTACTATCAGACTGACTGTCTTTATTCCCGCATTATGTTCAACCAGCACACGATAGGGGTGGTTATTGCGAAACTAATTGGCGAATAATTGGAAAACGGAGCAGTGGCAGCGTCTGGAGGTGGTCTGCTATTGACTGCCGGTTAATTAGAACATGCGGCAGTTATGGCAAGCGCCTTACATTCCAAGGGCAATTGGTAAAAAGTTTTGCCATGTCTGCTAGACCTTTAAACTATAATAAATATTGTTATATTTTATAAATATTCAAACATTTAGACACAATAATTCATGTGTTATAACAAAATTGAAAACTTTCCTCTCCACGATGGCCAGACGGGATGGAGAGGTCTCACTATTTTTATTAAGCTTAATTTAGCTTGTAATCCATAAGTCGCCTTCTAAGACATTCACGAGAAGACTTAGGTTGGTTCTATTTTACTCTACCGGATACTTCACGGCAACATGGATAGGTATCCTTAGTTGGTTTATTACTTTACTAATATTATAAATGAGAAAGTGAGTTTATATATTTGTTTGTTAGTTACCACTTCACGCTTCAACCACTGAACCTATTTAGATAAAATTTGATATGGATATAGTTTGATACCCAGGCAGGGATGGACATTGGACATAGCATAGTTTTTATCCCGAAATTCTCATGGGGAGCGAAGCCCATGGGCACAGCTTGTTTAGATATAATTCAATGTGCAACCATCATATCTAACAACCATCTAGTGGAGATGGTTGTTCTATCAGACTGACCGTCTTTATCCCCGCATTATGTTCAACCAGCACACGATAGGGGTGGTTATTGCGAAACTAATTGGCGAATAATTGGAAAACGGAGCAGTGGCAGCGTCTGGAGGTGGTCTGCTATTGACTGCCGGTTAATTAGAACATGCGGCAGAGTTATGGCAAGCGTCTTACATTACAAGGGCAATTGGTAAAAAGGTTCGCAATTGTTATATTTTATAAATATTCAAACATTTAGACACAATAGTTCATATGTTATAACAAAATTGAAAACTTTCCTCTCCACGATGGCCAGACGGGATGGAGAGGTCTCACTATTTTTATTAAGCTTAATTTAGCTTGTAATCCATAAGTCGCCTTCTGAGACATTCACGAGAAGACTTAGGTTGGTTCTATTTTACTCTACCGGATACCACACGGCAACATGGATAGGTATCCTTAGTTGGTTTATTACTTTACTAATATTATAAATGAGAAAGTGAGTTTATATATTTGTTTGTTTGTTACCACTTCACGCTTCAACCACTGAACCTATTAAGATAAAATTTGATATGGATATAGTTTGGTACCCAGGGAAGGACATAACATAGTTTTTATCCCGAAATTCTCACGGGGAGCAAAGCCCACGGGCACAGCTAGTTTAGATATAATTCAATGTGCCCACTAGATGATTGTACTATCAGACTGACCGTCTTTATTCCCGCATTATGTTCAACCAGCACACGATAGGGGTGGTTATTGCGAAACTAATTGGCGAATAATTGGAAAACGGAGCAGTGGCAGCGTCTGGAGGTGGTCTGCTATTGACTGCCGGTTAATTAGAACATGCGGCAGAGTTATGGCAAGCGCCTTATATTACAAGGGCAATTGGTAAAAAGGTTTCGCACGCTTCATAGCAGAGCATTTGAAATCATGTAAGGGTCAAATAAAATCTGGACTCTAATATATTCATATTGCACTGATATAATAAGTACGGAGATAAGAATAAAAATCCTTTTGTAAACACATCTAATAATTGTCAAGCATAACATGTAAAAAATAAAATTGGCAAAGTGCGTGTCGGGCCACGCGCAGTATAGGGTTCCATAGTTACAAATGCCGACTTTGAGTTCATGCCACTTAAAACGTCTAAAAACAACTATATAACTAATATGAAAGTTGATAATTATAAGGCAGTACGCCTACCTTTCTTTATTACATAGTAAAAAAATATCATTTGTCGAGAATCATAATTACATAAATTATACAATTACATTTTTGAGTAACAATATTATATAAGTTTCGCCTACCACGTGTAAGCCTAGATCCCTAAGGTAGAAAGATATAAGTACTTCACTAAATGAACCGTGTAGCGTAAAATGTAAATGTAAATTTACAGTATAATCGATTAGTTAAATGAATAATTACTAAATGCATGCAATTACATGCTATAAATGTCTATTATAAAAAAAGTAAGTTTGATAAGTATGTTGTTTTTTTTAGTGATCTTTGCTTTAACATTGATACAAAAAAAAACATACTATACAACGTCGAAGGGACATATCCGTAATATTTCAACCCATGGGCTATGCTAGATCACTATAGTAAAATGGAATTAATATAGGTAACAACAAAAAAAGAAAAAAAGAAAAATTGGCATTTCCATACTTAAGGGTCCCCCGACCCTAGACCAAAATACAACTTTCCATACAAACGTAGTCTACGTTTTATTTCAAAACGACATGTCCGATTTGGGCAATATTTTGTAATTTCAAAGATATTGCAATTATCTAGGTTTATAACTAGTTTCCGACGGTAAAAATATGAACTTGAAATAGAATATAGTGTTTTATATCATTTTTGACCATTAGTATGGGAAACTTCTAAATCGTTATATTTTCTTTCCAGTTCATAATTTTACAATAGGAAACCAGTTATAACCCTAGATAATTGCAATTTCTTTACAATTACCAACTTTTACCGGAATCTGACATGTGGTTTCAAAATTAAACGTAGACTACGTTTGTATGGAGAAGTCTAGGGTCGGGGGACCCTTAAGTGTGCAGCCGCCCAGGCAATTTGTATAGGAAAGTCGAGTTTGTTTTGTTTTTTTAATTTTATTATGTTAAAGTGATCTAGTATAGCCCGTGGTATGATTTATTACGGGTATGTCCCTTTTAAGTTGAATAATATTATAAAAAAGACATATTAGTGTCATATAAATTGCCGAAAAAAAACTCCGTTTAGTTCCAAAGTCCGATTCAGATTCAGATTTTTATTGCAAGTCACAAGTTCGAAGATGTTACATAGAAAAAAAGTACAAGTGACGCCCTGCAAGGGCACAGCAAACATGAGGGCAACTAGTTGCCACTTTACTTACAAATAAAATTTTACAATTTATTGTTTTTCATATAATAGAGAAATCAGAGCAAATTTGCAGCAAAGTTATCATCGAAAAAAATTCAGATATTTTGTAATAGCATTTATTAATGAGCATTTTTTTAGATTTTTTAGATTTTTAGCGAATAATGAAAATTTTTCTATATTCTTTTAATAGTTAGGGATGTGGTTCATAAGTTGTGGTAGTCCATAAGTTTACGTCCAATCGCCTATCATCTTCATTACCACTACCTATCATCATTGTCATGTTTAAAAAACTACTGCTGCACATTATCACAACGACTGAAAGATCAAACGTAGGAACTAAAAAACTAAAAAATAAATTACCTACATAGTGTGTATTAGTTTAAATGTCCTATTAATATTTCGTTACTTGACAGAATAGGTAGGTTATGAAAATTGTTCGAATTATTATTTAATTTAGTAATTAATTGCTTGATTTATAATAAATAAACAAAGTCGTAAGTAATAGTAAGTATTGAAAATTACTATATAGTAAGTACGTATATAAAGTTGTAATCTGATAACAACAGAATCACAAAGCTATTGTAACTACGAACTGTTTCAGTAGTAATTTTTATTTAAAACAATGAGACTTTTACTTATTTTATTTACTACATATAGTGTTGTAACAAGTAGCAAAGAGAGATGTGATTTTACTTTTGGTAAGTTTATTAATATATGAGTTAATATTTTTTATTTGGACAATACGCTATTTTCCAACAAGTCAAATCAGATCCTTTCTTCTAAACGTCCAAAAAAACAGTTTCTATGGGATTTTGTATGAAATACTTACAGGCAGATGACGTCATAGTTTTTGGAGTCAAATAGCGCTCTTATTATCAATTTTTTTGCAATAATAAATTTAAAATCATGTTAAAATGGATATGTCCAAAGACAAGTGACATTATTTTGCGAAATTTTATTTTGTTATCTATACAAAATTATTTATTTATGACTTAGGAAAAGACCCAATTGTAAAAAGTGAAAGTGGAATAATATGGTGGATTAGATAGCCACCTATAATATAATCACCAGGTTTAGGAACTATTTGCCTTATATAAACTTCTTTTCCACAGGAAAACCGGGTTCATTAGATGCAATAGTACATTTTATTCATAGATATGAAATATGTCCAGGTCAAACCAAGCTGGAAACTAAAATACCGGTAAGATTGTAGTATATTTCATGTCGGGTTACCAATTTAATATACGCATATTTTGAAGTTTACACCTCTGTGAAAGGTATCAGTCATCTAAGGATTTGTTGATAGAAAATCCCTATTTTATTGTACACAAAGATACAACAAATTGGCTTATATTCCACTTTATAAAGGCTCAATATTATTCTTCCCTATTTTGTTGACTTATAAAATTCCACATAGGTGACAAATTTTTAACAGACTTTAGTAAAAAAAGGAACATATCAATTCGACGCGATGTTTTTTCTATGTATGTTCCCATAGGAATTTTATCAAAATCGGTTGTGAAGTTTGGGAATGACGTCGGTTTTTAGTTTTTTTAAAATTATGCTTTAAATCCATGTTATTCATTCTACGACATTTTTGACATTCAAGTCAAGTATTTTACAAGCCTTTATATTACTTGCAATTTCTCTACGTGTAAATGTTTGTTTGGGTCAAGCGTATGAGGCAGTTATCCTCAACCAATTAAATTAAAACTTGTCATAAATTATATGTTATTAAGATGACAATACTTACGCAGTAAAAAAAAAACGACGGGTTGCACTCTGGGAGTGCCGGCAGAAGTGAAAACTTGAATATTAACGTTGTGCATTTTTGATATACGAAACAGCAGGCGCAGGCATACATTTTCGCCGCGCCGTAGAAAGAGAGGGGGATACTCCCTCTCCTACGCCGCGCCAGCTGTCTACTCTCCATCCGTCTTACGAATTTTCGATCAGGTCACGTGTCCTGACGCGAGTTTAACATTTTTTACCCATTCCAAAAAAAGTGCACAACGCCGCTAAAGAAGTTTTCACTTCAAAAATTCTAGGTCTATGGACAATACAATAAATTAATGGCAAATAGTTGTTCAGATAACTAAAATCTGTAGTGTTTGGTCTTATTTGATTTATCTTAGGAATAACTTTGGTCTAACAATACCTAAAAGTTTGTACAAAAGTGATATTTTTAAAGCTTTCTTAATTTTATTTTTTTTTTTACAGAAATCGGATGGAAAGATGATTTCCTACATTTGCGTGAACATCACAGGATGGGATGAGATCAATGAAGTTCATGTCAGTTTCTCGGCCCTATCACAAAAATTGACAGTGAAATTGCCTTATCCTCCAGCTAGTACAATATGGGTGGATGTGAAAGCTGAACAACATGGATACCAAAATTTATTGCATTTAGATGTCGATGAAATGTATGATATATAGACGTGTATATGATTCTCATGGACTGTACGCATACAGGCAGCTACTTGCACTCTATTGGAAGCCAACTAACTACCTGGATGTTTGTCTATATGTATTTGTTATAAAATATAATATCGTTGAGTTAGTATCACATAACACAAGTTTTGAATTTACTTTGGGGTTAGCTTAATCTGTGTGATTTGTCCATTTATGTTTATTTTATTAACTCTGCCTAAAAATGTACTTACGTACTTTGGACGTCCCAAAAAATAAAGTTTAAAAAGTACTAAATTTGATATTATTATAGGTTTATATTTGCATGAAACTCTAAAATTCTATTTTAGATATCCCAGTCTCAAAATCAATATTTAAAGTTGAAAACAACATTTTAATAACAATGTTAAGTTAATTATGGGCTACCCATTGATGGAAAATACTTTGGATCCATTCAACCATAATAGTTTTATAGCTGTCGAATAGTTAGATAAAATACACCGAATAGTTTATGTATGTTTTCACATGAGAGGTACCTGCTTTTGCTTAATAATTTTAGTTGGTTTATCAAACTTTTAGGACGGACTAACAAATCGGAAGGATGCTTAAATTTTCCTCCCCGAACCCTGTAGATTCTGCCACCGTTCTCAAACAGCCAGTTCTCTTATAATAAGACTATTCATCGACAGAAAGTAAGACAGTTTTGCCTATAGAACCTTATTATTTATCGACAAAACATAACTGTTTTGTCTACGGCCGTTTCCTCGACATGACATTTCCACCATCTAATTTTACTTTTTTTAAACCCCCAATTAAAAAAAAACACCAGATTTTAATTTACGAGTAAAAATGACATACCAGAAATCCAATTTTTGAACTCATCATTCATCATCACTGCTGGACATGGCCTCTCCCAAGGATTTACAAAATGACCGATCTAAAGCGGCCAGCGTCCAGCGCCTTCCAGCAACCTTGGACCTTGTATGAATGAATGAATGAATTCAATTATAAGTCAAGTTTTGTTTTAAATTATTTAATAAACAATAGTTAAAAGTATTAGATTACATGGACTACATTTAACGTTTGTTCATAAACTAATTCCATCTACCATATTTTCTGCTACGTCCCAAATGTGATCTGGTACACAATGCTTAGCATTAATTTGTATCTATTGTACTTTAATATTAAGATTTTAAGTGCAATGAATTAAAAAACTAAATAAATAGTTTAAAAGCCTATCAAAGATGGTTAACGGGCTGATATTAATATTCACTTCTTTACTTGTAAATAATTTATCTACAACAAAAGGAAGACACTGCTTTTGCATATCCTTAACCTTATTTATATAGTAACGAATAACCATAATCGACATACGATAAACATAATGACATATACATTGCATTGTCGCTCTATTTCTAACGTCAGTTTTACAATAATATTTCAAGTGAACAGGTGTCCCAAAACGACCCTCGTCACAGGATTACCTGCGCCTTCCAGCTACCCCTTTGTAAGCCAATACCATTAAAAGAGATGGTTTTCAAACGACGATCGTGAAAAACGCACGATTACTTGCATATCTCTTCAATCGTTGTTCGTTTCACTCGACTACAAGCTTCAAATGTAATATATAACATTACATTGACTAGGTACATTAAAATTTCAGATTTGATATTTTTCTGAACCAAATCCAAGCATGATGGGCCAGATTGTCTACATTCTGGCTTCCAGATGGACGCAGGGGTAGGGGTAGACCGAGAACCAGACCAGAACCATGGTGGGATGACCTTGATTAATTCATATGCGACTGGGAAAAGATCGCTGAAGATAGAGACGTGTAGAAGGATAACGGGAAAGCCTTTGCCCAGCAGTGGGACACTATACCTACAGGCTATTAAAAAATTCCAATAAAAAGACAATGATCCAGAAAAATTGACATAAATTCAAATAGTTTACTACTTAATAACAGTAATTGTAACCGTGAAACTCTGAAATCATATATTTATAATAATATGACCATTTTTATGTCAATTTAAATCATAATTATGTCTATCTGGAAACTTTTCGTCGAACCCTAAAAAGTATTTTATTTTGTACATTATGTCTTAAATTAATTTATATGAAAACATTACAATTTACGAAGTAAATGTTCGATGACTCAATATAATAATTGACATAGAAAGTGGGTGGCATTTCCTCATATATTTGATTTTATATAGTAAGCATTAGTCACAGGTGTCATAACAGAAACCAAGGGCACTTTGTTATCGTTTTATGTCAAATGCAGGCACTTCGCGCCGGTGGAATGGGCTATTGTGTGGTACTTATTTTGACGAATGAAAAAAATCCTTCTATTGGTTGTGACAGGCTTGCGTGCAAATAGATAGTGCCAGTCATTTGACAGTCCCATATTTAATGACTTTTTCAAAAAAGTATTTTTATCAAATTCTATGATCACAAAGTTATCTTTTTTCTCAGCAATTCGCCAATTTTACCATATGGCATCAAATTATTTACGTAACCTTTGTTGATGACTGTTCTTACTACAGTCTAAAACCAAACAAAACTGAAATAAAAGGAACATCAGAAAACACTTCACTAACAAGAACCGATTTTTTAAAATTATTGATGATCATGTAAAAATAAATATTTATTATATTGATTATATTGACCTCTCAAATCACATAGGTAAAAATGCTTTTTTTTATTCAAAGTCCAAACTTTGCATTGTTAAGATTCAGTCATTAAAATATAAAATATACTCCTGAAAATTTCCAACTGTCTAGCTATATCGATTCATGAGATATAGCCTGGTGACAGACAGACCTGTTATTTTGTTTCTATCCTTTGGGTAAGGTACTCAAAAAAGTATGTAGGTGTTTAAAAAAATCGAGTTTATAGTCCCACCATTATTTTCTTAAATTAACTATTTGAGAAATGGAACAAAGTTGTAATTATGAATCATATCATTTGACCAGCATATTGTTTAAACCAAAGTTCCATCTAAACTTTAACTACGGAGTAGATACAACTCATACAACTGTGTCGTACTGCCTGTTGCTTTATTTTCATTTGACCAACGTAACCCAATAAAGAGGTCTCTTCGTCCACAAAGACTTTTGTCGTTTCATTAAAAATATCATATTTGCCGTAGTAGAAAGCTTTTGCCTTTTGTTTTCTTTATGTGAACCATTAAAGCGGAGTGATATAATTTGATTTTCCCGTGAATTTCAAAACGTCGTTAAATGGGGAGTATATGAAGTAACTTCATTTGCTTTTATATTTTGTTTATCCTTTGTTACAATATTGTGTAAGTTAGTTAAGTATGATATTAAGTAATGCTATCATAACTTCTACTTGGGGATTTCCAATTCTTTCTTTTAAAATAATTAAAAAGCAAGTGGAGTTGTTTCTGGACAGTTTGTTTGTTTAAGAATAAGACAAATCTTTTTAACTCTTCTTTTACCGCCAAAACGAGAAACAATAGTAAAACCATGGAAGTAGCATCTACGCATTTTGAGAAGTAGTAGATAGCGAATTGACATTTTGAGGCAAGAAAAGAAATGTGTGTTAATTAGTTAATAAGTTAATTAACACACATTTCTTATAGTATGTGAGTATATACTTATCTTTGTTGTTTGCCTGACACTACATTTTTCTTTGATAAAACCATTTCGTCTACATACACAATATAAAAAAAATTAGGTAGTTAAGCTTTTACAAAACGGGCCAGAGGCTTGCTTAATACAGTTCAGTAAAAGTTTCAAAGTCTTTTTATCACCCTCTAGCACTTCCCAAACTATGCTTAAGGGACGTCACCTTTTATATAAAAGTTTTATGGTGTAGAAAAAAGGTTTGCTCTCATTTTGATTAACCTCTCCTATACTGTTGCTTAGATCTACACGAGAATGCATTGTTTAACTATTGTGTCTGATATTCCGGTTAAGTAATGAATAAGTATTTTGAAACAATTGCATTTTTGCAAGCTTTTATTGTAAGACCCAAGTACTTATTGACGAAAATAAAATAAGCCTAAAGTCGATGGAGTTGCGCACTTTTATTATTACTGAGTTCCATCGACCACCGTCCGTCTCCATGATCATAAAGTTATTTCTGCTGCTCGTCAAAACAAATCAAACGAGTCCTACTCAATTAGGTTATGTTGTGTATTACTGAGCTTCGTCAAATATCTCCCGGCTCCATCATCAGAACAGCTCATTGAATCGATATTATAGTATTGTAATCCGACTTACGACTTAGTATACAAAATTTCAGCTCAATCGGTTAAAGATCATCATCAATAAATTTAAGAACTAGGTTCTTGTCGGTGGAGTATTTTCCATGTCTCCCTATTTTCTGCTAAATGCTTGACCTCCTTATACGTCACAACTTTTGCCTTTTCTTTTACTTCATCCATAAACGACCTTCTTGGTCTTCCTTTTCCTCTCTTGGCTTCCACTTTCCCTTCCATTATGTTTTTTATGAAGTTGAAGGTTAAAGATAACTGGTTGAAAATTGAGTTGCAAGATTTGACGTTAACAAACATTCACACATACATTCATACAAGATACATTGCAAGTTAAATAAAAGCTTGTAAAATAGAGGAGTTGCCAAATTTATAACACCCTATATACAAGGTTATTTTCATCTTATCTATTCAAAACACGATACATTAATCCCTAAATACTAAGACTAAAGTGACTTGTTAATTTCAGAGACTTAAAAAAATGCTGACTGGGTACATTATGAAATAGTAGTAGAGTGCTACAAGGGATAAAGGTAATACTTTTAAGGCGAGGGCACCACTTTGAATCCAGGGCAAAACAAAGGATTCCACAGTTACATCATGAGCGGATAGCAAGTGACTCTACGGTAAAATCCTAAGTGAAGCGAGGAAGTCTTAAACATCACCCGAGTTACAGATATTACCGTCCCCGAGTAGAACACTATACTTTCATCTCCATCTATAAGAAATAATTGCAAATACAAAACAGAATACAAACAAAAGTAGAACTACTAACATTTATTTGGTGTAATTTTCATTGAATAAATACTAAGAAATAATTTTTCGAAGAACCCAAACTTCTGATAAAATCGTTTGACCACATCTCGAAAATATAGGTTAGCTAAGCTAGCTAAATAAAAAACAAACACCGTGTGAGTTTGACAGCTTATTTCTTGTCTCATAAAATAAATCATATTCGGTCCACCCACACCAAAAGCACGTCCTGGATGTTGCTCAGAAATTCCTTCAAACAAACGTGGCGTAAAGTTCGCTCAGCTTTTAAATTTATTTCCAAACTCGACGACGCGTTCTACAAATGTTATGCCTTCAAATTTGATTATGGGTTTCACAAATTTCTAAGCGATACCAAATAGATTTTCTTCTCAAGATTCTCTCTTTTTTTCGACGGTGACACAAATCATGACTTATTTCTTATTTATGTAGAAATATAATATCAATAGATAAAAACCTTTTAAAATGGAATTATTTTAATTTTGTTTATGTAATTGAAGATACTCCTCTGTTGACCTTAACTTATTGAATATTATGCTAAAGTAAACGATATAACAAAAAAAACTTTAATATAAGGATAAAAGTGAAAGAAAACTAAAAAGATTGGACTAAGTTGGAGTTTCTATAAGTAATTTACATAAATATGATTAAAGTAGAAGTATTTTTCAAAAAATACTCCAAATGTAGTTACTATTTCAAAATTATTCTATTATTGTACGTATTACATCTCGTTACATCCAAAAAAGTAGGTTTTTTAAAGAAACTTAAAGGAAAATTTGGAAGACCGTGAGCTAGTACAAACGGCACAAGAATTATTAATAAGTAGGTACACATACGTTTATATGGTACAAAATGTACTTAGTCTCTGTTGGCCAAATAGAACACTATATCTCTCATCAACGTCACCAAATTCTTTAATACTCGCCTCATACTTTTCCTGCGGTTTGGAGTTGGTTAACACTTTGTTCTGCCCAGAGGTCGGAAGAATGTTGAACCGGCGAACTAATCTTTAACCCGTTGATTATTTGCACCATCTAAACGCTAAGCGTAGCCTTTGAATCTTACGGACCTGAGCAATGCTATCCCATCAGTGACGAAGACATAATAATGTCTGTCTTTCATGTGTTTTGAGATAGCAAGCACTCAAGTGAAATATATTCACAATGGGAAAACAATCGAGCCCCACTAATAAGTTGTATCACTACACCCCCCTAGTGGGGATGGTGATATATATACTTCTCGAAAGCAAATGTTTTAACTGTAAAAATATCGCCTTCCTTGAGATTAGGGCACCAATTCTCAATAACAAAGAGTAGATTTCAGCTTTACTCGGAAATTTCATAATTGTATTGTAGAATCGTACTAATATTTCAAGCATATTTCTCCAGGCCATTTTATCGCAACTTCCATTTTTTATTTTATTTTATCTCTTATTGTCCACGACTTTTCAAATATTTGTTGATGAAAGCTTAGTGCCGGATTTTTTTTCCATTGCGGTTTCTTTTTTAAATTTAGTTAAAAATATTATAGACTTCTAACAAGATTTAGTTTTTTTGTTGATTATTGATGACCATCGAGGCGTATTTGGTAATCACTCGGAGGTTCTTTGTCCGAATGTCTTTTTTATAATTTATCTTGGATGTTTATTTGTATTTATGCATTATCCATAAAATATAGTATCGTTGTGTTGGCATACCATACTACAAGATAAACTTAGTTCAGGGCAGTTCAATCAGTGTGATATAGACTGAGTTTTGGTATATATCTTGCTTCAGTACTGCCGACTTTTTCCCTTGTACTTTCATTGAACTTTGCTCTTTGGATAATGGAATAAAAAGTTGTTTGGATCGCGAAAAGCCGCTTTACGGTGGGAACTACCGCACCTGGCTTTCTCGATTGTAATTGAGGGTCTAATGTGACGTGATTGGTCGTATATTCGGTTAGATTTTTAAAGCTTGCTTTTTGTTTTTGTTTTAAAGTAAATAATCTCGTACATAAAAAATGAGTAAGAGTAATTAATTTGTTTTCTTCTTACTTGTTTAAGTTGGTTTAAATTACGTTTTACGTAAATTTACAAAACCTAAGACATTTATTTTACCATGCGCCATTATTTAAAATATTTTTTCGACTAGATAGAGAGTAGATATCACATATAATGAATTGGGCCGATTTTATTGACCTGTATAAAAACAGGTCGATAATATCGTCTTATTTCCGTCATATTATAAAACGCTGACTAACTTGTTACTAGATTTAAACCATTATTCGATCAAATCAAGTTGACTTTTAGTAATATACCACTGTCTCTTCTGAAAATGTCAACTTGATTTGATTGGATAATGGTTTAAACCTAGTACCAAAGTTATTTTGCGTTTTAAATCAACTCTCTGTAGGTATTGGACTAGTAACTTGTCTTCTTACAAAGCGTGACTAAGTTTCTGCGATTTTGTTCACCGCCCAAAGGATAGTTGTATCTGCATATTGCGTGTGTGTTTGTCTGTATCCAATATATTTATGGATTACATATCTACCTGCTTAAACAAGTTTGCCAAGCCTTCCGATGACACGATCTAGTGATGAGTGGCGAAACAAAAAATTCCAACGAATGTTACTCGTAAGTGGAATTTGCCTTAGCGCCGACTGTTATTCCAGGTAAATCAAAAAACCCCGACTTACAAGCGTTAACCTCCAATAATTTTTAATCAGCTGAACGGATTTGCATCAAATATAGCTAGGTACAACCGCAAGGAATACTTTCACGTAAAAAATCGGTCTTTCCGTGTGAGAGCTAAGATGCCACAGACAGAGAGACATACATTAGCGTAAAACTTATAACACCCCTCTTTTTGTCTAGGTCTTAAAAACTGTGACACATGCTTCTACGGCATTATCCTACTAATATTATAACTGCGAAAGTGAGTTTGTATATTTGTTTGTTTGTTCGTTTGTTTGTTTGTTTGTTACCATATCACGCTTCAACCACTGAACCTATTTAGTTGAAATTTGATACGGATATAGTTTGATACTCAGGGAAGAATATAGGATAGTTTTTATCCAGAAATTACCATGGGGAGCAAAGGCCACGGGCACAGCTATTGTATTATAAAGCTGCTCGTATGTGTGTATATTCAAAACTTTTTTCATGTGCTGTTTTCGAAGTTCAGTTAATAATAGAAAGTTTATTGAAATTTTGTTTCAAAGCAACTGTTCAGGCTTGATCTAGTGAATAAATAATTGGTATTCAGCTCAGCAGAGTACAAAGAAAGCCAATGGCAAAGCGAAATATATTGAAGAAAATGCAATTCACTTCACAAATTCAAAATTAAAACACATTTTACGTACGAACACGTTTACAGATTTTGGTTCTTTCCACATAGGTCTATGTTCTTGTTATCTTTTTGTGTGACTTTTGACTGACTTCATATAGGAGAAGTTATCAATTCGAATGTTTATGTTTTTATGTATCTTCCCCTATTACACTGAGAAAAAAATACTGTTGAATTAACAATAAAACTTTAATCCCTGAGAGCCGTCCATAGTGAATTGTTACCATATAAAAGTTTTTATTGCCAAATGAAATCGATAATTGGGTTGATTCGGCAACAATAATACATTGCTGAAGAAGCAAGGTGTAATCTTGTCATATCAAATACTCTTATTTGTTTCTCTAACAATTGAACTTTGTTCCCATACATATTCCCGTTTGTTCCAATACCTATATCATTTTGTTTCCATACCCATTCCGGCTTTGTTTCCCCAGCAATCTGACTTTGTTACCTTATCTATTCCCCTTTTTGCCTCCCTAAAAATGTAACTTTGTGCCTGTAGCTGTCTTCTTTTTGCTGCTTCAGCAATTTAACCAACCCCTTTCATGGCCGTTCTTAAATCTGGCCACATATGTAAATTATCTTTTCTTTCTTTTGAATTCGTTGACATGAGCAATACAAAAGAAAGTTGTGTTTTCTGCCGTGATCAATATCATGGATAAGGGTTTTCATTGGTGCCTTTAACAATCCTTTGAGCATTTTTAAGGAATATAAAAGGCACCAATTCACCTTTTATATTAATTGCGGTAGTATTACACATCATATTTTTGTAGTACCTATTTATGTCAACAAATGTAAAAGAAAGAAAAGATAATTTACAACTAGTGACCAGATTCAAGAACGGACATGAAAACGGTTGGGTAAATCACATTTACAAAATAGAAAAAGAAAAATAGAAAGAGCTTAAAAATAAAATAGGCTAATATTATGTATATCTACTCTGCCTAATTATGGGTGCTGGAACAGGTAAAGTTAAAATCTCAAAACTTACATTTTGTAGCAAAAAAAGGGTAATTATGTTCAAAAAGGATCGCAAGACAATTATATAACTATATAAAATATTTTAACTGGCATTTTGTTTACCTTTATCGCCATCCTTGTAAACCTTACAATTAATTGATTTGGGGCAACTTATTACCAAACAACGTTAGGACAGCTGCTGATTGAAACAATATTATTTTGACAATCTATTTTTATTTGTACTGCAGTATCAAAGTATTAGGTACAATAATAATTATAAAAAATGTTTATATCTCCCACTACTGACAGGTACTTACACCTCATGCTTTTGTGTCTGATTTTTTTATCACAAGTTACGTTTATCCCAATTGTTTACTGTTCACTGCACAGATAGACACATCGAACCAGCCGCACCGATATTGTTTGCCGTAAAGTGCACCACACGCTCGAACATGGTACGCCACCGCACACCGTTGAATTCACAAAACGATTTGATTACATTACAGTCCTCCATGATGAAATTTAGATACATAGAATGTAAAACTCTACAAACAGTTTCACGACTGCAGCAAACGCAGCCACGCGGTCGAACACTCGCGAACAAACTAAGCGCCTGAGTTTAAACCACGGCAAAACGGCACTAGTATTTTGTCACGATACACTAGTTCACTTGTTAAACTAACAACCTAATATTTTGTTACTTTTGAGTATTGTTGACCCAGCGATGCATCCATTAAACATGACAGCAACTTTAGTTTTGTTAGAAGTTATTTTGTTATACTATAAACACCTATATTAATATTCGAGCAACAGTAGCGGTTGTTACCTTAACAACGTTATTCAACATTGTTACACGGTTAAAATTTCCGAAGCCGCAGGTACAATAAATATCCGACCATAAAAAGATTGCCTTGGGCATAATTTACCCTTTGTTAGTGTATGTCAAGTGTTTAGTTGCAGTAATTATAAATATTTAACAACGCTTTTATTGACGCTTTGCCAGCTTATTTTTTTCTCAGTGTACCTACGCAAAGACGCCTGGACCACTTCGGAAATTATTTTTGTTTGAAAGGGCATTCTCGCAGGTTATTCTGTATATTTTTGAAGTGAAAACTTCTTTAGCGGCGTTGTGCACTTTTTTGGAATGGGTAAAAAATGTTAAACTCGCGTCAGGACACGTGACCTGATCGAAAATTCGTAAGATGGCGCAGGGTTCTTGCGCGAATGTTCGTGTGTGTTTATGTTACAGCGTGCTACGCGCATCCATGGATGGTGACAGCTGATGGCTCGACCGTCTGTGTAGTGGCCATACTGCTGTGTATTTGAAAATGATTTTGGTCATGCTTGTGACATTTGTGACAGACTGTGGTTCAGAAAAGATTTGAAATATTTTATACTGATAATTAAAGCAATTCGTGCAAAATTATTCCCTAACCATTCCAAAATATCAAAAATGCACAACGTTAATATTCAAGTTCTCACTTCTGCCGGCACTCCCAAAGTGCAATCCGTCGTTTTTTATCAAAATCGATTGTGTAGAAAATTATACATTAAGATGTTTATTTGATACCGGTAGTTGAGAGCCATAACTTGACTGAATGACTTTCAAAGCATGGATGATGAGGAGCTCTGGAGCATGGAGGAGTGTGGTAAATAAAAAAAATATAGACGCTTCAACAAAATAAAATGAAATAAAGAAAAAAATGGTTGCCTGTAAAGTCGGTTTTACGGGCGAAGATTTTACGTGACAACGTAGATAACATAGTTGAGTGGGAGAGAGACGCAAGGCATTCGGCGGGCCTCTCTCTCGTTCGGTGACTCATCGTAACGTTACCGAGCGTTACACTTTTTCATAAGTGACTCCCAGCCGCAACCTAATTTAAGACGTTGTCACGTCAATAAAATAAATATTTTAATGTATCTCCTATACAAAGAACGTGATTATTTAAAGATTTTGTTTACGGAACCTTTCGTGCGCTTTTTCAACTAGCACTTGGTACACGGTTATTACACGTACATGGTACACGATTATTTTGTGTCCTTTTGTTTATGTTGAATACTATAAAAAAATGTGTTTTCTGGCACCTACTTTATGTATACTAAATAAATACGTTATGTTATGCTTATAGTTGAAAGTGGAATAAACCAGTCTTTCACCATTTCCAATAGTTTTCCCTTTAAAACTTCGATTCAAAGCGTGGGCTTTGTTCGAAAAATGTGCCATTTTACAGAATTTTGTTGCATTGTATTCGAAATATACTAAGTAATAGATTTTTATTCTGAACTTTTGTTGGCTTCGAGTAGAGAAGAATTAAATTTTCCATTTTTCTAAAAGCACATTTTCAGGATTAACTTTTTAAAATAAGTATAAAAATAAATATGCATTTACAAAGTTATAAAGGAAAAATAAAGAATAACGTTTTAATGGACCAAGCAAGCGAAGCGTCTGTTTCATACATACATACATAATATCACGCCTGTTTCCCGCAGGGGTAAGCAGAGACTATAGACCTCCACTTGCTACAATCCTGTGACAAACCTCTTTTGCTGTCTGTTTCAAGACTGGCCAAAAATGCTTTCGTCCTCCAGTTAGACTGTTTGTCTACAGGTCGCATTTAAACTGATTCTAGTGAATTTTCTTTAAACCAAAATCTATAGAAAACATATTTCAGCCTCAGCAATTGTTAAATTATTTGGTACCTCAATTCCGTGATAGTAAACATTTTCCCCCAAGAAACGTATGTCGGAATATGAAAAATATTTTTTGGCTTTCCATACAAAGTCGGAACAGCTTAAGACCAAAAATGACAAGATGACCGATCAGCTGATCCGAAAAATGTTCCTGGGGAAAGTTGTTCAGTTTCATGGAATGAATTCACCCTAAAAATAGTTTCAGTATATATATTGAAAATGTGTCCTTTGATATAATTGGAGGTAGGAAAAACATAAAGCGCAGGTCATCATTATCATTTCAGCTACATAATGTCCAATTGTCCACTGCTAGACATAGGCCTCTTCTAAGGATTTCCAAAATGACCAATGTAGCAGCCTATGCATCCAGCGGTTTCCAGTGACCTTGGTCAGTCGTCTGACCATCTTGTGGGTGAGTGTCCTACGCTTTGTTTTCGATTCGAGAATTTTTTTGCCCCATCAGCCATCGATTCATCAATATATTATATAAATCTAAGTAAGTTCATACATTAACGATGAAATATACATACTTTCCATTATAATATTAATTGCAACTCTGTTCATTTAGAGTTATTAAACAACATTTGCAACCTTTCTAATTTCACCAAATTAACATTCATAGGTGACAATTAAACTAAACTATAGTGCGACAATCTGCATGTCAATGCAACTACGAATAATTGCAGCAGTAACGGTCGAGCGCCCAGCACCTTGTCCCTGAGGCTTGCGAGACGCGTTGCTTCACACTTTCCTCACCTATAGATCTTTTTACTATAAATACTGTTCGAGACCATTCTATGTACATTACAACCATGAAGTGTCTCATAGCACTCAGCTTGGTGTGCCTTGCAGCGGTGTCTGCAAGGGAGCTGAGTGAAGATGCCAAGGACTTAGTCGCAGCGGCCAGTGGCAAAAGTCACCACCATGAAGAAGGAGGCGGTCACCATCACCACGCTGACCACCATCACGAACATGGAGAGAAGGGACACAAAGGCCACAAAGGACACCATCATCACCACAAAGGTGACCATGGAGACCATGGAAAGCATCACCACGAGGGTCACCACCACGAACATGGAGGCGGCCACAAAAAGCACTGGGATGAACACGATGATCACGGTCATCATCATGAACACGGTCATCATCATAAGGGAGGAAAGCACGGCCACCACAAACATCACGATAAAGGAGAGAAAACCGATGGATACCACAAGAAATACCACAAGGATCACTTCCACAAGGACCATCACTTCTATGATGACCATCATAATGAAGGCAAGCATCATAAGCACGGTCATCATCACGGTCATCACGGCGAGCACGGCGGTCACCACAAGAAGGGACATCACGGGCACCACGGCCATCATGAACACCATCATGGCAAACACGGGCATCACGATAAGCATCATCATGATGAGCATCATAAGGGCCACAAAGGTCATCACGGTCATGAGGAGCATCATCATCACCACGATGATCATGGCAAGAAGGGCGGTCATCACGACCACAAGGATTGGGGATTCCATCATGGAAAGAAGCACTAATCTACCAAAGCTAAGCTGTGATATTTTTTGTTTTATACGGGTTTTTGTTAGTTTTTTATAAATTATAGGTAAGTAAGCGTTACAAAAAATTAAACAAAATTATGTTTTTATTTTCGTTGTTTCAATATTCCTGCATTCAAATTTAACGAGGTAAAGTTAAAAATCACTGTGCATATATTGAACATGAGTTAAAACAAATTTCACTAGTCACTAGTTGACGTCAAAGGGAAATATAAATATAATATTTTTATTCATAATAATATATTGCTTGCACAAGTTTAAAAATAGTGTCTGTGTAGGAAGATGTGTAATTCCCACAGCATATTAACAAAAAGTTCTTTATCAGTTTTATTTAATTCTCAGATCATTACAGCGCTGTATAAAAATTATACAATTAACCTTTATAATAATAAGTAATATTTAAGTAATTAACATAACCCAGTTATCCAGCCCACTAACATCCCATCCATATAGCCCAAACCACGTCAATCTCTCCCTGGCAATAGTTCGGCAGCTATGGAGGACTGTCCGTTAGTGCATCTCAATGGTACATTAAGGGATAGACCTCCGTAGATGCAGCCACCTCACTTTTTAGATAGAAAGGTACTAAAAGGCCTCTTTATGTTAGCTTTGGCCCATGAAAGCCTCAAAGGACCGGGTCCCCATGGACCCATGGCTGAAAAGCGTACCAACAGTAATAGATAAGTAATTTAGGTAATAAAAATATAAATAGGTAAGTAATTCCTGAAAGTGCTCATGATGATACTTGTACTTTGGATGAGCTGTCCTCTTTTCACCTCCCATAACTTTAAATCTCTGAACCGATTTTCATCAAACATTGCTAAGAACTATCTCGATCAAGTTAGTTTAAAAAAAAACGCATGAAAATAAGCTAATTTGTTTAAACGCTAAGTTGCCACATACAGACACACATCAAACCAAAAACACAAAAACCTCAAACTTGTAACGCCCTCTATTCCATCAAGGCTAAAAATAGGTTATTTTGTAGCTAGTCAATACAGTTTGTAAATTTTTATTTAGGTATTTTAGTGTTCCTCAGAAAATGTTCATAGAAATTTTTAAAAGCCAAAAAGATTACCGCCCACATAAAATGAGCTTTTAATTTTCTGAAATGTCTATACATCATCTATTTTAACACAGCCATTTATCTGGACAATTTACAAGTAAAGTAGATTGTTAAACTTAGACCACTCGACATTAGTTAAGTCTGGAGAGCTTTCACTAAAGATAGAATACGCTTTATTAATTATTAATTTGAGTTTGAAATATTAGATAAGATTATTAAGAAAATAAAAGTTAAATGATGGGTGGATTTCATACCAAAATTATGTTATTTTTAAAATTCTACTTTACCAAAGTATTATAAATACTTATATATAATTAAAACAATAATCCCTTAGTGAAAACACACTTGGTAATGAATGTGCTTACTTTGTTTTTGTTTCTTAATTATGTTCTAATTTGAGGTGAATGTCTCGCGTAACGACTTTTCTTTGCGAAGAAAATAATAATAATAAGGGAAACGCATTTATCGCTATTAAAAATCAACTAGTAGGTGGAGCCTAAAAATTTGAAAAAAAAAAACAATGAAATATTTAAATTTTTAGTTTTTAAAGTACTTCCGCGAGGTTAAGCCTAATGCCTTTCATTTCAATATATACAGCTGTTTTCTTAAGAAAGCCAAATGAATAAAATTTTTCATTTTTAATACCTACGTAACATAAACCTATGGACTGTAACGTAAAATACGAGCAACGTCTAAACTTTCTTTTAAAGTTAGGCCATTTTTCCCACAGTAGCAGTAAATTTTGGTATGAAACTAAAATTACTAGTGGTTCGCCATGAACTTAGACCTCGCGATTATTATTCCAAATACGAGTACGTAAATTTAAAGCCCCTTTTAAAAAAAAACTCGGTTAAATGTGTCAAATATAGCGTGATTTAGAGAAATCACTTTCGTATCAGCGACGTCTAGTAATATACATATGTAATCTTTTGACGTTTAAAAGTCATGTAGGTGTAAAAAAAACATATATAAAAGGTACCTACACCTTTAATATATGTTTTTTTTTGCTTATACTCTATTTGGTTAGGTATTTAAATAAATTTAAACAATCTTGACATGTCTTTTTTATTGAAATATACACTTTTGAACTCAATACCTTAGCAAATGACAAAGTAATTATGTAATTTATAATTTATAACATAATTACTTTGTAATTAGTAAAATTATTGATTTATAAATTGTATATTTCAATAAAAAGACATGTCAAGATTGTTAACATTTATTTAAATACCTAACCAAATGGAGTAAATTGATATTACTTTAGCATTGAATATATGCTCAAACTTCATCTAAGGAGTGAGTGTGCCGTGAGATTCCCGCCTGAGTATAATAGAGCCACTCCAAGTCCTCCCCTGGATGTCGAAGAAGGCGACTTAGGAAATACAAGCTAAACAAAGCGTATAAAAACATAAATGAGACCTCTCCAACCCATCTGGACAGCGTCGAGAGTGTAGGCCAAGTCCTCTGGCTGCTCTGGCTAAGTATGGCTCTAGGAGTACAAAAAGGGTCGTGCTCCTGCAGTGGAGACAAAGAGACCTGTTGATGATGATAATGATCATATAAGGAGATATAACTGTTTTTAACACATACGGTAATTTTTCATCACATTTCAGGTTTCTATATTTTTATAAAACTAGTTCAAAAAAGTTCGACTAGCTTGGTATATAATGGCCAGCTCATTAAATCGGCAGTCGGCTGTCAGCAGGGTGACCCACTCGAACCGGCTATTTTCAGTTTGGCCATACATCCACATATTAAAGATTTGGCTTCCAAATTCAACGTTTGGTACCTGGATGATGGGACCCTAGGTGGAGATGCTGCATCAATTTTATCGGATTTAGACAAAATTATAAAATCCTTTGGCAAAATCGGATTAGAACTAAATTTTTCAAAGTGTGAATTATACATGAATGAGGACGTCTCTCTTGAATCGCGGCACGATCTAAATTCTAAATTCAATATCTTGGCCCCAGATATAAAAATTATCAATGAGCAGTCACTTCGCCTCCTGGGGTCACCGGTGCTGGAGGATGCTTTTACAAAATTTGTAGAAGAAAAAATATTATCTTTTGAAGAGTCCTCCAGCCGTCTAGCTGACAACAATCCCCACGTGGCATATTCGATCATAAAATTCTGTCTTTTTATACCCAAGACCACCTACACGCTCCGTTGTACCCCGCTTTGGACCCATAACCATCTGTTGTTTGTACTCGACGAAAAAGTTAGAGAAACCTTAACAAATATTTTGAATTGCCATCTTGACGACACAAGTTGGATACAAGCATCTTTACCAATTCGTCACGGTGGTCTTGGGATCAGAAAAATTTCAAGTGTAGCACTTCCAGCCTTCCTGTCCTCGGTCTATAGCACGGCTAACCTCGTTGGAAAAATTCTAGGCCCGTCGCTGAGCGACGTAGGGGTAGCCGGCTTAGCCGTGGCCAGGGATGCTTGGATCGGTGCAAACGGCCCGGGCCATGCTCTACCCTCGAATCCGGCTTCGCAGCGGCAATGGGATGAGCCTCTCTGCTTGATTATTCGGAACCAATTATTAGACAACACGAATAGTGAGGTGGAGAGGTCTCGTCTCTTAGCAAGTTGCGAGCCGGAGTCGGGGTATTGGTTAAATGCCATACCGTCAGCGAGTGTAGGCACCCTCTTGGAGAGAACCACTTTTAGTTTAGCGGTCAGTTTTCGATTGGGAGCTAGAACGAATGAGCCACATCGCTGTCGCTGTGGTGGAGATTTCGATCCCCTGGGCCACCACGGTTTGGCTTGTCGTCGCAGCGCAGGGCGAGTTTTACGTCACGCCGCCTTGAATGACGTCATCCGTCGTGCTCTTGCCAGTGCCAGTGTGCCAGCAATACTCGAACCGAATGGTATCGCGCGAGACGATGGCAAGAGGCCCGACGGCATGACGCTCATCCCTTGGAAGAACGGGCGGTCGCTTGTGTGGGATGCTACATGCGTAGACACTGTAGCTGCATCCCATGTACGGGCGACAGCCCGAAAGGCGGGCGCGGCAGCGACGACTGCAGAAGCCATCAAGAGGCGCAAATATGCGGCTCTGGGAGAGCCGTATATATTTGTGCCTTTTGCTTAGGGCCTTGGGGTGCGGAAACTCGTCAAATTTTTAAGGAAATTTCCGCACGCCTGATCGATGTCTCCGGGGACCCAAGGGCGGGCGCGCATTTCGGACAGCGTTTAAGTATTGCTATCCAACGCGGAAATGCCGCCAGCCTCTTGGGTACTTTGCCCTGTGACGGCAGCGATTTGGCCTCAATTTTTTATATAATTTAATATAAATTATTTTTAATTAGTTTTAGTTAGTTTTAATTTTAGGTTGTATTTATTTAGTTAATATTAGGTATATTGTTATATTATGAATACATTAAAAAAAAAAAAAGTTCAAAAAATTTGATATCTAATGTACATGAGAAATATAGCAATACTATATCGTGAAATGTTAAGTTTCATCCTAATTTGATTAACGATTCGTAGGTTGTAGAGCAATATTTATTTCACTAAAATGCATATATTTTAAAAACGGCAGAACTGATTGAACACTGAACAAAAATTTTATGAATACTTGGTTGCTAAACTTATTTTTAATAAGTATTTTCAAAATGAGTTCAACCATTCGAGAGTTATCGCGAAACATACATAGATACAAACATACACACAAACAATGTTTTTTCGCCCCAACTTGAATATGGATGTGGAGTCATTTTTTTTTTTCTTTCATTAGATTATAAAAAAGTATGGTATGCATTTTTTTTTCGCTGATTAGCAAATAATAACGAAGATACAGTGCATTTTAATTTAGCGTGACGCCACGATCAGCTATATTTAGATTTATAACCAAAGAGGCAAAAATGCGAATCATTTTAACAGGCGATGCGGCTAGCAACCCATCACTGTATTGATTGCTTTTCCATCTTCTCGCCCACCATGACGCTAAAAGTGGCTTTTGGGTCTTGCGGCCCTGGGCTCTGCATAGAACCGCAAGACCCAAAATGCTCTGTTTGCCCCATTAGGGATAAAGACGTGATAGTATGTATGTATGTATAACCAAAGATAAGGTAAATCTACTCCGAAAAATTGAAGCGCTATTTATTTGTGAATTTTCACTACTTTACTGAACCAAAAAATATATATCTTTTATTTTTTGATAATCTAGTACTCTGACGAACTAAATAAAATAATATATTTTATACCCAGTCCACATACTTATTTAACCCCTAAGCCGGCACTGGGAGGAATTCCTCCCGACTTCCATTGTTTAACTATTGTGTCATTGTGTCTGGTATTGGCGCATCTCAAAGAGTTAAGCCCTCACTCGCTTCGCCCGCTCGGTCAATAAAACACGATCCAAAATTTGAACTGTAAAACAAGTTCATTCATTTTTAAAATGGAACTGGGAGATTTTAATCCCATAAGAAAATTACGGCATTACCTATGTCACAAATAAATGATTTGTTTTCCAACATTTGAACTGGATATATCTAAATGTACAGTCTACACATACTTAGATAGAATACCGACTTAGCTCTTTAACGTGTATTACGATGTGATAAGTTACTGTTATTAGTATTACGGGACCTACCGCGATTAATATCCTTTTTTGGCAAAAAGCGATATTAATCGCGGTAAGTCCCGTAATACTAAGTAACAGTAATTGTGACCGTGAAACGCTAAAATAATAGATGTGATAAATACAGGGTGGCCAACTTGGAGGTATACAACTTTTTTTTGCCGCCATTTTGTTTTGGCGGTAAATATGACAGTAGTTGCATGAATATTACTTTGTGTAGATACGGCAAATTTATTATGGAGCGTGTTACGACGGAACAACGTGTTTTAATTATTAAAACGTTTAACGAAACATTAAAAAGAACGTTTCCCGGTCGATTAATTTCGAGAAACGGTGACATTGATTGGTCCCCAAAATCGTCTGATTTAACAGCTCCTGACTTTTTTCTGTGGGGCTATCTAAAGGGACGTGTCTATGCTAACAGGCCAATGAACCTTCAGCTATTAAATCAAAATATTCGAGACACAGTCACTTAGATAACGTAGAAAATGTATGAAAATGTGATGAAAAACGCGATGAAAAGGGTTCACATCTGTGATGCTGCTAGTGGTGGATATGTCTGACATTATTTTCCATGTTTAACTGCCGGCCCTAAATATTATATTTAACAAGGAATACTTGATATATTTTATATTTCATAGAATAAAAATCCAAAACTAAAGTGTATACCTGTTATTTGGCCACCCTGTATTATTAACATTTTTTTTCAATATTACTTTCTCTTATAAAATGTATAGCCAAAGAGACAATTTGTATTGATTGAGAAAGTAGGCCCATGCTGGAGAGAGGGCTATGTCCAGCATTGGACCTCATGCAGCTGAAATACTGGTTTGAATGCTAACCATTCAAAACTAAACTCTGAAATCTATAAAATAAGGTTCAAACTTGTATTTTTTTAACTAAAGTTCGTACAAGAAACCTGGTTATATTTTGCGGTGACAAATAAGCACAATCGTGGTTGACTGGTGACCGCAGCAGGTGGTAAATTGCAGTTGAGCAAAACTATGAATAGGATGCCTATTTAAAAAAAATGTTTACAAGGTGGGTATGTCGTCATTGGTAGAATTAGTAGGTTTCAATGCTACAAATAAATAAATATGAACAATTTACAAACAGCGATGCCGTATTGACTATCGGTATATCGAAGTGTTGAAGTGCTTATACAGTAACGCCACTATGTCAGTCCGAGTACAGGAGTGCACGAGGGCAATTCCACTGCATAGAGGTGTAAGACAGGGAGACGTTATATCTCCGAAACTGTTCATCGTTGCACTGGAAGATGCCTTCAAGCTTCTGCAATGGGAAGGATTTGGCATCAACATTAATGGCGAGTATATAACTCACCTTCGATTTGCCGACGATATCGTTGTCATGGTAGAATCGATGGAAGACCTAAGTACTATTCTCAGAGACCTAAATCGAGTTTCCCAACAAGTGGGCCTTAAAATGAACAAGGACAAAATGAAAGTAATGTCGAATGTCCATGTTGCGCCCCTACCTGTTTGTGTTGGGAGCTCCACCCTCGAAGTTGTAGAACAGTATATATACCTGGGTCAATTGATCCAGGCAGGAAGTTCCAACTTCGAGGAAGAGGTCTTTCGACGAATCGACTCGGCTGGGCAGCGTTCGGCAATGTCTTCACGTCCAAAATACCTCTGTGCCTCAAGACTAAGGTCTGCAACCAATGTGTGTTACCAGTGATTACTTATGGCTCTGAAACGTGGTCCCTTACTATGGGTCCCATAAGAAAGCTCAAGGTCGCTCAACGCGCTATGGAGAGGGCTATGCTCGGTGTTTTCCTACGTGATCGAATCAGAAATGAGGAAATCCGTGGGAGAACAAAAGTCACTGACATAGCCCAGCGGATTAGCTCGTTGAAGTGGCAGTGGGCGGGACACATAGCGCGACGAACCGATGGCCGATGGGGCAAAAATGGTTCTTGAATGGCGACCGCGTACTGGCAAGCGAAGCTTAGGGCACCCACCTACAAGGTGGTCAGATGACCTGACGAGGGTCGCTGCAAAGCGCTGGATGCAGGCCGCTCTTGATCGGTCATGTCCAGCAGTGGACGTTATGCGGCTGAAATGATGATGATGATGATGAACAATTTACACTGATATGGACTATATATGGACAATAAACACTGATTGAGCTAGCCCCAAAATAAGTTCAAGACTTGTAGTATGGGATACTAACTCAATAATACTATATTTTATTACAAATTGTTCTGGGTCTTGGATGTTTATCTATAAATGTATATAGAAAAAATCCAAGACCCAGAACAATTTGCCCTGACCGAAAATCGGACCCGGGACCTCTGGGTAGCAAACTAGTATTGTTATAACAATGCCACAGCTCTATGACGACAGCAACTGTTTAACAGATAGATTTTTTAAATTTTTACCTTAACCGTTTTTATTTTAGCAATAAACTAGCAAGTTTACTATTTACAAGTCAACAAAAAACCTTTTCTACCTTATAAATAACAGTAGAATTCAGTTTTAAACATTCAATTTATGGAATATACCATAAAATCGATATTATCCATATGCCTTTAAAACCAATCTAATCTCTAACCCCAAGGGCGTGACTAAAGCATGTTACCTGCAGTTAATAGTGCATGCAAAGAGTACTAGAGGGTACGCAGCTACAGTTTTATAACTAAACCAATTTGTATTCCAAATCCCTAGGCTAAAGCCGAGACCTAGCCTGTAACGGAGCTATCTTAAACGATGCAGTTTACTCCCGTTGTTGTTAGTGTATTCAGCTTATTTCTTTTTGTAGAAATATTTGCTAACTCAAATTGGTATGTTCAAACACTTTATATAATAAGCCCATGATTGAGTAAACAGAGCGATTATAAGGGCCGCAATTTGCCACGTTTAGTTACAAAACGTTACTTAAAAAGTTCCCTTTGCGATGCATAACTTCACGTTGAGTAAACTCGCAAATAAGGTTGAAACTTAGGAAAAAAACGTAGTTTATTAAACTTTCTAAATCATAATTCTTTGTACAAATAGTAATGATTTATGAGAGAAGTATTAAAGTGCGCACTAGAATAAAAATATTTAATATACACTTTTTAAGCTATTGCATAGCTTCTATCGCGGGCCTTGAGCGCGGGGACCGAATCCAGAAATTCCGTAACGAAAAAACCTCACGCTCTCCACTACGCCTACCATGTAGGTTGCCGCTTCGTCTCCGTCGTCCGTTTGCGACGTTGCCGTCCTTCCTTGTTTGCAATAGCTTTACCGCGGCAGTCCCCGAGTGCCACACGTCTTTTTTATTTTAGTGCTAAGGCTTATCTTCTATTTTATTATATGCATACTTTTATGATGAACTCCTTTGATGATATTGTAATAGGAATAAGTCTGTTTTTGTAAAAAAAAAGTAGCTTGCCAAGGCATGATTTTATTAAGATTTAAAACTAAAGGTGTGAATGCAGTTGCAGAATTGCAAGTGTAAAGTATGGATTAGGTCAGTTAATACCGGAACAGAAACACCAATCCGAACAAATATCCTGAAAGTATTAACAGAGTACAGTTTGCTACTTACATTTATTGTTTGCTGCAATATTACATCGGTACGGAAGATCGTGTGTTTGTAATTCCTTTTATATTGGTACCATTTCAATAGCAATTCAACTTTAATATTCTTTCAATAACGAGAATCTTGGAGGAATTCAATAATCATCGTCAGGTCTTTCAGTCTCCACTGCTGGAGCACGACCCTCTCTGCACTACGAGAGTCATACTCGGCTAGTGCAGCCAGAGGATTTGGCCTTCACTCTCCATATTGGCTAGACGCGTTGAAAAGGTCTCATTGATGTGTATAAGCTTTGTTTATTATTCCTTGTATTTTATTGCTTTGTTTAGTTGTAATTAATAATTTATAATAAAAATAATTTTCCTTGTAAGGTGGTATAATTAACCCATTCAGTAGCGTGCATTTCATACACACACAGATTTTGTCTACCCTAACATAATACCAAATACTAGCGAAAAACGTATTTTGCTTGATGTGCTGCCGTTGTCGTAATTTAGGTAAGATTATTGCCTACCCTGTAAAAAATATTTGGGCACGTCACTGAACTCCTTGTATGCTGGAATATAAGACGACGATGCGTCTTGCATCGCAGAACGTGCCTGTACGAGTAGATTTTTGGGTTTCAATTTCTGTCCACCACCGTACGGACCACGCAAGTTGCGCGGGTAGAAATTGTATCGACGCAAGATGCGTCGCGAATCTTTCGCTGCGTGTGATTATATAATTCTTCTAAAATACGAAACACGCAAAATTGTTATTATTTTAAAAAATGCAAATAAATGCCAGAACGATTGCCAGTTAGCTGCGCGTGGAGGTGTTACCCGCCTAAAGTAGCCTATGTGTTAATATAGGGTTATCAGCTTCTTGCATACCAAATATCATCAAAATTTGACCATTTTTGCGCGTGAAAAGTAACAGACACACACTCACAAGCTTTCGCCTCCAACACTTTTCGAAAAAATGTTTCAAATTATTTACTTCAACTTGCTTTAAAAACAAAAATCGCACACAAATTAATTATCAAGTTAATGCCTATTGTCGTACATTAGGTTCAAATAGAGCAAAGTAAGTGCCGGTCGCGGTTCGTTGCCTCTCAACGTTACTACACGACCCGTGCCCTTTGAAGCCGCTGGTGCAAGTAATTACAGCATGAGATTGTAGCTAAAGTCTTATGCTGTAAGCTTGAATTGATTATAGTATAGTTATTATAAAAAAATATGACATTTTATTATTTAATGATGAAGTATTTATATTGACATTTAAAATATGATCATAAAGCTTTTTAACTTTTTTTTGATCAAATATTGATTTTGAATTTGGGCTCTGCATAGAACCGCAAGACCCAAAATGCTCTGTCTGCCCCATTAGGGATAAAGACGTGATAGTATGATGATGATGATTGATCAAATATATATTCTCAAACAAAATATTTTATATAATAAAGACACCAATTCATAGTGCATTGGTGTTTACATCTATACATATAATAAAACAGTAATTTTATAATAAAACAATTTATATTAATTGAGCAACGGACTATACGTATAGTATTTAAAATGTATGTGTTCGTGAGGTAAGGGATAGTACTTGACAGGTACTATGTTTTAGCATGTCCTATAAAATATTACACATGGTATCATTTAAGTTATAAACAAGTGCAGTATATAAACATATCAGGAGCAATTCACTGCGTAACTAAATAGGTCAAATTAACTTTAATTACAAAAAAAACCCTTGTGTATTGCGGCGAAACGCTATTTACATTTAAATTTGAGCTTTGACAAAAGTTGTTCACTATATATAATCATGTCTATAATGTACTATTATCACTTTTATTAATTCTATGCTATTATCTGAGTTTTAATATTAAACGAGCAAGCGAAACAGGCATGTCCATTGTCCGCTTTCGCCCGTAACTTAGGTACTGTGGGCCTGATCAAATGAATTTATTTGAACGATTTTGCAATGTCTTTTCTAATGTCATACTTGTTTGTCTATTTTTTGCTACTCGACTGCAGTTTTGAATTTGTTTACCCAAGTTTAATGCTATATTCTTTTTATGTTTACAGAAGTTCTTACAGAATTTATACAAAAACTCCTGCGATCCGTTTCAAATTGTTACATTTATCTTGATCTAATGACAACTGAAATAATTCTGTGCTAAAACAAATTTTATCAAAATCGTTCAATATACATAATTATATTATTATAGAGTATTTAACGAAAAACATAAAATACACACTATAAACACGACAAGCGATTCAATCACCCACATCCATTACTAATATTATAAATGCGAAAGTAGCTCCGTCTGTCTGCCTGTTACCTCTTCACGTTTTCACATCTAAACCGATTTATTAGAAACTTATTAGTAATCTGTGCCCGGGGATAGTGTTTATCTCAAAAACCGTCCATTAAAGGACTCACGGAAGTAGAAATGGAGAATCCTATTATGCCCCACAAAAGTAGACTTGATTGCAAAGTATACTACATTTATGCAGATGAAGTCGCGGGTAAGAGCTAGTAGGTACATATACGACCGAAATAAATAAATATAACTTATCTTAGACTTCTCTAAATCTATATTCGTTATTTATCACGTTCTAAACATACAAGTATAGAAAACAAAAGGTGCAAACAAACATGCAGGATATGCGGGAAAACCCAAAGCAAATGCATAGGGTTACCGCTTAGAGAGACAAAATTCTTTTTACACACTAGTGAACTAAAAGTGTACAGCTTTTTTGTTTTCCTTTCCTATAAGCAAGTGGTCGTCTTTAGAAATGACCATACAAAAGTCAGTTGTTTTACAAACTCAGAAGTATAAGCCGGGGCGGCAAGGAATTTCAGTTATAAGTTAAATTTTTTCACCTTCCACCAATCGACTATCATTTAAAATAAATTATATGAAAGGAAACGGTGATATCATTTAAAATTTCGTCTTGATCAAACCCTAGATAACCCTTTTAACTATTTTATTAACTACTGTTAATAATTTAAAGTACGAACGTGAAGCTTTTCTACGCACATTTGCAAAAAACGGCCACTTTTAGCTCATGTGCGTAGAAAAGCTTCACGTTTGCACTTTAAATTATAAATTTGGGTATGGCCTTAATTTATATTCATAGCAAAAAAAAAAGAAAACAAATGCAATATCCATACATTATATGCTAGTAAAGAGATAAGGAATTGTCAAGTAGCAGATGCATTTTATTTAATTTAACCTGTTCACCGTATTTTTACGGTCAGGATATTTTGTCTAGTTATTTTTTCAACCAATTTTTTTACACTTTATTCATTTTAACCAGAGCCCATAAAAAGTTATAAATAAAAATTAAATCAAAGAATATCTCTAAATCATCAGCCCTACGTGATATGGCAGTAAAAGGGTACGGGGTCGCAGTTCGCCGTATATCCTGCAGTGAGGACAGACGGCACGTAGGTGCGAGTGCACTTTGTTTCATTGCACTGTGTTCCATGATTATATTGGTATTAACAGCACCTGACGACATGGAGTTATTTCCAAAGATCTGTCTATAGTTTGCCCCAAACTGCAAACCCACGATCCGTTGTTTCTGAACAATTAGGTATTTTCCTAAGCCAAAAATATTTTTTTATACTGATGACAAAATAAAACGTCGCAATCTAATGTCACTTGTCTTTTAACATTTCCATTTTAACGTGATTTTAAATTTATTATTGCAGAAAAACTGATAATAAAAGCACTATTTGTCTCCAAAAAAACTATGACGTCATCTCCCGTATATCATACAAAACACCGTAGAAACTGCTTGTTTTGACGTTTAGAAAAAGTATCTGATTTGACTTGTTGGAAAATAGCGTTTGACCAAAACAGCTCATGTTTGACCATAGGCATTACTTCACAAGGTCCTAAATTTTGTGAAGTCCAAATTCAAGTTATCTTGACTTATTTTCGACCTAAATGAAATTATCATTCGTCTAATCGCAAACCTATTGAACCTTAATATATACCAGCAAACTATTACCGTGTCCTAGTATTGTATTAACCACACGTTCAAAAAACTAAATTGTAATACTCGTACTTTTCTACGAGTATATTACTTACTTTAATGTTGGGTGGAAAATGAGGTTATCCCCTAGAGTGATAGGTACTAAAATTTTTAATTGTTTCTCTTTATTTTACTACCATAGTTGTTTAACAATGTATACCGCAGTTTCTTTACAACCCCTTTTTCCCAAGGAATTAAGATTAATTGCATTTTCATATTTTTTACTTAAATTTAACAACTTATTACCTAGGAAGGGGTAAATTTTATCCACTTTATTGTTACATAACGAAAATGAACCTGATTTTATCACACTATAACACTAATATTATAAAGGCTAAAGTTCGTGGGTGTGTTTATGTTTGTTACGTCTTCACGCGCAAACGGCTGGACCAATTTTAATGAAATTTGGCATGTAGAAACTGACACCCTGGATTAACACATAGGCTACTTTAACCGCGGGTATCACCGCAGGGCGCAGCTAGTAAAAAATAAATGTTTAATTCTCGTGCAAACCAAAACAATTTAATCAGATAACAGAATATTCTATTTTTAAATGTTGCTTTTTACGGCCTTCTGCTTTGATCCTATTTGGAAAAAGTTGATCTTATTGATTCACTGATCCATTCTGTCTTAGTGTCTTTTTATACCTAAGTATATAAAAAAAACTCTAAGTAAAAACTCCTATATACCTATGTGAAAAAAAAGTATATATTAACAACAATTAATAGAAATTTTAAAAATAATATATGCAATAAAATGTATAATATTATTATTATTATATGTATAATATTATTATGTATAATATATAATATATGCAATAAAATGTCTTATAGGAATAAAATTGAAAATATTATGCTGACCCACTTACCATTCCCTAAATAAAATATTGCCAATTACGGGACGTACTTTGACACACTTGCTTAGATTACTTTGATTCTGTTTTCCTTATCCAAATTATGTACACGAGTGAATTACGTCCCGTAGGATTATGGCGCAATGTATAAGAAGCAGCGTTTAGAGTTCTGTACTCAAAGGGTAAAAACGGGGAGCCTATTACTGAGACTCCGCTGTCGGCCCGTCCGTATGTGCATCTGTCACCAGGATTTGTCTTATGAATCTAGATGCTACAGTTGAAATTTCACAGTATTTTTGTTGCCGTTATAACAACAGAAACTAAAATTAAAAACATATTGAAGGTGGTAAGAAAAAAACGAACGTGATTTTTTATAGATAATGGTGTAATGTACAATGGTACGGCACTTTTAGTGCGCGAGCCTGACTCGCACTTGGACGGTTATTATTTTTGGATTTTGAACAAGTTGGGACATGACACTTGAACTATTAATTTATTTGGATTCTCCAAGTCGAAGTTATATTCATCTTTAAATTTATAGTTATTTATATCTTCATCGCTTTTTCAAATGTGTTAAGTAAGTAGTATCTAGAGAGCACTGACGTCACATTTTTCACATGCTTTTTAATGCTTGGAACTTTAATTTTTTTGTCGTTGCAACTAAATTATAAAAAACTAATTATGACAGCTGCTGTACCGTCACAGTTGTGCCACTGCCGTGATGTTTTGCGGCAAAGTAAAATGGGACCACTCCAAATCCTCCCGTGGATGTCGTAGAAGGCGACTAAGGAAATACAAGCTAAACAAAGCTTATAAACATCAATGATCTCTCCAACCCGTCTGGCCAGCGAGGAGAGTATAGGCGAAGTCCTCTAGTTGCTCTAGCCAAGTATGGCTCTGGTAATACAGAGAGGGTCGTGCTCCTGCAGTAAACACAAAAAGACCTGATGATGATTGTCAAATAGCTATTAGTTATTTTATCGCTATGATGATTTTACTTGTACAGCTTCCTAATTCACCTCTGCAAACAGGCCGCTCGTAAAAAGGCGTCGATCATAAAAATATTTGATTAGGCGCGCTCTCGACAGTACCAATTCGCCATCTTGAAACTTTTATTAGTACACGCCCCGTCTGAATTATTTAGTGATGCAAAGGTTATTTGCAGTCTGTCAACGGAATTGTGATTAGAACTGGTGGATGTAAACTTAAAATTGTTCCTAAGCGTGTAAATATTTAGGTAAAAACAGCTACAAAGCGTAGATTTATGCTGTGTAGTTGAGATTTTTGCCACTAAAAACGTGGGTTTATTTCTGCACACAAACTGCTTATAACTGGTTATTGATCATTATTTTTTTATGTTATAGGGCGGCAAACGAACAAACCGGTCACCTACTTGATGGTAAGTGATCACCGCTGCCCATGGACATCTGCCACACCAGGGTGTAACAAGAGCGTTACCGGCCTTTCAGAAAGATATAGACTCGTTTTTTGAACGTTTCAATTTCGTATCGTAGGAAGTTGATTCCATAGATCGGTCGTACGTGGTGAACATAAAGCAACTTACCTTTGGATGCCCAATACCCCAAACGAAGAAGAATAACTCCCAAAGATATTAGCAGTAAGTAGTATTTTCCGCTTAGGTAAATTTGAACTTAATTTGGTTAAAACGAATATGAGATGTATTTTAACGGGTTCTTCACGTTTAAAAGTTAGCCCGGGCAAACCAGGTTTGAATCATGATTTCATAATAAGATTAAAACCTAGTTGGCCATGTGAGTATAGCGTCAGTCACACGTTCAAATATGATTTAATAATATTATTTATTTACCTTTATTACAAATGTAATAGGCGAACTTCAAGTCAAATGCTAACAGAAGTGGCGCCCTCACTTAATATAAATTGTTCAAAAGTAAATATGGTGGTAATAAAAAAATTTACTTCTAACAATTTGTAGAAAGAGTTTTGGCCAAAGGTGTCCGCTTTTGGCGAAAACTCGTTTTAAAACTAGATGGACTAAATACAATAACTTTCAAAGGTTATTCATAAAACAAAGGTCTTTCTACAAATTGTTGAAAGTCAATTTTTTATTATCACCATATTTACTTTATAACGTTTTTTTTTTCAAATGAGGGCGCCACATCTACTACCATTTCTCCTTAATAATCTAAGCATAATATATTTACTTAGCAAATAGAGGCAAAGTATAATCCGAAAAATGCTTTTTCATTCGTCTTTAGTGAAATTCTTTTCCGTAACGGCGTCGGAGGTAGTGAACCGTGGACAGAGGCCGCTATAAATCAGAAGTGCTTGCGTTGACCATAAATTACCGAATTAGTGGGATATTCACAAGCCCTGTTTTTGTAAAATTAAGACCTGTATTTGTAGTCAAATAATCTATACTAGTAGTTCGCCGCGAACTTAGACCTCGCGATTATTATTCGCAATTCCGTTTCCTTAATAACCCCTAGATGGCGCTATCCAAAGTTCGAACGCGATTTGGTTTCGTTTGCTACATAATCGCGGACATTTTTATTAATATTTCAAAAACTACTGAACCGATTTTGATGTCCAACGAACTTGAAAATTCTATTGATATTTCCTACATGCCTTCCCAATTTCATTGAAATTGGATCATCGGTTCGGCATTTATCGCGGTACAAACATACATACATACATACATACATACATACATACATACATACATACATACATACAATGTGTTTTCGCCCCAACTCGATTTAGAGACCTTGCTCGCTTCGCTCGCTCGGTCAATTAAGTTTATAGAGTACTAGCTGTGCCCGTGGGCTTCGCTCCCCGTGGGAATTTCAGGATAAAAAAAACTTGAGAGGTGTCAAGGGACACCCGGATGGAACGAAATTTCTTTCGATTAATTAGGAGAGAGAGACAGATAGAGAAACATGCGCACGCCGCACGGCTTACAACTATAGCAAAAAGTGTCGTTACAACTTTTGGTCTTAATTTTTTCCGTCTAGCCTCCTTTCGCAACGCGCGATAAAGGAACTTCGTTCCAACTATCCTATGTACTTCCCTGGGTATCAATGTAAATCCATATCAAATTTTATTTGAATAAGTTCAATGGTTGAAGCGTGAAGTGTTAACAAACAAACAAATGTACAAACTCATTTTCGCATTTATAATATTAGTAGGAAGTAGGATTAATAACCTAGGCATTTTAAGCAAAATAAAAGGTTATTGATTAAAGCAATAAGCGGCCAAGTGCGAGTCGTCGCCCATGAAGGGTTCCGTAGTAGTTTTTTTTTTTAGTTGATTGAATGAAAGGTAAATTGCAGTTTATGACATATTAAAAAAAAACTTCTTACTAGATCTTGTTCAAACCAATTTTCTCTGGTAGTTTTCATGGTAATGAACATCATATATTTTTTTTAGTTTTATCATCCTCTTATTTTAGAAGTTACGGGGGGGGGGGGGGGACACACACTTTTTTCCACTTTGGAAGTGTCTCTCGCGCTTAGTATTCGGTTTAGAATAAAATGATATTAGAAACCTCAATATCATTTCTGAAGACCTATCCATAGATATGTGTTTGTTGAAAAATATTTTTTTGAGTTTCAGTTCTAAGTATGGGGAACCCCCAAAATTTATTGTTTTTTTTTCTATTTTTGTGTCAAAACCTTAATGCGGTTCACATAATACATCTACTTACCAAGTTTCAACAGTATAGGTCTTATAGTTTCGGAAAAAAGAGGCTGTGACATACGGACAGACAGACAGACAGACAGACATGACGAATCTATATGGGTTCCGTTTTTGCCATTTGGCTTCGGAACCCTAAAAAGGACAGAATAAATAGCATTGCATATTCGTGAAATAAATGTAAATATTTTATTTGTGAACTTTCCATGAAACATTACTCAATATTACCGTATGAATAACAATCGTCAGTGTTAATATGTAATCAGTCAATGAAAGAAATGAAATTCTGTTTTCAGGCAACAGATCGTAATCCATCTGAAATTACTCGATGTGTTGATGTTCCATTGTTCAGAGTAAACAATTATATTGTATACTTTTTTGGGTAATAAAAAAACATCGTATTGTATGTATGCCGATGTCAAACAAATTGTAATGAGCTGTTTATTGATTATGTGTAACTAGCTGTTGCCCAATACTTTATATTTGATTGAAGTGATTCTTTAAATTGTTAAGTATGATAACTTTTTATTTATGAACATTTGGCTTCCATGCGGATCTGAGAGAGCAGAAAAAACTAAGAATGTACCAGCTGCTTCTATTCCCGCGCAAGCCGCAGAAGTTGATCGAGGTACTGGGCAAAAATATTAATTATTTTAATAGGCGATGCAGTTAGCAACCCATCACTATTTAGAATCCCCTTTTTTCACCTTCTCACACATAATCACGCTAAAAGTGGGCTTTGGGTCCTGAGGGTCTGGGCTCTGTCTGCTTAGAGCCGTAAGACCCAAAGTGCTCTGTCTGCAAACCAGCATGGGAGACAACAATAATACTACTAAAAAGTGCGTGCAAATCAAATATAACAGACATGGCGAAACTATACGGGTTCCTTGTTTACTACGGAACCCTAAAAACGTTACTGTTTATAAGGCTCCATTGCGGTGATGAACCGGTCAAGCCCCGCATGTTATAATAATGATACGGTTTCAATACGCTATTTTCCAACAAGTCAAATCAGCAACTTTTTTCTAAACGTCAAAACAAACAGTTTCTATGGGATTTTGTATGAAATACAGGCAGATGACGTCATAGATTTTTGGAGTCAGATAGCGCTCTTATTATCAGTTTTTCTACAATAATAAATTAAAAATAACGTTAAAATGGATAAATTTTAAGACAAGAAATATTATTTTGCGACGCTTTATTTTTTTATTAGTACAAAATAATTTAGTTTTGACTTAGGAAAGTACATAATTGTTTTACTATTGCGTCTGGTATTAACGTATGAAGGCCCCAATAATTCTTTTTCTCATGTATCTTTCATTCACAGACATCGATTAGTCAAATTTTATGTGTGTAGATGATTTATGTCTATTTGAAACACAAAATTTATAAAATTATATTTTGTTTGCTAAATGCGAGTATTATGTGTTGATAATGTTGATATAGCCGATCCATAATAAAATCTTCAACTTTATTCAGATCAATTTTGAGCTCTCAAAATTGATTGTATGTAACAGTGTGTAACAGTTGTTCAAATACTTATATCAATAAATACATCTTCTTTATTTATTATATTTATGTAACAGAATTTTACTAAAGTTTATTTTACAAAGCTCACCAATGTAGATACTAAGTATGTTTATAATCCTATCATATATTAAAGTCAATTGTAAATCACTTTAAAAGGTTTACCATACGCACGGGACTGAATTCCGCTGCGAAGAAAAGCCTTTAATTTATCTACACCTATTTCCCTTTCAACGACCATTTTATATGTATATAAATTTCTCTTAGTCCCTGACACTCCATTATCAATCGGGGTGCTATGGAAAATATTTCCCTTTCACCCCACTCAACCCTCAACGGCCCATTTTTTGAAACCCTCCCTATATCATTGTCACTTGTATTGATTTTTTAAGGTTTTGACGCCTGAATGATTCGTGAATTTTGAGAGGCACGTTTGGGTCAAGCTTTGAAAGGCACGTTGTAGAACAATATTTATACTTAGTACCTTACGCAGTAAAAAAATTGCTATGCTTTATACCATGATTACTTATGATTGTTACGAAACTTTGCTGTTCGAATTTCAGATGATCGAAAACGGTATATCGAAGTTTTAAATACCAAACTGATTATTTTACATAATTTTGCTCATGAATAAATTCATTTTACCTATGTTTTATTTTTCAGAATAACGCATAGCCGAGGCCGAGGCCCCTAGGGTAGACAGCCTTTAGTAACTATATATATTTTATATGTTAGGCGTCAACCAACGTATTTTTATACTTAAACTTAAGGCGAAAATAAAAAAGACACCAAAACATGGTTATGGCGAAACTAATGGTTAGTTGTTGGAACTGCGAGCATCCTGCGCAAAGTAGAAAGCCTTTAGTAACTATAGTAACATAACAAATAGTTAAAAAAAATATAATTATAATTTTTTATTAACCGTTTAGCGTGTTGAAAAGAGATGATAGATTTTAATAAGATGTCAATTTAAGAAAAATCTTTTGATAATTTAGAAAATATGTTTATGACATCTGAATCATCTTCCATTAGAAACTTCGGGCAAAAATCTAGTAAGATTTTAAAACATATAGATATTAAAAAATATATATATTTTAAAAACGGTTTCTCAATAATTTTTCAAATGAAATTTCGGTAAATGAAAATATAGAAATATAAAAACGTTTTCGAACAAATAAGATTCGTTTAACAAAATTTCGTCGGATAGGTAACCAAGATTAGATAAAATTACACTTGAAAAAAAATATTTATTAAAATTAAAATATTTTTATGTCAATTAAAAACATCCTTCTTAAAATACAAGACTTTTATTAAATACTAGCTGAAGCCCGCGACTTCGTTTGCGTGGACTTTATGACTCCGGAAAATGCTCATCAGGCTGAACAACTTTTGCTAAGGCGCCATTTTTATGTTTTTTATAGTTTAGCTGGACCATTATGGTTCTGCATCAGGTGTTCCATTTCCAAAATCAATTATATATGTTGCACAGGCTTAACAGCTATATAAAAAAGTTTCATAAAAATCCGTGAAGTTTTTCCGGAGATAAGCTGTACAAACTGACAAATAGACAGTTCTTTTTTAATTCTTACTCAATTACTATGTCTTTATCGCATCAAATATTTTTTGGAAATATATTCAATGAAATGTGTCTGACATTTCATTTACTGTTTTATTACTTATATGTTTAGATGTTGTTACAAAAGTGAAAGAGTTAATTAACCGCTTCGTACACCAACATTATTGATTTGAGCTGATATTACATAAATGAAGAATTTACCTAAATACTTATTGTTAATTGAAATCCCCAAGCATCCGTCTGTCAAAGCAAATCATGTTGATACTATTATTCAAAGTGTTTAGTTGTTAAATCATAGCATTGAACATAAGCCTTGAATCTTTTGCATTTAATTCTGTGAGTGATTCGACAACTAGTGTGCCAATATAATTAAAATAAATAAAATCATAAAATAAAATTTTGTGTAATGTCTCTTAAGTTGTAGTTCAACATAGAGATTGTTACAAAGTGACTTACATCTAACATGTCTATACCTGTTTATTTAGTTACATCATATTAAAGGTTCCCTCACTCGGCAGCCCACTATCGAACTTGGAATATATGCAGAAGAAGCGGCAACAAACTGCACTGCAGCATTTTCTCCAAAGACGTCAATTTACAATTTAATTGATATCAAAATAAGAATTTCAATCTGCGTTCGGTCTTATTCTAAAATATCTCTAAATTTGTTAAAAATTATTACAAAATCAAAAAAATATACAATTATCAAATATATAGTAATGTGATAGATAAATAAATGATTTCAACTTTGACTTTGAACAAGCTCAGAAGACGTAACAGAATAATTTATTGTTACCCACGTAATTAATTACAACTTTCACACTGACCTACCAGATAGCACACTAGTTAATTAACGTTATTATAATTTACGATTACATGGCGACAAAGTCGTCACGACCTTAGCTATGTCGAATGTAGGTCGATATTAATTGCTCAAATCAATAATGTTAGTCCGAAGAAATTTTATAATCAGTCTATCTCTTTTACCTTTGAAAGTACATATGTAATAAAATTCTTGTATTTCAAAAATGATGTTTTTAAAACGCAATAAAATATTTTAATTTAATTTAAAAAACAAGTCACTTTATTTAAATTTCATATACATGTCAATCAATTTTGACGTTGAGTACGTCATTCAAACAGTCCGCCCTTGTTCGTACTGATGCTAATGTGCCCAGAAGTGCGATTTTTGAAACGCGGAGTCACCTAAACGAATGGTTTTTTCATACAAAAAACCGTTCGTTTAGTGACTCGGCGTTTGAAAAATCGCACCACATGACGCTTGCGGCTTTTCCCCGCTGTATAGCCAGCGATATTTGTTGCATCAGATACGACTCTGCGCAGTGGCCACCTCAACTCCCGCATGGACCCATTGACCTCTGAACCCCATACCCCGCTCACTTCCACTGCGAAGGGAATAAAGACGTAGAATTTAATTTAAAATAATATTTTTTGTAAACGTATCGTAAAGTTTAAATTATAAACTCAAAAATTAAATATTTTGACGTATTTAGTCTAATTTTGTTTTTAATTTAGGTTTTAGTTTTATTATAATAAATAGGATAATAAGAAATAATCGATTCAGCCCTTTCAAAGTTATTGGGGTTAAAGCTTGAATTGAAAGTCAGGGCTAAATAAGATAGCGCTACGGATATCACGTTGTATCGGTAGTTCCGCTACTTATTACCAGATGGCGTTCTGGACAGTCGGTTTTTTTTTTAATTTGCCTAGAAAATAAACTTGTATACATATCCCAACTTTTTGACGCATGCTTTAAAAATAATTAATCACTTGCCTTTTATTTATTAAAGATGGTTTGGTAAAAGGAAAAAACCCGGAAATAGAATAAAACTCAGGCTTATAAAAAAAGTACGCAAGATTGTTATTATTGCTCAATTGACATACAGGGACAAAAGCAGAATATTCTTTCCTTAAAACTAAGCGTAGCACCATGTAAATTTAAATCTAAAGTTATGTTTATATTAACTAGCTCAATCACTATAGGTACATAAAGTAATAAATGCAATTCATTATGTACTAAAACGTAAAAAATATTCAGTAGAAACAGAAGAGTAAAGTTGTAAACGCACCTCAAGGCAGTAATAAAAAAGACAAAAGATTTTCATCCTTGATAGTAGCAGTAACCTAACTTACTAGGTATAGTGGATACCTTTAACACCTTTATCTTATGAGGTAACGGGTTTGAACCGAAGCCAAATGTCTTGGTCCACCATTCTACCGAAGTTGAAATCTGCCACCGGTAGGGATTTTGGCGTCTTATCACACGGCTCAATTTCGAACCTCTTCAGTATGGTACTAGCGACGGCTCTGATAATTTGTAGCGCTAAGTTTTCACCTGTAACAATTAAAAATAAATGGTTAAGTTGATATTTTACTTCACAATGTTATTCATTATTTCCATGCTGGTTTGGGAGAAAGAAAAAAACTTAGAATATATAACGTGGAAGGGGCGTACCCGTAATAAATAGAACCACGGGCTATACTAGAGCATTAGTATTTATTATAATATTTAGTATTTAGTATAATATAATACACATTAAAATAACAGAAAACAATTTTTTTTTAAATCGGCACTTCCTTTCTAAATTTGCAGCCGCCTGGGCAAATTGTATGGGAACGTAGATTTTTGTTTTTTTTTTTTGTTTTTGGTTATAATATTTCATTATCATTATACTATAGTGATCTAGTATAGCCCGTAATTAAACTTATTTCGTTGTTTGTTAATTTCATAAGTCCTGAAGTGCCATTTTTGAATCGTGGATTTTTCATACAAAAAACCATTTGTTTAGTAACTACGCGTTTGAAAAATAGCACCACTGTTAACGAAACACAACTAAGTATACTAATAAGCATGTTCAGTAAGTGATAAACGTTTAAAATTAATGTTATGTGACTAAATTTTACGATCCTAATAGCATATAAAGTCGTGAAACTTATTATAGTCATAGAGAAAGCACATCGTATAACTGTTACATTGTCCAGTAAGTAAGCCAAGTCAGTGACAAGAAAAAATGACTTAGCATTTTACTATCGAGGCTATACCGTTATATGATTGATAAATAAAAAGTTGCAGGTGAAATTAGAGGTGTTCCCAATATACGTGTTTGACTAGTACAAAATGTTATTGTGTGACAACTGAGGTGAATTTTGTGTGTGTTTATGTTTTACTAGCTGTGCCCATGGGCTTCGCTTCCCGTGGAAATTTTAGGATAAAAACTTTCCTATGTCTTTACCTGGGTATCAAACTACATCCGTATCAAATTTTATCTAAATAGGTTCAGTGATTGAAGCATGAAGTGGTAACAAACAAACAAATATCAAACAAACTCTCTTTCGCAATTAGAAAGGATAAGGATTTTGTAAAAGCATTTATTATAGGTTAAAGAAGTAAGTTCTTGTAAATACAGATTAAATAATCCCACATTAAGTGTTTCTCGTTTTATTAATTACGGCATAATCGTCCGACCAACTCTATGAAATCTTTTAAATTTACATATTTAATATTAGATTTGACATAAACTAACATAATATAAGTACTTGTAAAAACAAAAATTGACAATAAATTAAAATCTTGTTAACGTTTATTTACATTAATTAGAATATTCATTTTTGCTTTCAAGAGACAGAAATTATGACATTTCCGCTTGTAATTTATTACAAATCACATAAATGTTTAAATTATGTTTGCGAAATTCCCTGATTCAACAATAGGGGTGACGACAGGGTTCAAAAAGTATGATTGTAATTAGTTCGTCTTTTAGATTATCCAAAAATAATGGACCCGTATTTTTCAGTTTACCAAAAAAGTAAAAATTCGCAAAGATACAGAGCGTCAAAGTTCCGGAGTGGGAGCTTGCGACGCGATATCGCACTTATGTAAAAATCGTACCCAGCCGTGACGTCACGCGAAATTTATATGCGCTGTATCTTTGTCATTTTTGGTTTGACAGAGAAATTAAAAAATACGTGTACAATATTTTTTAATAATCAAACCGATGGACCAAAAATATTTTTCCATTCGTCATGCCTATTGCAAACATTTAAAGGTCAGTTTGTATGGTGGATTAAGTAGACAATGACTTTCGTAATAAATAAACGTTTAGAACTCCTGCCGTAGTCAATTCTACTTTTCGCTTTTATAAACGTTAAACAGCGCTAAATAACTAACCACCAGAAGAAAATAAAAAAAACAATCTTTATTTGGTATAAAAATACAAATTATGTAGGTACTTTTAACCACACAGAAAAAATTATACTGGATGCATCGAAATCCGCTCAGCAAATGCTTTGGTGTGAACCACAACGCTAGTCTTTCGCGGATACCACGTACGTACAAGTTATATAAAATAATAAACAAAAATTCAAACGTGAAATAAAATTTGGGGCCCTAGATATAAGGTGTTCCAAATAGAAATAAAATGGGTACTTAATAGCAAAATATACCATGTGAATTCACTAGAAACCAAAACAGATTTCAAAACGGGATCAAAATAAAAGCAGTTCTCATTTCACTATGCTTATAACCATCATCCAAAATATATTAGTGAGACTATACCTATGTGTTCGAACGACTTATCATTCAATTTTAATAAATAGGCAAAGTAAGCTTTGGGTATATAACCGTTCAGCATCATAAGGTATTTTAAAATTACTAATGTTTTTGAACTCTCCTTTAACTTTCAAAACACAAATACCCATAACAAATGTAAAGGTCGACCTGACCTGTCTAATATTAACTTTTTTAACAACCAACAGACCATATGTTTGACAATTGGTCATCACAAAGAATTTAACCCTAGTCTTGTCTTAGAATTCAAATTTGAGTTTGCTTTTTAAACTTGATATGTGACCCAAAACAAAAAAGAAGATAACTGTTAACATAAACTTATGAGAATAGAAAGTATTTTTAATTTTTGTACAGTTTTAAAAGTTTTTCAATCCATTAATTTAGAGAGATTTATACTTATGTATGTTATGACGAATCAGCCGTGAAGATATAGAAAAGATTGAACCAAATAATTCTGATGGACAAACACTAAGTCACCATAAAAGAGTAATTAAAGCTAAGTAAACAACGAACGTGGAAGGGCCATACTCGTAAGAAATCGTACCACGGGCTATATTAAATCACTATAGTATGATCATACTAAAATAGCAGTTAAAAACAAAACAAAATCGTTATTCCAATACATATTGCTTCTCTATCGTGTTGGTTCACAGTGTATTGATAGATTTAAGCTATGTTGAAATAAAATAAAATAAAAAATTACCTGGGTGGCAAAACCAAATAATATATTTTTGACCTAGAAAACTAATTCTAATAAATATATTAAGATAATAATGAGTAAAAAAAGCAAGAAATATTTTTATTTTCATTTTGATATAAGTACGTATATAACAGTCATGTTTTTAGCTTAAAGATAACATTCGCCAGTAATATGGATTTTGTTTACTTATGGCAAATACTGTCGTTTCCTATTACACTGTTACACCAAAGGAAGTACTTAAGTTTAAAATAAACATTTACACAAGTAAAAAGTAGGTATATGTAAAGTGGTATAAAATGTAGGTACCTACTAAAATTTTGATTATTTCTTCTCCACTGGTTAGTAACATTATAATATGTTTAATTTGGTACATTTTTATAGCAATCACACAAAAATATATAGTATTGTCATCACTTAAATAAAATTCTTTTATAGGTATATTTAATGACGGGTAATGATTGATATATTATAAAATAATAATAATAAAAATCTTTATCTTTTTCTACAAAGAGGCGTACAGAAAACAATTTTGTATTGGTTTGGTATACCTCTAAAATATATGGTATATATGGTAGGTAAAAACTAGACTGGAGTTAGTTCCCCGTAGAACCTATCGTTATGAAGGACTGTTGCCTGAAGTAGGTTTCGTGAGAAAACCTGTGACACAGGTCACCAGGGCCCCCCATATATCGTCGTATAGAGAGTCTTTTGCCTATTATAGAATAGAACCTACCAGTAAATTTAGCCAATTTTAACATCTGCATGCTAAATAGCCGTAACAGCTAGTAAGTCTTTACTTTTATGCGATAGAATATCACATACGCTACTGTAACACTAGTACTTTAACGCCATCATAAAATCTGTTTATAATGGCTAGTCATAAAATCAACATTTTACGCCTGGACTCCGCCGACAATTAAAAAAAACCGTTACATACTGATTTCTAATTCACTCAGTCACGCATTTAGCTTAGGGTTATAACGTAGATAATTAGTCTGGAACCCTATTTTTGAAATGTAGAGTTAGCCAAACTAAAAAGTTTACAAAATTAGCAATTTGTGGTAAATACGACGATGACAAATACTATTGGCATACGCCGTCATATTTTTGACATGCTTGCTGTAAGCAAAGTGAACATTTACTGAAAAAAATATATTTTACGCAGAAAACAAATAAACTTAATAAATTATGTCTGTATGTTATCATTTTAACGGCTATAGAAAGGTAACTCCCTAACCTAACCTAACCTAACCACTGAGGCAGATATAGTTTAACATAGTAAAGAATAATATCGTTCGTATTTCATTTTTCGTCATACTAACAGGAATTCTTCTACCGTTTCATTTTTCGCCGTCTCTGTATCTTGCGAGTGGGTATAAAGAAAACGGTAAATAATAGATTTATCAGCTTATTTACATATAAGTATATACATATGAATCTTCTAATCACGCCATTATCTTCTATGAAATAGTTAGAGCCTAGAGACATAAGACCCGAAACCAAGGCAACGTTCAGCGTGACGATAAGTCACATATTTAGGGCTTTAGGATTATGAAGATTTTGACAAAAATATGCACATAGAGTGTAAAATTTGTAACGATTTCAGATCTAAGGGGAAATGTGTCGGTGCAGCCGAAGAAAAATATTTGTACATAACAAACAAGAAATATACAGTATTGTAGGTCAATTAATTACGGAGTTCACGGGTGACTGAGTGTAACAAATGATCGAGGGCAATGTCACTTAGCATTTTAGCAAGAATGTGCTAATCGTTTTATGTCCAATTGCTATTTTTAGCGTTCCGTCCCAAAGGGTAAGAACGGGACCCTATTACTAGGACTTCGCTGTCCGTTCGTCTGTCCTTCTGTCCGTCTGTCCGTCTGTCCGTCTGTCTGTCACCAGGCAGTATCTCAAGAACCGCGATAGATAGGCAGTTGAAATTTTTACAAAGTATGTATTTATGTTCGCGTGCGCGAATCCGATTTGCACTTGGCCGATTATTTTACACTTATTGTTCAAAGGTAATTAAAAACAAATGTGTGCCACCGAAATTTGTAAATTTACATGATAAGATATTTATTCTTTGGTAGGTAGCGCTATAGATCTATAAGTTAAAGTATCTACTAGGTAAATAATGAATTTATAAAGATGCAAAGACAAAGATGTCTCCGGTGACTTGAGAAGTTAAATTCATGACCATTTTTTTGAGTAAAACACTGTTGACTCACAAATTCATGACACAATTACCTAGTAGGTTTTACCTATTATAATACTTCACGTACGTTACTTATATTTTGTGTATTCTTTTATTTTTAGCAACTTAAGTTAGTTATATTTGAGTATGACTGAATGAAAGAAGTAACCCTAATAATAGGATTTTGTAATGCACAGCGTTTACCTATTCCTTCCTTTTTGAATTTAAGAGTATTTTTTTATTTATTACATTCCTTTGAAAAATACCAATATTATTATGGACTGCACTTCTTAATTAAACGTGCGCACTTTAAATTTGCTACATATCTTTATAATTCAAAACGACAATCTTCGAACTCTATAAACGCAAAAATACTTAACCTCGTATTCATAAAAAACAAATAATAGTTTAACGTATTTTAGTTAAAATGTGTTTTGTCTCGTTCTTTCAATGTCAAATATGAAAAAAGGAAAAGGGAAAAAATGTTTTTACTATAAAGGGTTACGGTTTTTAAGTTACATAAATTAAGAATAAGTTTTTGCTTACACACAATTAGTATTTAAAATTAAGAAACAAAATCTTTTAACTTACCAATACACTTTCTTGGTCCAAGGCCAAAAGGTAAATAGGCGCTTTCATCATAATGGCTTAAGAATCTGTCTGGATTGAAAACACTTGGTTTTTCGTAATATTTTTCGTCCCTATGCATTGCTTCCACTGGTACATTAATGGTTATCTTTTTATCTATGACAAGTTTACTCTCTGGGTATTGATACATTTTTACACATTGCCTGGTAATAACTGAATATGAGGGATGAAGCCTTAAGGATTCTTTTATAACTGCATCTAAATATTGGTCGTAATTTTCAGACTGTCTAATTTTTCTTTGAACTTCAGGATGTTTTGCCAAATCATAGAACATCGATGTAAGTAAATATAAACATGGTAAATAACCTTCGTTTATAAACATAGCCAAGGTAGAAAATGCAAAGTCAGTCTCGTTAGTGTTCCTTCTGTCCTTTTCTTTTATTCCCATTTGAAAAACAGATCCTCGTTTTATTTTCTCGAGCAGTTTAGATCTTTGCAATGCTCTCTGTGTTTCTTTAGACGGTTCTCCGGGCAACGATTTTAATCCAAACAGTTCGTATAATGAAGGAAATACATTTTTCAAGTACGTCTTCAATTTGCTTGCTAAAGAACGTTTCTGCGCTGCTGAGCTTAGCTTTGTTATAACTATCGCGTCGGACTCGTCTACCAACAAGTCCTTGAATATGGAATCCAATAGCTTTGACAGCAACTGTTGAACGATAACGTCTCCATTTGTTCCCGACAAACAACCGTGTAAATCTTTCGGGCTGCATTCCATGTTTTTGACTAACGTATCTATGCCTTGTCTCAGCAAGGTCCACTTTTCTCCGTCAGCATAAAACAAATTGTTTCGTAAACAAACATCCTGAGATTTGTCCAAGCCGAGGCCGCGGCTGTGGAAATTTGCAAAATCTGTTGAAAACATCCTTTTTACAGCTTCCGGGTCCCTCACAATGAGGTCTGGAATTCGGCTCTTGACTGTTCCGGCGAACTTTTCTTGAGGATATTTTTCGTAGGTTTTGTTTACCTCTTCCGTATTGCTTCTGAGTCCAAGGACTCTGTGATAATCCGATCCGAAGAAAGGTACAGATGTTTTGTAAGGGATGTGTCTGATGTACCAATAGCTGAAGAATTTGGTGACATAGTCGAAGATCAGTGCGACTACGAGCACGATGATGACAGCGAGGTTGAGGAGAAAGCTTTCGAAGAACATTTCGGCGTTCGCGCGGCGCAGACAAGCGAGAGATACTGCATGGGCTGCGCGCGAGTGGGTCACTAACGGGTCTCGTTCGTCAATGTGCGCTTACGCATGTAACTTTTTTAGGTTTATGCCATTTTGCGCTGCAAGTTGACCCACACCCCAAATTTTTGTATTGTAGAGCAATACAAAAATAAGTAAAAAACTCATAGGTAAATATTATAGGTGGGTACCTATAATATTTACCTATGAGTTTTTTTTTAATTATTTTGTGAAGTATAGAATAATTATAATACGTATATTTATTGTTTGTCTGCCCCATTAGGGATAAAGACGTGATAGTATGTATGTATATTTATTGAAAATTTAATCCATTATATAACAGTATTTATTCGTTTTCTTATAGGTAATTTTTTCAACACTTAGGTAAATAAATAGATCTATAGTTTAAGTTCGTTGACGTAGATTTAGAAATCTCAGAGTTACATAGAAAAAGGTCAAACATGGCTATTTTATAGGAAAAAATATGATTTACTTATTTGATAAAAGTAATGTTATATACATAATTTCATAGTAAAAAAAGAAAATTATGATTGTCACGATAAAATTTGTCTTAATTTGTAACTTGAATTGGCGCAAGATGGAACAAAACACTTTTAAGTGATGGAAGCTGAATTACTATAAATAACAGTATACGTAGATGTACTGTTAGAAAAAACACTATTGTAAAAGCAATAATTATTTTATGAGGTGCTTATCAACTTAACATAATTTTTATAGCAGAAGCTATCAATTGATAAATATTTGCCCTTTGGTTTCCGGCAGGGTAGTATAGAGCCACTTCAAGTCCTCCCGTGGTTGTCGTAGAAGGCGACTTAGGAAATACAAGATAAACAAAGCTTATAAATATCAATGAGACCTTTCCAACCCGTCTGGCCAGCGAGGAGAATGTATGCCAAATCCTCTGGCTGCTCTGGCCAAGTATGGCTCTGGTAGTGCAGAGAGGGTCGTGCTCCTGCAATGGAGATAAAAATACTGGATGATGATGATAAAATTATTAAGGTGATAAATTATTTACTTATACATTCTTTGCCCGATTCTGCACGTTTAGTCATCACCATCCGAGCGTATTTCGCTGGTTGTATCCTCAGCAGTTACGCTTCGGAACCCGGGGTCCGATACCTAACTAAGGAGATTTAACGAGGTTACTGGTTTTTACACAGAAAACCATCCATGCGCCTCCGTAAACCAAAGGGTAGACCAGAACCAATTCTTGGGTAGGTTTCATGAGCAAACGCTGGATGATGTTTGGGACTTACAGTTTATGCCTAAGTGCTTTCCGGATAACCAAGTGATTCAAAGTATGCTTCCCAGTGGGATTCAAAGCCACAACCTCCGGATCTCAAGAGTACGCTTTAACCAATAGACCACGGAGGCAGTGGCAGTGTTACTGCGCGTCCTTTCTAAACTGATAAGCAGCATGTAGTGTAGATACAGGTCTTCATCTTAAGGTGCTTCTACTACTATAGGTACTAGTGAAGGTTGATTAAGTAACTGGGAAAGCCAAGAATAAGCAGTCTCAAAAATCTTCTACAAGCACTTAGACCCCTGGGTACTGGGTACCTGCCTTCTACTAGGTCAGCATAATTGCAAGTTTCTATCAGACTCCCATGTCAGTTGAACCTATTTTGACATTGTTACACCCGCGACGTCCATGCAATGTAATAGATTTTTTTGAACTCCCGACTCCCGACTAAAAGAAGGTTATAAGTTTGACGCCAACGTCTTTCTGTCTGTCTATGGCATCGTAGTGCTCGAGCGGATGGACCAATTTTGATGCGGTTTTCATCACGTAAAAGCAAGTTCCCTTGCGGTGGTGATGAAAATCGACTTTTGATGAAAAACATTGTATTGCTTTTTATCTGCTGGTTTGATTAGACCTGCCCATGTAGCATGCTATTCATTGTGCGCTATTAAATGCATTAGCACAGGTATGGCACTTCATACAAACGGAGCAGCATATATACCTAGTACTACTACAAACGAAACAATCCGTCCGTGCACACGTCAGATGTGTGAGTTTAACAATCAGGGTCGCCACCACAGAATTTGTGGCTTTGCTTACCTGTTTTCATCACTCGGAAATCTATAAAATTTTCGTTATTTATTGTTTTCCGTGGATAAACAATGATAATGTGCGCAGTTTCTCACCATTATAATTCAATAATCTTAAGTGACTCGCGTAATGTCAACGTGCGACTACCAATAACCCTGTTTTACTGGCGCTTCCACCTCACAATAACGGGGGAAGGGTTGCGGGGACACCAGATTGCGGGGGACGGTGCGAGTTTCCGTTCTGTATGTAATACTATTATTAATTCTGTGGCATTAGGTAGGCAAATTTTATGAGTATCCAATATGGGTATTAATTTAAATTCAATTCATTTCGTTGTATTAAAAACATATTATATGGGTATTTCAACAAACAAATCTATATCAAACTTGAGAACGCATAATCATTTATAACAAAATTAGAAAAAAATAAACTAGGTAAGTACCTATAATAAATTCTTTACTAAAAATATTTGCAAAGAGTATATAATCACTTCGTAATATTTGTATATCTTATGAATTCATAAAGCCCTCTAATTCAAAATCATGTATAACAAAAATAATAAAAATCTAGGTTCCTACAATGAATTCTTTACAAAAAGTATTTGTATACCAATGAATTCATAACTAAAGTCTTCTAATTCATAATCATTTACAACAAAAATAATAAAAAACTAGGTTCCTACAATGAATTCTTTACAAAAAGTATTTGTATACCAATGAATTCATAACTATAGCCTTCTAATTCTTATTCATTTACAACAAAAATAATAAAATACTAGGTTCCTACAATGAATTCTTTACAAAAAATATTTGTGTACCAATTGTATTCATAATGAACGCCCTCTACAGTAGTTATTGCTAACCAGTAAAGAGTTTACGTTGTCTGAAAGCAAGGTTGGTACTTCACATTTACGTAGACGCTTTTTTCTTATAACCCACTAGATGGCGGTGCCAAGAAAAACAGTTTCTGTAGTGACACAAGTAAATGGTAGATGGCAGCACTATCACAAATTTTTAGTTTCAAATATTGTCGCTAGATGACGATACTTGATAAAAAATAGAGATTTCTGTACGAGGTAACTACCTATAAATTTTCTTCCGAAATAAGCATAGCAGTAGATGTATTTCATGCATGTAACGCCTAATAAATCGATTTGCATTTTCGCCAATTTTTTCGAATGGCTTTTATGATCGGAACAGAAAGAGATTATTTTCTTTTGTCCCAGTCAACATGAGAGAAATGTTTTTCTGATGAAATAAAAATACAAACTTAAACATTTTTCAAATATTTTTATTTATACAATGTCCTTTTATATTAAGTACAAATATTTTAAGGGGTGATTCAGTCCATAATTTTGAACAACTTTTCCCAGTAAATTTTTATCGAAATACGAAAAAATAATTTTCATTTTCCATAGTAATGATATCACGTGACTACTTCGATTTCTATGAAAACCAAATTTTTTTTTTTCTGTTTCGATATACTTTTATTGGGAAAAGTTGTTCGAAATGATGGTCTGATTCACCCCTTAAAATATTTGTACTTAATAAAAAAGGACATTGTATATAGGTAGATACAGCACATAACGTATGATTGAATAAGATATAAAAAGTGATATACGGTTCCGGTTTCACAGAAAGTCCACCGTTTGTACCATTGTCTTTAAATTATGATGTGTACCTAATGAATGTTAGTTATGTACATGAAAGTATTTAAATAAATAATGATAATATAGTATGGCACAAGGATAAGGTAGAAAAAAAAGCGGCCAAGTGCGAGTCGGACTCACAGATGAAGGATTCCGTAGCAGCAAGTAACATAATATAAAAGTTTTGTAGTACTTATGTTCTTTATTTTTAATTTTTATAAGTATTTGAGTTGATTGAATGAAAGGTAAATTGCGGTTTATGATTTATGACGTATTAAAAAAAACTACTTACTAGATCTCGTTCAAACCAATTTTCTGCTGGTAGTTTTCATAGTAATGAACATCATATATTTTTTTAGTTTTATCATTCTCTTATTTTGGAAGTTACGGGGGGGGCACACTTTTTTCCACTTTGGAAGCGTCTCTCGCGCAAAGTATTAAGTTTAGAAAAAAAATATATTAGAAACCTCAATATCATTTTTGAAGACCTATCCATAGATGTCCTATCCACACGTATGGGTTCATTTCTAAGTATGGAGAACCCTAAATTTTATTGTTTTTTTCTATTTTTGTGTCAAAACCTTAATGCTGTTCACAGAATACATCTTCTCAACAAGTTTCAACAGAATAGGTTTTATTTTATTTTTATTTTTTATTTTATAGTTTCGGAAAAAAGTGGCTGTGACATACGGACGGACAGACAGACAGACAGACAGACATGACGAATCTATAAGGGTTCCGTTTTTTGCCATTTGGCTACGGAACCTTAAAAAGAAATCAGATCTACTCAATCTTCAAAGGCAGCCAAAGCACGTTTCATTGCGATCATGTCCGCAGGGCGCGCTACTGCAGAGATTGCAGGTACGCTTGCAGTCTGCTACTAATTCATGGACGCGTAGCGCCTTATGCGCCATGGTACAAAATATTATACTTACCTACTTACCTAAGGAGACTTTGTAGAGACAAATACATTTTGACAGAAAGTAAGATGCTTGATAAAGGATAGAATGCGATGTGAAAAGTGACATACTGTGCCGACTTCATACAAAAGCAAAAAGAAAAGATGTTACGTTGGTAGGTACTTCAGGTAGCTAGAACGCATAAAATACTATCCAAATCCAGTCAATCTACAACGGCAGCCAAAGCACGTTTCATTGCGATCATGTCCACAGGGCGCGCTTCTGCATAGATAAGATTGCAGGTACGCTTGCACCCTGCTACTGCTACTGATTCATGGTCGCCCGGCGCCCTGTACCTCATGGTACAAATTTATATACTTACCTTATTAAATACCTAAAGAGGATTTGTTAAGACAAATTGCAATCATGTCCGCAGGGCGCGCTTCTGCATAGATTGCAGCTACGCTTGCACCCTGCTACTGCTACTGATTCATGGTCGCCCGGCGCCCTGTACCTCATGGTACAAATTTATATACTTACCTTATTAAATACCTAAAGAGGATTTGTTAGGCAAATTATAATACTTACTTATATTGTAATAATCTGTAAACACTATTTATTTTTGGAAGATACTTAGGTAAGTTGTTTAATAAAGGATTTAATAAGATATAAAAAGTGTTATACGGTTCCGATTTCGCTTAAAGTCTACCGTTTGTACCATTGTGTTTAAAATTATGTGTAATGAATGTTAAATAAGAGTACATTAAAGTTTTTAAATACAGATACAGATACATTTTCACATCTATACCCTTTTTCCCTGACGGGGTAGACAGAGCTCAGGGCCGTTAGGCCCAAACGCCACGCTTAGCGTGGTGGTGGGCGTTAAGATGGAAAAGGAATCAAAATAGTAATGGGTTGCTAGCCGCATCGCCTATAACCATGATTCAAATCTCGTCCATTCCCTCGATCGGCTCTTACGATCTGCGCGGGAAGAGAAGCAGCTGGTACATTCTACGTTTTTTTCTTTTCTCCTTGACCAGCATGGAAGATAAGTAAGTAAAGTTTTTAAATAAATAATGATAATATAATTTGGGAGAAGGATAAGGTAGAAAAAAAGAAAAGTAGGTAGAACGCATAAAATACTATCCAGACCAAGTCAATTTTCTTTATGTCCTCAGGGCGCGCTACTGCATTGGTTACTTTTTAAACATAAATAACCTTTTTGGTGCAAATTCGATCTACGAAATGATCAGAAGCAGCCACGAAAGTAGAGACAAACATACAATTCAATTGGAAGCAGCTCTGGATTAAATAACTTTTTTTATTCGTAAGTTCAAATTGTTATTTTTTTGGCCGATAAGTATAAGATGATTGACAAAGGATAGAATGAGATATAAAATAAAAAAGCGGCCAAGTGCGAGTCGGACTCGCCCATGAAGGGTTCCGTAGTAGCAAATAACATAATATAAAAGTCTTGTAGTATGTTTTTTTTAAATTTTATATTTGAGTTGATTTAATGAAAGGTAAATTGCCGTTTATGATTTATGACGTATTAAAAAAAAACTACTTACTAGATATCGTTCAAACCAATTTTCGCTGGTAGTTTTTATGGTAATGAACATCATGTATTTTTTTTAGTTTTTTAATTTCCTTATTTTAGAAGTTACGGGGGGGGGGACACACTTTTTTCCACTTTGGAAGTGTCTCCCGCGCAAAGTATTCGGTTTAGAAAAAAATTATATTAGAAACCTCAATATCATTTTTGAAGACCTATCCATAGATACCCCACACGTATGGGTTTGATGAAAAATAAATTTTTGAGTTTCAGTTCTAAGTATGGGGAACCCCCAAAATTTATTGTATTTTTCTATTTTTGTGTCAAAACCTTAATGCGGTTCACACAATACATCTACTTACCAAGTTTCAACAGTATAGGTCTTATAGTTTCTGAAAAAAGTGGCTGTGACATACGGACGGACAGACAGACAGACATGACGAATCTATAAGGGTTCCGTTTTTGCCATTTGGCTACGGAACCCTAAAAATAACATACTGTGCTGACAAGGACAAAGTAGAAAGAAATGTGGTAACGTTGATACTTCAGATATGGAGGTATCCGGTCAATCTTCAATGTCATCTAAACTGCACGTTTTATTCCGATATACACAAAAGTCTGTCGGGCGATGAAGACTTAATTCTGTCTGCTTTTATGGACTATTTCAACAATTCATCAAAATGGACATCATCAGTATCAAAATATGATACATATTTTTTTCACCTTATCTATACAAATTGCACACAGCGTCATTAAAGCGACAAAGGAATTTAAGACCCGAGTTCAAATCGATAAAAAATCCAATCAAATACTTATTGACCCACGGCACGACACTAAACCGATCATTCCTATCGATTCATTCGCGTAATCAAACTCGAGATCGATTCCAACCAACAAAAGATCTATAGATCACTGATCGATCCCACACTGTGAACGCGAAAGTGATCTTTTTGAACTTTTTATTGATTTTAAATCGGGCGCAACGCGGTAACAAAGGGTGCAAAGTGCTCGAGTAAAAAAGAATTGGGGGCAGAAATCATGTGGAGCAATTTCGAAAAGATTTATATCGTAGCTTAAAATTTTGTTACAAAATTTTCAAATATTTCTATATACATTGCGTGCAGGAAATGAAGATTTCAAATCATCGTTACTACTGGCAGTCAATGTATATTATTGAAATAGCTTTTCTGTAAATAGTACCTAGCTGCCAAAATACTTAGTACAATCTTTTGGCAACTACTACTTCTTGTAAGTCGGTAATGAGTATCATTTCCCGTACAATTAAATTGGTTATGCACGTAAGTATATAAATAAAATAGAGATGTGGATTGCAAATTTTTTGTTAGTCTATTAAGTAGATTTATTATTATAACTGCTCGAAGATTAAATTTACGCCACATGCTTGATCTTAGATGCTCTGTACCATTCTGAACTTAAATCATTTTTAAACCGAAAAATATGAGTTCATTACTTATAAACAAATTCAACTAAAGAGCTAAATAGAATAAAACTTTTCCAGGCCTTCATTATTATGTAAGTTAATCATCTATAGGAAAAAAGGTGTAATCTAAATCTAGACCGGAAGGCACACTGCACATCGCCTAACAGATTTTCACTACTTCTTTTATAGATTACCATTTTATTGATTTATTATTTACTACGAGCTATTGGTAACCTTAGGTACCTATAAATCACTATTCATAAACAAAAATTCTAGAAGAACCAGAACATATCACTTAAATTATAAAAGAGCACAGCAGTGTGCAGGCCACTAATCACGCCTAATAAAATTATAATACAACTGGCGACACAAAGCTCTCCCCGGGGCGATCCTCTCCCTAATGACCACACCATAATGGCATCTGACCATATACTCTCGTTTATTAGGGATAATTACGTTAACGAGTTTTTTATCCCCGTTATTGTTAATAAAAACCGCAATCGGCTTAAATTATAAGTCTAGGATATTTTTTGATTATTTTGACCAGATTTGAGCGAAAATGGTCGTAAAGAGGATAGTATACATGTAAGTAGACATATAATTAACTAATATAGCATTCAAGATTAATACGGATGTGGACTAAAATATTTTATTGGTTCATTAGACAGATTATTAAAACGTATGTTTTCACTCTTTAGCAAATAATGACGTAAATTAGGGCATTTAAATTACGCGTGATGTTTGTCCACGATTTTTAACCAACAGTGAATCACCCCCACTCCAAAACTTCGAATCGCTGTATCTTCGCTAAACGAAAAAATATGGTCCATTATTTGTGAATAATCTATTTGACGAACTAAGTCAAATAATATGTTTTTGATCCCTTCTCGTCTTGTTTTGTTAGGATCAAACAACATTACACAATATGAAATCTATTTAAAGGACAAAATAGTGATAAATGTGACAGTTCCTTGACCGCCATCTAAAAGTACTTACTTACCTCTTTTCTTTCTTGCATATTTCCTATGAACTAGTAGAATGAAGACCAAAGCCAATGAAGAAGAAATGTCTTAGATCACAGGAATACTCGTTAACCCGAATAGGAGACATAGCAACATTACGTGATTTGAAGCCTTTCTTATTACAGTTCGAGTTCTGTTTATAATTTTACGTCTTCACCGAACATATGGCAACATTTTTGTATTTATATATTCATTGCATATATTTCAATCCTATCCTATCCTACTTCCTACTATAATAATATTATAAATGCGAAAGTGAGTTTGTATATTTGTTTGTTTGTTACCACTTCACGCTTCATCCACTTAACCTATTTAGATGAAATTTGATATGGATATAGTTTGTTACCCAGGGAAGGACATAGTATAGTTTTTATCCCGAAATTCCCATGGGACCGAAGCCCACGGGCACAGCTAGTTATAAATAAATGTTATCGATAAGCCTGTCAGTTTCCTAGTTATAGAAACATACACACACTTACAAACTTTCGCCTTTATAATATAAGTGTGATAATTGTTTAGGTACCTACATACTGCATATAAGATCGGGTTCTACACAATCTCGCCGCGAAGCGCACCCGCTTCGCTTAGCGCGATCACGAAATTACGAGTTACGTCAATCAGACGTATCGCGATGTATCTATTTGGGGCGAATATCGGTTGTCCCTTGTTCGGTCATTATTTTGAGGTGGTGTCTCACCTGCTTCATAAAAAAAATTAGAAAGACTATCAAATTTTTTTGGTCGCATTTATTTAGCTTAATAAATAATCTATCTTTGATAATGTGCTTTTTACAAGCTTTTATTTAGCGTCACCTGTCTGTTTGTAATCAAATCTTGCAAGGTAAATTTGAACCACTTCCCGGTTTCCGATTGAGCTGAAATTTTACACATATACGTAAGTCACGTAGATGACATGGAGCTGATCTGATGATGGAGCTCCATGATGGACATGGCATCTCTGCGATGAAACAAAATAATTCCACTTTGGGCTCGATTGATCCGCCATAATAGATATGACTTATGAGCTTGTTTTAACAAAAAATGTTTGAATAATTACTAGTTTATGTTTATAAAATTCCTTTTCGGACGATGCGGACTTGGCGGATAGCTAACAAGGCGAAAAAAATCTAAGTTTTTTCGTCACAAAAAGTTGTTGTTCTGCTTGAAACGTACATTAATTCCTATTCATACATTTTCATATAAACCTAACCTAATACGAGTAGTGATCACGAACGAGCTTAAGAATGTAAAAGTACCAGTAATATGCTACTTGCGTAATAATAATAAGGTAGAGTGTGCCCTCAGCTTTATAATAACTGGTTTGCATGTGTAATCAGAGATTACTGTTTAATTAGTGTGGGTGAATGGCGCCCGAGCGCGCTCCGAGATGTCTTGACAGGTATACGGTATGAATTGATAGTCTATGGACTTCAGTTTTATCTTGAAAAGTTTTGGTACCTGGGTAGCTAAAAATGTACATGAAATAGAGCACATCCCACTGGGTAAAAAATATAATATTTTGTTTAGTCCGCCAACTAGACTGTCCAAAAATAAAGGACTAAAATTTACCTACCTACCCTGAATTTATTTTCCCTTATTCATAGTATAAATAAGACAGTTTTTAATTCCTTTGCCGCTCCGCGGTGTTACCCACGCTAAAAGTAACGTATGTGATAATCCAGGGTGTCAGCTTCCTGCATACAAAATTTTATCAAAATCGGTCCAGCCGTTTGCACGTGAAGAAGTAACAAACATAAACACACACTCACGAACTTTTGCTTTTATAATATTAGTTTAATTTTGTCCTTTTTAATGTAAACAGTTTTAAATTAAGACTATCAGTATCCCTTTGTTTCCAAACAAGACCGTCTCGTCTTGAGTCATCTAATCCCACCCCGAATTGAGAAAAAAAAGCAAATCATTAGTTCCCACTGACCTTGCGGGTGCACCGTTATTGGCCGTTTCTTTTAAAAAAGGTTGCGCTGCTATGCCTCTGATCTTGTGAACCGCAAAAGGAACGGACTGATATGTTTGTTAAGGGGTCTTTTCACAAGGTTCGGATTTTTTTGTACAGTCGTTCATCTCTTTTTATTTTACGTGACAATTATTCAATTTTAGTTTTTTTTTACTTTAAAATATTTCTGGTCTGCGCTGACTATTATAATCTTCGTGCACTGGTGATATAATTTTCGTGCCACCTGATTCACTGACTCTATGAAGGTATCTCCTTAATATCATCGTGGCGAATTGATGTATTGATTTATGTCAAAACTTTGCTAATATATCGTGCTTCGGAAGGCACGTAAAAGCCGTTGGTCCCGGCTGTCATCATTATGTGGGAGTTGTTAAGCTATGTCAGATGCTTTTAGGCAGCCTAAAAAATCTGACACCAGTGTTGGCCACTTACACACCCGAAAAACAAAAAACCTGTCGGGATTACTATCAGACTTTCACAGCTCTGTAGGTACTGCCGATATTTCAATCTGATAATAAAACTTAAAATAACGTCTAAAGGGCTTAAAAATATTCTGATGCCTCAAAGAGTAAAGGCAAGAAAAGTTAAATCAAGCCTATAATTAAATTCAAAGGTTTCAAAAACTTTGTGCTCGGTCTTTTGAGTTTTAGAAAATCTATGATTTGAGACCATTCAATGAAAATTTTATTTGTATCTTTGTCAATGTATCACACTGCCGGTCAAAGGCCATTTTTCATCTATAAGTCCAAAAAGTACTTACATTACATAATTGTTACATAAGGTCTAACAAAATATACTGGAACTATTTTAAGCGTGAATTCAGTCCGTGGTAGTGAACAACTTTCCCCAAGGAACATATATCGAAATATGAAAAATATATTTATGGATTTCAATACAAACTCGACTCCGCTGATCATCTTGTATGGCAGGCTAAAATTACTTCTCGTATTTCGATACATGTTCTTTGGAGAAATTTGTTCGGTATCATAGACTGAATTCACCTTTAAAATAAATAGTATTTTGTAAAAATAAATGATCACAAACTTTTTGAACGTTATAAGACTTATCGTAAAATAATTTAAAAAAATTAAATCCTTATTTAAAAAAAATACTTTCACTTTTGCGTACCATATCTGACTGAACCAGTGTACAGGCGCTCTAACAAGTGCAGCCGGGACGCTATGGCGTCGACAGTTTTGACTATAAATAAGTGTTGTATTGTATTCAATGTATGCCGCTACTGTCCGCTTGGCGGCGAAACACAAAAGAATTCGGAATCTCTATACATCGACTAGCTTGGGCGCGCGGGCTGACTTGCTTTTTAAGAGCTGATTTGATACAAAGCTTTATATTACGGGATAAAATCTTGCTTAGTATTTTTTTTACAGCAAGGTTATAGTAGAACAGATTACAGACGTCAAAAATGGCTCTGAAATTATTCAGAAATGCATAAAGTGAAACATGTATTCCTGTCCTCTCATTGTGTTTCTATGTAAGTAATTAGTTATACTATACTCTCGTGTACAAAAGAGCATTGCTTTTAAAATACTTGTAAAGGAATATATAAATAAAGGAAATATGTAAAGGAATATATATTTTTTAAAGCTGGCACCGATATTCTATTTTGGTATATTTTTTAATCCTTACTTTAATTGGCTTGGACGCCCAAGAATCACACTTGTTCTAGTCGAGAAGTAAATTTTAGCTGTTCTCAATATAAAGTCTAACAAAATATACTAACACTATTTTAAGGGTGAATTCAGTCCATGATACTTAACAAGTTTTTCGATGGAACACATATCGTAATATGAAACGTATTTTTTGGCCTCCCATACAAGTTGGTCGATCAGCTAATCCACGTTTGTATGGAGAGCCAAATTTTTTTTTTTACTTTTCGACATATGTTCCTAGGGGAAAATTGTTTTAGTATATTTTTGTTAGACCTTATATATTTAATTTGATATACCTTAATAACGTTATATTATAAGTTGGCATCATCAAGTAGCTTGACTTTGATTTTCTGCACAAAAAAAATCTGCTATGTCAGATGACTACAGATGAATACAGAAATTAATTTCTAACACCATCATCATCTTCCTCGTCTTCTCCCTATTTGGAGACGGCTCTGTGTGTTAACTCCCTCCATAGTTTTCTATCATTTACCATATTTGTACTAACCCCCCTTTCCTCCATGTCCCGCTTTACACATTCCCCCCACGTCTTTTTATGGCGTCCTCTATCTCCATGGCCAGACCTTTAAGCTGACCATTTTATTTGCCAGATGTTCGGCATTTTCATACCTAGTTAAACGGTGGCTTTTTAACTTTTCTTCAATCGGTGCTACCATTAAACTCTCTCATATGTATTCATTCCTGTCATTCATCTAATCCGTCTTTGTCACCCCATACATCCATCTAAGCATTCGCATAATTAATTCCAACACCAGTACAATATTAATTACTTACGCAAAATAAAGCATGAACTATATTATTGTTCAGACTAACTAGACAAAACGAAAGTACAGTAGCAATGAAACGATGGTATGAAATAAGACAAGTACCTTCAATAAATCCTACCCTGAGACATATGAATAGAGATGGCTACTAAGTTAATAAATTAATACTTCGTGATACAATTATTATTATAATGATCGGCTTCTGCTCCTAGTTTGTATCGTAATTGAATCAGACTTGGATACGTGGCTACTGAAACAGTAACGTAATAACTAGTTATTAATAACGATTCTCCGGTTTAAAAATGAAATATAACAGGTTAACTGTGGTCGACTTCAAAAACTTCTTCCATCTATTTAACATTTTCCAAATTACAGACACATAATCAGAACAATGAAATATATAAATTTTATTTTTAGTTTTTGAATAGAATTAAATAGCAGCAATTTTTTTATACAAAAGAAGGCACAATAAAAAATCAGCTTTAACTGCCACATACTTATTCTAATACAGTAATAATCCTTATGTACGGATTTTTGTATCTTAACTTGCCTCTTACTCAGTTTTTCACTTTTATTTTACGAATATAATAAAATATTTATAAAAAATAAATAAATACTTAGGGATCAATTACACAGATTGAGTTTTATGTTTTAGAGATTTTTATCTCTAAAACATAAAACTCAATCTGTCTTCAGTCAAAATTCTCTATATTGCCTTACAATTTACATCAATAAACTGTTTTAGTATATAAAAAATGCTTTTATTTTACGACTTTCGACTAAAGTATTTTTATTATTTTTAAATGATTGTGTTTGCACCTTTGTTTAAAGTTTCTTAGTCAAAGTTTTCTTGATAAGCATGTAAAAAAACTTTTTAAAAATCTTGTTATTCTATCTCTGTGTCCCAGCACTACAGACCAGTACAGTTCAAGTTAGAGCCCACTATCATATCGACTGGCACGTTTTATGGTTTTTTGATCCAAATCTAAAATTGCTTTTCCTACGCGCCCTGATTGCTTTTAAAGTTATTAAAAATGAAAGAGTTATGAATCGTGCGAGGAGCCCTTGTTATCTATCTGTCTATAGTATCTATACCTTTATGAATTAAAGGCAAAAGTGATTGACTGATGTATCAACACACAGGCTCAGGTCAGACACATCAGCCTCAAGGTCTAAGGACTCCAAATTTGGCACATAGGTTCCTTATAACGCCTAAGGGTGCACTAACGTAGGATTTTTTAATACTTACACCCTACCTTGGGGGGCGAAAAGGTGGTCCAGAGTTTGTATAGAGAAACAAAATTCGATAAAACAAAATCAATAACTTTAAAACTAATTAGAAATCATTTTTGTACGCGGTCGAAGTTGCGGGTTAAATAAAGCATATAATCAAATAATCGAACGTGTATTGATTTATTTTAATACGCGTGTCATATTCGCAAACCGATATTCCTATCTATTAAACGAAATTAAATATATTTCAACTTTTTAATTCAATTAAAAATCAGTTGTACTGAATATAAATAAATAGTAGAGGAGTTATCATATACACAAATATACATAGCATATAAAACTCAACACCGATAAAAGCTATACGAAACTTAGGTATTAGAAAAAAATTGAAAATTATACATTCTGCTTCTTCGTAACTGACACCATAATTTTGAAAGCTTTTTGCCATGCACCCTACAATCAAAATCTTCTTCTATTTTCATTCGACCGTTAACACATTTGGCGGCTACTACATCAACTTTTACACCTAACCGAGTAACGAGTATAAATCGAACAGCCACTGATTATTCATTCGATTACCATCACGTACGTTACCCTAACAATCAAGTGCATTAAAATATCCCATACGTAATTACGCCTAGTTGATACGACGTAATAAAAATAAAGAATCGAGACAAAAACCCATCCGGTACACGCAGGGACGTGCATCACCGATTATTGCAGGGTAGACTAATTGTGGGGCCATTGCCCAGCAGTGGGACTAAAATAAAGCTCTCTGACTAAACTGACCCTATTAGTGTGTTTACATCCTGAGAGCCACTTATACGCGTCATAATGTTTAATATTAATAAATGTTCCTTTTAGCTTACCGCTTGTTTGAACTTAATCCAAAATAGGCTGGCATCGGCCATTTATGATTATTGCACTTTTTTCCTCAAAAGTTAAATGGTTAAACGCGTAACTTCTCAGTTTTAGCAAAAAAACACCTGGCGCACCACTTTCACATGGAAACCTTTCCATTGCAAACTGTTTTAAAGAGGTAATAATAGAAAAGAAAAATAAGAAACTTCTCCTAATTTCATCTGTTATCGCAAACAAAACAAAGTTCAGAGTTCAGAGATTTGTAATGCGACAATGCAAATAATTATCATTGGACAAGAAAAAATATCAAATATATACGACTAACACAAAAATCTTCGTGTTCCGTTTTATCCTCGAACATCTTCCGTGTATTTAAATTGGTAGCATAACACAAGCGAGAACCAATAACATTCTAGATTTCATCTCGGTACGCATCTCTGAACAAATGAATAGGCCTAAAATCGATATCATTCCTTATTGGTCAAAAGTGAAAAGAGATAAAAAACGTTGATTATTGAGATAGAACTAGCTTAAAGATAAGGACCATTTTTGAAATCAGCGTTTCACTAACCTAATGCTTTTTTCCATACAAAAATTTGCTTTAATTGTTACTAATGCGTTTCAAAAATGGCATTCATCAGCCAAAGTCTAAAATATTAGTTGTGTGCGCGAATACTTCATGTTTGTGTGCGTGGGTGAAGTACGTTGACGATCATACTACAGACGCAAATCCTTATCCATGCGTTGTGAATGTGTGCAAATCGAGACACGATGAACAATTGTCTTTTAGGTAGGTAGCCCCTAGAGTACATGAGCGTATATAATATACGTATAACCTAAGTAAGGTAGTACGTGGCGGTGGCCTGCATATGGCGCGATGGGACGGGGAAGCGCGCGTTTATTTGAAAATATATTTCTATTTATAATTTATTATAATATAAAAAATGCGGATAAATTAGGGAAGCTCCGGGTAGCCAATGTCTTTGCGTCTCTATGGACAGCACGTCCCTGGGTACACGATCCATCATTGACTAGATTTATTATTAAATCGGTGGCGATATAATGAAATCGATACTGACGTAATGTGGATCAAATAACCACGTATGGCTCGCATCTGAAATTACTATAATCGAGTTGAGTCGGCTACCGGCTATCGAAATTCCGATATCTCGATTAGAAAAGCGCTATTTCGCAATGAAGATGAGGGTTAATGGGTAGCGTAGGTGTTTATTGTTTTTTTATTAAAATTATAAAGGATGGGAAAGGGCTGTGCACTTTACATATACCTTAGTTAGTAGGTATTGCAATTATCGCTTTTGGTTTTCAATATATTTTGTGGAAAATATAAATAAAAAAATAAAATAAAATAACGTTTATTACTTTGAAGAGTTTGTATATACAACATTATTATTTATAACAAGTAAAGCCGAAAATAAGAGTACGTAAGAGTATCAAAGAAACCAGTTCGAAAAACCAAATTACATTTTAGAATATCTAAAACACTTTTAACACTATAACTAGATTCAATTACAACAAAACACTATAACTATCATTTTAGGATTGGGTAGATAGTAATTTAAGAAAAGTGGATTTTGTATCTACTGTGTCACACAGTCAAATATTTTAGTAAGTACATTATTATTAAAACTAACGTGCATTACCTAAGTAAAACCGTTATAAGTACCTTATTTATTAGATACGTTAAAAAAGTAAAGTCTACCATTCCAATTACTTTTAATTTAAATATATCAAGATAGTAGTTTTTAAGTTTTTGCACTAAATAAAAATATTTAAAAAAAAATACCTTCAATAAGAGATAAATTTATCCAACGTTGAATAAAAAATGTTGACTTTGACTTTGATTATAGCAAAGATACCCTTGTACCTTTTTTCAGCACGCCACCTGTAAACAATATGGGTGACTAATTTAAACCATCTCTAGCCACACTCAAGCAGGTGGAATCATGTGCACGTACATTAAAGTCTCTCATCAATGCTGTGAATTAGACAGTAACACAGGAAATGGCTTCTTAACCCGTCAATGTGATTAGCAACCGCGATCCATCGGCTATCACTTCTGATGATCGCTTGATCACTGACAAGTAAGTGCTGGGTGGCAAAAAGTGTGGCCAAAGAATAAGTAACTGCAGATGGGTCAGACCAGCGAAAGACAAAGTGGAAACTATAAATAATGTAAAGTTTTTTATCCAGCTTTGGTATATTACCTGAACCATCTCCTTGATGGATCCAGCATTAATATTGAGAATTTTTTACTGTTTTTGAGAAGAATCTAATAAAAAATAATACTAGTTTCTTCTTCTATTAGTTTTTAATTACGGTATACAAATTTTCACAAGTACGCCTACGCCTACGCTACTCATCTTATAGTTGTTGTTACTTTCAATCCTCTTTCAATAAATGTCATTGCATTATAGTCAATACTTTATTCTTTTGCTTATTCGTAGTGCAACTCCCGATTAAAAAGCTGACGACTTTCATGGAGGCAAATTTTTGGCTGAAGGGTGTTGTATCTTCGCTTTCGAGGAACAATATCAGATACCCCGATGACGCACAACACGTTGCCGCCTCAACTTTAAGTTAACTTTAATATAATACATATTAAGGTTAATGTATGTATTGATACGGGCTTAGATGTTTATTTTATGAAAAAAAAATTGTTGCCTAAAATAGATGAATTAACTTTATCTCGTATTAGTCCTAGTACTAATAAATATAAAACAAATCTTAAACTGCAAATTGCTCCCGCTCTTGGCATTAATCTAAAAACCTTAATAGTTTTATCAGAGCTGTCTTTGCTTTATCGCACCGCCTCTGTTTCTGGACTAATCTCTGCAAACCAGTAAGCGTAGTTACCGTGTGTTTAAGTAAGGCACGATAATTGAAGATATGCTGCTATCATACATACCAGTTCACTTCCAGTGAGACACACTTGGATCATGGAAATGTGAAGATATATTTTATAGACAGATTCTTTTGTAGGTTTTCGTACCCAAAGAGTGACAACGGGGCCTTATTACTAAAACTTAGCTGTTACTGGACTAATCTCTGCAAACCAGTAAGCGTAGTTACTGTGTGTTTAAGTAAAGCACGGTAATTGAAGATATGTCGCTATCATACATACCAGTTCACTTTCAGTGAGACACACATGGATCATGAAGATGTGAAGATATATTTTATAGACAGATTATTATTTTTAACCTACTTTCAAAAAAAAAGGAGGTTGTAAATTCGCCGCTATCTTTTTTTTATGAGTTCACTGATTTTTCCAAGACGCCTGGACCGATAAGAAAAAAATATTTTTTGTTCGAAAGCATATTAATGCTTGTAAGGTGGTCCCAAAGAATTTTATTCAAAGTCCGATTTAAGTTTTGAAAAACTATTATATCACCTACCGTGTGGTCTACTGTTGGACATACACTTTTCCAAGGATTTACAAACTAACATAAAGGAAGCAAGCTGCTTGATTAATATATGATTTTAGGCTTTTGCGGTCACAATTACTGATATTGGTATTACGGGTCTTACCGCGATTAATATCGATACAGGCAATCAGCGTACCTACCATATGTCAAAGGAGTAACAGATAAAATCTTCAGACTATTGGAAAATATTCCATATTTTATGGACGTTTACACCGGGGAAGAAAATTGCAAGCTGTATGCGATCACCTAAGGACAGCTCGCCCTTAGAGAACAGGTGTTTACAATTGTGGACACTCTTATGTTGGACACACCAAGAGGTCTATATCTCAACGGGTCAAGAAGCACATAACTGCAGTCAAAAACAGGGATATTGACAAGTCAGCGATCGCGGAGCATCTACTCGTATTACAAGCTGGAGTCAATCATTGGATTGAGCTTTACCAACCCAAAATACTTGCGACTGAACGCCATTACATACCACGGCTACTTAGAGAGGCGATTGAAATTAAGAAGCATCCCAATTTTAATTCAGAAGATGGCTTTAAGTTATCGTGGATGTGGGTGGAATCCAGTGATTGAGCTTCGTAAAAAGAGTGTGCGAATAACAAGAAACAATTCCTGAACGGACACCGTTGTGTGTAAAAACTTATGCAACAAACTATGAAAAAAGAGGGTAGGCCGATGTGGTTACCCTTGTGCTTTGACAGCCGAACATCCATCGCAGTTCCTCAGTCGGCCAGCGATCATGATGGCAGAAGGGCCGTCGAAATATCCGGCAAAAAACGATATTATTCACGGTAAAGGCCGTAATACTAATAACTGCTTAATTGTTTTTACCGTTGACCGTGGTCAAATCTTATTACCTGGTAAATTGATGTATTACTCTGCGTTTGCCGGTATGTGGTAGAGAACTGACAGATTTTGGGCTGGAGAGGATATTTGACTTTATATTTATCAAGCTAGAGTATAGGTTTATTGAAAAGGAGATACTTGAAATATCGCTAATAACACAATTTACCTGAAAATCAAGTATGACATGATATATTTTAATAAAGTTTTAGATTTAGTATAAAAATTAATTAAATCTTGTAAAGCTACTTTTACAGGGCAGGCATGAATCTTACCTAAATTACGAGAACGGCTACATATCAAACAAAATATGATATATTTCTCGTATATAACATTTTGTTCGATATGTAGCCAGTTCCCAACATTATAATAAGGTGGCAGAAATTTCAGAATTAAATTTAGAAAAAACATGATTTTAAAAAAAACAAAAAACCTTATTAAATTTAGAAAAAACATGATTTTTAAAAACCGTTATTATTATTTTTTTACATGTAGTATTTAAAAATATAAAAAATTGTATACAACTAATTATTTAGACTTTGTCTCGTTTTACATTTATTTTGATCAAAACATCGTTATGTTCATATCACAAAGTTACAATTATAAAGATATTTTTCTCAATAGATTCGGAAAATTCTCTCCAGGAGCATCTCCATCACATATATTACTATCATTACGAGTACGAAGTATCAAAGTAATAAATCCACGTTATTAAGTTGTCCTACTGCATGGTCACAGTAATATCGGTAGATAACTATGATGAAAATAAAGTGGAAGATATGGTATGCTACGAATTTGAAGAGCAGACTTTTTTAATACAACTGACTTATAAATACATGCTTCTTAAATCAGGAGAATTACATTTTTGTCTATTGAAAATACAGTGGTAAACTCAATATAATACGTTCACTTCACAGCATACTCCAGGGTGTCAGCATCCTGCATACAAAATTTTATCGAAATTGGTCTTGCCGTTTGCGCGTGAAGAAGTGACAAACGCGTGAAAAGACACTCACATACTTTCCCTTACAATATTAGTGTGCTAATGTAAAAAATTTGAATGAAAATGATACTTCACCGATCTGTGTAATTTGTCCCTATATATTTTTTATTTATTTATCAATATTGTTTCCAAGGCCGTGTGGTTCTTGGCCGGGTAGAATTAAGCCACTCCAAATCCTCCCGTGAAAGTCGTAGAAGGCGACTTAGGAAATACAAGCTAAACAAAGCTTACATACGTCAATGAGACCTCTTCAACCCTTCTGGCCAGCGAGGAGAGTGTAAGCCAAATCCTCTGGTTGCTCTGGCCAAATATGGCTCTGGTAGTATAGAGAGGGTCGTGCTCCTGCAATAGAGACAAAAAGACCTGATATGATGATGATGATTGTTTTCATATTTTTCTTTCTTTGGTGGTAATGGTATATTTACCATGTGCATCTTTACTTTATTTTCATCTAAGAGCTAGACCATACGCGTTAATGACTCGCCCCAGGCTCGTCCCGTATCGGTAGCATCTTTAGCTTCGAGCGACGTCCCATTATGAGAAAGGATTATGATTTTTGTATGAAAATTTCTCTATATTTAGCTACAGCAAAGTTACTAGCATCATACACTCTTCTGTTTTATGACTGATTTATGTATGTACAATTATTTGATTTCATTTTCATAGTCAATGCTAGGCACCCTTATAAACTCCCGACAAAAATTGGCAAGTTGCTGGTAAGAACTGGATGGCAGCGGCCGTGGACAAAACGGGATGGCGCAGACAAAGAGGGACTTATGCCCAGCAGTGGGTTTTTGAAAGTTGATGATTAAGTATGTCTGTCTGCTGCATCGTAGCTCTCGAACGGATGGACCGATTTCGATTCAGTTTTTTTTTCGTGAAAGCACATTTTCATTCTGTGGTTCTTAGCTATGTTATATGAAAATTATAGGGGTAAGCACTTGAAAGTCATGTTGCCTTGCAATTATATTAAATTAAACTTGTTCCTATCTAAAAAATAAAACTAGAGAAGTACCTAGTACAATCTATGTATACATGTTAACCATGAGTCTTTTAACCTTTTTCGCAAATTACGTTATTTTTTACATTAAACTAACATGTTCCTTATACCTATAGGTATATATAATTAGTACCAAAATATTCATACTAAATGCATATATGCCTCCCATATTGTAAAGACATTACAGCCTTAGGCGGTACTGCACCGCATTCCCTAAAAAACTTGTTTACGAGAAGGTGATTTGATGGCAGTCCTGAGCAAAAAAGCTATTATTCGATACAGTAGCCCGTGTACCCCGGAGGAGCACGCTTATAGGACTACTGCCTTTTTGTAAAGACGGCAGCAAAAGTGCTGCTTTGAAATCCTTTTTCTTTGTATTCTTTTATGTTTAAAGAAACATACATGCTTAATTATTTCACATAGGTTAATGATTTATAAATTGAGTGTTTTCGCCACAAAATTAGCATAAATATTGCTGGCTGGCATCCATCAACTTAAAAATCCCTGCAATCCAAACGGATCGTAGAGGTATGTATGGGGATGGGTCAGACGGTCAAAATTAATCATACATACATAATATCACGCCTGTTTCCCACAGGGGAGGCAGAGACTATGGACCTCCACTTGCTACGTTCCTGACAAACCTCTTTTGCTTCATCTAAACTCATCAATCTCTTCATTCAAAATTAGTCATTATCGTTTTTGGAACAATAATTTCTAAACCTCACCAAGAAGGAACTAAATACATCAAGTTCAGATAATTCTTCATTTTAAGAGTTAAGTGAACGAGGGAGAAAAGTAATATTAGTGTGCTTTTTTATATATCTTCATAAACTTTTCTCATACCTTCCATTACCCTATTAAAACCGCGGGTAAGAAAGAAAATAATTTGCCTCTTACTGTGCAATCAAAGCACTTGTGTATTCGTATACATCGCGATGTACTGTGATTACTACCAGTTTTTGTACGGCAGCGTCCCCAGACACGTGGGGCGATGAAATTATGGTAATCACAGTTGGTTTCATTGCAGCTCTCGCAATTTAGGGTTCCTTTGGCACTTGGTTTATAGAGAAATGTCGTCGATAAGTCATAGATTGTAAATAGTAATACATTAGGCTGGTCCCAGTAGACCTATAAACTACAATTAGTGTACAATCAAATATAATATAATTACTAACGTTACAGATAACCAACGCCATAGAAACTATTGGAGAACTGGAGCCAGTAAGTAGGCAGAACTGGAGTTGGGGCAGGCACACAGAGATGGCAGCACACACGACTAGCAAAAACGTGACAAAGAAATTGTTGAATATGCTTTAAATATATTTATTGCATTTAATTTAAGTCTTATTTAATTAAATAGAGAACTACGTTATTTAAATAAAAGGAATAAAAGATTTAATTTTATGATTATTAACCACAAAGCGCTATCTAGTGACAAGGATGTTATATAATTATGTTTATTTGGTGATGACTAGGCTTGGTACAATTAAATTCATCTAAAAATTCGTCGCACATGATAGAAATCAATATAATACTAGAAAATAGTAATTTGCCCACCAATGACACAATTATAGGCTCATAAACAAGTTTATTTGCTAGGCAAATTACAAAAAATGCTGACTGTCAAGAACGCCATCTAGTGATGAGAGCGGAACTACCGATGCGACTTGATATCCGTGGTGTTGTCTACTATTTGCTAGAGAAAGCACTTACTTTCGAGTATTAACCCCCAATAACTTTTGAATGTCTTAACCGATTTTTCATTAGACATAGAACCACTGCAAAGAAACTTGCTTTCACATAATAAAAACCGCATCGACACCGGTTTATCCGTTCAAGCTCAACGATATTACGGACAGACAGACCGACAGACAAAAGCATCAAACACCCCTCTTTTTTGAGAGTTAAAAAGATGTAGGTAGTTCAAATCACAGAAATACGTTATTGCTAAAATAAACATGTTTTCAGTGTTTTATTAGATACACAAAGTGTATGGCAAACGTCATTTACAACTTTACTACCTATTCTGAAAATAATCTCTCGTGATACGAGGGAATGGACTTAATGGAAATCATACTATTATGCGATGCGGCTAACAACCTTTTACTATTCTGATTGCTTTACCTATATTCTCACCCACGATCACAATAAAAGTGGCTCTGGCCCCAGGCTCTGTCTGCTTAGAGCAGCAATACACAAAAATACTACTTTGTCTACCCCATTAGGTATCAAGACGTTACAATGTAAAGTTCAATTACTTTTTAATTATCTCTCACGGAACCCTCAATATTTCGGACCAAGGCGCCTTGTAAGAGTTTTTTCATAATAATTACGCACCACATTCATACACATCTGTTCTATTTGTCTCATCACTATCACGCACGCGTTTCAGTAATTATGTATGTAACTACTGGTGGACTGAGGGAGTGGTCATGTTCATAAGCGGAAGCGAAGTAATATACTCTGGTTTTTATGGCAGATTGTTTATGACAGAAAGTATAACCGTAAAAACATAACCCTCATTCCAGCACAGTCATTTATTTTTAGTTTCGCATGTATTTTAAAAAGCGTAATTGTTTTCCAGAACAAAAAAATACAATCAATGGAACACATAATCTGTGGCATAATGATCCGAAACACTAAAATGCTTAGATCACATAGTTATTTGAAGGTCTTAAGTGTTTTGACGCTAAAAACTAACTCAAAATCGAACACGAATCATATTAAAGGTGATGAAACAACCTGTCGCTACCTTGATTTTTTCCTTCATCTTCTCACCCAACATGCTAAAAGTTGCATTGGAGTTTTGCGGCCCTAGGCTCGGTTTGCAAGACGTAAAATACTCTGTCTGCCTCATTGGGGACAGAGACGTGATATCAGTAGATATATTTATTGATCGAGTAAATTGTCTCCAATTCAGCTTCGGTAAAAAGTGTGTCCGAATTTCGGATATTCGGATGTAGAGATTTTCGGCTTTTTTCGCCTACGGGTCGCATTTCTCAACCGATAAGCTCGTTTAATTTTGTGAGTAAGTTTGATAACAAAAAATAATTTTTTATCCATTTATTTAATTAAATTATGTTCTACTTGGCCCTGACAAGTACGAAATTTGTACGCTTCTTTTTTGGTGCATTAACATTTAAATAAAGTAATTCAACCTTTAATGGGGGTTGAAAACTTTAAAGAACCATATTTTTTCACGCGCGATGTTTTTAATTTAATTTTGGTATACTCAATTACTCACTAGGTCTAATCTACAGAGTCACACATACACTTACACACAGTATACAATAAATACCTACCTATAAAATTTTACGCCTAAACCGCTACGTTTAGCTTACTGTAACCTAACCATTGCCATGTTTGAAGCAAATAATACCATCTTCATTCATATAATTATAATAAGCAGTGGAATGGCTACTACTGTTAAATGGCAAAGAAAATACTTTGGTCTTCAAATTATTACAACAAAGCTGGGAATTTAGTATGCCATTTGGGCCGTGTGTGTTCCAGATGTGGAAAATCAGAAAGTTTAAATTATTATAACCGCTTCTTCTTATTGTCTTTGGTGGTATTAGGTACATAGATTGGTATTAGGTACACGCACTAAACTATGCAATCCATTTTGATACAATTTTCTAAATTGGTTTAGCCGCCTTGAAGTAATTGGGGAACATAAATCATCATCAACAAGTCTTTTTGTCTCTACTGCAGGAGCTCGACCCCCTCTGTAGACATTAACAGAACCATATTTGGCCAGAGCAGCCAGAGGACTTGGCCTACACTCTCCATACTGGCCAGACGGGTTGGAGAGGTCTCATCGATGTTTATAAGCTTTGTTTAGCTTGTATTTCCTAAGTCGCTTTCTACGACATCCACGGGAGGACTTGGCGTGACCCTATCCTATTCTGCCGGTAACGACACGGTATAAAAAAAAACGTATATACATTCGAAATTTCACCCATTCCCTCGATTGGGTTCTAAGGTCTGCGCGGGAAGAGAGGCTAGAGCCCAGACCAGCATGAAAGGAAGTTTTTAATAATGTTGTTTATTTTTTTAAATTACCCATCGAGCATATTCGTACAGTCATTAAGTACTCATGTATCACTTGACTGTATAGCTTTAAGTTGTCCAGAGTAATTGAATGTTACAGACGCGAATCTCGTCCGTCACGTAAAACCATAATGAATCCCCTCAATAATTACTGCAGGTAATATCCGGGAGAACCGGTTCTTCATTCATCGATTGGATATTGCCTGTATTGAATAGATCTTATCGGCAAGGATTACTTATTTTTACTTACTTATAATGTGATCATAAGTCGTCATGTTTGGTAACTTGTGTCAGATTTTTTATAGATATGTCTCAAGACTGAAGTCTACAACTACTGTGTGTTACCAGTGATGATTTTTGGCTATGAAACGTGTTCCCTTACTATGGGTCTCATAAGAAGGCTCAAGGTCGTGCAACGTGCTATGGAAAGGGCTATGCTCGGTGTTTCTCTACGTGATCGAATGAGAAGTGAGGAAATTCGTAAGAGAACTAAATTCACTGACATAGCCCAGCGGATTAGCTCGTTGAAATGGCAGTGGGCGGTACACATAGCGCGTCGAACCGATGACCGATGGTGCAAAAAGGTTCTCGAATAGCGACCACATACTAGCAAGCGAAGCGTAAGACACCCCTACAAGGTGGTCTGACGAACTGACCAATGTCGCTGTAAGGCGCAGGATGCAAGCCGCTCTAGATCGGTCATTTTGGAAATCTTTGGAAGAGGCCTATGTCCAACAGTGGAAGTTATGCAGCTGAAATTATAAATGAAGATGATGATCTAAAGGCATCTGACAAAGCTTGACGATTGCTATATAACGAACGATGACCGAGACCGGTGCGAATCGTCCTAGTACTGTTCAAAGGCTTAACTTGCTTTCTGAAGCACGGAGGATCTCGACAATTTTTATGCCACTTGTGGTCCCCCATTTAAGTACGGACCATGCCGAATGTTACTTAACTTGCGAAAACGCTATGCGTACCGAGTAACCAAGCTTCTTACGATATGATGTCTTATTTTTATTAAAATAAAAAAGCAATGTGTTTGATTTAGAATACAGATCTGTGGATCTAGGATTTCTTGTAAGGAACAAAGTTATTTAAGTATTCAAGCGACTTAACCGATACTTTAAAATTTATAAAGTATTATAAATTCTATAGAGTCAATTCTCAGCCAATGTACGCGCAAACTAACATAAAAACAGATGTTTTATTCATAACCCACCTAAATTCGGGAACATTATGGTAATTACGTAATAATGTGCAGTCGATTCTGTAAGCTTGTTCAATTTCATCTGCTCAGTTATAAATTTAATGATAAAATAATGCCTTCTAAGAAAATGTTAGAAAGTTAACAATTACCTTTTTAGATTTGGGCAATGGAGATAGGTTTGTACTGCGACCAAATAGCAGATGTTCTGAGGAAAGCTGATGTAAGGAGTACCCATAACCGGAGAGCATGCATGAAAAGAGTTGTGAGTGTTGACGAAGCAAAATAGGTTTGCAAGGATCGTAGTAAGTGAAAATCCATAGTCTCTGCCTACCCCCATGGGAAACAGGCGTGAAAATATGTATGTATGTATGTATGTATGAGATAGGTACGTATATTTAAATTGCTAAATAGTAATTTTTAAGTGTCTGTTCTGGTGATAAACTATTATACAAGCGAGCGCTTCAATTAGGTTAACAACTACTTAAGTTAGTATCCAAAAAGTTTTTTATGTCTGTGTAGAACGTGTGATTTGAACGAGGATGGTGAAATAACTTCTAGTGGGCAAAGTTGTGAAGAGGGAAAATGTTCGGTTATCTATTACGCCACGATGCGTTCTTTAAAACAATAATGGAAGGAAAAATAGAAGGAAAGAGAGGAGTAGGAAAACCCAGAAGAAAATGTTATAGACCATATAAAAGAAAAATTAAACGTGAAAACATATAAAGAGGTTAAGAACTTAGCGGAAGGAAGAGAGACATGGAAAGCACTCCACCGACAAGAGCCCAGCTCTTAAATATAAGAAGGAGAAGGGCAACTAGTTGTAAGTATGCCAGTTTAAGAAGATTTTGTCCATTAAAAGACTTTATTTTTGACGTTACTTGATTCAATTCCGGATATGGTGCCTTAAGTAAACGCTATTTTAAATTTATTTGTATATTGCATCAATAAATTCGTTTGAGATCTACTAGAAATCAGGGTAATTGCAAAATCATACATTTTAATTACGCCTATACAATAATATTACATTCTCTCAAGATATTGCTTTATTACATTTTACACTACAAAGCCAAACATTGAAAATTATGAGTTTTAAAAGTTTTGTAAGATTTATAAGTAAGAAGGTTACGAGTGAAAATGATTGTTTGAAAAAATTCTATAAACGTGTACAAAACAATATAAGATAAGTACTTATGCTCTCCAATTAGAAGGCTTGTTTATTATTACAACACTTGTTTTTCGAGAATTTTTTTGCATGTTTTTGTTACATCTATAGATTTCTTTATCAATCCTATAAGAGAAATGGCATTCGGTTGTAAAAGGTCGTTATAAAACCAATCTTATTCGGCTGATTGGCGTTTAAATTAATAATGATTAGTACAAAAAGTTCCAAGATCATTTGAATCCCCAATTAGACCATAAACGGCCTTATCATGAAGCTATTACCCGACAACGAACATGTAGGGAGGTTTATGAGATTTACTACACAAAATGGATCGGCCATTTTGAATAATCTGCCCCCGATTTACAACCAATTAGTTTTATAAATACTGGTGCTTACCTGTGCGTGGCCTCTATTGTGTGGCCAATAAACTAAATTATTTAAAGTCGACCTAAGAAACTTCTTAAACATTTAATTGTAAAAACACCTATATACCTTTTTAGATTTCTTTTGAAATACGTAAATTCGTTTTATTTGCCATGATTATACAAATAAATGTGCTACATGCAAGTTGCTTCCATTTGGCCAATTTTCTCACCTATGTCCAGCTGTGAACTTTCTTTGGCTGATATTATGATAACATTTACATATAAAATTACTTCTTACGCTTATTTTTTATTTGATTATCACTAACGTGACATCAGTGCGGAGAGTGCAGCGAAACGGTTAAGTCTTCGCTCCTAACACTCGCTCTGATGATGATTTTCTTAATTGACTGACACCTAGTTGGCCTTTCCGACTACCTACATTCGTATTACACGAGTAAACCATTAAACAATATTCATGTTATTTTATATTCATACCTTTGATGCATAGAATTCTATTGATAAGTTTATTTAATTAAAGAGATTTCTTTAAAGCATAAAAGTACGTAACGGATAGATTCCAATACATGTTCTGTCCTAAAATACTTCTTCAAAGTTCCGTTTCTCTATAGATATTCATTTCGCTTATAGTTAAAAATCTCGAATTTTCTGGCCCCACGTTATGAACAGGCAGTAAAACTAATCAAATGTGAACCGAATTGACGAAAGCTCGTTTATGAGAACGTCGAGACAAAACAGTGTCTAATTGCACATAAAATATTATTGGACACCGAACGGTAGCTCCCTATACAAGGTGATAATATTTTAAGAAATAGGTACTTCCTTTTTTCAATTATATTTTTTTAACAGCTTTTACTGTAAGAACATTATTTGCCGTCATTCAGTTACATTTTCTAAAATTTATTAACAGTTTTCCCAATTTAAATTACACACACGTAATGGACCTAATATCGTCTTCATCATCAGCCAATACCAAAATATTGCATTGTTACTAAACTGACAAGGTAACTTATGTATTTAAATATTGAATTTTACATTTTCATAATGACTGATTATTCACTGTTTGTGTCAAAACAAAAACAATAGCGGTAAGTCCCTTTATTGTAGGTATCGTAAAAATATATACTTAGGTACTTAATGTACATAGTACGTTCCAAGTTAAATAAAAATGTATTTTATTTAAAATTAATATCAAATAACGCACATTTTTTTTAAATTGCTGGAATAAGAACATTTTAAAATCACAGCGTTTTCTTTTGTACTATCAATCATTTTATTTCTGCTACCAAATATAGTAAAGCTTTGTACCTATTTTCACTTAAATAAATATTATGAACGATGAAATTATTTATGACAAATATTTCTGAAATATATTTAACGTAAATTACAGTAAGATATAAGTCAATGGACTAAATTAAATAAAATTATTAAATTAAAAGCTTAAAAGATGTTAGTTTGTGATTATTATAATATAAAAAAAAATATCAAAACCAACCTTGCTAGATTAAATTCATCCTGTATAAAGATCCAAATAAAAATTTAAAAGGTTCACTCCATTTTATGTAAGTATTTCTCCAATTTCAGATAAAGTCATGACATGAGAGACACATTAATTTACTTTTAGGATGTCATCATAAATCCTAAGTCTTGATATAAATCAAAAGACGTTTTTATTAATCAATTCGTAGTCTAAAAGGAAACTACAGGTATGTAATCAAAATTTATCGCATATTGCTAAGTAACTTTGAATTGTTAAAATTTCTATCAAACCTATTTTTTTTTCTTTAGTTAAAATTAATTAAATGTACGTTATGTACAGTAATGAGTTTTTATTTTAAATTAAATAAATAAAAAATAATAAGCTTGTTGCAAAACTTTTCATAATTTATTTTTTATAAAAATATATGTCAAAGATAATAACTAACTATACAACGTGGAATGGACATACCCGTAATGAATCAAACCACAGTCTATACTAGATCACTATACTACAATGGTAATAAAATAACAGACAAAAAAAAGAAGTCTACATTTCCATACAAATCCCCCGGGCGGCTGCAAACTTTCGCATAGAGAGGTATTTTTTAGGGTTCCGTAGTAAAAAAGGAACCCTTATAGTTTCGCCATGTCTGTCTGTCTGTCCGTCCGCGGTCCTACTCAGAAACTATAAGTACAAGAAAGCTGTAATTTGGCATGGATATGTATATCAATCATGGCAAAAAAGTCGTAAAATAAAACAGGGAAATATTTTTTTTTAGGATAGCTGCCATACAAGTAATGAGGAAGTCAACAATTTTTTTTCTACAAGCGCATCGTTGAATGGTTCTTTCAAAAATATTTTGAGCTTGGAAATACCATTTTTCGAATTAGGGATCCGTGTCTGAAAGTGAAATTTTTTGTTAAAGTCACGGGTCCCCCCCATCTATCTGCTAAACGGTTATATATGGACACGTGAAAAAAATCACAGCTATAGTAGTTTATAGGAAAACTATCAGAGCTAAGTAGGGTTAACAAATCAAAAACTTGTAGGCGATCAACTTGTAAAATGTACTCGAAAATGAAAATTTCATACAAATTCTTTTTACACGTTTTTAGTGGCATGAACTCAAAGTTGGCATTTACAACTACGGAACCCTACACTGCGCGTGGCCCGACACGCACTTGGTCAATTATTTTTAATTTAAGGGTTATGTCCCTACCACTTTATTATAGGTAAATGATTTAGAAACGAAGTAAGTAATAATAATCACCTCGTGGTAATAATAAAATTATGTGGATTTGACGATCATGTGCCTCGTATTAGCGAATGGTCTTATAGCGAAGAGTCTTGACCAACTCCTTAAGACTCTTTCGCTAGATACCTGAGTCAAAGGTCAGATACAGAAGCAGTGCTCCTGGACACTGCATGCATTGTCGGGAAGTTTCTCTCTCTGCGGCCCTAACCGCCGGTAACTTGGGCCTTGCTCCGCTGCCAGCGGGCAAAGCCCAATTACAGCCAGGTTAGGTTAGGTTAGGTAGTTATATTTTGTAGTATATTTTACTTTTTAAAGATATATTATAATAAATAACCTAAATATAGATTCAAATAAAAAGTTTTGAAAATGTGATGATTTTTTTAAAAAATAATTTCAATATGCACAGGAATTAATACGGTTATTACACACAGAGCGGAAACTCCCAGAGTCCCGTGCAATATGCGTACCCGTTCCACATCCTTGCCTTGTGGAGTGTGTTAAGACGAAGTGGTAGCAGAAGTGGCGCCCTCATTGAAAAAATTGTTGAAAACTAAATTTGGTGATAATTAAAAATTTGATGTGTATCAATGTCTAAAAAGACCTTTATACTATTTTATGAATAACCTTTGAAAGTAATATTGGTAGTCCGTCTAGCATTAAAACGGTTTTTTCCAAAAGTGGCCACTTTTGGCAAAAACCTTAAACTAGACAGACTATTATTAATAATTTCAAAGGTTATTCATAAAATAGTTTAAAGGTCTTTTTGACATTGATACAAGTCAATTTTATAATTATCACCATATGCTACCACTCCCATCCACTCCCATCTCATTATGCTGGTCTGGGAGAAATAAAAAAAACTTAGAATGTACCAGCTGCTTCTCTTCCCACGCAGATCGTAAAAGCCGATCGAGGGAATTGGAAAAAATGCAAATCATGTTAACAGGCGATGCGGCTAGCAACCCATCATTGTATTGATTGCTTTTCCATCTTCTCGCCCACCATGACGCTAAAAGTGGCTTTTGAGTCTTGCGGCCCTGGGCTCTGCATAGAGCCGCAAGACCCAAAATGCTCTGCCTGCCCCATTAGGGATAAAGATGTGATAGTATGTATGTATGTTACCACTTCGTCTTAAGCCTCCACAAGGCGAGAATGGGAGAGAGGTGCGAGGACGGAGAACGGGGACGCATATAGCGTGGGACTTTGGGACTTTAGGAGATTCCATTCTGTATGTATTCTGTATTTTTCCTTTCTGCCTATATTGTTTCTTGTTGTTGTTGTAATTTTTTATGTTTATCATGGTGCAATAAAGTTAATTTGTATTGTATTGTATGTAAAACTATTAATTATTCTCTGCCATAAGCCTAAAAACACAGTTAGATACTAAAAAAAGACATGAAACCAAAAATGAATGATATTATCGAATTAAAAACTAGTAAAAATATTGATAGAACATTGAGAGAAGCCATCAATAAAATCAAAGGAAGCACCGATCACGGCTTCCAAACGTTCCTCGAGGCAAAACGGTTATTGCAGCGGCGATGGGTGCTTGCTCGAAAACTGCCTTAATTTTTGGTCATTGAATCTGAGAATGCAAATTAAGGCAATTCAACATCAAATTTCAATCTTAATATTAAATATTTAAAGTTCAACTTTGCAGTAACTTCAGATTTGTGGTACCATATCCGGCCAGTCGGTAGCCTAAGGCAGTAATTTATTAATGTTCGAATGTACCTCTGCCCACGTCTTGATAGATCAAATTAGACAAAGCTTAGTCAAGATTTCTCCAAAGAATGAAGTCTTCATCATATTTTGAGTTATGGTAGTTAGAGATTGAGATATGTTTGGATGTAGGTATGGCATTTGTTATCAATCATGTACTATATTATTTATTATAGACTAGCTATTGCCCGCGACTTCGTCTACGCAGTATCTTTATAAATTGTAGCCTATGTGTAATTCTGATGTATAAGTTATATTGTTATAAAGTTTCATTAAAATCCATTCCGTAATTTTTACGTGAAATAGTAACAAACATCCATCCATACTTGCAAACTTTTGCGTTTGTAATATTAGTAGGATTGAAGAAAATAGTCTGTACGAGTAAATTTATTTTTAAATATTTGAATACTTTTTTGTCCTCTTTATTTTGAAAGCATCTCGGTTCTTTTCTACAGATAAAGCTAACAATCTTCTTCTACCCACATATCTTCATTCATTTGCAATAAAAGACATTTTCTGTAAAAGGTCTTGCAACCAAGGCTGCTTAAGACCATACAAAAGAAGAAAAAAAACCGCCAGAAAGTAGACCCAAGTCTTAACTGATCTTCCAACCTAAAGGTGAGAATGCAATAGTTACATTCTCAATACGAAACTCAGTAAGTCAAATGTAAACAGATAAAATGGTGCCAACCTAGAAATATACAGCTGGCAAAATGAGTGTCACCCAAGGTGGATGGTTGTAATGAATTAATTAAAACTTTTTATCCATTTGTTCATCAATAAATACGTAAAATAATTTAAAGACCATTTATTTATTAGATGAACGTCGATTATAAAAATCTATAAAAATTAATTACGCTCATCAATACATTAATAATTCGCTACAATCAATCCAAATAGAACCATTTAATATACTACAGATCCAAATAACGAAAATGGAATTGATACTATATAAATTGATAAACGAGTATTAATAGGAACTTTTACCTTTGAACATAGACGTACATTTACGACATTAGAGTCACTTTGAATCGTGAAGAAGACTGTAGATTATCATTTCAAATAATATCTAAGTAAAATTTTTACAAGGTTAATTTAGGGAACAGGAGACTAGTTATAAACTATGGCAACATTTACGTATTAATATTTTCAATCCATGGAAATCTCTTTACACTATTTATACATTTCCGCTTTTAAGTCCTTGAAAATTAATGTTAATGACATTTTACATTGGAATGTAAAAGAAGCATTTACATCAAAATAACAGTTTATAAGATTCAGAACAGATCGCCGACGATTGCCAACCATCACCGACAGTTGTTGCGGGCATACTGTGGCTCGTATGTAAGAGCCCTAAGTGGCATTTTTGACAGTGAAAGTATTATTCAGCCTAAACAAAATAAGAACGGGGCAAAAAGAAGACCACCAATTTTAATAATGTTCGTCAACTCTTGTTCACGTTGTATGAACCGAAAATACATATAAATCTTATTATAATATATTATCTTTATAAATATTAATGCAGACAGAACTTTATGGGTCTTGCGGCTTAAGGCGGATAGTTTTTAGGCAAGACCGAAATGCCACTTTTAGCGTGAGAAGAAAGAATCACAATAGTGATGGGTTGATAATTGCATATTCGTATTTATCTTCATTCCTTTGATTGGCTTTTACACGATCTGCGTAAAAAATAAAATAGCTTGCAGGTTTTTTTTTTTTTTTGTTTAAATCCAGCATATATGGTTAGTGTACTATCTTCATTCGCAGAAAGTTCACTATATCAAAATATCCCCTGTCTCACAATGACCACAGTATAAAAATAGCCACTTTTGAATGTCCCATATAAGAATGACCACTGCATCAAATTTCCATTTCACCAAAATGCCAATGTAGTATAAAGTGTGCGCGATCTACAAAGATAGCATCTGGCACTCGCATTCTTCTATAATTCTAATGTCCATACATTCGGCGCGTGCCTCTATCTACTCTCATCTGGTAATAACAGACCAGCAGTAATAAAAATTCGTATCTTCTAGTTTACCGTAATAGCTGCCAGCTTATTCGGGTGTTTATTACAGCTCTTTATTATACGTAACATCTATCCAGATGGTTACAATTCATTTTAATCTAAGAGTTTTCAGTTATCTGTTCTGGATCTTAGTCATTGTTTCAGGTCAAAATAAGTCTTTGCAAACTGAATGAAAATAAAAACTAGTTGTGTTCTAATTTTAATTTTCACTCAGTTTGCAAAGTTTACTTTCATTAAGACTTTTTGTTTGAATTTTCTTTCCAAATGAATCATGTCGAATGTTGCATACAATATATGACATATATGATGAAAAGGTGTAGTTTGCTCTGCCCACTATACCATATTCCTGAAGGAATTTTTTTTCAGGAAAATTTTACATAGGACACTTTTCAATGTGCTGTAAAGTTTAGTTTGTCGCATTGTTTTGTTTTTTTCCTATTAATGAAAAACATGAGTAGACACTAAACCAATACTAAAACATTTCAAAATAATAGCCATATTTTACAAGCTTTTATTTAGTTTCACCTATCCTGTTGTCTGTCTGTCTGAAAGTAATCAAATTTTAATAAAGACCCGCTTCCCAGTTTCCGATTAAGCTGCATTTTTGCAGTGTGACAATACAATATTTTGATGACTAAAGCTGATCTAATGATGGAGCAGAAAGGTGGCCATATGAACTCTGTTAAGAGAGAGAGAGGTTAATCATTTTGCCAAAGATAGGGAGACATGGAAAATACTCCACCTCTAGAACCTAGTTATAAAATTTATTGATGATGGTGATAAATATACGTTACTGGAGTTTCAGTGTAGCTGTGTATTTTGCCAAAACAACAGAGCAGATTATTTCAAAAAAAGTTTAACGACTTGACTATCTTTGGCGTCACAAAATTACATGTATGTATGTATTATTTAAAGTAAAACACTAGTGCAAGTAACAATTTGGCCCACAGTACCGTTGCGGCTATAGATCAGCCCAAGTGTTGTGTGCCTGCGGGCTTACGCGGAGGTCCAAGTTTACGAGAGAAGCGGGAAGAATGACTGTAACAACTCATCGCTCTAGTGGTCTATAGCTCTCTTATTAGTTACTACGAACTTACACTCATACCGCCTATAATGATAACTTATTCTCAAAAATAATGTCTGTCATCGCTTCTGTGATCAGTAGCTCATCTATTAGTTACTACAAACTTACACTCGCGCCTAAAATGATAACTTATTTGCAGAAATAATGATTGTAACAACTTATCGCTCCTGGGGTCTGTAGCTCTTCTATTAGTTACTACGAACTTACACTCATACCGCCTGAAATGATGACTTGTTTGCAGAAAGAGTGACTTAACAACTCATCGCTCTGATGACCTATAAGTTTCTACAAACTTACACTTGTACCACTTGAAATGATCACTTATTTGCAGAAAGAATGACTGTAACCACTCGTCACTCCTGTAGTCTGTATTAGTTATTAGTTACTACAAACTTACACTCATACCGCCTGAAATGATGACTTCTTTGCAAAAAGAATGACTGTAACAACTCACGCTCTTGTGATCTGTAGCTCTTCTATTAGTTACTACAAACTTACACTCATATCTCCTGAAATTATGACTTATTTACAGAAAAAAATACTGTATCAACTTATCGCTCCTGTGATTTGTGTACGAGTGTAAGTTTGTAGTAACTAAGAAGAAGCTCTCCTATTAGTTACTACAAACTTACACTCGTACCGCCTGAAATGATGACATATATAAACAGTGTGAGTCTATCTCTGATTATGTTACTACACGAATACGCAAAAGTTAATATTTTAAGCCAAAATCCAACCGAATGGCAGGTGAGGTGCTATGTTATTGTAACCAACACGCCCGTCCATATGGGAGAATAAATTCGAACTGGTAAAATATTCCCTGTGTTTTACGATAGTACTGTCAACGGATTCGTACTTGAATAACAATATTTATAACGCCGGATAGCGACCGCTTCATTATTTACTTTGTCCGTGCCGGGGTAGTATTTTACAAGTTTGTTGAACAAGATAAATGTGGTTTCGATTCTTTGGAAATGCGTATAATGTAAAAAAAAGCTGGCAGAGAGTTATTTTAGTTTTTAATACCAACTTTTGGTATTACAATAAAATTTTAACCCTTAGCCAGGCCTGGCGATTATTTCATCTTTATATACAGATAATGGTAGATTGGATGATAATAAAGAAACTAATTTCTTATTTTTTTTTTATTCCTATGTTTTCCTAAAAAAAAACCCTCTGGTCTGGATATGACCACTGCCCATTTAAATATACATGATGTGGATTATATCTGACCACTGCCCAGTTAGGTCACAACATGTAAGTATGGAAAAAATAAAGGTGAATCCACATATAAGCCTAATATTAGTAAAAAGAGGAAAGATTTGTGTGTTTCTTTGTATAAAACCTTATTTAAACATCAATGTAACCCCGAGGTATCAAAATTTTGGATATAAACGGCATTGCCGTATCCTTACTAATATTATAAATGCCAAAGTGTGTATGTATGTAATTTTGTATGTATGTATGTATGATCCATTTTCACGCTAAAACGGCTGAACCAATTTTCATGAAATTTAACGTAGAGTTATATTGGACCATGGAGAAGGACATAGGCTGGGTATCGGTTATTCTTCGATCCAAGAACCTATCTATCTACCATACAAAATATTTGATGTGTAAATATGGTTTTGCCTTTACATTTATGGATAAACGCTTGTAGGACAGTGGTTACACGATAACCACAAAAAGAAGAAGAAGTTTTTCCAGACAGGCAGAAGTCACATCTTGAACACAAACTTTCGGCGTAAATATTTCAAAGAAAAACAAATATCATGTAAAACCGAAACATACTACATATAGTTCAATCTATCTGCTATCATAAAAACACAAATAGTATCACTTACCGGGATTTTTTTCGCCATAATCTAATAAAAACACTTCCACTCTGCTCAAAATTTTGCCGGTTGACCATTATTTTCACTTTGACAAGCGAAATGTCAAGTTTTTTCTTCTAGAGTCGTTTTTTTTTTCGTTCAGAAATCAACTGTATCATAGACAATAGACGGATGACATTTTGCGGTTTCTAGCTAGCATATGCTCGTCAGAAAAAAAATATTTCTGAGGTGGTTCGCTATGTGTACCCAGCCTGGCTAAGGGTTAAGAATAATGACGACCGTCCCTTCCGTGTTTGTTTTGATATCGTATCACCATTTATTAACTTGTTAGTTAAATAACAACCCAAATTTGGAGCGTTATCACCCAATAACTTTTAAAAGACTGCTGTACAGTCTTTTTTTTTAACAAGGTTAAGAACCACAGCAAGGAAAATTGCTTTCACGTAAAACACCGCATTAAAATTGGTCCATCTGTTCGAACACTATGATCCTACAGACAAGCACACAGATAGCCATAGACAGACGACTTTTTTGTCAAGGGTTAAAAATGGCCCGAAAGGCGTGGTACGGCCATGTCTTTTTTGTGCTCAGTTTGGCGGGGGTACTTCCGTGCCCCCAGATTTATAATGTAGGTACCTATTTATAGCTCAAGTGGTTAGTGACTGTCAGTCACAAGCTTTTAGCATTAATTTCAGCATTAAGCTAAAATACATGTATTAATAATTATTTTGAGAATCACGGGTCTTATCATCTCGGTCCTTTGAGAGGCTTGCGTGGGGATACATTTCTTTTGGAAATCCTTGGGGGAGGCCTTGTGTCCAGCAGTGGACTTCCAGTGGCTGATAAAATGATGATTATGATATAATAATTCATATCATATTATATTACGTCATGACTATGAATATATGAATACCATGTATGTTTAAATTTTGGGGGGTTCAAAAACAAATAAATAAAATCATGCAAATACGACTAATATAAAATATATATAAATTGTTTGTAATAATACATCATTATACTATTATATTATTTTTATTTATTTTTATTTACAAGTCGGAAAGCGGACCCCGGGCTTCTCAGCATTGCAACTGAGGATGCAACTGGGAAAACGCTTAGATGAGAGATTATTTTTATTTATTTATTTTCACAGCAAATAAATAAAACAAAAAGAAAAAACAAATGTAATTAACGCTTTCAGCGAAAAAATTGCTCTATAAACTTAAAGAAAAATTCACTATCAAATCTTACGATAACACGTTTTATAATCAGTGTCAATTTATGGAAACACTTTTAATTACAACAACAATTTATTGTCCAAATACAAAGTAAAAAAAAAAATATCCCACGAGAAACTATTCGATCGCCTCAAGGGAATGAAACCGGAGAACTAATATTTATGTTTTTTACACCTTGCGTTATTAAAAACAGAAAAGTATTAATTAAATATGTATAATATTAGCAGTTTTCAAACATTAGTTTACATATCTACAGGGACCTTCCATTTCTGTTTCCTTACCGAAAGCAACTCGTCAAACCATCTCACTGTATAAAAAACTTTCCATCATTTTACAATTATTATTTTTTACTTCTTGCAATGAAACAGTACTCTGAAAATATTATTCTTAATAAACCGGCCTCACATAGTCTTAATGACTGTTATTTCAAATACTTTACCGATTTGGTTTCGTTTTAATTCGGATTGTTTATCCAAAACAGGTAATGTACTCGTTCATGAAACCAGCAACTGAAAGACAAGGTTGTCCAGTCCAAAATGTATCTTACCCCTTCCTATAGATATATACCGTCTTATTATAAAATGTTGTTACAAGGTTTAAACCATGATCCACTCAACAAGTTGGCATCTAGGTGGCACTATCTCATCTGTCAATATCAACTTGATTTGGGTGGATAATGGTTTAACCAAGTAACAAATTTATCATTCAGAATGATTTCCTAAGTTGTATTGTATCTATACCAAAACATAAACGATTAACTTCAAACTATGGGTGTTAATCAATTAAATTTGCCCACCATGTCGTTCCGTTATACCGTCTAGATTGATTTGTGATATAATTAATACAATTTCTCGGTCGAGTAATATTTGTAATCAGTGTTTTTGCTGCATTTTTTGTCAATATATTACTATAATGTTCATCCTAAAACTGGTTATATTGCTTGAACGAAGTCGTATGACACGCTTTTTTTAGCTTTATTACTATATACCTGTGCTAAAAAAATATTTATTACTTTATTTAACAATTTATGTACACGGAAAATGTATACAGAGAATTCATAAAATATATTTCGTACAAAGGCACTACACATCTGAAAAGAGATTTTTTCCAGTAGGCCTGTGAGAGATGTTTATTCTTCCAGTAGTAAACCTTTGAGAGATGTTTATGTAAGAGAGGCATACAGGCGTGTTCATACATAGGATTGAGGAAGAAGAAAATTAAAATTACAAAAAACTACACAAACCACAAATAAAAATACTTATATATAAAAATACCTATATTACACTTATATAAATACATATTATGTCTACCTATCTAGAAAAAAAATTCATATTTAATTTTAACAATATATCGTTTACAATTAAGATGATTCCAATAAGTAATGAGCTTTGACTCTTCTTTTAAATACAGATTTTTAATATTGATACAAAAGTTATCACGTTTATATCCCTGACGGAGCAGACAAAGCTTAGGGCTTTAAGTCCCGAAGGTTTACTTTTAGCGAGATTATGGGCATGAAGATGGAAAAGTAAAATCAAATGGAATCAGAAGAGTGACTAGTCGCATCGCCTAATCAGATGATTCAGATTCTCTCCTGGTCCATTACCTATACAAGCTTTTACGTTCTGCATGGTAACAGAAGCAGCTGGTACATTTTACGTTTTTTCCTTTCTTCTAGACCAAAATAGAAGATTTATTATAATTTTAATATGATTTTTTTGTAAACCTATCTACCTTAAAGGTCTATCTAATGAAGTGCGTATTTTGAGATATTTGCTACTAAATCGTTGGAATACACTTCGTTACTTTCCGACAACTCAAAAGAGATACTTTTTTGAAACGTCAAAAAAAAGTTTTCACGATGACGTCATAGTTTTATGGAGTCCAATGGCGCTCTTAATATCAATTCTGCAATAATAAATCTAAAATCACTTCAGAATCGGATATGATCGATGACAAGTGACTTTGTTTTGTAACGTTTTATATTATTAACAGTACCAAATTAACACATATCTTACCTTTTATTGCGCGGGCGAAGTCTCAGGAAAATTGAGTAAAGGTATCTCATACATTCTTCTACAGCATTTGAAAGCGTTAACAGTTTCCGCCAAACTTGTATCAGACTAATGCTGAGCCATAAATCATGAGTAGCCACTGATAAAGAGAGGTTTAGGCGTAGGCGAACGTAATTAAAGTTAGCGTTACTCGATATCGATCACAATAATGACCGTCGTGTGTGATGGGCTTTAGTTACAGAGAAAGCTATAATATATGTACACGTGAAACAGCATTGAGCATAATTATGACTAGTTTCACAGTAAGATATAAAAGCAGGAATCGTGAAGTATTTTTCTTGTCTTCCAATCTTCTATCAAATATTTTATATTCCTAAGCATTAGGTGTGCTGTCTTTTATTTCTATAAGCGCTTTCTTGCGCTCTTTGTTATTCGATAGGTTTTGTTCGTAAACTTGCCTTGACCTATTTGTTCTTAGAAAATATATTTCGCTATAAGTGGAATGATGAAGTACGAGTACAATCATAAGAAAAAATAAATTCTATATAAACAGTAAAACTTTAATTAATATTTTTAACAAAAATATTAACAATATAATAAACAAGAAAACTAACAAAAACTAAACTAATAACTTAAATCCTACTATCCTACTAATATTATAAATGCGAAAGTGAGTTTGTATAATTGTTTGTTTGTTTGTTTGTTTGTTCGTTTGTTTGTTTCTTTGTTACCTCTTCACGCTTAAACTTCTGAACCGATTTGGATAAAATTTGGTATGGATATAGTTTGAGACTTGGAGAAGGACATAGGGTACTTTTAATCCCGAAATCCTCACGGGGAGCGAAGCCCGCCGGTACAGCCAGTTACTTATAAATATAAAAAGCCTTGGCAAATCCCTGTGGCAGTGTGCCCAGAAGGCTGGCAGCATTGCCACGTTGTATCTCAATGGTTATCTTTTGAACCAGATAAAGATTTTATTCTGGTGACTATAAAATATTAACAATAACACTTGATCTTTTACGTAAACATAACAGTGTTTTTCAAATCAACTCTTCGTGATAACCCAATTTTCTTCACACTTAACTTTTCAGTTATATTAAAATTATAAAAACTATGCCGCTCATGTACAAAAATATACTACCCGTATTACATACCCGTTATCTCTCAAAACAAGGGCTATACTATCACTTTAGTATAATAAAATTAAAATAAGTCAAAACACAAAAAAACGGCGAATTTGTTTTTTTTACTGTTATTTAATTTTATTATACATAAGTGATTTAGCACAGCCCGTGGTATTTATTACAGGTATGTCCCTTTCACGTTGTATATCTTAGCTTGCCATAGCTTTGATACTGGATCACAAACCCTTGTTCTTGTTTTAAGTAGTTGACGAACGAAAGAGCCGCCCACAAGACGGAGTTTGAAAAATGTGTGAAATCATTGCAGCATTATATAAAATGGTATATTTATACACTGACTTTCTGTGTTGTTAATGTAACAGGCCCTTTTATTGGTTGGAAAGTTACATAAGACACAAGTACCTACACTAAGTGGAAGAAACTTACCCGAAATAAATCGATATAATGAAATAAAATAACAGTGAAAATTCATAAATCGGTGAACATAGTACTATACAATGTCCTTTTGATTTAAGTACATATATTTTAAGGGGTGGTTCAGTCCATCATTTTGAACAAATTTTCCTAATGAATGTATATCGAAATACGAAATTTTTTTTTAAGATTCTCATACAAATCGAAATAGTCACTTGATGTCATTACTCTGGAAAATGAATTTTTTTTTCGTATTTCGATTTACATTCATTGGGAATAGTTGTTAGGAATGGTGGACTGAATCACCTCTTAAAATATTTGTCCTTAATTATAAAGGACATTGTATACTAGATAGGTTTAAGTTTCAATTTTTTCCAAAATAACAGGTAATTGTAGAAAACCTATTTTTATGATTTAACACAGTATTTTTATTTCTTTAAGGGTTTATTAAACTAAAAATCATCTTTAACTAATAACAACCGATTACTGATATTTTTTTAATAAAGAGTCTATTGTTTATTGCTACGTTAACAATAAAATATATAAATATTAACAAATTACACAGATTAAGTTGGCCCCAAAGTAGGTTCGATAATAACTTAACAATACTATATTTTATAACAAATACATATATATAAAAATATAAACATCCAAGACCCAGGCCAATTAGAAAAATATCATTTTCCATCTTGAACTGACGTTACTACGTTTCATGTACAGTTATAAGAGTTAAAAAAATGAAAATATAATAAAAAGAGGACCTACAATTTTTGCAACTAATGGTTTAATTAATATTCTTATAATCCATGCGAAGTTTGGGACTGTTAGAAAAAAAATAAACGAACCGTTTACGCTTTAATTAATAAAAAACAGTAAATCAAAAGGTGAAAATGGGCGAAAAGGTGCCGTATATTAATAAAATAATTATTGTCTACTGGAACCACTGATTGCAACTTTAAGAGGCGTGGTCAGTTCACACGCAGATGAAATTTATTACAAAAAAGCATACTGTATGCTCTTAAAAATACGGAGTAGAGACAGCGATATTTTTAAGATGTCTATTTCCATTGCTGCTTGACATGGCTTTTGCATTAAAATAATATTTTTAAAACAAAATCCTACATTGAATAAAAAAAATGGATTTGACTTGACTTTGACGTAAATTACTCGAAAATGGTTTTGTGGCCGCTTCTCTCCTCTATATAACTTCCCCCTCTAACTACACAATCGATTTTGACAACATTTCCATGGAACCACTTGACGAGTATATATACTTTAAAACAAAAAAAGAATTTTCCAAATTGATCTAGGGGTCTTCGAATAATCTATTTTCTTCTCTCTCATTCTCTTTATTTTTTATGTTTGTTTACCACAAACATATATGGTCCGGTAGGTATTTAGTTTTGTATGATGAGCTTTGTTAGTGAGTGCGAGAAGTCCTTTTGTTGAATAACTTAGTAGAAAGCATAGTGGCGACGCAGTGTATAACAAACATATCTGTTTTATTTTATCATAGATTTTGAGCTTCAGGTACAAGGAATACAGTTGGTAGCAATGTAGGTTTGACTTTTAATTTAATAAGAACTACTAAGATAAAGTGCCTTGGGTATCACACCTGCGATAAGGTTTATAGGTACTTGTTTTTATAATACCTTTTCTTTCTAGTAATACTAGGCAACAGCAACACCACTATATCTGTGAGCAACACTCAGCATAAATAAATATCTTTAAAACTCAACGGATATTTTTTTTATGAAAACATGCAAATGGAATTTATTGTTTAAACTCTACGTAGTTGGTCTAGGTCTAATTTTTAGAAATAATTAAGATTAACATATTTAGTATGAGCATATATATTTATATAAATCTCTTTTATAGATTTTAGTTTTGAGATACCTTCAAATTTTTATTAGGTAGAACATTCAAAGAAAAAATATTTTTACGCCGTTTTTGTGCATTCTGTGATATTGTTTTTGTTTTAGGTAGTAACTTATAAATGATTTGCTGAAAGACAAACTATGCTCCTCACTTTCCAGGATATGAACATAAAAGCTTTAACCAAGCAAGTAAATGTAGGAAAATGTTTATATAAAAACTAGCTGTACCCGCGGGCTTCGCTCCCCTTGGGAATTCCGGGATAAAGAGTACCCTAGTCCTTCCCCGAGTCTCAATCTATATCCATACCAAATTTTATCCAAATCGATTCACGAGTTTAAAAGAGTGAAGCGCGTGAAGAGGTAACAAACAAATAAATATACAAACTCACTTTCGCATTCATAATATTAAGTAGGATAGGATATGAAGTAGGATAGTAAGACTTAAAAATAAGTTACCTGCAGTATCAAACTTGTATGACGTAATCTAATGCTGTACCGCAAACAGTGTAGAAAGTAAGAAAGATATAAGCACCTCACAAATCATTCATGAATAACCATTCGTACGAGTAACTTAAAAAAAAGTAATCTATCTTCCTCAGACATTTCTACAATACTCCTAATTGACTCACTGCCCGCTACCATTCTGTTGCTTAAAGGGTGAATAAAAAACCAAACAAAAGGTATTATAAGTAAAATATACCTTATTACGTATGTATGTATCAATATGGAGAACATATGCTCGACACATGGCCGATGGAGCATAAGGTCTATTGATAGTGTTCGATGTTATTTTTACTTGTGAGATTATGGATATGGCGGTTTTTTGCTCCAATTAATAACATAGGTTGTATTGGTATACTTTATTTAATTTTATTTGAATATTATATTTTTGGGCAATACAGGTCTCAACAACTTAAGGTATACGATTTTGAAATGATTGATTTTTGGAAAGAATTTATTGTTGTTTGGCTTTTAAATTTCATTTCGTGAAGTAATTTGTATTTGAAGAAAAAAATGTAAGTTACTAATTTTGTACCTGAATAAATTTTATCATAAAAGTTGCAATTAGGGTGCAACTTAGCTTTAAATCTAATTTTATTCAAACTATCTATAAGTGCTGTTTCCGGCAGAGTAGAATAGGACCACTCCAAGTCTTCTCGTAGATGTCGTAGAAGGCAACTTAGGAAATACGCTAAACAAAGCTTATATATAAGAAGAAGAAAGCTTATAAACATCATGAGACCTCTCCAACCCGTCTAGCCAGCGTGGAGAGTGTAGGCCCAATCCTCTGGCTGCTCTGACCAAGTATGGCTCTAGGAGTACAGAGAGGGTCGTGCTCCTGCAGTGGAAACTAAAAAAACCTGATGATTATGAAAAGTGCCGTTATATTTAAAAAGAAACGACGGGTTGCACTCTGGGAGTGCCGGCAGAAGTGAAAACTTGAATATTAACGTTGTGCATTTTTGATATTTTGGAATGGTTAGGGAATAATTTTGCACGAATTGCTTTAATAAAATATTTCAAATCTTTTCTGAACCACAGTCTGTCACAAATGTCACAAGCATGACCAAATTCATTTTCAACAAAATCATTTTCAAATACACAGCAGTATGGCCACTACACAGACGGTCGAGCCATCAGCTGTCACCATCCATGGATGCGCGTAGCACGCTGTAACATAAACACACACGAAAATTCGCGCAAGCGCCCTGCGCCGTCTTACGAATTTTCGATCAGGCCACGTGTCCTGACGCGAGTTTATAATTTTTTACCCATTTCAAAAAAGTGCACAACGCCGCTAAAGAAGTTTTCACTTCAAAAAACTTTTATTGCATTAACTTATTAATTGTCTAAATTACGTACTTCTATTTCAGTTTATATTATGAACGCAGTAATGCAATGGATGAAATGAGTTACGTCGCTTGCATACCTGCAACATAATCGCAGGACGTGACACGATCAGTGGTAAAAAAACCTATAATCTAAAAAGATATAAATTTAATTCGGCGTGGACATCTGCATTGCACCCAGTACATTATGATTACAAATCATCCGTACCAGTGTTATACAGTCATGGTCTACATGAGACGAGTAGAATAAGCAAGCCAATTGTCGAGTGGTTGGTAATAAAAGTTTTGTAGCATTGTTTGATATTATATTATATCCTTCGTAATGTTGTAAACAAAAAAAAGCAAGGTTTGAATTTGTTTAGCAGGTTTATATATTACATTGACGTAATAATTATTATAGTCGTCGAGATAAAAGGTTGATTCTCGGTCTCGAAAAATGACATACTTAATAGTAACAGTTGTATAGACAAGGTTGTATATTACTTTATGTTACAATATATACTATATAGTAACTTCTGATAAACCAATGAAACAGAACCTTTTTAAAGCTTACTCAAAGTCAAAGTTACTCACAAAAGAATACTACCGCAGAGCAAGAACCATCAGGAATAACGGCATTGCTACATTAATTTCATTAAATGTCTGTCTAGGCTAATCTTTGGCCAAAAGGCGCACAAATAATTAATGAGAGTTTAATTTACCACATATATTTCAAAATTAGGTATTTTTATTTTTGGAGTAATTTCTAATGCGTATTACTTTTACACATACATACATAATATCACGCCTGTTTCCCACAGGGGTAAGCAGAGACTATGGACCTCCACTTGCTATGATCCTGACAAACCTCTTCTGCTTCATCTAAACTCATCAATCTTTTCATACATGCCCTTCGTTTACGGGTACTTTTTACCTCTCCTTTTCTTAGAACGTCTACTTATACTACTTTTAAATAACACAATATTTGATAGGACCCGCAAATATATGCCTATAATTATCTAGAAACAAGTTAACCCTTTTCACACGATCAATGTGAAACTGGTAATAACGACAGTTTTTGTCCCTACGCGTTAAAGCCGTCACGGTGTCGCGTGTTCAGATTTACAACGGTCCAATGCACCTTGCTCTAGTTTTTTTTTGTAAAAAGGCAGCTTTTTCGAAGGGTTCTGCATTTTGCGTTTTTTGTATTGGAAACTATCTTGAGTAAAAAAAGTCTTGTTTTAGTTAAGTTGGTGCCGGTTGATTTTTAAAATATTAAAGTTAAGCAATTATTTTGGGATTGTACTAATGTTTATACAGGTTTCTCAATTTACTTAGGCCCTGTGATATGGTAATTAAATATCATTGTATTTTGTTGGAACTTTAAAATTGAAAATTTATTTTGGCATTGAATAATTTTCTGGCAAGCAAAAGCGCAAGACAGAGAGAAATGGAGAGCCGAGAGGGAGGCCTTTGCCCAACAGTGGGATCTAGCGCTAAATCTATATCTATACATATAATAAAACAGTAAAAAAAGTGTGTCTGTACATTAAATATATTTCCAAAAAAAATATTGGGGGCGATGGATACGTAGTAATAGAGTAAGAATTTAAAAAAAAAGTCTGTCTGTTTGTCTGTTTGTACACTCTAATCTCCGGAAATATTGGACGGATTCGAATGAAACTTTTTTTGTTATATAGCTATTAAGCCTGGGCAACATATAGGGTATAAATGATTTTGGAAAATGGAACGCCTGATGCAGAACCATAATGGTCCAGCTAAACTATAAGAGATATAAAAATGCCGCCCTAGTAAAAGTTGTTCAGCCTGATGAGCATTTTCCAGAGACATAAAGTCCACGCGAACGAAGTCGCGGGCTTCGGCTAGTAAATAATAATAATAATTGAATAATATAGCGGCAGTCAAGCAACAAAATAAAAAGTTTTTATTAGAAAAATTCTATTAACATTAGTAAGGAATATAATATAATAACCGTTTCAAACATGAAACGGCTATATTTCAGCAGATGTTTGTTTCGTCTTTCAGTAACAATAACTGTAATTTTTTTAAATAAATTTTCTAAAGCGTATTAATTAAATGTTACAGCGTACAAAATAAAATTGGAGATTTAATATCCATCTACAGAACCCTAAAACGATCACAGCGGATGACGATCAGAAATTTTTTGGTCCTGGCACGAGCTCGGCAATTGGCGTAGAAAAAAGAAAAGAAAATGAGAGAAAAAAGTGACGCCGCAGCTAGATCGTGCAACCAGAGTTATGTATTTAAAGCTTATTTTTCATCATCATAATCATCAGGTCGTTTTAGTCTCCACTAAAGGAGCACGACCCTCTCTGCGCTACTAGGGCCACACTTGACCAGACCAGCCAGAGGATTTGGCCTACACTCTCCACGCTGGCCAGACGTGTTGGAGGGGTCCTACTAATGTTTATAAGCTTTGTTTAGCTTGTATTTCCTAAGTCGCCTTCTACGACATCCACGGGAGGACTTGGAATGGTTCTATTCTACTCTGCCGGAAACCACAGGGCAATTTTTCATTCAATTTAAGCCATTAGTTAAGTTTTGTGTGGATTAACAGCCCTGTGTTTTAAGCCAATGCAAGAATAAAAGTAATGCATTAGTTTTAAAAAAAAATTTTTTGCAAAAGGAATATGTAGTAGAATTTAATTATATTATTTTCCTAATATTGCCTAAAACATTTAAATATCTTATGAGAATTAAAAGGACGAGTAAATTTTTTTTAGAAGTTGTTGCTGTTCGATAATTTATTTCTTAGTATTTGTTGGATGAAAACTGCATTTTCGTATTATTTTTTTTGTACTTGCAATTTTATCTTATGCTTCACTCAGGATATAACCGTAGAATCCCTCGTTTTGCTCTGGATTCAAGGTCTCACTTTAAAAGTATGACCTTTACCGCTTATATACGCTTTACCGCTTTATAGCACAATCTACTATTGTTTTTAATATTTTAAGACCTGAAACCCATTTTTGTAAAAAAAACAACAGCTTTTTAGATTACAATATAAGAGTAAAAGAAGATTTAAATAGTCTTATAAAACTGCTAATGCACTATCTACACCTGGTGTCCAAAGTGCAAAGATGAAACAGGAATCTTTATGCTTACAAAATATTCTAGAAGCTAATGTTACACTTTAAAACTAACTCCAAACCACATCGTAAGACTCCACTTGCTAATGTTACCAAATCAACGTTCTACATTCGGACAGACAAAAAGCGTGCGGCTAAGTATATGAAACAGCACCCGTCAAATTTCCTTCAGACATTAATCACTCTAGTATTCGGTTTGTAGTGCGTCCATGATAATAATAAAAATATGGAACCTTAAATGTTATACATCTGTAAACATTTTCGTTCCTAATGAATTTTTTCATCACCTAATAAATAAATTAGTAAATCATATTATATTGATTAACCTTATTTTATGTGTGTTTGTGATTTTTTTATTGACTATGTCTATATTCTATCTACGTGTATATTTTAATTAAGTATCAGTGTACAAATCATTGAAGGATGCAGCATTTTTGTTTGCCAGAGAAGACAAAGAAGAAAGTTCCGGTCATGTTACTACGTTAAATTCGTCTTAGTTTATTAAATTAAATTAAATTACGACCTCCGTGGTGTAGTGGTCACCATGTTAATCCACCACCCAGAGGTTCTGGGTTCGATCCCCGGTCAGGGCAAGTTGGAAAATGGTCTTTTTCAAATTGTCCTGGGTCTTGGATGTTTATCTATCTATGTATTTGTTATAAAATATAGTATCGTTGAGTTAGTATCCCATAACAAAAGTCTCGAACTTAGGTACTTTGAGGCTAGCTCAATCTGTGTAATTTGTCCCTGTATATTTATTTATTTAAATACATATAAAGGGATAAATAACACAGATTGAGCTAGCAAGTTCGAGACTTGTGTTATGGGATACTAACTCAACGATAAAATACAGTATTTTATTACAAATACATCCATAATCTGATTCCTTATCATATATTTAAAACTAAAGTGTAATGACATTTAAGCTTATGTGAAACCATTTTAGTTCTTAAAATTAAAAAAGCTAATACCTGATAGTGTACCTACTAACGTTCTAAAGCTAAAACACCTGGTCACCCGAGTCGCGTGCTGCCGCCGCACTTTCTACGCTAACGGTCGGCGCGTGCGCAGAGCACCTGTCTCGCCTCGACCCCGCATTGTGCATTCGACTCATTACTAAATGCTAACTTTTGCGGGCTTTGTTCTTTAAGTGGTAAAAGACGAATTAAAGATACATATAGTCACATATTGTCATACATTTCAAGATAATTAGAATCTATGCAAGGCTGATGGGTTTTGGGATCTATTTGAGATCCATAAAAAGCAGTCTTGAAATCATAATTTTTAACAAATTGCAGGACACTTACGGCTGTGGACGTAATTCAATTGTTGTTTCTATTGTGTTTGGTAGTGTCCTGTAATGTGTTAAAAACTAAAACCGACTTCAACACTAAAATGTTTATGGGACTACCTGACAAGTTTCAAACAAAAAAAAGCATCATCTTCGGAAAATCGGGCAATATACATACAGTACCTGGGCGACCGAGCTTTGCTCGGTTACATCTCAAACAATAACTACTTTTTTTAAACTTGTCTAAAAACAATACAAATAAAAAAATTATATGATGATATAATAGATGCTTACTAAATTGAAACCCGCTGCAACTATTTACTGGCAAATTGAAAAATGTATTTGAAGCAAAACGAATTTTAGCAATACGCATATTTTTCGGTTGCCAATTGTCAATTCTCGATTATATTATTTATAGCAGCAGGAATCTTCGTCACGTACCTAGTTTCATTATCACACCAGACATCAAATTTCAACAGAGTTTTGATCGAATAGAATATTTTCTTGAAATACTCATTATGAGAAGATTTTTGCAGAATTTTAATCTAGAATAGTTATCATTATTCCATATTTTGTAATTATTTTTTCAGAAAAATTCATAACTGAGAAGTTAACCCATAAATTTTAGGTAAAGAAATTATCATGGTTGAGGTACCTGTGTTATAAAATTAAAATCTATTTATATTCATTCGTTTTCTTATCGAAATTAGGAATTAATCAATTCATACTTAATATGAATTAAAACTCCCTTTAGTGCAGTTAACAGAATGTCACACCCGTCTGCCTAAATTCATAGAATAAGCAAAAGTTCACTATAGAATTAAAAGTACTTTATTAATCATTCAAAAGAGAAACTCTTCAAGAAACTGTTTCTTAATTATCAAATCAACGAATGTCAACCTGACATTACAATATGTAAATGTAAAATTTATTTATTTAGTCACAGAGCCTTTTTGTATTTAACAAAAGTAATCAACAGATTTTCTGTGGTAGCAGCAGTAGTACTAGCCGAAGTCTACAGCTTCGTTCGCGTGGACTTTATCTCCAAAAAGTGCTCATCATGCTGAACAGCGTTTTCTAAGGCGTCATTTTTATATTTTTTATAGTTTAGCTGGACCATTATGGTTCTGCATCATGTGTTCCATTTTCCAAAATCGATTATTCCCCCTGATGTGGCTTAAAAACTATTTAGCGAAAAAAAAAACACATTCGAATCCGTCCAGTATTTTCGAAGATTAGCGTGTACAAACAGACAAGACAGTTTTTGAAGTGAAAACTTCTTTAGCGGCGTTGTGCACTTTTTTTGGAATGGGTAAAAAATGTTAAACTCGCGTCAGGACACGCTCGCGTCAGGACACGTGACCTGATCGAAAATTCGTAAGACGGATGGAGAGTAGACAGACAGCTGGCGCGGCGTAGGAGGGGGAGTATCCCCCTCTCTTTCTACGGCGCGGCGAAAATGTATGCCTGCGCCTGCTGTTTCGTATATCAAAAATGCACAACGTTAATATTCAAGTTTTCACTTCTGCCGGCACTCCCAAAGTGCAAACCGTCGTTTTTTTTTTTAAATTCTAATTCTATTACTTTTTTTGCATCGCCCCTTATTTTGTTTGGCAATATTTTCCATGTACAGACACATTTTTTTCTATAACTTCATTTGTCACCGTAAACGTTTAGAAACCGTTTAATCCTAACCTAATATAAAATTATATTTGTCAATCTCAGATATAAATTAAGGTGCTTGTTGAACAGAGTATGTCAAATTTCAAATTAGGAATTGAAAGTATTCTTAAGGTGGCGATTCAATGATTTATTAAGATTATTTACGTTATAGTTCACGCCTTTTACCTCAGGGGATTAGTAGAGGTGTTGCCAATTGTCAATATTATTTATTTATATTTTATTTTTAATAGTGAAAGTTTCGTTTAGATATCGTTTATTTTTAGTTTTGTAATAATTTGTATTTTTGTGCTTCAAAAGTTGTACTTTCAACTTCTGAGGAATTTAAATTCCTTTCATCAATTTTTTATTTTTGAAGTAATCTTAAACTTTACACTGTAACAGCGAGAAAATAATTTAAAAAAAAGTAAATATAAAAAATAAAACAATCTTTTAATAAAAACAATGGACATAAAAGTTTGATATCAAAGCTCAAACTCAATGGCGTTGCATCCTTTTATTACTTCATCATCATATCAGCTCCATGTTATCATAATATTGCATTTTCACGCGATATACGCATGCCTGCAAAATTTTTGCACAATCGGAAATCGGGAATTGGGTCTTTTACTTGCAAGATTTGAGTACAGACAGATAGACAGACAACGACACAGGAAACTAAATAAAAGCTTGTAAAATGTAACAAATATTATCTACCGCTGTATCTAACAGCATTGCCAAATTAATAAGTCCTTGATTTAATTTAATTAACAATATGTCATAAAACTACGTGTATATTACTATTGGTTAAATGACTAAGCAGGACTAAGCTTCAGATTAGTGCTATCAGTTGTGGCATCGAATGTGTTCCTTAATTTTTTTTTATTTTTAGAGACTTCTAACAACGGTACTAACCATCTATACTAAACATATTTCAGTAGGGGGGAGGGCCCCGCTAGGTATAGTTACATTTACTTACGTACTAATTAAGCTCTTTTTTGGTCCTAAAATAGTCTTTTAAACGCCTATCAATATCACACATGTGACAATAAAACAACACATACACCACGGAAGTCAACGAACAAAGGACCTACCTGCATGTAAGTCTAATCTAACCATCGTAATGTCAGTAGGAAACCGTTGAGGCAGGTGTAGGTTCACCTGTTGCCGCCCTCCCCTCACCCGGCGACCGTTAAGCAATTCGAAATGACGTAACGTATTAAATCAATGGAATTTTTTTTCGTTTTCGGCCAGTACGCGTTCGAATGTAGTTTTGAAATTAGAAGGTTTTACTTTATTTTTTGCATTAGATCGGTCATTTTAAAAATCCGTATGTCCAGCAGGAGATGTCATGCGGCAAAAATGATCATTTTTCATATTTTAGCATCGTTGAGATTAACGATGTTTCACAGGATTTAGCTTTATTTTTTGGGATTTTCTTAAGTCACTTGGTCGACTTACTTTTCGTGATTAATTTGGGGACATAATGAATAGGTTTCTTTTGCAACAAGTTTATATGTAATAAATTCATAATTTATCTGATCTCTACCCGGCATTATATACGACTACGATATTATTTATTGCGTTTCATAATGTTACTACGAACGATATAAATATTAATTATACATTATTAAGACTAGCTCAGCATTGCATAAAATGCTTAGGCATTGTATAGAATGCCTGAATTAAATACGTTTTCGACAAAACGACTTGTATTTGTATGTTTTTTCTTTAGGTAGATACTTCATTATCAAATTCTGTATTCTTTTTTAAATTCAGCAATGTCTCAACATTAATAGACCATGACATTCGCTCAATAAATTAATGCTAATTGCGTAGCATAATTAAACAGTAATTAAGACGTAAAAGCTCGCATCTCTTTTAGAACGAGTTTCAAGTGCAATTACGGAGTCTAGACTAAATAATTTAAGTTGTTCAGTCATCAGTGTGTTTTCATTAACATGCAACTTACTCGCATATGAAAACAGATTTAGTAGAAATATGTTCTTTAAACATAACATTAATATAACATTGATTCAGCAATACACATTTAAAAAGGTTCTCATGCATGACGTGGGGCCCAAAAGTAGCCATAGAATTTATTTAACCGATATCGAGGACTTTTATTAATTACTAACCGAAGTCAGCGACTTCGTTCGCGTGAAATTTTTGACTCCGGAAAATGTACTTGATGCAGAACAACTTTTTCTAAGGCGTCATTTTTATATTTCTCATAGTTAAGCTGGACCATTATGGTTCTGCATCAGGTGTTAAATTTCCCAAAATGAACTATACTCTATATATTGCCCAGGCTTGACAGCTATATAACCAAAAAAGTTTCATTTGAATTCGTCCGGTATTTCTGGAGATTAGCGTGTACAAACAGACAGACATCTTTTTAAAAGTCTCTATTACTATGTCTGCATATCCCCTTTTTTAAATTATACTTATTCAATGTACAGACACATTTTTTTACTGTTTTATTATTATATATAGATATAGATGAGGGGGGTGTTTATTATGAACTTTGGTTAACTTTGTAGAGGCGTCTCCTGGCTAGTCTGGAAGTGTCGAGAAAACCGAGTTAGGTGTCGCCACTCTGATAACGACCCTTTCGACTGTGGCGCCATTTAGTCGATGTAACGACCTTCTATTGTGTCCGAACTGCCCCTCTATGTCTTGTACCATCGAGGACTATAAGGCTGACGATAGAGAGATCGCCGTGGCCACATAATGGTCAACCCCTCCAAAACCCCGATAAAAATAGAGGTGAAAGCTACGGTAATGTCTGTCTGTATATCTCTCTGTGGCATCATAGCACTCGAACAGATGAACTGAGTTCGATGTTGTTTTTTGAAAAAAACTTTTTTAGTTAACCTGTCTTCTGTGCAAAACACCAGACACAATAGTAAAACAATGCATGTCGACCAGATTCCGGTCTGCTCACAGATGACAGGTTAAATTAACATTTACGGTGATAGCTATACACTTAAGTTCATTGTGCTAATATTGGTTGGTGCTAATATTGTATAAAAGCAGGGGTTTCCACCCCTGCTTTTATACAATATTCATTTACTATTTTGTCAAATATATTTATGATTTCTTTTAGATAATATACAGGCCGTAAAAAGATTTACTGAAAATTCTATCTATTTTACTGAACAACTTTCCGTAAGGATCATAATTATATCGAAATATTCAAAATAATTTTACCTCAAAGTTGACCAATTGATTGAGCTGATTCGAGTTTGTATGGAAAGCAAAAACAAGTTTTTATTATTTCGATACGTACCTATATAAATTTCTAAAGTTGTTCAGTATCATAAAATTAATCTGTCTTTGAGCTCAGAGAATAATTTTTCAAAATTTAAGCTTTTGGGTTCATACCCCAACTATAAAGGATTCCTTTTGTTAAAAAGTGCCTGATTAGGGAACCCATCACTTTATCGCAATTAACTTCAACGATTTTCATTCCCCATAAAACTATTCGCAAATCTTTTAATACAATATTGAACAAATCCTAAAATCTGTTGACATCGAAATTTCATTTACTCGATTATTCGTTATTGACAAACTCAGTCTATCGTTGTTTCTTTTCATATTTTATGTATTTTATCGAGATAACGTAACATCAAAGTTTTGTTACCCATAATTTTGTTTCCACGTAAGTTTCAGTTTGCAAAATAGTTGAAACATTTAAAACGAGTGCTAAGACACTTCTATCTATTTTCCTAGGTTAGGGCAATCCTATAGGTTAGGTTATGTTAGAACTGCGACCAACACACGCACGAGCCGAGCGAGCGAAGCGAGCGTGCCGCGGCAGCGGCCGGCGAGTGCTAAGACACTTTTATCCATTTTTCTAGGTTAGGGCAATCCTATAGGTTGGGTTATGTTAGAACTGCGTACAACACACGCACGAGCCGAGCGAGCGAAGCGAGCGTGCCGCGGTAGCGGCCGGCGAGTGCAAAGACACTTCTATCCATTTTCCTAGGTTAGGGCAATCCTATAGGTTAGGTTATGTTAGAACTGCGACCAACACACGCACGAGCCGAGCGAGCGAAGCGAGCGTGCCGCGGTAGCGGCCGGCGAGTGCAAAGACACTTCTATCCATTTTCCTAGGTTAGGGCAATCCTATAGGTTAGGTTATGTTAAAACTGCGACCAACACACGCACGAGCCGAGCGAGCGAAGCGAGTTATTATGTGTACCGTTACATATTGAAACATGTTTTTATGAACAGTTTTATCGATAACTTAATATTTTATATGAAATGTTAGTTCGATATACCGTTTTTCTATAAAAGAAAACCATTTTAAAATATATTATTTTTAAAATGTTGTTATTGTAATATGACTCTGCGATGATAAACTATTCGTTTTATTAAGAAAAAAATGTTTTAAAAATCGTGGAATAGTTTTCTGGGAAATGAAATTCGATGTCAAAAAAATCTGTATTCTAATAGACACCCGCCTGATTAATCTGATAGGATAAATTTAAAATAGTTTTAGTAATATTTTGTTAGATGTTATACACAATACATTTGGAGACAACAAAGTATACATAAAAAGGTATTTACTTTAACTGCGAAAAGTTATACGAGAATAAACTTTACTATCTTGCAAAAAAGTTTATATTGAGTTTTGCAAAACTATTCAATTGCATTCGTAATCAGCACTACAAACAATAATATTGGATCGTGATTCCTACATCCGCGACCTTTGCTGATCAAAACAAACTGCCATTCAAAAGTTAACTTTATTGTTGTGATATAAAGATTTCTTTTGTCTGCTATTTAAGCTTTATAAGGAGAAATTGTTTCGCTTAGTGGTGGCACGTGCCTCCTTTAACCCACTTCTAAAGAAGTTCTCTCTAGGGTTACTACATATAATGCCACATAATTTTCTCTGTTTATCTGGACTGGGAGAAAATGCTTTTAGCATTAAGTCCGCCATTTGTTAAAAGTATATTTGTACTTTGGAACAATAAAGTTTGATAAAATAAAAATAAATATAATTTTTAATTATTTTTGGCATAGGAATTAATAAGAATGATTTATTATATGTATAGGTAATCAAAGCCTGTTTATTGCAACTGTTAAAACGCCTTTAAACTATACTTTATATATTCAACTTAACGTTGGTGAAGGAAGCCTAGTCCTTCCAAGTACTTGTGGTATTTGTTGTTAGCAGAGGATAGCAGAAGACTTTGCAATGTTTGGAGATAGTTAACACCTGTGTTATTTCAAGGTACTTTAGCGTTTTGATATTTATTTTTCGGAGGTATATAAGATATGTTTATACAATTTCTAGGCATTTTATATAACGCCGAGCTTGTCTAGGCATTGTATGAAATCTTATTTTTATCATTTATAATTATAAACAATGCCCAGTTAATCCAATACCTAGATTCCTACGAATTATATACTAACGACGGTTGACTGGTTGACAGAGTGTACACACGTCTTCATACAATTGTATTTGATAAACAATAAAAGGTTAAATAAGTAAATAAAATCACGGAGCGTACTGAAAAAGTCTGCTTTCCATTTCTTTTTCATCATTTTATGCGTGGGGCACGCATAAGGACGCCAAAAACTTAGCGAATAAGATAAAAACCCATCAGATAAATAAAAGTTTTATTTCACGACAGCAGCAGGGCAACCCTGAGCAGTAATAGAGAACACCATAGATGTTATCACGGCTCCGATAAACAATCATGGTTTTTGCTGGCGTTAGATAAAATTACAGCTCTATGGCGCTCGCAAAGTGTATCAAACAACGATTATCCGATCATTGTTTTGTTTTAAAAATATTTGTTTACTTTTATGCTGGTCTGGGAGGGAAGAAAAAACGTAGAATGGGCCACGATTCTCTTTCCGCGCAGATCCATCGAAGAAATGGGTAAAAATCTATATCATATATTAGAAATCTATCTCTTTTTTTGGTAAAAGATCCTCGTTAATTAAAAAAAAATATATTGTAAGAAAAAAGTCAATTTACATGTACATAAAAAAATCTCTCTACCTACCTATAAAAGTGTCATCTTTGATAGTAACGAAACCTTTATATGGAAGTATGATTAGCACTTTGCTGGTCCGAATAGATAGAGCTTAGGTCTGGTTAGACTTTTATTTATTTTCAATTTTGCGAATATTTATTGAAAAAATTAGTTAAACTCACTTTCGGTTGGATAAATACTTTTTCAAAACATTGTACAATGCTAAGACTCTAAATTCACATCCAAGATCATCCATAAAATCCCATCACCGATTTAGATATCTAATTCAAAACAAATCAACAGGATTTACAATTCAAATGCGGCAGGCATCGAATAAGTTATACTATTACAGGATCGCCTACTGATGCCTCGGTTACATCCTACGGTCGTAAAACAGGGATTGGGCCCGAGTTATGTTCCCCTAACACGCCAGCTCTGTACCTGAACAATAAATTAACTGTTCGCACCCCGATAATGCTTTTTGCGAATGGAACATCGATGATTTATGAACAATTATCGATTAATTCAAGCAGCAGTCGTAAGTTTAATCGAGATTATTAACCACTCGATTCTGAATCGAGAACTGACGGGGTTTAAATCATACCAACGGTTAGCGTGTTGAGCAATTAACACTTTGATAGTATTTTGTGATCACTGGAACAGGTTTGACGGTTTATTTATGTAAGGTTCGGGAATCGAACCTTGGCATGAAATATATGTTAAACATATGAAAATATAATCTTCCTTATTATATAGTACATCTTGCCCGTAGCTACACCAGCTTTCAACAATTTTGTACTTATGTATCAATCCTCTCAATAACGACTTCCATGGCGTGGTGGTCACCATGCTAGTCCGCCACCCAGAGGTTCCGGGTTCGATCCCCGGTCAGGGCAAGTTGGAAAATGATCTTTTTCAAATTGTCTTGGATGTCTATTTATGTATGTCTTTGTTATAAAATATAGTATCGCTGAGTAAGAATTCCATAACACAAGTCTCGAACTTACTTTGGGGCTAGCTCAATCTGTATGATTTGTACATATATATTTATTTTATTATATTTTTTGAAATAAACTGAAAAATACGTTTATCCAGTTAAATAATGCAAATATAGCAGGAAGCAACTACTTGTAATGTAAATATTATTTTATCAATGCGCAAAATAAGCTTTTTATTTGATAGGTACCATATATTTAATTCTGTCACTATCACAAAATAATATAATGATTGTAACACAAACCAATTACATTTTCATTTTTTATTTAAAATTGGCCTACATTGAATTCACATTTCAATGATAACATTAGTACTTATACTCTTATCTCAATAATCGTCTCTAGGTAATTTCAGTAAGTAATGAAATTCTTGAAACATATTCTAATTAATTACATTCATACATATTACATTGGTACCACATACATAGACTGCTATTTTAACGTTATACGTTTGATAAAAGTTTGTGTGATATAAAGATATGTACCTATTTTTAGGCAAACTAGAGTTAACCTGGTAAATCAAATACTTCAACTATGAATTCCAAATGTAAGGTGTTATTTTATCCGATATAATAGAATGGCCAATGAGAAAATAAAGAGGGATTTAAGTTTAGGAGATTATTGATGCTTGTGAACATTGCAACATACAGTTTGATAAATTTCGTACTATTGTTTTTTCGTGTGGTATTGATACTCCAATACGGAGCCATCCTTTAATATGGGACCTCTATCTGTCAAAAGTCTCATGAGACTTCGTATTTTATTCGGATTCTACAGTAATTGTGTTCCAAGAAGTATAAAAACATTAGTAAAAATTTATTGCGTTGCCTTTTCAGTGTTCATCACAACAGTTTCCTCATTTTTCTTCTTCTCTGAATATAGCAATCTAACTACTACAATTTTGACTATTATGACATTCGTTGAATTTAATTTAAATATTTGGTTATCACTATTTACTGAAGGAAACTACTTTTTTAAATTTTACTTTACCATTAAATATGTAGAAAAGAACTTGCACATAAACTTTGCCCGAGATAACACAAAAATAACAAAGTTCATGTTTAGTATCGTTATCATTACAATAATAATTTTAAATTCTGTTCTACACTACCGTGTGCTTAAATTTATCTCGTTCAAATTTATGCTTATTTCTATATCTCTTAAAATCATGACAATTTGTAATAATACCGTCTACATACAACATGTATTAATGTTTGAGTTATTACTAAATTGTACGAAAAATCTTCGTAAAATAATGGCAAAGCAATTGACTGAACAAAATAATATCAGTGTCATAATATCCACACAAAAACAGTTGATAAAATATTTAGTGTTAATGGAAATTTTAACTAAAAGTATAGTAGTTCCATGGAAAAGTATGAAAATCATGGTGGGTAATAATTTTTAACTTTTCAAGTTACCTAGACTCAACATTTATTGCTTCTTGCTTCAAACGTTTTTTATTTGTAAGGTTTTTCTTTTTTATTATTATTATTGGTTTTGTTTAATTTAGAGTTTAATTTAGATTTTAATTTAGTTGTTAACGTGATAACATAAATAAAATTGTTAAAAAGTTAATACATCTGTACTGTATAAAGACATAAGTCTTTAAATTAAAAAAAAATTGAAATACAATTTTTGATATTTTTTGCAGGCACTAATAGGTTTTATATCTCACATTTCAAGATCGGTATTTGTCCTTTATGATTGTTTAAAACAATTTAACACCTATCCAGTAAGTATAAAATTTGAGTGTCGTAATCGTGCATAACATAGCAATGTACTTAATATAATTCCAGATACATTAGGTGAATTATTACGTCTTTTACTCTAGTAGGGTTGACAAAGCTTGGGCTATACAACAAAAAAACAACTTTCAGCATAATGATGTAAATCCTATCCTACTAATATTATTAATGCAAAAGTGAGTTTGTATGTTTCAAGCCTCAACCTAAACCTATTTACATGAAATTTTATATGGATATAGTTTGATACCCAGGAAAGGACATGTGATGCTGCTTAAACCCTAGACTTAATGGCAGAGTGACGATCAAGGCCGCAGCAGACCTCCAAAGATGCTGAATCATATCGGCAGCTAAACAGACGAATACAAAAATCCTTTGACACAACATCCGCTCCTTTAATACTAAATGTATTAAGGAAACGATAGAGCAGAACAAAGGCTCCAAAGTGTTCGCAAGAGCTATGTCGGTTGGGCAAAGCCGATTGATGGAGCTGAAGACGGAGGACGGCGGCATGGTGTCGACAAAGACAGGGGTTCTGGCGGAGATCGAGAGGTTTTATGGACAGCTGTATACCTGAGTTTCACAATCTAATAAACAAATGGTTAAAGACTCAAGAGCCAAGCTTACCCGACACTATACCGAAGATATTTCGGACATCAGCCTGTACGAGATTAGGATGGCCCTCAAACAGCTTAAAAACAACAAGGCGCCGGGCGAGAATGAAATCACAGCAGAGCTTCTGAAAGCGGGCGGAACGCCGGTGCTTAAAGTCATTCAGAGGCTCTTTAATTCCATTCTGCTCGAGGGCGTAACGCCAGAAGCGTTGAACAGGGGCGTGGTGTTCCTGTTTTTCAAAAAGGGAGATAACACTCTTTTGAAGAACTACAGGCCTATCACGCTTCCGAGTCATGTATATAAGTTGTTTTCGAAGGTCATCACGAATTGTCTCACAAACAGGTTTGATGCCTTCCAGCCTCCCGAACAAGCTGGTTTCCGTAAAAGCTTTAGCACCATACACCACATTCATACGATGCGGCAGGTTATAGAGAAGACGAGGGAGTATAACCGGCCGTTATGCTTAGGATTTGTGGACTATAAAAAAGCCTTCGATTCGATCGAAAAATGGGCCGTGCTTCAGTCTCTCCAGCGATGCTGTTTGACTATCGGTATATCGAAGTGTTGAATTGCATAATACAGTAACACCACTATGTCAGTCCGAGTACAGGAGCAATGCACGAGGGCAATTCCACTGCATAGAGGTGTAAGACATTGAGACGTTATACCTCCGAAACTGTTTACTATTGCACTGGAAGACGCCTTCAAGCTACTGGAATGGGAAGAATTTGGCATCAACATCAATGGCGAGTATATCACCCACCTTCGATTTGCCGACGATATCGTTGTCATGGCAGAATCGATGGAAGACCTAAGTACTATGCTCGGAGACCTGAATCGAGTTTTCCAACAAGTGGGCCTTGAAATGAACATGGACAAAACGAAAATATTGTCGAATGTTGCGCCCTTACCTGTTTGTGTTGGGAGCTTCACCCTTGAAGTTGTAGACCAGTATATTTACCTGGGTCAATTGATCTAGGCAGGAAGTTCCAGCTTCGAAGAAGAAGTCTGTCGACGAATCCGACTCAGCTGATTCAAAATACCTCTGTGCCTCAAGACTAAAGTCTACAACCAATGTGTGTTACCAGTGATGACTTATGGCTCTGAAACGTGGTCCCTTACTATGGATCTCATAAGAAGAAGGCTGCAAGGTCGCTTAACGCGTTTTGGAGAGGGCTATGCTCGGTGTTTCCCTACGTGATCGGATTAGAAATGAGGAAATCCGTAGAAGAACAAAACTCACTGATATAGTCCAGCGGATTAGCTCGTTGAAGTGGCAGTTGGCGGGACACAGCGCGATGAAGCGATGGTCGATGGGGCAAAAAGTTTCTTGAATGGCGACCGCGTACTGGCAAGCGAAGAGTAGGACCACCCACCCACCAACAAGATGGTCAGATGACCTGACCAGGGTCGCTAAAAAGCGCTAGATGCAGGCCGCTCTGGATCGGTCATTTTGAAAATCTTTGGGTGAGGCCTATATCCAACAGTGGACGTTATGCGGCTGAAATGATGATGGTGACGGAACCCTTCGTGCGCGAGTCCGACTCGCACTTAGCCGGTTATTACAGTAACTATAAATATTATTATAAATCACACTTTTGTTTCAGCTATTCATTGTAATAGTCTATATCATCGAATTTTTAATAATGGCTAGTATAATAAACTATACTCCAGCAGTTTTAGTTGAATTGATTATTCGTGAAGCAGAAAAGATCAAACTTTTGATTGTCAATGAAGTTCTACACTGTCAAGGTAGTTTGAAGATCTTTCATGTTTATACAACTTAATTCTATTGGACTTAGTGTCAAAAGTTGCTTGTATCGACGACCGTATAGTTATCCCATTTAACTTTATCGTACGATTGACTTCTTAAGTTATTTCTTAAGGTGACATATTGGGCACATTGTTCTTTTTCCAAAACGTACATCACAAAGAAATATGACGTATTTGGAATTCAAAAAATATGTGTAAACTTTTAACTTTCATAGAATATGATAATTTAGGTATGCAGTTTATTTTAACACGCATATCTTGATACATACTATAATTGGGTATTTTCCTGGGTCAAACATAAATTATTTGGTAAAAGAAATAAAACGCCACAAAATAATGTCACTTGTCATGATCGTATCCAGTTTCAATGTGACATTAGATTTATTATTGCACAAAAACGGATATTCAGTGCTATTTAACTCCAAGAAACTACGTCATTTGCCTGTATGTCATACAAATCCCGTAGAAAATGTTTTGACGTTAAGAAAATCTGATTTGACTTGTTGAAACATAGCGGATTTAATTTGTTAATTTATAAAATTCAGTGTAGTCTAGGTTCGCTGATCCAATAAATCATAGAATTATACTCTTAAAACAACAGAATTGTATTACGAAACATCAAATTATTGTGTTCACTTACACAACGATATGATAAAAATAATAAAATATATTATAGTAAGTATATTTTTTTTTTACAGATGAAAAATATTTTACAACCTTACAAAGTGCGCTTAGATTTTTGGCAGTCCGTACTTTCAAGGTGTCTATTTTCAACATAATAGAATTGGATTTGAATTTACCATTGAAAATATTTAATGTTTATGTAACTTACTTTATTATTGTTAATCAATTCACTCATGTTATTAATTAATTATTTTATTGTTAATCTTACTGCTACAAATAAATTGTTTAAAAGCTTTATTTCTTCTTTATTTATATATGTGAAGACACTGATGATGATAAAATACTATCTAGGTCACGGGTCTCAAACGCAATACAAAGCCATATAATAAATATATTTTGCAATGTTTGAAATGAGGTTTTATGTAGAAACTTCGAAGTATTTCTTCTGGTTAAAGACACACAAAAGACTAGGTAGTATCGACACAACGTAGTTTCGATAAGGTACCTACTCAAAGTATCGTTTCTAGTAAACCACTTTTTGTCGGCAAAATAGCAGCAATTTTCATCAAATAACTCGACAAAAAGCTGATTCTTCAGGCTTATAGGCAACTGGTTTCAGTTTTTTAACTGAAACGAGTTAATGCAAGCACAACTGGGAAAAAATTGCGTATAATGGATATAATTTTTTAATGTGCGTAAATTTTTCATTTGAAAACTTATTAAATTGAAATATAAGAAAATTCTGTTATTATCATAAAATAATAAAGTGACGAAAAACAAAATTTTACTACAAACCAATTCCATTCGCTGTCAATTATGGTGGAGTATTAAATTTTAATTTAAAATTGATATTGAAGTACCTTGAAAACACAGTTCAATAATAATAATAAATAACATAGGGCACACTTTTATCTACCTAATAACTGTTTGTAGTAATTTCAGTAAGTAATCAAATCCTTGAAATATTTTCTAATTCACTATAGTAACAACAACTTACATTACTACACATAAATATTTCCGTACATTCATAGATTTTAACATTATTACGGTATAACAGGATGGCCGATACGAAAATAAAGACGATTTTAAGTTAAGAAGACGACGATAGAATAAATGTTTTAGTTACAATTATAGTGCTAGTGACTAGTGAACATTGTAACACACAGTTTGATAAATTTAATACTATTGTTATTTCGAGTGGTATTGGTACTCCAAATACGGAGCCATCTTCTAACATGAGACCCCTATCTGTCAAAAGTCTCATGAGATTACGTATTTTATTCGGATTCTACAGTAATTGTGTTCCAAAAACTATAAAAACATTAGTAAAAATTTATTGCGTAGTCCTTTCAGTGATCATTACAACAGCTTCCTCATTTTTCTTCTTTTCTGAAGTTAGCAATGTCACTACTTCAATTTTTCATATTATGACCCTCTTTGAATTTAATTTAAATATTTGGCTATCACTATTTACTGAAGGAAACTACTTTTTCAAATTTTACGTTACCATTAAATATGTAGAAAAGAACTTGCCCACAAACAGTGCCCGAGACAACACAACAATAACTACGGTCCTGTTTAGCCTTATAATTATAGTAAAAATAATTTTAAATTTTGTTTTAGTTTACCACGTGTTTAAAATTTTCCATTACGAATTTATACTTATTTTTGTGTCAATTAATATCATGGTAATATGTAATAATACTATCTACATGCAACATATATTAATATTTGAGTTATTATTAAATTGTACGAGAGATCTACGTGAACTAATGGAGAAGCAATTTAATAAAAAAAATGTTATCAGTGTTATGAAAACCAAACAGTTAATAAAATATTTAGTTTACTATGAAATTTTAACTAAAAGTGTGTCGGTTCCGTGGAAAAGTATAAAAATCACGGTGAGTAGTAAAAATAATTTTGCTTTTTAACTGTTCAAGTAACTTCAAAGCTTCTAAGTTCTTGAACAGTTAATAAGAAGATATATATGTGTGTGATTCAATAATATATGTTTATAAATAACTTATGTATTATTTACAGGCATTAATAGGTATGCTATCTTACATTTCAAAATCAGTGTTTGCCCTTTATCATTGTTTGAAGCAATTTAACATTTATCCAGTAAGTAAAAGTTTTTAAGTAGTATTCTTACACGGTTTACTATAAATATACTTACAGAATATAAAGATCTAGTATCATGTTTTTATCCCTAATAAGGAAAACCTCCTGCCGCCGTGGTCCAGTAGTCAAGGGGTTCGCCTTGTGATTCGGAGGTCGTGGGTTCGAATCCCACTACAAACCAAACTTTATGAAAATTTGTTTTCAGTCTGGTTGGGATATTACAGGCTTTAATCACCTGATTATCCGAAAAGTTACCTCGTTAAATCACCTAGGTTAGGTATAGGTAACCCTAGCTCTAAAGCGTTACCGTTGAAGATGCAAACGGGAATGCGCTCGGATGATTATGACGGCATAGTAGAATAGGACTACTCTAAGTCTTCCCGTGGATGTCGTAGAAAGAAACTTAGGAATAACAAGCTAAAAAAGCTAAACATCAATGAGGCCTCTCCAACCCGTTTGGCCAGGGTGGAGAGTGTAGGCTTCAAATCCTCTGGCTGCTCTAAGTATGCCTCTAGTAGTACAGAGAGGGCCGTGCTCCTGCAGTCGAGACTAAAAAGACCTTATGATGATGATGATGATTGTCGACAAAGCCGAGGTCCATAAGACGCAAAGTCGACGTTTAGCGTAATGATGGGAAAAGGTAATTAAAATAGTGATTGTTCTTTCTCGTCTATTCCCTTAAAGAAAAACCCGGGAAGATAAGCAGCTGGTACATTCTCCTGTTTATCATTTTTTCCAGACCCGCGTTTTAGGAATACATCTACGTACTTATACCAAGTAACTAGTGTTATGATACATCATTACTTTCCATCACAAAAAATATTCATGGGACATAACATTAGGTACCTAGTAATACTAATCTTTATAATCATATATTTGTTTCAGTTATTCAGTATAGTAGACTATATCATCGAATTTTTTATAATAGCTAGTATGATAAGCTATACTCCAGCAATTTTAGTTGAATCGATAGTTCGTGAAGTAGAAAAGATCAAACTTTTGATTGCGGATGAAGTTACACACTGCCAAGGTAGTTTGAAGATCTTTTATGTACATTTATATACAACTTGATTCTTTTGGATTTATAGTATCAAAAGTTGCTTGTATCGATAATTATATAGTTCTCCCGTTCAATTTTGTATTTATCGAACGATTTACTAAGAGCTTAAGTTTTATAGATGTATGAAATACACAATGAACTACTCATACATATTTCTGGTACCTGTAACCTGTAACTCAGAGAAATATGATTTGTTTGGCATCCAATAAATACCTGTCTGTCAAATTTTAGTATCCATATGACTTTTTTTATTAATGCACTAGATCTCTGTTATATAAGTCCCTTTATTTGTAGCCAAATTCAGTACAAATATTTACAACGAGCAGCAACTAGCTTCGGAAAAAAATGATATGATAATTTACTTTTAACACGTATCTTCTATATATATATATATATATATATATATATATATATATATATATATATAAAAGTACTGACTGAATGACTGACTGACATATCAGCGCAGGGCCTACACTATTGACGCCGTGTGGTGCCGGCTTAGTAGAATAGGACCACTTTATGTCTTCCCGTGGATTTCGTGGAATGCGATTTAGAAAATATGAGCTAAACAAAGCTTATCAACAACCCATCTGGCCAGCGTGAAGAGTATGCGGCAAATCTTCTGCCTGCTTTGACCAAGTATGGCTCTGGTAGAACAGAGGGTCGTGCTCATGCAGTGGAGACTAATAAAACTTATTGATGATGATTTTGATAATAACCAACAGAATGTTATTAATAATACAAATAATTAACATTAATTTATTGTTTTAATTTATCCAGTGATATGATGAAAAGAATAAAATATTAACTACGTTTTTCTTTTTTACAGATGAAAAATATTTTGCAGTATTACAGAGTGCGCTAAGATTTTTGATAGTCCGTACATTTAAAGTATCTATTTTCAACGTAATAGAATTAAATATAAATTTACCATGGAAACTTATAAATATTTACGTAACTTACTTTATTATTGTTAATCAATTCACTCATGTTATTAATTAATTATTATATTATTATTCTTACCACTGTAATAATAAAGTGCTTAATGTAATGCTTTACATCGTGTTTTTTATTATTTATGTATTAAAAATTATGATTAAATACTAATATAATTATTCTATGGTCATTTATATAATAAATATATTAAGCAATGTTTAATTGAGGTTCCGTGGATTACTTTGATTTAAGTGAACCTTTTTTTTACATTTTTGACATTTAAACAGTACGATTTATGAACCCATTTTTAAGAAAAAATTACAATTAGTAGCTTCTAACATTATAATCTTATTGTAATCACTCACAGTTTTTGGATCCGACCCAGTAAGTGATAAAAATATTAAAATACCTATGTGAGTACTAAAATAGTGTACGAAAATTTTGTGAACAATTTAACTTCTAAAGACTGTTATGTGTTGAAATAAAGTAAAACTCACATGTTATAATAAAAACAGTTCTTTTTCTTAATACTTGTATATTATCTTTGTCAAAGTAACCACAAAGACAAATAAAACGTTATAAATCCGAAACCTATTGACAGATATCATTTTTTGTGTTTCTTTTTCTGATTTTTTTCTATTTCTACTAGAAAAGGGGCGAACCTAGTTTAAAATTGTTTTTTTTCTCTCCTAAAGTAATAACAAAAAATAAACCATTTTATGAAATGGATAGTTAAAGCAAAACCGATAATTACATATTATTTATTGAACTTAAATATTTTAAGAGTAAAATAGGTAAATCTTAAACTGATCAAAGTAACACCAGTTTATGATGTTATGTACCTGCTTCTATGTATTCCTATCTAACAAAAGAGATACAAAGGACTCGTTGTTTCAACATTACGAAGTTAAAATAGGTACCTACTACTCATAGTAGGTACTTATCGCTTCTAGCTAAAACAATTTTGACAGATCAAGTGGGCGACCGTACCGTACCACTTTTTGTCGGCAAAATGGGAGCAATTCTCATCAGATAACTTAACAAAAAGCTGATGACGGACGAAACACAAAGGCGCCACCGTCTCGCTTCGATTACGACCTATGACAAAGCGTTTTACTGAACAACACACCATATTGATCCAAACATCTCTTCTATTTTGTTTGGGCTTTATTGGATTTTTTTGAGTGAAACTGCAGTCTTGTTTTGAGTGTGAGATAAAATATATAGGTATTACAACAAAAGATATCATGATTTTGAGTTGAAAAACTAATTACCTCTCCTTATTTATTATGGCACCTAAGCGCAGACTCACCAATTGGATCGCAAATCTTTTTTAAAGATTATTATATTTTACCCCGAACTATGAGCGTGTGATTCCACTTACAATCCTAGTTACGTTTAAGTTGGCAACTCTTTGACCGATTAAGCTCATAATCCAATTTAAAAAAAAATAGTTTTAAGTACCTTTGCCTGCATTAGAAAAACCGTCAAATTGTATTGTATAATAAGTAGACTCGGATAAAACTGTTTGCATGGGCAATAAAGTGCTTTTCTTAGTTAAGTTAGTTTTTGACCCAGCAAACGAAGCGAGCGAGGGCTTCAATTCAAGTTGGGGCGAAAAAACAATGTTTGTATATATTTATCTATGTAAGTTCTGCGATAACTCTTTTGATGATATTGAGAATGAATATAGGAACTTTTTATTAAATTCGTTGGGAATCAAAATCCTTTCAGCCGGCTTTAAGATGTACGCATTTTGGTATAAATAAATAATAACTTTTAACCATTAATAAGATTTAAATGAAACTCAACATTTCACAAGACCTATTGCTATATTTCTCACTTGGTTCAGTAAATTTACGTACTTGTATTTTGGAATAATAATCGCGAGGTCTAAGTTCGCGGTGAAACACTAGTAATATTTTATTGTATATTGATTGATGTAGTTCAATCCGATATGAACCATCTGTGTAATAGGTAATATTGTAACTGTGAAAATCCTTACCTAAACTAACATGTGTAAAACTTAGTCTCGGCAGATCGAGAACCAGTGATTGGATTTTTGTGATAGAAACTCATGCCAAGCCTCAATAATAGGAAGATATAATGTACAGCTCATAGTGGAAAAACGACATACAAGTCTGATAGATCTCTAAGAATAACCAAGTATTAATGACCTCTCATAGCTGTCGCTGCATTTATTTTTAAGGGTCTTAATAAAGTGGTAATTCTTGGCATTCTGTATATTGACTCCTGTAGCGCGATCTATGGCATTGTGCGCCCGCGTCGCCTCGATTGTTGGTTTAATCGAGCTTTTTATAAGCATCGTTTCAATGCCTTACTGTGATCATCGATCGCGTAAGAAAGAAAAAAAAGTAAAAATAAATGGGGACGAAAAACTTGCTGAAAATGGTGAACCGGGGTTTTTGGAGGAACAAAAACTTGAGAATGTCATTTTGGGTATTTCATCATGTCATTTGAATAAAAAAAAGGATGTAAACACGAACGGCTAATTATTGATTGTTCAATACAGGGTCAATCAAAATACATTCAAAGTGTATTCTACTCATCATGGCTTTTCAAAACTAAAAACCGAGTTATGAGTGTTGACGAAGCAAAAGAGGTTTGCAAGGATAGTAGTAAGTGGAAATCCATAGTCTCTGCCTACCCCCATGGGAAACAGGCGTGAAAATATGAATGTTTGTATGTAAAAACCGACTTCACCCCCAAACTACTCAATGCCCTTTCAAACAAAAAAGAAATCCAGTGGTCAATGCGTTCGCCTTATCCGAAGGTCGTGGATTCTAATCCCACTTTGAAGAATACTTTGTGAAAAATAACCTCGTCAAATCACTTAGGTTAGGTAGCGGACACCAAGCTCTAAAGCGTTACCGCTGAGGATGCAACCGTAAATACTCGCTCTGATGATAAGACTTTTTGACCCACTTTCAAGTTTTAATGCCTCACTTAACTGTAAAATAAAGGTTACCAAAACTTTTCAAATACAATTATAAGGGATTCGCTTTCGTTTTGCGGCTACGGAACCATAAAATCGTGACTTTATCAAAACTGTAACAACATTACACAAGTAATAAACTACATCATTTTCTTATATTAAACACCTACACTTTCAAGAATCATTTAACCTAATAGTTTTACTATGATTGAGATGGTCAATAATAGACCAGGTTTGGTGGTCCAAATAGACCACCCAGCGAACATTATAATTGTTTTCGTGTAAGATTTATAATGCTTACGATCGACAGACTCATTGTGGTAGCTTCTTTAAGTAAGTACCTTTTACCTACAGCATGTTATAAAATAAATTATCTCAAATATATAGCATCCTGCATGATGATGATGTTGCTGATGATGATCTATCTATATATGTAAGAGAAGAAACTGACTGGCTCACATAGAGGTATATAAGGTCTAACAAAATATACTGAAACTATTTTAAGGGTGAATTCAACCTGTGATACTGAACAACTTTGCCTAAGAACATGAAAAATATTTTTTGGATTTCCAAACTCGGATCAGCTGATCGGTTAACTTGTATGGGAGGCTACAAATAACTTTTATATTTCGATATATGTTCCTTGGGGAAAGTTGTTTAGTATCATGGACTGAATTCACCCTTAAATACTTACAAAGTATTGACAAAGTCGAGTTTGAAACTAATTATACATACCTATGTATAATTAGTTTATTTTTCCCATTTAGTAGTTTTCCCATGCTGGTCTGGGAATTCCCATGCTGGTCTGGGAAAAATAAAAAAAACTTAGAATGTACCAGCTGCTTCTCTTTCCACGCAGATCGTAAAAGCCAATCGAGGGAATGGGTAAAAATGCAAATCATGTTAACAGGCTCTGCATAGAACCGCAAGACCCAAAACGCTCTGTCTGCCCCATTAGGGATAAAGACGTGATAGTATGTATGTATGTATAATTAGTTTAGTTTACTACTAACTTTCAATTAATTGTATTTGTAGTTTTGTTTTTTAAACAGTTTAACAACAACTTTTCTTTACCAACCTGTATATAACTAGGAAATGTGATACTTACACTGGTAAAATTAATCATCGCGCAATATAATTAATCTAATAATCTCGTTAATTTATTACCGTGTTTGGCAAGTGAAAGCTAAATTATAATATCAAGTCGTTCTGATCATCCATTTAGGTCTGGTAAGAATCGATAATAATAAATGTATATTATATTACTCTAATATAGTATAGTTTATCCATGTATATTTGGATGTATGTTTATTGATATGTATTGATTTGTATACGTATATTACATTTTCTTTGTATCTCCTTTGAGAACGAAGGGGCTTTTTACCACGGTTCATAATTTTAAACTTTTTTTAATGAGTTAGATTTGACATAAACATGAAAATGTTACATATTTTTAATCAGTTGTAAGGATAGGTCTTGGATTATATTATTTTAAAAGCATAAGTCCTACAGCAAAATTACGAAACTAGTATCTAGATCATTTGCGTAGTTTTCTAAAGAATACCTCGCCACTAGGTAGCTTTGTTTGCTGACATAAGGTTACCTGAGTTATATTACCTACCAGAGTACCAATTTTTGAACGCGGGAGTCGTACAACGAATATTTAGCGCAAGCGTTAGGCTCAATTCACACTGGCGCAGAGTCGAAGCGACGCGACGCGTCATGTTTTTTTATCTACAGCATATTCATCTTTATTTTTCCATTATTATGGTACAAATTTGTATTATGGAAATATAGAAGCGTGAGCACGCGCTTTCGCGCGTCCTCGCGTGTCGAGAATAGCACGGCTTGTACCTTAACAATGGTAAAATAGAAATGAATTATCTATAGCTGAAAAACATTACGCGTCGCGTCGCCTCGACTTTGCGCTAGTGTAAGTTAAGCTTTACTAAAGGAAATCATTTGCTTAAATCATTCGTCGTATTTTCTCCTTCGGACCATTTCGTAGCTAGCTCCAAAGAGGCTCCACTACGTACAGCAGTGGACATCCTGTGACTGATATGATGATGATGATTCGTCGTATGACTCCCGTGCTCGAAAATAGGCCTCCAGTCTTAATTACGTCACGGTCGCGACTGCATATCAAGCAATAGTCACCGGGTGAGTGAATGGCCTTACCATGTTTACGTATTTTACTTAAAGCCTAAGAAAAATTAAAGGTTTCCGGTTACGTACTGCACTTTAAGACATTGATCTTCATACCTAACTGCGGCTAATCACGCAATCTAGCCAGGATATTAAAACTAAACCTAATAATTAATAAATTTAATTACCCCACAATTTATTGAACTTTATTGGCAATAGCGTTTATCGCTATTATTTTCTGTATATATTCTGTATCCGTATTGCAATTTCAAATAAGTCATAATTCGTAATAAATATTATTTATGGATACTGTTGTTTAATTTGTTAAAAACAAAAATACGACACTTATCTCATCAAACAGGTAGTCAATAAAAAATCAGTTCAAAATAAATACATAAAAAAAACTTTCATTTATTATGATGAAATTATATATAATAAAATATGTGTCAACTTAGTGTTTATTTTTTAAGTTATACACATAGTGGGTTAGGTTTAAAGGTAAATGATCATTATATAAAGATTATAATGTGGCTGAACATGTATATTTTTAGTTGTATATGAAATGGATTAGGTACCAAAGTAATTACTTAAGTGTATAGGTAATATTAAATCATCCTACGCAATGAATGAGAGCAAAGAAGAAACACATAACTTAATATAATTTGTAATATGTACTTAGACGTACTTTTTATTTGCAGAATAGTAGATATCTAAACACTTAAGTGTTTAGTGTATTGTAGTTCACTACAATACAACTCATAGGTACTACTACTTATCGTAATTTTGTGTTTATACTAGTTTGTAAAAAATAATATGTACATAATTTTTTTTCGTTTGTATATAAAAAAATCAGAGGTTAAATAAATTATTTTAAAACATTTAATGGATTGTTAGAACGCTATCACGGCCCGTGTAGCATCCTACGGGACCAACATGCTCCGCAGTACAATTAAGACCTAATAATTCCAAGTGAAGTTGTTATATGCAAATCAGTTCTGCAGTTGCGTGTTGGACGCCTACGTGCCTATATTTAAAAGCACGATAAATTGGACCGTTTGCTTAGAAGAAATAAAAGGATTTAAAGTAATATGCGAAAGTATTTTCTCGTCTTTATACGTTAAATACTAGTGCTATAATAATATATAACCAAAAAAACACGAATTAATTTTCGTTTTTTATTTATGACTAACTGTACCCGTGAGCATCGTTCCCCGTGGGAATTTCGGGATAAAAATTTCCCTGGGTATCAAACTATGTCCATATCAAACTTCATCTAAATAGGTTCAGTGGTTGAAGCGTGACACTTAATAAACAAACATACAGACTCCCTTTCGCATTTATAATATTATAATAATGATTGGAGAGAGAGATGTTTCTCTGTAGCTCTATCCTATTATCCTTTTATTTAATTTTAAATGAAGTTTTATCATTTTAAAAAACATGCAGTAGATGTTACAAATTAATATATACTAAATTTTTATAAAATAAATCATTCAAATCTATCATAGCCAAGCGGATAAGCTCTTTGAAATGGCACTGAGCGGGGCACATAGCACGAAGAACCAATGGAGTAGAAGTTTTCTCAAAGACCACGTATACCTATAGGTGGTCAGTCAACCAGGAAAAGGTTTGCAGGAAAAAATATTTGGATTTTATTGTATTGTAGGGAAAAATAATAAAATGTCAGGCAATAGTTTACATAAAATTTTATTATTACTTGAATATCTTATCTAAAAATATAAATACTTAGTTTTGTCATAAATTATTATTTCGTTGTAGATTATCTAAGCGTATATTTACAAGAATTTTGGACGGCATTTTATAATCACAATATACATACGTAGTGTAGGTATACATGAGAGGACTACATAAGACTATGTAGTTATATATTTACAGCAAATATATACAGCTTAAAATAATAAAATAACATTAATATCAATAAGGGTGCGTTTCTACTGAAGCGTTTTTGATACGCTCGTGCGTGCGTCTTTTTTTTGTACTTGTCTATTTTTTGGTCATTGCGCGTATTAAATGCGTTTGATCTGCATACTATCAGATATTTGGTAAAAAAAAATGAATTGGCATTATGAATCGTGCACTTTTAGATTTTTTCAAACTTGTTTCAAATTGTACGGAATGCAGAATCACGTGTAGCAAAGTGATTAAAAGTAGTTCTTATGGGCGAATCGAAGATGGTTGATTTTGTGCCAGCAGACGGAGTAGCGGAATTCTTTTACAAATTAAAGTAAGACAGTAATATAATATTGTGTAAGTAGGTAAATAAAGTAACGTTGTTTTGAAAAATAAATATTAGAGAAACATATACAATGAAGTCTACAGTCTTATGTTTGTGTGAAGTAGGCATTGGATATTTAATAACACCAACACGACTCCATACTAAACTATGAGGACATATATAGTTACTCGTCTCCACTTGCCTCTGCTACCATCTCATATACTCTGCAGAGCACAGCTTCAGTATAAACGTACCTTTAGAACGCAACTAGATTTAGCGCTTCAAGCATTTTAATTAATGCTTTAATATGTTATTAAAATGCTTTTAATTTATTGAAATTTCATTGTGAACATTTTTTTAAATACCTCCTATATTCTAGACCAAGTCTTAACTCGTGTGCGTCTTAAATAATAATATAAAAGCAATACTGTAAAAAATATTCAGTAGTTACTTATGGGGTTACCTGAATCTTTCGGAGTCCAGAGCCCCGTTTCAAATTATTTATTTAAATGGAAACTGAGATATAATTTAAAGTTTTGTCTCGGTCAAGTCCCAGACAACTATTTAAACTACTAATTACAGTGAGGATGTAAAGCTTTTCTATGCACATTACCAAAAAAAGCCACTTTTGGCTTCACTCTTCAAACTTCACGTTCTCACTTTGAGTTTTAAAAATGAGTTCATAAAATAGATTGAAGGGTTATCTATGGCCTGATGAAAACAAAAATTTTAAATAATATCTCCGTTTCCTTTCGAATAATTTATTTTATAGGGGGCAGCACTGGACTCCTAAAGATTCAAGTATCCCCTTTATATTTATATACTTCGTCGTGAAACTTTTGTCGTTTTATTGAACTCATATAAATTAATATTAAAAATAATTGTACGCGTACATAAAAATAAATTAACACTTATTCTAATATCACACTGGTATATCTTGCTAGGGATATGTTTGTATGTCCAGACATACGGATGAAAATTATCTGTGACTTTCGTTTTGAATTCAAGTGGCATCTCTGGCGCTGTTTCTTTGATGTTTAGCTATAACAAAAAAAAAAAAAAAACATATTATTATCTCAGATTAATAAAATAAAAAATTTGGTAAATTTTTAAGAATGTCCAGAATTGCCTAGATATTTATTGTTTTGTAAATAACATAAAGATATAGAGGCTAACTACATGCTGAAAATCAGCGCATTGCTCTTTGAGCAATATTGTCGCTGAGCCTACGACCTTTTTGTGCAACTGCAGCATACACATCACATCGCTAAAAACTTGTTCTTGATATACTAAAAAATAATTCGTGTATTTCTTTGTGTGTGATTGTGTTTGTGCAGTTTTCACAAATAAACGTTTTATCTATCTATCTACATTTGCATAATTTATTAATGAAGAAGATATCAGAAAATCTTGAGTTCACTCAGAACATATTTGTTATTCTAGAACCTAAGGTTGGGGTTATAAAAGTCTAGTGGTGGGGAAATGTTCTATCAAACTTATGAGCAAAAACTACAAATTTCAATTACTATTATGTTCTGTCTTAGATTAACCTTCACGGGACGCATCTCGGTACTGTGAGGTTTGCGTGGGAAATTTCAAGATTATCATAGCCGTTACTATCCCACTGGTGGGCAAAGGTCTTCCTCTTCCTCGTCCAAGACGCGATCCGCCAGCTTTTGTTAAGTTTGTAACTAAATAAAGTAATAGGCATGACGAATGGAAAAACATTTTTGGTCCATTGGTTATTTAAAAATATTGTACACGTATTTTTTCTTTTCTCTATGAAACAAAAAATGACAAAGATACAGGGCCTCAGACCAAATGGTACAGGGCATATAAATTTCGCGTGACGTCAAGGCCGGTTACGTGTGACGTCGCAAGCCCCCACTCCGGAACTTTGACGCTCCGTATCTATGTGAACTTTTACTTTTTTGGTAAACTGAAATACGGGTCCATTATTTTTGGATAATCTAAAAGACGGACTAATAACAATCATACTTTTCGGACCCTGTCGTCACCCCTATTCAAATTTCAGATATTTTAGGCAAGACAAGCCTTAATCACCAACCAACTTACCAGTATGCAGAAACAGGTGGTTCTTCAAATTAGTATGTTTGGAGAAGCCCCGCGAACATATGTGACATTTGAAAGGCCAGGATCCGCTGTGGACGTACATGTGAGACTTCAGGTCGCCTGGGGTCGGGAACGATTTGGAGCACAGGTTGCATTTGTGCGGCTTTTCCTGAGGAAGAAAACAAATTGTCAACCTTTTGTGAAAAACCGTACTAGATTAAAGGATAAACTTTATCCGTCTTATTATAAAAACAAGACTAACTTTGTTACCAGGTTTAAACCATTATCCGCCCAAACCAAGTTGACATCTAATAAAGTGAAACCCCTTACTCATCTGTCAATGACAACATGATTTGGGTGGATAATGGTTTAAACCTTGTAACAAAGTTAGTCTGGGTTCTATAATAAGATTGGTATATTGACAGTAACTCCCACTGTCAAAATAAAGTTTTGTTATAATCAATCTTCTGGCTGAAGTGTAGGCCAAATCCTCTGGCTGCTCTGGAAAAACGTGGCTTTGATTATACAAAGAGAGCCTTGCTCGCAGATATATCTTTGGTCATGCTTTTGCAGTGGAGACAAATAAACTCGATGATAAATAATAAATCAGAATTTAATTGTAATAAGAGCCCACGTATACATCCGATCGTATTATAAATAGAAGATTCAAACCATTCGGATATAAAACCCATGATAAGAACAATTTTTAACCGACTTCAAGAAAGGAGGTTAACGATTCGTCGGAGACTTTTGTGTTTTTTTTAAATGTATGTTCACTGATTCCTCGAGGGCGTCTGGACCAATTTGGATTTTTTTTAGTTACAAGTGTGTACATGTCAGGTGGTTTCGTACAAAATCAAAATCATTTGTGTTGGTTGTTAAAGTCGGTTGTAGTTTTGAATAATTATAAAAGTATATTCGTACTGCAGAACACTATAGTTATTGTGACTATAGATTCAAGTTGCTGCATAGAGTACTTGCGTTTAAGACCATTTGAGACTAACTCATCTCAAGATTCTCAAGAACTACAGCGAAAAGAAGAGAGCGTGATCCGTACTGGGATGGGTATTTACAAGTGGCATAAAAATGTATTATGTTCTTCTGTGCTTAGGAAACCGCGTTGGTTCTGGCTGACATTATTATAGGCAGCCGATGTCGCAAAAAGCTCGAGAACTAGGCGACCGATTTTGAAGTGGTTTATAATGTAGAGCAAACATTTATTTCAGGTACAACACATTAGCATAAATCCACAAACAGCATCGAAATTTGAGCCTGGCGGCGGTACTAATGATTTCTCACGATTTTACTTTCGAGTTTTAGTCAGTATTTTTTTTTCAGATTTTATTTGCCTAGCTAATTAGGTCTTACTAACGATCCTTATGAAGTGGCCTTTGGCTCCAAAACCAATGAAAAATCACCGTGTTTATCAAAATATATCAAGCTATAAGTGTCAAAGGTGAAAACCAAAACTTAATGATGCCTAAGAATTTACCACGAACATAATTTATGTAAATGAGGAGTAGAAAAGTGGACATTATTAAAAATTATGCGTGATTTCATCACTAATAAAACTCTAATGCTTATAGCTGCGAATTTATGATTTAATTTAGTCATGGGAATCGTAGCTGATGTCTGATTAAAACATTTAAGACAGTAGCGGAAGAAATAAACAAAATATTTTAGTATTTAACGCCGGCATTATTTAAATAATATAAGAGGTCATATTAATTGACGATCATTTTTAATATTATGTCCAGATTTTTAAACTCAGCTCCCAATTCGTCAATTCGAAATAGATTTATTATTTTTTTAATTAAAGGGGTATTCATTCGGTTATAATACCATCACCCATCCAAGTGCGGCCCATGCCCGGGACCGCTTAACTTGTGAAAGCGCTAGTAATGCGTTCTCCTACCGAGCCACCGAGCTTGGTTTTTTAAACAAATAGAAGAAGAAACCACGATTAAACTGAAGAATTGTGTAATGCGCGAGTGGCGTGCAACTTTATAAATTTCAAATATACGTACCTAAACATTTTAAATCGATCAATTTGTAGAAATCTAAATTACAATCTAAATTAAAAATCTAAATCTTGATCATGTGGCATGGTGCCAAGAACACTGGCTGCATTCCCGCGCTGAATAGCTACTGCAATTCTCTGCGCGAGATATGAGCCAGCCCTCTTGTCACCAATCAATTAATTGGTATAATTGTTAATTGATTACAAATTATACCAATCATATCTCAACTACTTGCAACATTTTGCAACATTCAAGACAATGGCTAAGAAACTAAAACAAGCTCGACGAAAAATCTAACGTTTACACTTAAAACCCAGTTGGGAGCCGTCTGGAGATATGTGGGACATTAACTAGTTTATAATACCATTACTGCATGATTAAATAACCACGCCTGTGCTTCCGTTAGCCGGCCATTAGAGCACGCATTTCTTGGTCATCATGATTACATTAGGCTTGGTTATATTTACAGAGACTTGTAGGCTTTAAGCGTGCTAGGTTATTTATATATTTATTTTTACTTAGGAAGATAAAGCACCTTACTTTTTGTTTACTTTTTTAGGGCAGGTACCTATACCCTGTACGTTTTACTTTTTATAAGATTTTTGATGGAGAAATACATAGATTAATAATGTCTTATACCGAAACCACAAAAGGAAATCTACATGGATAAAAACCTAATCATAGGAATTAACTATATGCTGTTCTTTAAAATTTTATATAAAAATTTACTAAATGGAGAGTAACCAATCAACTGAACTACCCAAAATAACCGTTTTACGAAACTATTTTGACAATTTAATGTATTTAAATTGTATTAAGTTAAATAATAACTATTAAGTTAAAGTACCAAACGATAGACATAAAGATAACTTAAATAACACAAATAAACTATCTATACTATCATTAAACTAAATAACTGAAAACTAAATACTAAAAACTACCATTAATAAAAAACTAAACTAGATACTATTATTAAGTTTTAATGACAATAAAATGTTTAGTTTCAACCTACCTTTTCTTAACGCCAAATTTCATGTTGTTTAGTTTCTATCTATCGTTTTATTAAATTTATGAACTTAAAGATGACTTAATTAATACAATTATTTAAGTTATCTTTAAGCTTATAAATTTAAAAAAAAAACGATAGATTAAACCTAAACGTCATGTCATTCAATTGTCATTTACTACAAAAATAAACAAGTAACAACAAAGGAACCGCTGATGGCACATACGGTGGTCGTGAAGAATTGAATATACCATATCGCTGCGGCTTCCCATGTACCAAATTACCTTCTAAAGACAAGAGAATGACAGTAGATTTGTGGTTTCCTTAAATTTAAGCGCTCAATTTAATTTTGATGTCGCTGTGGTAAGTTTGAAAGTGTGACGTAGGTAGTTATTAGAAAATATGTTTTAAAACACTTTCATAATATACTCAAATCAATTATATTCTTAATTATAAAAACACATAACACCGGCTTTTGTTTTGTTAACTGAAATAAATTAATAAACTAATAAGACAAAAGAGTGTATGCAGTTGTTTTCCTTTTTACTGCCACTGTGTTAATAATAACATTATTTGACACTTTATTTTATTTCTGAAACTAGTAATGTTGTATTTTGTAACTTTTGCACAAAAATATTTAATTAATCAAAATAATTGTGTTTTGGCTCAAAGTCTTTGTATAATTTAATTTCCTGTGCAGTTTCCTGTTGCATTTGTGATTAAAAATATCCAACAAATCACTTTTATAGCACACAGCCCCACCCAATTCATTTTCACTATCCTTACTAATATTCACACTCACAAAAAGCTATAATTATGATATGACGTCTAAATTGGAGAGTCGATTAGTTATTCTTTTTTGTTTGACGTTATGCCCTTCGGAACTTCGTCGGGTTTGAGCAGTAGCTCAATCAAGGGCCAAAAAAACGAGTGGCAGTATTAAACCGATCTTTCTCGCTACCGAAAATTGCATATAAATCAATAAACAAAGAGCCATTAGTTGTCCGACAATTTCCGATGGATAAATCACGGACCGGTAAAAAACTGGTTGTGCCTTAGTAATAAAGGGGAGTTGGGAGGAGATAAATATAAAATGATATTTACTCCCAATTTTCTTGGTAGCAAAATTATTACGAGAGTAATAAGTATAAAATAAAGGTTATCTTCCCATTGTTTAATGTTCAGTTGTCTGAACTAGTGGGATTTTTTCTCACTAGCTCAATCGACTGAACGAGTACCAAATATATAACTAAAATTTTTTTTAAGAAAAAAAAAATTAAGAATTTTCTTTGGGCTGAATAAAAATAACTCATTGGAAACAAATTTGATATTGAACAAGCAATATTAAAAATTTTTTTAAAACAAATAAAAAGTAATTCAAAAACTTTACTTAATTATGAATGGCGACCAACTAAGAAGTATACTGCATTGGATACATGACGCTGCAAAAGAAGAACAATTTGACATATTCTAATAATTACATACATTACATTTTCTAATAATTTTAATAAAAGCAGATACAATGATTTATTATTCTTATTAACTGCAACAGTAGCTTAGTCTTAAATCGTTCCAAGAGGTAATCTTGATCGGCGATCCTGCCGTGACGTATGGGAGTGATACGCCTGCTCCGAGTTATGGAAATGAAATGCAAATGTGATGCGTCTTGGATAGGGCCTTCTCACATTAGGCCACGTAGTAGCGATAGTACAATAATTATATTTATCGCGATAATTGCCAATGCTATGACTGAGCTCAGCACATGTATACCTATGGATTATCCTTGTCCTATAATAAACCTTGGAAGGGACATACCCGTAATAAATCGAACAATGAGCTATACTAGATTACTATAGTATAATAAATTAAAATTATATTTTTTTTTTGTTGTTTTTTGACTGACAATTTAATTTTATCATTTTCACCGTTAAATACAAAACTGTTCAACCACCAAAACAAAGTGAGTCATGCGCACTTTTAATTGAAGTCAACAGACGCGAAACAAAGACTGACGTTCTAAGGTTTTTTTCACCAAATTTTATTTTCATGTCATGAGTCATTGCACTGAAAAAAATAATGGCTAAGCATTTAACAAAGTTGCTTGTTTGAAAAAAATATGATTAAATCATTCAAGAAAATATCAAAAACAACAATTGACGATTTTTCTTCGCAATAAAGTAAATATGTTTGAACGTCTATCAATTCGAATATGTTAAATTAAACAATTTTACTTGATTGATGTTAGGTCTATCAACGACTTATTTAGATCAATCAAGTTGCTTTATCATTATTACTCATTAGAATTAGTTCAGCTCAATAAGTTATGTTTCATTTAAATCATAAACGTATTTATTGCAATTATTGTAAAATTATTGATTGTATAAGTTTATTTTTTAAATTCAAAATCAAAACTTTGTATGAACAAATACGCGCTTTTTTCATTGAAAAATGCAAGTAGACATTTAAAACAACATATCTTCGTCAACGCTCCTTGGGCGCACCGTTCAAGTTCGAACGAGTTCAGTTTCTTGGGAAGATTTGCACGCGCGCTCTCTGTCCGTGTAAAAATTGTGGATTGTTAATTATTATTAGTTATTTGTTCAGTGAAAGAGTGTACCACTGTGGTGGTGGTGAACCTATTGATCAATGGAAGACTCTGAGGTCTTGGATTTACTAAAAGCCTGGGGGCTTCCAGAACTGGGCCCTGTTTTCGCTAGTAAGTTACTACTTTTATGCCTTATTCTTTTCCACACGTAAATTGGTTCGTTTTGTGTATTACTATCAATGATCCTTCATGCTAATTATACAGAAAACAAAATTAACTTACAAGCCCTGTCGGCCCTAACACCTGAAGATATTAGGGAAATCATTCCGGAATTGGGGCCTAGAGCTGTCCAAGTAACCACAATCGCAACTTTATACCTAGTCGCTGGTCGTTCTTACTTGTGTTGGAGACATACACAGAGAAACTTTCAGCTTTTATAAAATAACGAAGATCTGGCCGTCGTGGGCTTTTGGGCTATTTGTTTCCTAATATTAGATGTTTAAGATTTCAGAAACGAACGAAGAAAACCGGAATCTCGCGGATATACTAAGTTTACCAGAACTTATAAGCCCCAACGTAGTAAAGCTGCCAAGTAATTCTACGACTCCCAGCTCTAGTCCTCCATCTACAAAACGGAAGAAGACAGGTCAGAAGGGAACAGAAAAGTCTTGAAGAAAAAGAAGAATAAAGTCTTGTTTTCCTTATTTATAAAAACGTAGGGCACATCGTTCGGTGCACTTGACATATGACTTGATAATAACCTATTAGAGAAGTATATTTTAAAAGAGACTGCTAGGATATAAGGATTTAAATAAAAACCCGTTTAAATATTAATTTGATGTGTTTTATTATTTATTTATTAAGTACCTTTACAGTGTATCTTAGGAGTATCACATCAGAGCCACAGGTATGATCAGCCAGTGAAACTGGATAAGTTTTGTACTACTTTATATTGGAAAACATCTGATTTTAAGTCTTACAAAATAAAGTAGGTATATATTATAGTTTTACTGACTAGTCATGTTCTGATGCTCTAATGTGGTATTTCTGGTGGTGGTATCTTTTCTACAATAAATACTTGCACTTTGCAAATAAGTACCATATGTACTTGAATAATAACTTAGTTGATTCTAATCAGAGCACTTGGTTACACTGTCAGATAAAATATTTATCTTTAATATTATAGTATGATAAATATAGAAAACCATACATTATGAACGCAGCAATATATACTTCTTTAATCAAAACAATAATATATTTAAAATCAATTATGTTTATATATGTTCAATTAGGTATTCTGATAAAAACAATCTTTTTTAAGATTTGATTCTAAACAGAACTCAATAAGATCAATCAAGGTACTTGTTTTGATTATTAATTTTCATTATTGAATTTAATATATGACAATGTTACAGTCAACATCAAATTAAGTTGAGACTATCAAGGTCTTATTCAAATGCACAAAGGGCCGGTGTTAAAATTAATAATCATATTCGATTAAACTGACCATAACTTGTTTAAATATGATATGCCTGCTTGTTTCGTTTTTAATCAAGAAAACTTGATTATTTGGATCACAATACTTTATGCGCTCGTATATAAACAAGTAACTTGATAGCAGTTAACATATTCTTGATGTATATAACCAATCTTTTTTTTCAGTGTGGACATTTTGCCGTGTAGTTTCCGGCAGAGTAGAATGGGATCATTCCAAGTCCTCTCGTAGATGACGTAAAAGGCGACTTAGGAAATACAAGCCAAACAAAGCTTATAAACATAAATGAGACCTTTCTGACCCATCTGGCCAGCGAGGAGAGTGTAGGCCAAGTCTTCTAGCTGCTCTGGCCAAGTATGGCTCTGGTAGAACATAGAGGGTCGTGCTCCTGCAGTGGAGACAAAAAGACCTGATGATGATGATGATGCGTTATTGGACACCATACCAAATAGAGAAGAAAAATCCAAAAATAATGAATTTCTATAATTCCACAAGGCTGTTAAACCATGAATCGAAAATCAAAAATCATAAATGTATTATTTCTGATTGTACATTGTATACACTTACAATTCCTGTACGTAAAAATAATAAAATCTGTATGAATTTTATCATTGCATTTCTTCTAATTGTAGTCGATTGTGACAAAGATCCTAATTTAACGGAGTATATTGATGTGCCGTGCAACTTTGGTATTGCTCGTTAGTGTACGCTTGTCAGGATACGCATGTGTTGTTTTTTTTCCTTTTTGTTCCTTTTATCCAGAAAATTCATGATGTCATTATCTGCTTCGTATCGATTAATTGGTAATTAAAGTCGAGCAATAAGGAATTGAATTGACCGCAATGTTGACCATATATAGGGTCTAACAAAATATACTGAAACTATTTTAAGGGTGAATTTAGTCCAAGATACTGAAAAACTTTCCCCTAGGAACATATATCGAAATATGAAAAATATTTTTTGGTCTCCTATACAAATCATCTTTTTATTTTTTGGGGAAAGTTCTTTCGTATCATGAACTGAATTCACCCTTAAAATAGTTTCAGTGTATTTCGTTAGACGTTATATATATTAACTTCTTCAGATTCCCATTTCTGCAGATTGTTTCAAATTAATCGCAGTGCTGATTTTGAACAAAGAGTAAACAATAGAATGAAATTTTTAACTTGATTGTTAAGAAATAACACCGATAAAGTATCAAGTCACAAGAACTTAATATTATGATTATAATAAGTAGTTAATAAAAAAAACCTGTTCATATTAAATGCGCTAGCTTATTTTGAAAAAACATAGTTATGGAAAAAAATATATAGCTACCGGGCTACTGTTCAGATCTTTTATAATGCATTATATTTGTATTTTTAATATACCTGAGTATATACCTTTTATGATTATTTTTTTTTACCGTTCCTTTACCGCCAATACCAGACACAATAGTTAGACAATGGACGTGGACATTTATTAATGCCGTCCGGGTCTTTACCGGTTAATATGTATATTACTTAATTACATTCTATTGTATTGTACTTTCCATATGAATCTGAGTTTGAATTTTAAACGCCGAAATAACCATACTCAGAATATGAGTTTGAATGAAAAATTCTCCCCTCATAAATGAATGATATAAATCTTCAATAACGCTACCATAAAATTGTAGTCATCAATATTAATATATTCGCATGAAAACTAATTAATAAGCATATCCCAATTATCTCGAGCTCTAGTTAATCAATATTGTGTGTCGGATCGGTAAGACAAGACTATATTAATTGGTCGCGTATATCAGGTACTATGTTATGATTATGGACGGTTGGATTGGATAGAAAGGTACTGTCACATTCAGGAAATTATAATTAACATGATAGTGAAATACATAGGCTTCGCTTTAATAGGATAAATTTGCGTAAATGTTCGGTACTCACTGCTTAGTGCTAAGCAGTGACTATTGACGCTTTAAGATGAGGTTTTTTCTAAACTCAAGGGTGAGGAGGTGCGGGGCATCCCCGAGATGCCCCGCAGGCTTTTTTTTACCTGGGGAAAGTGCGGAATGAACTAACTGAGATCAAATATGCCCAAATTTAGAAAATTTATTTCTGAATAAATACATTTTAGCTTTTCATTTATCTTATTTTCAGCATTTAATTGAATCGACTAAAGATTGTTCCTTAGATTAGGCTGTCCCAATCTGTGGGTATATCATGTTTTTTAAACTGTCCATTAATTGCAGATATCTAAAACTTATGTTTAGGGTTTAAATTGTAAATATGTGCAATCCTGTCATCCTATAAATGTCTGTTATAACTGGTGTTGACTAGCACATACGTAAGTACCTACAAATAAGGTACACATAAGTACCAGTTACAGTGCATTTTTGTGGGTAAATAAAACTGTCACATTAATATTTTTACTGATAAATCTTTCCCACGTCTATCCCACACATTTAAAGAACAGTCTTTTTGACAAGTAACGGCCAAGATTAGCCCAGCCAAGTGTAAGCCCTTCCTTACCGCTATTTCATTAAGTCGGCTCCATATAATTTAATCAGTGCGGCAAAAGAACGATAAAGAATGATTGATAGAGGCGCGATGCACTTGCTTCGTTCAGATAAGCTGCGCGTGCGATTTTAACTTATAAGGCTTTAAATGTTAATGTGCGCGAAGGCATTTTTGTATGGTTATTTGAAAACTTTATTTAATTAGGTACATTCATTCAATATTTTTCAATTAATTAATAACAATTTAGTTGTAATTATAATATTCTAATATACTTAAATACGTATTATTCTTTATCTGTCAATAAATTAATAATTGATTTTCATATGCCTTCCTTAAGAGTAAAGAGTTAAAATTTCATTAATAATTTCAAAAACAATCATGTTTTGTTGTTCATAAATTGTTAAATAACAATAACCATTGTTAAATTATTTTATAGGGCTTTTAGGCATTTGATAAGCACTAATAATATATAATACCTATATATACTAATATGTACAATTATAATTACATGTTACTTAGAGAAATCGTACAAAAAACGAATGAATAAATCAATAACAGTTCTTTACTGATTATGACAGGTAAAAAACAGTGTAGGTGTATTAATAAAACAACTATGAAATATAACACGTAAATTAATAGACAGAAAGTTCAAAATAGGTTGTGATTAATTTGAATTTTATTTTTGTGAGTGACATCCAAAAACGTGGGTACTTAACAAGTAAGGCGAGTTACATTAAATATTCATTTCATCGTGCCGAAAGTGTTAGATAGTGTCAAGAGAATGATTTTTTATTCAATTGTAACGTGTTATCTTGGTGTATGATGTATGTAAAATATAGATACACTGTCACGACTTTTCACCTTACGGGAAAGTCCGAGCCTAGGGCAGTAAGACTCAAAGATTTTTAGCTGTTAGTGGACTGTTATTTCTATATTTTGGGTTCCGTACCCAAAGGATAAAAACAGAACCCAATTATTAAGACTCCGCTTTCTGTCTGTCGGTCCGTCCTGTCTGTCATCAGGCTGTATCTCATGAACCGTGATATCTAGACAGATTTTTTTACAGATTATGTATTTCTGTTGCCGCTATAACAATAAATACTAAAAACAGAATAAAATAAATATTTAGGTGGAAATCCCATACAACAAACTTGATTTTATATACCTCTAGATAGTGGTACGGAACCCTTAGTGAGCGAGTCCGACGCGCTTGTTTTGCTTATTACGTCTATACACTATTAGGATCGATCAAATAGAAAAAAAAACTGCATTACAAATGTATTCTTTTGCAATAATTACGTCTTCATCTTCTCGTGTTGTTATCATTATATCCAACAATGTCATAATTATATATTGCTACAATGTTGAATTGCGTGAAAATATTTCTTCTGAAACTTTACAATGTCACAAGCTATATGCAAACAGGAAAAAAACTGTACACTTATTTGTGTAACATTCCATAAAGGGCCACAACAGTGGTTAATTGGACATTACAAGGAAGTTTCATAAAATCACTGAGTAATTTGCACATCTGTTTCATGTCATTATGTCTATTGATGCGGAAAAATTATCAGCACGCATTTCTTTATTACTCTAAAAAGGCGTCGCCACACGATGCTTGATTAAAATGAATTATGGTTGATGGCAACACTGTCATTATTTGTAGATCAAGCTTCCAGCTGCCGATGGCACGCGAGACTGTATGCACGCCGTAAAAAGTGGTTGTGTAACAATGAACTAAGGAGAATCTATAGATATTTTTTGTCGTGAATAAAAAAGAGATCCCGCGGCGCGGTGCGCTTTGTACAATCCTGAGGTGCTATTTTTCAAACGCGGAGTCACTGAACGAACGGTTTTTTGCATGGAAAAACCATTCATTTAGCTGACTCCGCGTTTCAAAAATGGCACTTCTGATCTTTGATAGGTGGAGTAGATGCGCGATTATTTTAACAGTGAAAGGTGTGAATACGCCTTAATTTAGCATGCGAGAAAGTATGATTGAAAGTACGTGTAATTACAATGTGAATTGGTGTGTGAAATATTAGATAGAGATTTTTAATATACAACATAGCCTACTACTGTAAGCTCTCATTTAAATATGTTATATTATGAATATAAATGTTATAATATTAAGTACAATATTTTTTATGTGATTATTTAATAATTATAATAGCCTTCATTTCTTATTTTAAAAGACAACAAATTATTTACAAGCTTGTATAAAATGATTGTATCTCACGTTATTTACAAGCTGTATGAATTTTTTTTTAACACCGAGATATATTTTTTTTGTAAATTTCGCGATATCCTGTACATGTTTCACGTTGTTTTAGCAAGGCATTGTAATTTTTCCATAAACTACTTACAAAATAGTTATCATTTGTTCGTATTAAAAAAAATGTACAACAACAATTTCATCCAGAATAAAAAACACTTTTTTTCAACGAAAGAATATTACTTTATTACTAATAAAACAAAGTAGAGTAGTAAAAGAGTAGTAGTAGTAGAGCGATACATTTACGAGTATACAACTGAATCGTCTGATTCACCTGAATCAATCACATGTCAGCACATTTCATACAAAAATAATACGAGTAGCGCAGTGCTTTTGTATAAACCAAGAATTTCACTGCCCATTTAAAGTAGAACAAAACAACAGCACAAAATAAAGGCAGTAGGTATAGATACACCTGACAGCCAGCTATTTTTGTATCTCTAATTACATTGTATTAGTTAAATCACTACATAATTATTATTATTTTTTTGTAGAATCAAGGAGTTTTGACATAAAAAGTCAAATAAATGTACTCATTTTGGAAAATAATATTTTTTGTAATACAAATAATAAGCATTTGGTAAAAAACAACTACAGATACAAGTTAATGTAATTTTTGGTAGAACAGATATACCTAATCATTATATTTTTAAGTTAAATTAATAAAAATACTTCAATCAAAGATCAAGTTCTAAGTATAAAGCATGTCATATGTCATTCTTATATAAATCCACCTGCTAAATAAGGTTTTCACATATTAAGAGTAGTAGTAAGCACAAGTTTAATGGGATTATTTTATACTTTCCATAATTTGTGATAAATGCCACGAACATTATATTCTATTACTTCATTGTATACCTGGATAATGTATGGGAATGTTGTGATTTATAACCCAAACGGTTTATGTTTCGCTTGATTTGGTATCTGGTCTATGTATGAATAAATTATAAAATGGTACGACAGTATAATTTTAAATTTAGGTTCTACATAATACCAAAGATAATATAATTACTAACGTAAATAATACATAATATCACGCCTGTTTCCCACAGCGGTAGGCAGAGACTATGGACTTCCACTTGCTACGATCCTGACAAACCTCTTTTGCTTCATCTTAACTAATTTAGGTTCTGTATCATTTTTAACTGACTTCAAAAGAGTAGGAGGTTAATCAATTCCAATGTATATATGTTTTGATATGTATTTTTCTCAATTACTCGAAGACCACTCAACCAATTACAAAAATCTTAGGACTAAGAAAAGGATATATTTGTCAGGTGGCTCCATACATACATACATATTTTCACCCCTATTTCCCATGGGGGTAGGCAGAGACTATGGATTTCCACTTATTGGTGGACCCATACAAATTTTATCAAAATCGTTTTTGTAGTTTAGTGATGAAGTTGTTTTTTAGTTTTGTAAAAATATTCTGACACAGATTGGTCACGTTTATAAGAAACATTTTTTGAAGTGAAAACTTCTTTAGCGGCGTTGTGCACTTTTTTGGAATGGGTAAAAAATGTTAAACTCGCGTCAGGACACGTGACCTGATCGAAAATTCGTAAGACGGATGGAGAGTAGACAGCTGGCGCGGCGTAGGAGAGGGAGTATCCCCCTCTCTTTCTACGGCGCGGCGAAAATGTATGCCTGCGCCTGCTGTTTCGTATATCAAAAATGCACAACGTTAATATTCAAGTTTTCACTTCTGCCGGCACTCCCAGAGTGCACTCGTTTTTTTTTAAATAAATAAATATATAGGAACAAATCAAACTGATTGAGCTAGCCCCAAAGTAAGTTCGAAACTTGTGTTATGGGATACTAACTCAACGATAATATATTTTATGACAAATACATATATAGATAAACATCCAAAACCCAAGGCAATTTGAAAAAGGCTATTTTCCAACTTGCCCTGACCGGGGATCGAACCCGGGACCTCTGGGTGGCGGACTATCATAGTGACCACTACGCCACGGAGGTCGTCAACATTGAGATAGCACTCATCAATCATCGTCGTCTTAAATAGATTTCTATGCAATTTGTTCCTTTGCTGAGTATTCTTTGCTAGTAAATCGTCGACTCATTTCTTTTGGTACAATTATTTGAGGAAACATATTTGTAACACCAATTTCACAAATTTTAATGAAACAAGTTTGTAATTAGTGTGATAAATATCAAATTTTTATATCAACGGTCACATTAGTTAATAAACTTGTATCAGTACTAGTTTGATACATTTCTTTTGAAAGTTGCTGCCAATAAAACTCATTTATTGACTTCCTGTTGTAATGTTTTCTCTAATTTGTCGCTTGTAGTCAATTTACCTAACAGTATTTTCGGATTGCAGCATGTTTTTTAGGGTTCCGTAGCCAAATGGCAAAAACGGAGCCCTTTTGGATTCGTCATGTCTGTCTGTTTGTCTGTCTGTCCGTCCGTATGTCACAGCCACTTTTTTCCGAAACCATAAGACCTATACTGTTGAAACTTGGTAAGTAGATGTATTCTGTAAACCGCATTAGGGTTTTGACACAAAAAAAAAAAAACAATAAATTTTGGGGGTTCCAGTAGTTTTTTTTTAATACGTCAAACGGCAATTTACCTTTCATTCAATCAACTCAAATATAAAAATTAAAAAAAAAATACTACGAGACTTTTATATTATGTTATTTGCTACTACGGAACCCTTCATGGGCGAGTCTGACTCGCACTTGGCCACTTGTTTATGTTTGGATTGGATTGAAATGTTACGAATTAAACAGTTGAACCGTTAATACTTCATTTGCAAAATATGATCCAGATCTTTAAATTAATATATGAACAGCCATTTGATTGAAAGTAATTGCGTTAGTTTGCGTGATTTCGCCAAAAGTAAACACTTTAAAAAGAAACGCGTTTTAAAGCTAGATGGACTAATAGTTATAATTTCAGCGGTTATTCATAATATTATATAAGGTTTACCTAATGCTTGATTATTAGCAAAAGGTTGAATAACAATATATTTACGAATAAAAAATTCTACAAATATGGCCGCCACTTCTGCACTTTATCTGCGTTAAGACGATAAAAACTTACTAAAATGGCTTTAACTAAGTAGGTACTTAGCGTGAACGTTTAATGTTATAATTTTTCAAAACTGAAAAACGAATTCACTCCAAAACACAATCGATTTTGATAAAATTGTTATGGGACTACCTGACAAGTATACCCTGTTAAACAAAAAAGATTTTTCCAAATCGGTCCAGCGTCTTTGAATAATCGGTAACAATATTAAATAAAAATGATCGCGAAGAACTGATAACCTCCTCCTTTTTGTGAGGCGGTTAAAAACAAATTACTTTTTAAAGAATCCGGGGTCCACACCTAAAATTTAACCAAATGTCGCCTTAAACTATTCAAAGGGTAACGTCACCTGTTACATCATCTTATTCGACAAAAACTCGAGAACCTTTACTCTAGAATTTTGTAAATTTGACGCTATTACCACTCAAATGATAGTTATATAATTACTATTGTGGCACCGGAGAGGTCGCAATTAAAAAAATACTGTTTCCGATTTAGAGCCCTTGTAAAGGCAGGTGTAGAAGTTAATGAGATTATAAAAACAGTATGGCGTCCACGATGGCAGAGATAGTCAGCATTTATAAATAATTCAGTTATTTTATCCCATGCCGATGTAGATTTATTAAAACCTTTTTGTATTTTTTATTTTTTATTTGTATAGGTATTATGGCAACTTAAATAAAAAAATAAAGGGAACTAAATAGTTGATTACTTATTTCTTGCTAAACTAAACACTGAATTTTCTACTAAAAGATTTGTATTAACAACTAATAAATAATTTACTATTGTAAATACTTTTGAGTAACAACAACAACAGGGCTACCTATTATAAACTATTTAGCACTAAATATATTTGATATTTTTAGAAACATTCCTTTGGAACACTTCTAACGTGAATTGCTCGTAACGTGCTGAAGCTTTGTAAGTATAATACGCTATTTTCCAACAAGTCAAATCAGATACTTTTTTCTAAACGTCAAAACAAACAGTTTCTATGGGATTTTGTATGAAATACAGGCAGGTGACGTCATAGTTTTTTGGAGTCAAATAGCGCTCTTAAAATGGATATGTTCCAAGACAAGTGGCATTATTTTGCGACGTTTTATTTTGTTATCAGTACAAAATAATTTATTTTTGGCTCAGGAAAATACCCAATTAGTCCTTTTTAATGGTTCCAGCTATTTAACAGAATTATTTCAACGTATTTAAATATATTCTTACTACACTAAGTAACTTTACAATTATTGTAAAATTTATATCAAAGTGACAAGGCTTTGTCAGAAAAATATTGGTATGGCAGGCGGAGATAGAGATATTATTTAAATAAACGAAAAGGACGCGGAAAGCAATTTTATAAGATGTTTTCAAATATAATGTCAAAATAATACTGATGCCCGCCGGAAGGCACTAACTTGCCAATGTCTGTCTGCAACCATAATCGAAACTTAAGACCCAACAAAAAAATCCATTTTATACAGAATTCAAATGTAATAAAATACTTTAAATTTTGCATCACAGACGTGAGATAGTACAAAAATGGGAATAATTTGAATACTGACAAAATGTCAGCGAGCGACGGACAGACGAACAAATCGCGTCATCAGACAACTAGTAGTCTTCTTCGCTCCTCGTTACTCTTGCTGTGTGGTCCAATTGAGGAGAAATGGTAAGTTTATTCTACTATGTAACTACATTGCTTCTTGCAATAGGACCTTTAAAACAAAATTTGGTTTTGCGAGTCATGCTCGCGCTCATGCAAGAGCCCAGGCGAAGACGAGCTAAGGGTGTCGCCGTCGACGGATACGTCTGGGAGGACATCATCATCATCATCGCATTGCATAAATAGCTATAAATTAAATATTTTCTGTTGTGTTCTCATAGCTAGGCGCTACTTTTAATCTTTATTAAAATAGATATTTCAAACGGCTCTGTTATAATATTTTTAACGTAATTCAAAAAATGTTGTTCCACGATTACTTGAAGACGTCTGGACCAATTTGAAAGTTTTGTTTCATGACATATACCATGTCTCTTTTTATTATGTACAAATATTTTAAGGAGTGATTCAGTCTATCATTTGGATCAATTTTGGCCAATAAATATTTATAAAAATTTTAAAAAAAATGGTTCTCAAAATGGTAGTCACGTGATATCGCTACTATGGGAAATGTTTTTTCCTATTTCGATATACACTTATTAGGAAAAGTTGTTCAAAATGATGGACTGAATCATCCCTTAAAATATTTGTACTTAATAAAAAAGTCAATTTAATAATAATAGACAAACACAAAAGGCTCCATAATATACCGAAAGAAAAGAAGCAAAAGCGATAAACGTAAAACGATACAAACAGAAGCATCGTTTTGCTTGATACTTGTACCACCCACACTGCTTTGTGTGGCCAGCAATTGTAAGTACGAAATGTTGAGTGTGTCGGACGCACAGACAGACTGACAACAAACAAATAACGAAGCTAACGAGTGGAAACGCGTCAAGTGACAGCTTTCCGAGCCTTCGAAGGGAGGAAATTTATGGAACGTAGAGAAGGAAGTTTTGCATAAAAGTTTGCGAAATACAAAGAAGTAAGAAGTCTTTTTACTCTTGATATTCCATCTAAGAATGGCTTTTAATAAATACTTCTTTTTTTTAAGGCTTAAAATATGAAGTATCTATTATCTATTAAAGGGTTACCTGCATTTTTCGCGGTCCAGTGCTGCCCTCATTTGAAATAAATTATTTGAAAGGAAACGGAGATATAATGTGTTCAAGCCCTATGTAACCCTCCAAACTATTGTATGAACAGTTTAAAGTGAGAACGTAAAGCTTTTCTCCGCACTTTTGTGAAAAACAGTCACTTTTGGTATTATATGATACTAGCTATACCCGCGGGCTTCGCTTTCCGTGGGAATTTTGGGATAAATTGTACCCTATGTCCTTCCCCGAGTCTCAAACTATATCTATACCAAATTTTATCCAAATTGGTTAAGTAGTTTAAACGTGAAGAGGTCACAAACAAACAAATAAACAAACAAAAAAACAAATATACAAACTCACTTTCGCATTTATAATATTAGTAGAAAGTAGATAAGTAGATATAGTAGATAGTAGAAGTAGAAAGTAGAATAGTAGAAATAGAAATAGAAAAGTAGAAATAGTAGAAAAGTAGAAATAGTAGGAATAGTAGGATAGTAGATTAAGCAGATTTAATGAAAGTGTTTTGACAGGTATTCGCTACCAACCCTGAGACCACAAAACTCCCATTGTATAAGCACAGGCTATTGTTACTTATTATTTATTCCGAGCTAACTGGTCCGCTTTCAATCTTCCACCTCGCTGACAGTTGAAAAGGTCCTGAAGAATGGTTGATCAATCAATAGCTTGTATTGTTAAAGAGAAATGAAGTAATGAAATTATAACGATATCTCGATATCTCACTGATTTGTAAACTTAGTCATATTTCCTTATATCCTAGAACATAAATATTTATATTTATAAAGCGAATAATTTTGCAGACCACTGTTATTCTTATTAGATAGATTATTAGACAAAAATCCTATACTACTAATATTATAAACGCGAAAGTTTGTAAGTATGGATGGATGTTTGTTACTATTTCATGCGAAAATGACTGGACCAATATTGATAAAATTTGAAAAAACACATAGGGTACTTCAGGCGTGGGTAACACCGCGTTAGACAAAGTGACTGGAGATAGCGAAGATGAAAAAAAAATGACATACTGTGCCGACCCAGTATATAAGGTGTACCAAATTATAGTGACACTATTTTAATGGTGAATTCAGTCCATGATCGTGAACAACTTTCAAAAACGTACATATGTCGAAATATGAAAAATATTGTTGGATTTACATATAGTCTGATCAGCTGATCGGTCAACTTATATGGGAGGCCAAAAATTACTTTTAATATTTTAAAAGAAAGTTGTTTAGTATAAAAATATTTATTATATTGATCTCCGCACTAACTAATTTCCCATCACTTTTTTTCTTTTTCTATATAGGTTGCCTGGAAGATAAATTGCTTAGCGATAAGGCCACCTTTTGCATATTGCCTAGTTCTTAAGATAATTATGTGCTGTATTTATTTATTTTGTGCATTAAAGGGTATTGTATTGTTTAACTAAATCAATATAAAGAATTAATATATAATTGATATATATTGTATATCTATAAATTGAGGGATAAGGATAATAGGTAAAATTTAGAGTACATTCGGTCAATACATGCCAACTTGGCATGCCGTCAAAGCGGCATGTCTTTGTAGTGCGTCGACGGTGTCCACACCAATTCAACAAATGAACTATAAAGAAAAAGAAGAAACGATTAGACCAACACTTTCCTTCAAAAATAAAAAGAAAAATATATTTGTTTTGATCATTTTCTTGGCTAGGCACTTAACTTGTTTAATAAAATAAAGGGTAAACAAAAATCACTAAATCCTAACTGCCGTTCAGTATGTTACCAAAAATTTCTCACATGCACCCAAGGAACCGAATCGAAGACGATACCGAAGACGTGGTGGCCACTAGACCATGGAGTCACACGGTGTGTGTGAACCATGGCATATGAGATGGACTGTATCAGGTTCAGAATTCATTAGCACTACTGGTACATTACAATTATTTGATTAAACTTCTTCAGGTAAAGATTAAATTCTTCTTATCGTGTGTGTTAGTGACTAACACTAGTGTCAGAGTTTTTAAACCGCCTTAAAGGCCTCTGACTTGGTTTTAGATAACGACCAATGTCAAAGACAGTGACCGAGACCGACGGCTTAACGTGCCCTCTGAAGCACGGATCATGTTACTTATCAGACAATCAGGTGATCAGCCTGCAATGTCCTAACCAAACTAGGACAACACAAAGTCGTTGCCCCCGCTGGGAATCGAACCCGCGACCTCCGGGTATGAGCCAAACGCTCTAACCACTACACCACGGAGGTTGAATAATCTGAAAGTATGGCTCCACCGACAATTTATAGTATTTATGTTATAGGAAGAACTAGATTGCAATGGCATGGGACAGACAGGATGGCGCAGACTAAAGGAGGGTTATGCGCAGCTGAGGTTTATGATAGCTGACGATGATTGGTAAATTAATTATTTTAGTATGTAAGACAAAAATCAAAGCTATGCTTAATTTATTCTTACAATCTTAGACTTTTACAAAATAAAAACTTGTATTTATTTTCAAAAAGTTTCCATTTCAGCGTATATCGAAAAGGAGTGGTCCTATTCTAGTGCGAAAGCCACAAAGCCAATGGCAATGTGTTTTACTCTATATCAACTACATAATATTACTTATTTGTATTATATGTTCGTATAAATAAATCCTTAAAGAGAAAGTAGAAAGTGCAGTTTCAGCTGCACTTTTTATAATTAATGACGCATTAAGTAAACAATAAAAACGGACTACATACAATATAAACTTATAAAACAGTAGGCATATTATAGTATTCTAAACAAAACAAGGAATAGAATTACGAACAACAAAAAACACAAAAGCAGTGCACATAAGCGCATCATTGCAACGGTCACAGTCCCTGGGCAAGCTAGATTCCCACGTTGACCTGACCCGGTAAATTATTGGCCCCTTAACTACCTGGTCGCAGGTGCCCCTTAAGAAGTCAGGGCTGGCTACGTTTAGTTTTGAAGAAGTCATTTTTATATTTATTTAGCACATATGACAAATTGTTGTCATAGATTCAAAATAAAGTGCAAAATCAAGTTGATGAAAAAAGGTGTGACCAAGGAAAAGGTTAATAGGTCATAAATCTTGTTTTAGTAGTAGTAACTCGATCTTATGAGATGAAATAAGCTAGGTAGTATTTCATCTCATATGATTGAGAAAATTGATGTTTTTGCAATAAAAATTCTTTGTTAAATGTACGCCCGAGTTTATATTATGTATTTTGTATATGATATATGCCATAAAGATATGTGGTCGGAAGTCATTTATGTAGATAGACTAAAACATTTTCGCAGTTTTATAAAAATAGTCAATTCGTTTTCCTAGTTGTACATTTAACAAAGAATTTTTGTTGCAAAAACATCAAACTAAAAGATTTAATAGGAAGGAAAAAAAAAACTTTAATAAAATTTTATCCTGGAATGGATAAAATTTTATTAAAGTTTTATCTAAATATGTATAGATTCAGATCATAATTTTTAACACCTGATATTTTATTTCATTATCGACCTCAAGCTTTATATTTGCTTTTCCACCTATCTCCATCTAGAATAGTTTGCTACTACTCCACTCGTCAGATATTAAGGTGAAAAAATATTTATTTATGATAAAAAAAAATATATAAATTACTTAGATATAAAAATATTTAGTAAATCAAATTAAACTATCAATATAATAGACTAAACTGTGGAACTAAAATAATAATTATACATTAATAAAATAACACAAAATTATGTCTAAACTAAATAGAATCCAAAATTCGGATAGATCCTGGTTATTTATAAAAAAAATTGATTAATTTAAAAAAAATTGATAGCCCTGTGCCCAGTCACCGTATCCTTGTGTGATTTTCTTAAGACGCGGACACATGAGGTCATAGTTAAAGTAAAAACTTGAGGTGGGGCGTTATGGGAACTGAACACGGTAACATCACACTGCAGCAAGCTTTACCGAACCGTACTACAGCACTTGAATACATTATCGTCGCTTAAAATGAATAATTATGTTTTTAGTAACGCATCTCACATTGTGCTCATGGGATTTTTCATAAATTTGGACAATTAAGTTGTAAGTTTTTAAATAAAAATATATAGTTCAGGTTTGTTAAGTTATAGTTAGTAGGTAGTTTGGTAAGTTTTTTTTTACACTGAGTTTTTAGAGGCATTTGCTTAGCTGTGGAACAAACTAACAGGGTGAATAAATAAAAATGGTATTCATTTTTTGTATGATAAAACTAAAATTAGTATTTTATCAGCTTTATAATTTTTAATGATTTTTTATACAAAATAATATTATTATCATCATTTCAGCCGCATAACGTCCACTGCTGGACATAGGCCTCTCCCAAAGATTTCCAAAATGACCGATCCAATATATAATATTATTAGGTTCTGCTCTAATTGCGGCACAGATTGTAATTGAGTGAATAACTAAGAATTTGTTAATTGTATCTAAATATTACTTATCATACTTATAATGATGTTGAATTTAAGCAAACTTCTGCTGTTTTCGCATTTAAAAAGGAAACAACAAAATATTATTTCAACTACAAGAGTGGAATCAAATCGGACACAAACATTTTACCAACAAAAAAAAGTTAACAATAAATATTTAACACCTGTAGTCCATTCCTGGACACACTCAGCTACTTTTTCTCGTATTCGTCCTGTAATGGACATCGAATGTTTAGTATTGAATTCTTTTTACCCTGAATTTGGTACAGATGTAATTTTGTATGCTTATATAGAGAATCAATCGGGATGTAACAAAGAATGATGTTTTTTTCTAAAATAAAATATTTTCAAGTGTCACGAGAGAGAGAATTTCAAATAAAATATTTTCTTATTGCTAATAAAATTGCTTGTCACTTTCTTCCTTGACACATTTGCATAAAAAAAAAACTCTTCGGAACTTCAAAATGTTTGGCTATTTTTTATTTATTTATAATTAAGTCATACTGAAATCCGCTATAATGAAAAAATAGGAACAGGATTTTCGATTTTGATTATTACTTATAGATTGATTAGATTGAGATAAAAAGTGAAACAATCCTGAGCTCTTCAATCATATTGGTAGTTATAAAGTCTAAGAAAAACATATTTTGCGTGCTTGAAACAATAGTCCATAACAATCATCAATAAATATCCTCACAAGAAATGCTAATGTATGGTATAATTTCAAAATGGATAAAAAAAGACACTATTGTCCTAAGTACATTAAGGATATGCGCATAGCATGTGAATTATCATTAAAAACTGTAATAAGATCGACTATTGTCTGTCCCATCAAGGATAACTGGTTTTTTTATTTCGCAAAACAATGACGTTGTATGTAAGTTTCCGTGATTAAGTAAGCTAAGTAAAGGAGTCTATTATCACGTTGTGTCAATAAGTACCATGGTGGTACTAAAAACAATAGCATGAAGAATATCCGTGTAATAATAAATTCTGTGATTTGTAACAGCGGATGGTTAATTAATGCATTTACACTACATTGAACAGTGTCATAAAGGGAAATAAATATGGAAAAAAATATGAAAAAAGTATCAAATGAATAGCACAATTCAAAAATATAAATTGTTATCTGTAAATGGCTGACAAACTTGCATAATTTGGACAATTCATACTTTTCTGTTAGTAATTCACCTTAGTCGGTTATTAGTTTTTTTAACGTAAATTGTTATAATCATCCAAATCTAGGACTTATTATAGACTCTACACTTATTAAAAATATTTTAAAAATTAAAAATAGACTTTTTTATTTTATTATGATTTTTATATACTTTCAAGGAGATTTAAGTTTAAACATTTAAAACAAGAGCTTAAAAGCCTGTAAGGCGATGAATCACGCTCATTTTCTGAAAACCTTATTTCTCACGACCACGGTCGAAGACGCTTGACTTTTCCGCCCCGCTGACTGCGGAACCACATGGTATTGTGTGAACAACATGACTTTAACAAAGGCAAATCCATTACTTCATAGTCAGTTTATATAATCATATTTAAGGGAATCACTTTTGTTACTTATTAACTTTTGCTCTTATGGTGGGAGTACGCATTGCTAGCTCTTCCGCAAATAGAGATGTGGACAAAAATAGTATATTATGCAATTAGTGAATAAAAGACGGATTTAAATCGAGGGCCACAGATGAATCACGAAAATCCTGAGTGACGCGAGTTATTCACGGCCCTATATATCCAATAAATCCGTTTTATTCTAGAGTTTTAACTGTACTTTATACCATGACTACGAGAAAAAGCAAAATTTAAGCAAAAATATAAAAGTTATGACAAAAATGAAGGTTAAATTAATTAAAATTGACATTATAATAAGAAAAATCAAAAGTAATTGTTCTGTAAAGTAATTTAAAGTACAAAACAGTGATTAAAAGTGTATTTTATTCACTGTTTTCAGTGAATAAAATAAGTTTTTTAGAGGAGGAATGGTATAAAAAATATTTTGGTTCATTAGATAGATAATTTAATAGTATGTTATATGTATTTTTCTTTAGGAAATAATGACGAAGATACAGCGTTAAATTTTGACGTCACGTTTGATTACGATTTTTAAGCAACGGTGACGTAAATCACCCCCACTCCAAAACTTCGAAGCGCTGCATTTTCGTGAGTTTTGACTACTTTGCTAAACGAAAAAATATGTGCCCTTTATTTTTAGATAATCTAGTTGATGTACTTAATAAAATAATATATTTTTGACCCAGTCAACCTCCCTGTTAAGCGACACCGGTTAGTTCGCACTTAAATAGATATGATCACAAGTGGCATAAAAAATTATAGATCCTCAGTTTTTCTACTACGTTATACACGTACTGTAGTGTAGGTAGGGACTAGGTGTGTGCATCACAACCGTCCAGAGGAAGACCTCCGGATGAGGTCAAAACATGTCGGCCAAGAGCTAACTTTTTACGTAAGTAACCTGTATATATAAAAATGTCTGCGTTTCATGGTTTTATCCAAAAATCTCCTCCGTGCTTCGAAAAGCACATTTGGTATCATCATTGAGGGGATTAAACATACATACTATCACGTATATATCCTTAATATGGCAGACAGAGCACTTTGGGTTTGCGGCTCTAAGCAAGCAGACAAACAGTTGCTAGCCGCATCGCCTTACAAGATATCCTTACGCAGTTAAAATCTGACACATACACTAAAAAGAAACTTACCTTTATATGTGTCATCCTGTGATAGTAAAGGTTTGAGCTGGCAGTGAACCTCTTCCCACAATGTTGGCACTGATGCGGCTTCTCCCCCGAATGTATTCTTCTATGCGTGTTCAGACTGCTGGAGGTACTGAAGCCTTTGTTGCAGACCATACACACGTGGGGTTTTTCTCCTGGAGAAGGTAAGAAATATTAAACCACTCCGTGCAAAGATTGGTCATTGCCATCCAGCGTGGTAACGCAGCTAGAGTGTCTTAGGTACCTTTGCGCCGGAAACGTCAAGGGGCGACTTATAGCTTTTTTATTGTTAATAATAATTTCATGTGTTTTTAATTTATTATAAATAAATAAATTGTACTTGATAAATATTTATGAAAAAAATAAATTAAAATTGCTAACAAAACGCCTTTTATAACACTTATACAGAGATGTTATACCATTAGAAATAAGTAGCAAGCAAGGAAAAGTGTTTAAAAATAACCACTCATACATATAGTCGTACGTAGGCTTATAAAAACTTAAGTTAAATAAAATATGAAGATAAAGTTTTATGCCTTTCTCTCTTCCAATATTATAAGCATAACATTTAACTTCACGTTATTTTGAAGAGTTACCAATTTGATAAACCTACTCGAATAAAGTTACGAGCTTGAACTTTTTAGAAATGCTCTGTTTATTGCATAACAAACCCCAATTCACAGCTCCAAATGAAGAGGTATCGATTTATAATAAAATTTCAATGTTCAATTATAGCATCCTCAATTTAATTATATTCGTTTACGTATAACAAGATTATGCAACCCTGCTACTGGTGTTTGGAATGGCTTCCGTGATCTTTTTTATGTCACTCACAACACCGTATTGCTATTAACCTGACATTTTATAGGCAACGTATAAAGTTTAAGTAGAAAAATGTAGGAATATTTAAACAATAATCATAAAAAATCTCGTTTTACAAAGAAAGCAGGCGTTTCATAATGTTTTAGTTTGATAGAAAGAACTATTCATATGGTATTATTTTGTAGTCATTAACTTTAAGTTTGCATTTCATTGTAGGTTTAAATAAAATGGCTATAAAATAGGACACAAACGGTTAAACGGTGAAAGCAACTTCCCTCTCGATCGTTCTTAGCTATGTTTGATGAAAATCGGTTCAGCTGTTTAAAAGTTATTGGGTTGTAACGCTTCAAATTCGGGAAATTGTATCAATATTTAAGTAGTTCCGCCCCTTGGAACTAATACGAGTAATATACCTGACAAATAAGAGATGGCGTAACGATATCAATATAATATGTAGTTTCGCCACTTATCACTAGATGGTGTCGTCAGGGGTTTTTTAATTTGCTTAGCAAATAAACTTGTCTTACCTGTATGTGTTCTCATATGTCTTTTCAAAAGCGAGGGTCTATCGAAAGCCTTCCCACAGACTTCACACGGTAGCAATGCTCTTTCCGACTTCGCTGGCCTTCTCTGTACTTTTGGCGTCATTTCTAGCAGCTCATTTGATGACCCAGCAGATGATGACGTCAAAGAATCCCCAGAAACTGATTTATGTTCGTCTTCGTTGCCGGATGGTGGGGATATTGGCAATAGTACTCTAGAGAGGAGGGATGTAGATAGATCTAATGGGGAGTCTGTGAACAAAAGAAAAATAGTTTTATAAGACTAAGGGTAAATTCGACCAAACATTGATCTTACCAGTAAAAAATTTACTAATAGGTACAGGATCCCGATATAGAACGACCTTCACCGTCATGCATAGATGAAACGTATTTTATGTTTTAATTTATACTAGCTGAAGCCCGCGACTTCGTTCGCGTGAACTTTATGTCTCTGGAAAATGCTCATCAGACTGAACAACTTTTACTAAGGCGGCATTTATATATCTCTTATAGTTTAGCTGGACCATTATGGTTCTGCATCAGTCGTTCCATTTTCCAAAATCATTTATACCCTATATGTTGCCCAGGCTTAATAGCTATATAACAAAAAAGTTTCATTCGAATCCGTCCAGTATTTCCGGAGATTAGCGTGTACAAACAGACAAACAGACAAACAGACAAACAGACAGACATTTTATTTTAAATTCTTACTCTATTACTATGTCTCCATCGCCCCCAATATTTTTTTTGGAAATATATTTAATGTACAGACACACTTTTTTTACTGTTTTATTATATGTATAGATATAGATGTATAGATGCCAAAAAATATATTTTTAAATTATTAATTAATCATATTCTGGACTGAAATTTGTTAGGCAACCCATATGCAATATCTTTATTGACATATAAAATTAAACATAAAATACGTTTCTTCAAATAAACATTACGGTGAAGGTCGTTCTATATCGGGATCTTAGAACATAATATGAGAAAATGGGTCATATAAATAGCTTGCTCTGGAATACACATCTTATACTTGGATTAGTAATTGATGAAACGCAAAACTAAGTTATTCTAGATTATTTTGCTATTTATCCTCGAAGTAAATTTTAAACTAGTTTGATCTTATACTTGAATTAGTAATTGGTAAAACGCAAAACCGAGTTATTCTAGATATTTTGCCATTTATCCTTAATTTTTAACTACTTTGGTCGAATCTGTCCTAAGTGTATAGTGTAAGTTATTTCTACATATAAATACAGAGAAAACGAGAATATCTAAAAATTTTACTACGCTAAATCGATTTTTTTTTGCTCTCCGAAATACCTACTATACCTATATACTAAATGTCATCGAAATACGTATAGAACCGTTTTCAATACCTATTTTTAATATATCGCACAAAAAAATTTCAAGACTAAAAAGCGATCTCACCCCCAAACTCCACAACTGATTTTAAAAGAATTTGGGATGGAAATTATGAAACAACCTCGCAAGCATATCCTTTCAAACAAAAAAAGAACTTTGCAAATAGTATTTTCGAATAATTGGCGAAAACCAATTTAAAAAAAAAAGGTATCGGATAGTTCATTATAACTCGAAAAGGATTTACAAAGCAAATACTGCTAAACTAATTAGAACGTGTTCCTCCACCGGATATATAAGTTGATATTTCTAGATCTTCGGATAGAGGGCACTCGATATAGCGCGGCGACTAGACAGATGGGTAGACGATACCATCTCTAGTTACCTGTCTCGGTTAGTTTTGCCTACTCTATTTGCTGAATCAAGATGAAGGAGCTTGCTTTTGATTTTAGATTCGAGATTGACTCTTAAAATAGCACTTGATTGAATAAACATTCTATCCATACTGAGTTTGTACATGTGAAAGTATTATTTACAACGTGGAAGGGACAGAATTGTAATAAATCTAAGCACGGGCTATTCTAGATCAGTTTAGTATAATGAAATTGAACAGTCAAATACAAAAAAAAACGACATTTTCATACAAAAGTGTGCCTCCTAGGCAATCTGTATGGGAATGCCGAAATTTTTAATGATTTGACTGTTATTTTATTATCATTATATTATAGTGATCTAATATAGCTTGCGGTACAATTAAGTACCTTCCACGCTGTATACTTTTTGTTTTTGTATCTTGCACTTTGAAAAAAATAACATATTGACAATTTTTTTGTATGCAACTTATTAAGACATTGGAAAGTGATGAAGGAATGATAGAATAGGTAAGGATACAAGTTCGCTATGGAAAACCTTATCAAGTACCTATCACATTTTGAATAAATTAATTTAGCCTACAATAGAACATACAAACGGTAGCGGGACATGTTCTTATCGTTTTTGAAGATATTTAAAGTTTAAGACGAACCTTTGAAAACCTTCTTTATTTCTATTAATTTTCAATGGCAAAGTGCAATTCGTTATCTAAATAATATATACTTCACCTTAGATATTTTTTTAATCTGAGACTTACACTATGTGACTTAACGTCAAATTGATATCTGGTACCTTGTAAGTGCCTCCTCACGTATGAGATTACCGGAGGACGCCAGACTGAGAAACCAGTAGCTACTAAGGGCCGATTTCATCGTTTTCGAGTTTAGCAAAACTGAGTTTAACATAACTGAGTTCAAATGTTTGATTTGATCTCGATCAACTTCAAATGAATTTCACCGTCAATTCGGAGCAAATTTTTGATCGCGTTTACGAAAACTAAGTTCACCTAAACTCATAGACAGAAAAGCACAGATTACAGTAAAAATCATGTGATAGTTTTCATTTCACGCAGAAAATATGAATAACAGATAAGCAAAACTCATTGATTTAAAACCGGTAAAGAATTGCGAAGGAACGGAACGTAAATTAAAAAGTATTTACCTACCTATGTCAATATTGTCAATCAAAGTTGTCAAATCTCGGCATTGACTTGACATTTGTTTGATTGAACGCGTTTAGAAGCGTTAAACGGCCAATATCGGACGTTCAGATTGTTGAACGCGTTTAGCCTTAAACGCGATCAGTTTTTGTCGATGAAATCCAAAAGAACCAGTTTACGTGCGTAAACGAGCTTAGCTTCAATTGATCGCGTTTTACTGCAACGATGAAATCGGCACTAAGAGGAGCAGGGTCGGGAAACATGTCGTTCGAATGATATTTTGTGTGATTTTTGTAGCGCGACGTAAATTTGACGGCACGTCACACAATTGAAGGAGTAAAAGGTTTGACTGTCATCTATACATATGATAATCTATATCTATACATATAATAAAACAGTTAAAAAAATGTGTCCGTACATTGAATATATTTCCAAAAAAAAATTTTGGTGCGATGGAGACATACTAATAGAGTCTGGTCTACGTGAACGTAGTCGTGGGCTTCAGCTAGTATGTAATAATATTCAGTTGTTCATCTTTAACTACCCGAATATTTATAATGCTCAATTTTATACAAACACTTTCATTTCAAACCTGCAAATACTTCCAGTAATGTATTTTAAATAAGAAGTACCTGGGCGACCGAGCTTTGCTCGGTTACATCTCAAACATTAACTATTTTTTTTTAAACTTGTCTAAAAACAATGCAAAATAAAAAATTATATATAAACTTAAACATAAAATAAAAAAAAGTAAGTTACCGAGTGGGATTCGAACCCGTAACACTTTTTCTAGCGGTCGGTATCCCTAACCACTGAGCTAAAATCAAGGCGGTCGGCGCGACGAAATTAGCGACCATATTCTGCGTGGAAAAAAAAATGCATGAAAACTCGAAAACACGCGTTTTCCCAAACATAAAACTAATCTAGATCGATTATTTACCCCCGAAAACCCCCATATACAAATTTTCAGCGAAATCGTTAGAGCCGTTTTTGAGATCACAGAAATTTATAAATATATATATATACATACAAGAATTGCTCGTTTAAAGGTATTAGATAAGAACTATTTTGCGACTATCGTTTCATTGGCGGCTTTCTTTAAAGTGCATACAACTATTCACATCTGCTTGGAGCTTATCGATTCTCAAAAGTTTAACACTCGATTTATTTATGTAACAAAGAAGGGTCTTTAAGACTTTAAAATGTCTACCTTATTATTTTCTTGAATATTTAGGTACACTGTCACGCCACCTAAAGTGGAGGAATAAGAATGCATTAAAATTGATATTTGTCTTCAAGAAATGTAAATTATGACGACAAGACGTGCCATTGCATGACAAGCCCATGGACAATGTTTGAAAAAATGAAGCTGATTTTAGAAAAAAAAACCATTTCCTACTAAAATTGTATAACAAATATTTGTATAATTGTTTCGATTATTTAAGTGACTCCAATATATTTCTCGAAATAGCTCGTTGACGGCGGCTTCCTCTAAAGCCGGTACCAATGTTTTAAACGCGTATCTTATCGATACATAGATCCGATCGCCAATGGCAAACGACGCCGCTGGCATATCGCTACATTCGCAACTGGTTGTAAGTCGCAGTCAGTAAGTTAAATATTTAAAAACTTAGCAACTATCTTACTATAGTATGATATAGAGGTAAATAAAAAAAAATTGGAAAAACTTTCACATTTTTGATATTTTGCATTAAATAATTATATAAAGACATCATGGCTACTTTTGTCACATTTATCTGGCTATATAAAGTTTTAAATACGAGTGATAAAATATAGAGTACAAAAATATGACGAAACACTTCTTGTAAAGGCAGTGCTCGCTTCCGTTGTATTGTCTTGGCGGGGGCACTCCGGTGCACAGATGAACATACATACATACATAGTATCACGTCTTTATCCCTAATGGAGCAGACAGAGCATTTTGGGTCTTGCGGTTCTATGCAGAGCCCAGGGCCGCAAGACCCAAAAGCCACTTTTAGAGTCATGGTGGGCGAGAAGATAGAAAAGCAATCAATACAGTGATGGCCCTGCTAGCCGCATCGCCTGTTAACATGATTTGCATTTTTGCCCATTCCCTCGATCGGCTTTTACGATCTGCGTGGGAACAGAAGCAGCTGGTACATTCTTAGTTTTTTATTTCTCCCAGACCAGCATGGGAGCACAGATGAACATAAAATATATTTTATGAATACATAACTACGTACATAACATACATCAAACCGATTTGGAAAATTCTTTTCTTATGTGAAAGGATGTTCTTGCACGGTTGTCCGATAGAAATTTTATCAAAAGCGGTTGTGTAATTTAGGGGTGAAGTCGGCTTTCATAATTTGAAAAATTATACAAGCCCATTTTTCTTTTTTGGGAAAAAAGGTAAAAGCTACTTATATCAAGTACCTAATGTCAATGGACCATGCAAGATCATTAATTTCGTTTTCTAGTCATAATTGCTGAAGTGCCATAAAATTCTCATAAACAAGTAAACGCTATTATCTTTACTATTTTAAAGAACTTAATAAAGATTTAACAACCTTAAGGTAACAAGGTGGACGTTGCAATTTTATTATACAGTGTTATGATGTAATGATCATAATATGAATGAACTATTGCTTATAAGCTATAGCATTTTATATTTTTTATATAACTGATTTTGATATTATTTTTACTGGAAACAAATTGTTTGATTATTACATCTTCAAATTACTAAATAATAATATATAAGATAATATACCACAGTATCTAAATTTTATATTTCTTTTTAAAGTAAATTCATATTTTTTATCTTTATTTTTAAAGTAAAAAAAGTATTCATATAATATATTGCTAGATTAAGTTTTTTTTTTTTACAAAGGGATTTTAAAATATTGCACCTCAAAATACACTCTATAAATTCGAAACCTTAGCCGCTCGTTGATGTCTTTTGTTCACACAAGCAGAAATAAAAAAAAATCTAGGTAGATAATGTGAACCTACCCATATTTACCTGTATGAAATGTTATAGAAAACATTATATTTTGAAATACCACAATTTATTTATTTTGATATACATAGCTAAATAAATTTGTACCCTTTGTATCTTTTCTGCAACGTCCCAAAGGTGAACTGGTAGACAATGCTTTTAAGTTTTATTTTACTATCTTACGATTTTAGGTGCATATAATTTTACTAAAACTAATGTAAGAGATAAATAATATAACTAAATATTTTAAGACAGTTTTACTTACGTAGTTTATGCTCAGTGCGTCGAGGACAGCAAAACCTTCGGTTCGCCGCGCCTACTATCACTCGCCCTGATGATGATCGTCTAAACCAATCCAAACTAGTCGGCCTTTTCCGACTACATTACGTAAAAACCGTGTTTTAATATTTAGCTATTATTTTAAGTGCATTAAATAAATACCTTCTAAAATGGAGTCCATAGTTTGCCTATACAAGTTATTCCTCATTCTGACGAAGAACATTTCCTCAGGCCGTTCAGGAAGGTAGTACACCACCAGTTCAGTGTGCGCTGACACAGGTTTCACAGCTTCGTATACAGGTTCCCCTTTCACTTTTGTGCAAACTAAATTTACCTAAAACAAAAAAACGTAATCTTTATTTTAATCTCTAAAAAAGAGGGGTATGATAAGTAGTTTTGTATATCTGTGATACAACATCCATATGTGTCCGTATTGTAGTGTCAAACAATATTGTGCACTAAGAAATGATGATAAAGTCTAGTTTAGTTTGAAAAGACAAGAACAATCGGACGATTGCTTGTTATATTATGAAGTAAAGGTACAGGAACAAGCTAAGGCGAAGATGAGAATGAACTTTTACTTCAAAAGCGATACGACATCCGTACGTTTGAGCATATTGTAGTGTCAAGCCACATTGAGCACTAAAAAATAATGATAAAGTCTAGTTTAGTTTAAAAGGACGAGACCATCGGACGATTGCTTGTTATATTATGAAGTAAAGGTACAGGAACAAGCTAAGGCGAAGATGAGAATGAACCTTTACTTTAAAAGCGATACGACATTCATACGTATCCGCGTATTGTAGTGTCAAGCAACATTGAGCACTACGAATTGATGTTAAAGTCTAGTTTAGTTTGAAAGGACGAGACCATCGGACGACTGCTTGTTATATTATGAATTAAAGGTACAGGAACAAGCAAAGGCGAGTTTGAGAAAAAAACTTTACTTTTAAAAAAAACGACATCCGTACGGCCTGTCAAGCAACATTGAGCACTATGCAATAATGATAAAGTCTAGTTTGGTTTGATAGACGACACTGTCGGACGACTGCTTGTTATATTATGAAGTATAGGTACAAAAGCAAGCTAAAGTGAAGATGAGAATATTAAGCACTTACTTGAGGTCCATAATTTTCGGAGACCCTTAGAAACCGCACCCAGTTGCAGTGCCGCACTTGCACGCCACCAGACGTGCAAACTTCGTCGAACAGACCGAATCGATGACGAATCTGTAGACAAGCGAAAATAAGGTCAGTCATTCATTATCAATATACGAGTGAATGCGCACCAATGGAGGATCTAAGAGCTAGCAAGATGAATATCTCAGCCCAACCAACTTGATAAAGGTTAGTTGGTTAGTTAGTTAGTTAAAATCTTTATTGCACCAAAACATAGAGTAACAGAGTAATAGATACATAAAACAGATGTCAAAAGGCGGCCTTATCGCAACTGCAATCTCTTCCAGGCAACCGAGTTCTTGGAGATGTTTGACGAAAACAGGTGAGGTGCAAAGTTATAGGCAAGGGACAAGAAAATAAGAAAACACACGAACTGTTTTTGCCTACCAAATAGCAGTTTAAACTCTCATATTAAGCCGTTGCGTAGATCTACGCGAGAATGCATTGTTTAACTATTGTGTCTGATATTCCGGCATACAAGTGTTTAAACCTGCAAACCAATCGGCAGTGATGGTGCACTCTGTCTGAATCCAATATCTAGTCTAAATTGACAGTAAAAATGCAGACCCGTTTGTCTAACGCATAAATTATGTCTAATGATTTTTTGGCTTCATCTTTATCTACTATAAAGAGATAAAGCATTAAAAATGTATGCAAATATATCATAATCGTTATCATCAGCAGCTCAAATGCCAATAATAATACTAATACTGTCTTGCATTTTAAGATAAATATTAATTTAATTACAAAAAACGACATATTTATGTATTTTTTTAAAATATGTAACAAATTATTTACCTCTATGTCTGTTTTTATACATTTAAAAAAGTACCATGACTCGTGTAACAACAACTGAACACTTGAGCTTTGAACAAATTTTGATGGCAACTTATAAGCTTTGTGTAATTACACAGGTTTACATTCCTTCAGATAACAGAGTACTCTGATAAGCCACTCTGAGTGCAATATGCATAACCACATTATCATAACTGGATGCAAATTACTTGCATTTCTCTAATAGGTCCATAGACTATTTAACTGAATGCCGTAGATATGACGTTTCGATATGCTCGAATTAGATTATCTCCGTAAAATAGTAGAGTGCTGATCGTTCTTGTGATTATAAAGTAATAGATTGAGACTTGAGAGGGTCGTAATCAAAGTAGTTTCTACTTGGGAATACAGTTATCATTAATAATAAGTATCTTCATATACAAATAGTTTATAGTCCTTTTTTCGCTCTAAGGCGTTGGATTAAAGCCGCTCTAGATCGGTCATTTTGAAAATCTTTGGGAGATGCCTATGTCCAGCAGTGGACGTTTTGCGGCTGAAATGAATGAATGAATAGTCCCTTTGTCCATTTATATCGAAAAATACCAAAACATTTAGTTTATATTACAAAAGTAACATACAATTACATACCTTGCACAGATCGTAAAAGTTGATCGAGTGAATCATATCAATAAAAGTTTGAGATGCAAACCTTTACTTAAACGTTTTTATTAAATAGTAACATAGCTACAAATCGTTACATTTTAGATAAACGTCCAAACCTCATGTCAATCTGAAAAAGATCATTTTCCATCTTGACCTTACCGGGGAATCAAACCCGGGACCTCCAGTGTGACAGCGCGGATTTCAGTTATATTCTATTTTTATTTATTTATTTAAGTTTATTGCACACAATCTTATGAAGGATTTATTACAATGGGTCAAACTTAATGCTAATGCATTGTCTACCAGTTTGCCTTCGGGATATGTTGAGAAATTGAATAGGGGTGCAAGTGTAGCAAACTAACTTGTAATATTTTCAATAAAATACCTATATAATATTACACCTTATATAATACATATATATATAAATTTCTTATGATAAACTAAACATACCTTATAAAATACATAGATACATAACATAATATATACTTATAATATACATAAAATTATACATATAATACATACATATATCTATATGTATACTATCTATATACATACATATACTAGTTATATAACAGTACGAGTATCATTTGACTTAGAATCACGAATCATAAATTATTTATTAATAAATGAGTCTTGAATTTCTTTACGGAGATAAAGCTTAGTTTAACTTTCGCATTACCGTTCATTTAAAATTTCATAACTACCGTCTCATTTGGCATATCTAAGTCGTTTCCTTTAGTCTATGGGTTGTACCTTTCAAGATCTCCGCTCCGCAGGTTATTCGTAATGACGTGCAAAATTGCAACAAATATGAAACGCATGCGAGCCGCAAGATTCAATCCGCTTTGCAATTAATGAGATACGGCTACTTACAAAGTACAGTCAGGGACAGTCATTACGTTCCCTTTAAAACTAGTGTTCTCTGTGAACTGTAAACCTCGCTAGTCGTAAATAAATTATCAAGCTAAAAAAACATTTTTTTTCACTTCCCTGGACACTCAGCTAGACACAGTTGAATTACGTCCGCAGAATCGCGCATGCCATTAATGAACAATATGAACATACTTATTTCTTTACTCTTAAACTCTTAATAAACCAAGATACAAGGTCAGTAACAAAAGATATACATAAATTTTAAAACTATGTCCTTGAATTTTCACACATATAAACTTTTTTATAAATACAAACAATAGAGAACATGCAATTTTTGTTGCTTTAATTTTAATAAATTTAATATGGAATAGATCACTAGTATGTATAAAAAGAAAATATTATCATTTATTGAACAATACTGGCAGTGACGTAACACGTGTCTGACATAAAGGAGGTTACTCCAAAGGCTGAACGCAAGACGGACGTTACTACCTATCCGCGTTTCAGTGTCAAGCAACATTGAGCATTAATGAATGATGATTAAGTCTAATTTGGTTTGACACAGAAAAAGTACGTCCCTATCGCTTTTTATTTTGTTAGTCGCTGACTCTCATGCTATGTAAGTTTCGAGTTACACAGTACCTTGCTGTATTAATTCAAAAAATATTTCTAAAGTTGAAACATACGTGAATGACATTAGATCCAACTTTCAAAGTTTATATTACGTAGTTAAGCATTTTTGTGCTTAAAAGCGCCTTGAGACTGATTTATCAATTTTATTAATTAGTAAAGTAAGTGTTATTTATATACGGATAAAGCCATAGAATGAAGCAATTAATAAAGAAGATAACGTTATGTTTTACCAGTTCTTATTTCTATATAGTTTCTTTTTCTATTGAAAACTAGCTGTGCCCGCAGGCTTCGCTCCCCGTAGGAATTTCGGGATAAAAACTCTTCTAGGTCTTTTTCCGGGTCTTAAACGATATCCATACCAGATTTCATTTAAATCAGTCCAGCCGTTCACACGTGATGGCGTGACCAAGGGAAAAAGAGATTCATTTTTATATACCTATATAGATTATACAATAAGATCCTACTTGAACTTACGTAAAAAATACTGCATATAAAATGTTTCAAAAAAGATAGCTATTTCAGTTAGATATACGAAAGCTGTCTCAGCAGAAAAGCTCATCTTCTGGTATCTAGAGGAATCACGGTGAAACTCAAGACAAAATTCTACTACCAAGTGATAATATAGTTCTAATACCTAGTGATATATTACATACGACGAATACTGCTCAACGTATTGACTTTTACTTTTATTTTCAAAATAAAGTTGTTCCTCATCTTGAAAGAGTCTATCCCGACTCTAAACTGAGACAAAGAAAGTCAAAACGACCCCCAAACGCAGAATAATAGGCCGTATAAATCACAGTACCGTTACAGACTGCATTGGCCCTGTTTTTGTGATATCGCCTTTGTGTGCTGATTGGTATTGTGACTCACCCTATATAGTAGCGGAGTTTGTTTTGGTGTATCGTAAAAAGAATCTCAAACTCTCTAAGATGGACTTGTTCATTTTGTAAGTAGGTTTTTTACAAGAAAATGACCACAGCTGTAAAACTTGATAGATTTTGAGGAAAATTGACAAATAATTACAGAAATAATTTTCATACTCACGCATCCGTGTGTACGTTAAAAGTACTACTAAAAGTACTACGTACTACCACAGATCCACTCATTTCACTCAAATGTTTTATTCTGTGAGGCTATATTGTATAGCAGTTATCAAGCTAGGTATGTCAGATTTGTAGCGACACACCTTATTTCATATAGTATATATTATATATCGGTTTGCGAACGTCAGGATAATTCTGTCCTTAAATTAAAATTGGATATATTTCATACCTCGGTAAAGCCGACCTCAAATGATTTAGAGAAAATAAAAACCTTTCCGAAAATTTTATTCCTTTAATAGTACATTTTCACTCGTACGGTAATGAATCTATATACATACTTATCAATAAGCTCGGTCGCCCAAGTACTAAAAATTAAAGGGAATATTTTCGCGATATAGCCAAAATTCGATGTTTTTACAAAAACAAAAGACAGGATGTAGGTAATTCATATAACTCAGCTCGGTCGTTTATCAAATATAATTGACATCAATTCGGTGGATCCACAGAATGGTCCCATCACCTGTCAGTAGGTATGAACCTTAAACAATATTGACTGATAAGAATAAAAAACTGACCGATAACTTTATAAATTGGCAAAAAAATAAGTAAGTAATTCAATTTTGAAATTTAATTTTCGTAAGGTTTTTACAGATGCTGTACCTTTGAGGCCCCTAATGGGATAAGCATTATTTACAAAGATACCAAACTATAAGAAATCGATACTAAAAAAAAATCAAACCTGCTACTAGTAACATCGGCGTCATATTTAATTTTAATGAAGGATGTAAAAAAATGGACTCTTTTAACTACTCGTATAAACATATTAAGTTAAGTACAATAAAGTATGCACTACATAATATAAAGTACTTGCAAAGAAGGGAAGAAAAGGTAATTCAAACAATCTCGTATTAGCCTGTCAGATTAAAGCCACTCAGGAGAGTTATGACCTTAGAACCACCATAATAAGGCGTATTCATACTTGTCCAAACAAATAAGACATAAAATCGCAAAGAAAAATGATGAATATTTGATAGTTCATTTTCATCAGTCATTTACACAGTCGATATACAGTAGGTAAGAACTCATCGTATGCGGGCTAACGACCAATAGAAGCCACAAGTCGATTGTCACGCCATCTGAAATTATTTTCCGCGTGCTGTATATCGACTGTACAGTATTAATAAATTATTGACTAGTTAGTCTCCCATGCTGGTCTGGGAGAAATAAAAAAAAACTTAGAAAGTACCAGCTGATTCTCTTCCCACGCAGATCGTAAAAGCCGATCGAGGGAATGGGCAAAAACGCAAATCATGTTAACAGGCGATGCGGCTAGCAACCCATCACTGTATTGATTGCTTTTCCATCTTCTCGCCCACCATGACGCTAAGTGGCTTTTGGGTCTTGCGGCCCTGGGCTCTGCATAGAACCGCAAGACCCAAAATGCTCTGTCTGCCCCATTAGGGATAAAGACGTGATAGTATGTATGTATGTATGACTAGTTAAAACAGCTCCCAGGAAAACTTTCGTAACCCAAACTCGAGTTGCAGTGAAAATGGCTACCTGAATACGGGCAACTGCCCCTGTGACTCACACTATATTTTTATATATATTTTTATTTTTATATATCACACTATATACATGTAAATAAAGTCTCTATTTGCGGCAGCTGTGTAAAAAGTCCTCTCAATCAAAAATTCATAAAAGAAACTGCTTAATGTCTTTAGAGGTCTGTATAGCCGTTAAAAGTCTCAATATACAATTGCCTTTACATTATACCAGGGAGCGGTCAACGCCGCGAGTTATCACGATCTACAGAAGCAGCTGCTGCAGGCGTCAAGAGAATAAGGCTGCGTGCACGACTGCAGAAGCCTTTCATACTGCACCGACACGTGTGTAAACGATATACAACTGCTCTGACTATTGTATATAACTATAACTATAGATATCTAGTATATAGCTCTAGACCGATCTCTTTAATGTGATGTTGCAAGCAATAGTGTTACAAGTCGTGTGGTTTTCAGGCGAGTAGAATAGGGCCACTCCAAGTCCTACCGTGCATGTGGTAGAAGGCGACTTAGGAAATACAAGCTAAACAAACCTTATAAACATCAATGAGACCTCCCCAACACGTCTGGCCAGCGTAGAGAGTATAGGAACGTATCGTGACCTCGGAAAACAGTAGCTATATCGATAATAGGACTATCGATAGTAAAGGCACTATTTGTATAAAGAATGATTGATAGTATTATCTAACATGGACAGTAAACTTAGCTATAGATAGTTTTTCATACGAATAGTAATTACAATATCGATGCAGTCAACAATAAAGATAAACAGAGATATAGTGTACGCGATATACAACGTGTGACATAGCAGTTATAGACCAATCGCTTTAATGTGGTGTTACAAGCAATAGCGTAAACTATCGATAGTCTATCGACATGATCGTGACCTCGGAAAACAGTAGCATATCGATAGGAGTATTGATAGTATTAATTAATACTATCAATAGTATCGATAATAAAAGTATTATTCGTATAAAGAACTATTGATATTGATATGATATTATACCTAGTATTATCTAATATCGATATTATTGTAATATTGTGAGTAAATTTAGCTATAGATAGTTTTTCATACAAATAGAATTTACATTATCGATGCCATCGATAGTTTCTAAATTCAATAGTATCGATAGTTTTAAATTTCATCAATAGTATTGAAAACTATTAAAAGTCCATACTATCGATACTATCGATAGTCCTAACGATATTGTGACTATTTTACGAGGTCAGCAGGCTGTGGGAGGTGTTATGACGGGCTTGAAAAGCCTAATACAAGTCCGAACTTCCGTATCTTTCTAGGTTCACGAGTGAACATAATAGAAGTATAATGTACCCACTCTCTACTCTGTGTTATAAAATTAGGTATTCCTAAAGTACGTATTACTTATAAACCTCACTACAAACCTCAGTGGTTTATGTAAATGTCTTATAATGTTCTGTTGCACCTATTTAGTATAATAAAAAAAACTGTTGGGTTTAATTTCAAGCGTAAAAGGCGTGTTACGTTATTCAAGTAGTTGTAATATGTGTAACACTGACAGCTCTCCACTGCGCTCGCATTCCAGTAACGAGTTTCATTCACGTTTTGAAAGAAAAACAAAAAAAAATAGATTATGCTTGCTGTGATGAAATGTAACATGATTGTAGCAACTGCTATTTAGTTAAGTTGAAAAGTAGCATTTAAAGTTTATAGGACTATGTATTTGAAATGTTTTTAAAATTTTGCAAAGTAGTTTGTTTTCATTTTATTTGATCTTTTTATAATCTTTTTGATCATAAAATTACCTTTGTTTTATATTGCCTGTGGCTATTGGTTTCTTACTTCATTACAGTTTTGAAATTCATAAATTCTATGTATTATTTTTATTACTACAAAAGATGGGACATTTTTTGTTCTTCTGGTATGTAAAGACATAAGTGATTATGTAGTATTAACCTGTCTTGTTGTTTATTTTGAGATCCGCGTGTAATATTTTCAAAATGTAATATACGGGTATGTCGAGTGTAATTTATCAAAAATATTCTTAAACAGAAGCCCAAATGGACGTCCGGGCCTCAGGCACGAGTTTCTGACAACCCTGTGCGAGTGAGTAAATTTTTGTTAAGGTACGGTTTTGTTATTTCGTTCGTTTAATATATTTTCCTATCATAGCATAAATCAAAATAATTACTTTTTAGGCTTCTTAAAGTGAAAGCAACATTCCTTGCAGTAGTTCTTGCGATATTTGATGAAAATCGGTTCAGTCGTTTAAAGGTTATTGGGTGTTAACGTTTCAAAGCTGGGCATTGTAATTTACAAAGCAAATAATATAGATGGCGCTACGGATACACTTACACTTAACGTCGGTAAGAATATTATGTAGTTCCGCCATTTATTGCTATAGATAGTGTCATCGGTTTTGTTTTTTAATTTTGTATTTCGTTCGATACGGAGCCGTTCTCGTAATTTATGTAACATTAATGTCTACTCTGTAAAAAGTAGTTGTGCACATCACTGGGGCAAACATATTATGTTGTATTGAATTTTTAGAACTTTATCTAAACTTTAACAAAAAGCACCAACCGATTTCAATTTCTTTCAGAAATTACTTCCATATCTCCAAATTTCTTCGTTATGTCTTCACCAAATTAATATGGGACCGACATGGGATTAAGGGTTTTCAAATAATCATCAAAATCGGTCCACGGTTGACAAAGATATCGCGTAACATACATACAAGAAAACATACAATCGTTAATAACCTTTTTTTTTAAGTCAGTTAAAATGCGCTTTTTTTCTACTTTGCTGTGTCGTGTTAAGCGGAAGCTCACATTGCGTGATTACGCGTCGTCGCCTACGGCTATTATTTGCCGCACTACCAAATTGCGTTCGTGCGCTTCAGTATTATAACGAAAAACACTTGTTAGAATACTAATTTAAAGTATGCTCGAAAAAAAAGCAATAAAATGTTATGCTGCTCATAAAATGAAAGTAACGTATAAAATGAAGCTAACATACTTATATAATGCTTTTTTCTGAAAAACAAACGGTAGTTACTTAAGGCTCTTTCAAATAGCCTTAGTTTTTTTATATTTTAAATAATTATAAAAAATATAATAAATTAAAAAACGAAGGAAAAATAGAAATAAGAATTGGTTGAGATCTCCACTTTAAGTTCTTGTAAAATAAGTGTATGCAAAAAAATCTTAGTGAAAGAAATTAAAATCATGATATTGCCAAAGTAATATTTTAATGAATCAAAGTAAGATTTTATGTCAAAGACATGTAAAAAATTGTTTCTAACTACAATTTACTAAGCGTTAACTACCTATATTTTTATCTCTTCAAAACGGATCACTCTTTACTCAAACTACGATGTAAAATGAATTAGTAGAGCACGTGCGCCAAACAAGTGTATTTACAGAAATGGTACAAGATCGTGAAGGCCGCGGGTAAAGAATAATAATACCATATTACTTGCGACCGGGCACGGTGAGAGTTCGGCCTAAATCATAAGGTGGAGCGTATATTTAGCCTAGGCGCAAAAGGGGTACCACAAAACTTCGCCACTGACCACTTTCCTGTAGTTTTTTTACATTTTGTATGGGCTCAGTACTCAGACTCGCGGATGAAATCAGTATGAAAGTGGTCGGTGGCCGCGTTTTGTGGTGGCCTGTTTGCGCCGAGTCTTACTAAAGCTTAGATTCTTTTTAGATTCATCATCATCTTTATCAGGCCGTTTTAGTCTCCTCTGCAGGTATACGACCCTTTCTATACTACTAGGGCCATATTTGATCACAGCAGCCAGAGGATTTGGCCTACATTCTCCACGCTGGCCAGAAGGGTTGGTCTCATGATGTTTAAAAGCTTTGTTTAGAGTATTTTCTATGTTGCCTTCTACGACTTTCCGGCAAGATTTGGAGTGGTCCTATTCTACTCTGCCGAAAACCACACGGCATCCGGAAACCACGCGGCAAGTTTTAGATTGTTTTTGTATAATCCGGCATTTGTGTTACGTAAATACTACGTTTCTAGATTAAGATACTACCAAAACTTTATGAATTTAGTTGCAGATAAGGATAGGAATATTTTGCTCTGGATGCCTCCTGTTTGAACTAAGAACGACAATCAAGAACAGTGTTATTAAACAAAATCATAACTTAAAACAGTTTTATTTGTGTCAGAGTAAGAATCATAATATAATTTTAAATTACCTTCTCAAATATATAAAAAGGATTTAATTTTATAATATTTATCATTAAAAAACGTTTATAAATAGACCACCTACCTACTTCTTTAATTTAAAGCTATATTTCTTTCACTTGTACCATTTATCTGGAGGGCGAGTGCAGTAGTTTCAAATGGTACAATCGCTATTTCAAATTGTGCGTCATTCATTTTGACTGCACCCACTATGCACTTGAATTGTGACCAATTTGAGAGCAGACATTTGTAAAATTGCCTACTACTATTTGTTTCTACATTTCCTTCTTTGAAGTTGAAAAATTTATTTATTTTATTTTAAGTTTAGACAGGTTTTCTATAATCAGATTTTAAAATAAGTTCTTACATGTCTTACATACGCACGCGAAATACCAATGACCTTTATTTTTAAGAAAGGTTAAGCTTCTTTAGGACTGTAATGTCGCAATCAAGATTAGTCAAGTGTTATTGGTTATACCAAAAGTGGCCGTTTTTCGTAAAATGTGCTAAAAAAGCTTTATATTCACACAAACTGTAAACAGTTCATAAAATAGTTTAAAGGGTAATCAGCGGCTTTATCAAGATAGAATTTTAAATTATATCTCCATTTTCTTTCAAATAATTTATTTTTAATGAAAACAGCACTGGACCCCTAAAAAATTCAGGTTAATATTCTATATAATTTAGACTACGTTACGTTAGACCCTGTATTTAGGACTTGGTTTGACAGAGGAAATTGACAGTTGAGTTTACAGATATAATATATTTTTGAAGGTGCAGGCATAGAAAAATGTTCCCTTAGATAACTGAGTATTGAATTGGAAGTGATAACACTCCGCAATTGTGTTTAAAATTGTAAAAAAATCGTAATAATACGTTGATCTTTTTTATCCCAATTGCCCTCTTAAAATTATCTTCATACTAGATTAAAGGTATCTAATCTATCTTAATATTATGTATCTTACTACACTTTCCTATTATTTACAAGACAATATAGAAGCAAACTAATAAATCATAGTCAATGGAAAGTCTTTAATAACGATATTATTATTTGCATAATTAGTGACGGTTATTGTTTCAGTGACATTAATTATTTTCTATTAAGCGTACTGTCAGCTACAGATAAAAAACAAAATATTAAAGCAATACTGAGTCGACACGCCTTGATCTATCATGTGAACCTTTTTTAGGGTGGGTAATAGACCAGGATAAATTGTTTAATGGATTAAACTACCTACTTTAATATACCTATTAAAGTCAACGTGTGTAACAAACAAAAGTTTTTTGACGAAGATATTATCAATTGTTTTTTTAATTCATTTTATTGAAATATCTAACAAGAACAATATTAATATATAAAAAGATTTCAAGGACGTCCTTGACATACATATTGATGACCTTGAAAAGACCATATTGCGCGTGACGTCACATTCATTACGATCCACTTCGGTAAACCACGCGTGCTTTGCCGAGGGGTGGGTAACAAAGCGTGTAAACTTCTGCCACTGTGGTAATTTTATCAAATTTACACAAAGTCATTGACTAGAGATACACCTGTTGGTGTTTGATTTAAATACGAGTATAAATTAAAATAGGAACAGAACGGCAGAAATGTAGGTAATAATATTTCGTAAAAATGTCTGTATATAAAAAAAAAAAAACAAGAAGTTATCTGAGTGTAATATGGATATTTGTACTCATGTGCAGTAAAAAAAAATTGTAACTAAACTTTGTTAACTTGATAGTCGTGTTAATAGGGATTAATAAATTTTTAAAAGTTAAACTTAAGCTAAATCATGCAAGAGCTCTCAAAATAACACAGGGTCATAAAAGAATCACAGGTTCATAGACTAGGAAAACCACTAACATGGTTAAATTGAAAAGTTGCATATCATCCAGTATCTAAAGATCTAGTTATTTTAAAGCAGTACATAGATGCAATCGATTAACATTACTATTTAGCATTAATATGCGATTTTAAACCTCAAAACAAATTAATTTATACAACAACAACAAAGAAATGGTATAATTTTATAAATCTGAAAGTAACAACTTTGGAAGTAACAGATTGTTATAATATAATATAGTTATACAGCTATACTCACTATATTATCAATAGTAAATTCATATTGAATTGTTTCTATACAGAAAGATTACATCATTCTAAGTTCCGCTTGGATATACCACGTGGTGCGATACTGTGGGGTGGGTAACCAACCAAGTCATTGCTGACAAGTGGCTGAACAATTGGTTTGTTAAACAGGTGATAACACTAAACATATTAATTCAGTATCGTGACTAAAAGTTCCGCTTGGGTGTACCACGCGGTGCGTTACCGTGGGGTGGGTAACAAGCCGTATCATCTCTGGTGTAATAGCGAGTAAAGTGGCACTTAATTTGACTTTGACTTTGACTTTGACTTTAATTTACAACCAAATGGCTAAGCTTAAGGAAATAATGAGCCAAGTATGAGTTGAACTCGCGGACGAAGGGTTCCTTACCATTATCTATAAGAAATCTCGTTTGTTGTATTATCCTTAGTAATATTATAAATGCGAAAGTGAGTTTTTATATTTGTTTGTTTGTTAGCACTAAACGCTTCAACCACTGAACCTATTTAGATGAAATTTGATATGGATAAAGTTTGATACCTAGAGAAGTACATTAAATAGTTTTTATCCCAAAATTCCTATGGGAAACGAAGCCCGCGGGCGCAGCTAGTTTTATTATAATGTAATATTTTTTTTTAAAGAAAATACCCATCTGAATATTCTGTGAATATTTCAAGCGCCTACTTATTTCTGTTATTAATATCAAGCAAAAAACGGCAAAAAAATGCGTTTGTTGTATGGGAATCCCCCTTAAATATTTATTTTATTCTCTTTTTAGTATTTGTTGTTATAGCGGCAACAGAAATACATTATCTGTAAAAAAAATTGACTCTCATTTGGCTATCACAGTTCATGAGACATACATACATCCTGGTGATAGACGGACAGACAGACAGACAGACGGACGGACGGCGGAATCTTAGTAATAGGATCCCGTTTTGACCCTTTGGGTACGGAACCCTAAAAAAAGAAACGTAAGTTCTTTTAATGATATATGACAAGCTTACAAAGACATGTTATATCGTAACAGCAAACTTCGCATGGGTATATCACGCGGTAAGTTACTGTGGGGTGGGTAACAAACCGTATCATCTCTGGCGAGTAAAGTGCCGCTTAATTTACAATCAGATACCTAGTTAACAGGTGGTTAGAAAAAAAGGGGGAAGTCCCTTATTTTCTATCTGCTGATTATCTACTATACTAAAAAGTAAATAAAATTACTGTAATACATAGGACTGATATAATGTAAGAAAAAAGATTACAAAGAGTGTCTGAGCCGTTAATGATGTGTATGTTAAAAAGAAATCAATTTTTATATAGGTATTTTAAGTAAATCCCTCAATGTTTTCCGCGTAGAGATTGCGTTTTGTTTCCTTAGTTTTGCGTTTTGTTTTCCTAACTTAGGTAAATAAATATTTTGTTACATACGTCTAACTAACTCAGACATCTTTAATAATCTTGAAATTATTTTTTGTATAGGATCAAATAAAATGAGTACAAATTGAGACAAAATTCAGACAACTTGCTTACCTTCAATGAAATTGAATAGGTAAGTACTTCGTAATAAGTCTATGAGACAAAGGTTTTATTTGTAAGTACGTCAAATATTATGTAAGATCATAGAAACATAAATATATATACAAAGAAACCTATCAAAAACTATACATTATGTTACAGCAGAATTTAAAAATCTGTTCGTACAACATCATATTTATCAACAATAGGATCCCATGCCATTCAATTATGATTTAATAACTCCAAAACAACATTTACATTGAATTAGTATGCACTGGATAGCGTATACATCAATCACTGTGATTGATCAACAAACGGACAGAATGACAATGTTTATAGTAAATAAATTGCGGTCTTGTGTTTTAACTTTTTTAACTTATATTCTTCATAATTTATGTGAACCTGAAACTACGTTTTGTTTATAAAATGTTAGTACTTGGAACTTAGGAACTTGATTTTTGAATATCGATATATTTGATTAACCGTCTGTTATGTTACACTAAACATACATGTTTCTTTCTTATAAAAATAGATTATAAGTATACGGTATCCAGCTTTTTTTAAAGCTTTTTCGAATGATGCAAAATTTTACTGTTTTCATAGAGACATTCAGTCCATCAATAGTGAGTGGATCATTTCTGGTTTCCGTAAGTATATTTCATTACCCTTCCATTATGAATTACACTAAGATTACTCTGAAAAAATACCTTTTTCTGAAAACTACCTCAATTTCAGCTTAGCCTCACTTCACACTAGTATTTTTATTTAAGTTTATCACGTAGATTGACTATAATTTTAACTTAATTTAGATTTTTATTTTAGTTTTTAGTTTAATTTTATTGTTGTTTTATTCTAAATTAACCTATTTCGTATTACTGCACTTTGCAAAGGTCTCTCCCATGTCCTTCCATCGGTCACTCAAAATGTGTGAATAAATGAATAAATAACTTTATTATTTTAATGGATGCGCCACGCGATGCAGCTTTAGAAAAAGTTATTTTTCTTAAACTTAAATTTTTTTTAAGGCGCATCTACCAAATAGTTCGTGATGAGCAGACCATAGCCAGACACCACACCGTTAAATTGTATTACGCACATTGTATGCCCATTGCTGGGCACGCTTCGTCGCGGTCGTGACGTCTGGAATTAGTGGACAAAAAGTGGGCACCCAGGAATTTAATTAAAGTTTAGTTACAGTCAGTTTTATACACATTTCGTAATGATAAACTTTTGCTGCGATTTGTTTGCGTATTGTTTTTTTTACATCAACAATAATTTTTATGTTTTTTTAAAGTTTGCATATTAAATATTTCAAGCTTAATTCAGTCTACGCTACCTATATTATAAAAAAATATGTTTTCTTTACCAAAAATAATTTGACGCAGCAATTTTAATCGTATGGTCCGTAATCCAATATTTGTAGAAGTTTTAAGTAAAATAAAATTATGAAAACAATTTAGGTATGCTACTTACTAAAAATTAACATACATAAAAATGTATACTATACAAATGAACTTTATTGCACCATAATAAACACAAAAAATTACAAAAACAACAAGAAACAATATAGGCTCAAAGGCGGTCTTATCGCTATAAATGCAATCTCTTCCAGACAACCTTTGGGTGGAGGACCCAATTAAAAAAAAAAAACCTAATATGACCTGCATCGAATTATACATTATAGTTCACTTACATTTTACCTATTTTTAAAGTTCGAAGGATGCCGTTTGTCAATGACACATGATATATCTTTACTATTATATTAACTTACACTCTTTCTAAGTCTACTTTATCAAAAATCTTTAAAAAGCAATATAAAACCTACGATCCATTTTTCTCACCCGACTACTGGTATTATACTAAATTGATAAAAAAGTACACAATCAACCCGTCACTGTTTAAATCAAGGCTTGCAAATTCTATATCCTTTTGTTTTGCATTCTTTTTCGACGTAATAATTGCGTTAAATGAGTGGGCGGGACTTAGTCCGTACGGTTGCATTTCGGTAGGACACAGATATAGGTACACAGTTGATGGAATAGACCATACATTTTTATCGCCTATGTATAAAAATGTAATAGATGTAGAATAGATAGATGGCTTATTTATTTAAACGTTATTGCATACAAATAACATTGTTTAAGTGGCAGATCTAATGTCATATAGCATTCAAAATCAATCACCGGTCAATCATTCTTTAGACTAAGCATAAAATATGTTTGGATAGCGTAATACAATATTATACGTCGCTTATTTTGAACTGATTTTAATTGTATTAACTATTTATCTCTACCGTATTTTTTTGTCACAGACTGAACATTATTTTTAACATAACATCTGTTATTAATTAAACGCTAACTACAAAAAGTAAGTCTTTCACATATTTTATAACCTTCTATATATAATTTTATTGAGAAATAAGAAATATATACGTGATCAAATAAATAAAACTTAACAAAAAACTAGATTGTTTTATAATAATAAACCATAAGTAAATCTCCTGCCCGTAATTAATTATTACTACTACTAGAAATAACTAAAATCCATTCAGCTTTAGCACATCCAGTGTTATTATACCTAACTCTTTTTAATACCCGTAAGCTTAGTAATTATTTAGTAATTGGTGGGCCGGGTAGTAGGTACTGGTAGCAGATATATCACGCCCGAGATTAAAACTTAAAACGAAATCTGGTGTATTCTCCTTAGGACTTAATACTGACGAGGACGAACAAATTATACGAGAATTTTGTTCCAAAATTGAAATATTTATAGAAAATAAAGGTAAGAACTCCAAAATTGAAATATTTATAGAAAATAAAGGTAAGAAAACTGAAAACAAATAAGTTCACCGAGCCTGATCCTAGATGGCGCTGCGCGCAAACTAGCTCACGCCATGGTAGGCTTTAGCTTTTTAACTTACAAAACCTATGTTTTAAGCACATGGAAATTATTGTAAAACATCTATTCATTTGTTTAGAAGGTCGAAACATCAGCGAGAAACAAATGCAGAAGATATTTCCCGATTCTTCCCATATGTATCTATTAAATAATAATTTAGTAAGAGTAACAAAATAATACAAATTCATAGATTGTATCATATTTTTGTTTTTAAAACAAATAGAATACACCGTTAGTTTTGGTATATTGTAGGTCAAACATTGTGTAAGTGGCCAGCATCACTAGTGTCAGAGCTTTTAAGGCTGCCTTCTGCTAAGTATAGGTAGCAAATTTGGCAACTGCCAAACAATAGCAGCTTGTAGTAAATAATTACAGATTAGATGCATTCTCTTGAGTCCGTATGGAACTGGATGTACCCGTAACTCTATTTACGAGAACGCCTCGGGCTTCTTTTTATTTTTAATCTGTTTTATTGTTTGCTATGCAATCTGTGGGATGAAAGCTAGCTATATCTACAGAGATAGCTTTCATCCCATGGATTGCGATTAGTTTTGAGTATTTATTTCATTATATTGTTATTTTAAATATATTATTTCTGTGAACATTTAAGTGTTTCTTAAATGTCTGCATATTAATTATGTATGGATGTTTGTTTTGATTTCACTACAAAACAACTGAACGGATTGAAATTCATTCTTAGAGCCTACGTGTGGACCCTATCAGTGATGGATATTGTTGGGTACGTCTTAAAAAAACATTGACCGTCTTATTGTAAAACGCAGACTAACTTTGTTACTAGGTTTAAACCACTATCCGACCAAATCAAATTGACATATAGTAATATGCCATTATCTCATCTGAAAATGTCAACTTGATTAGGTCAGATAATGGTTTAAACCTGGTAACAAAATAAGTCCTCGTTTTATAATAAGACGGTGAGGGTTTGAAAAGATTATTTTTGATTCAGTGTCTATAGAGGTAAGTTAGCGAAATATTAAAAAAAAAACTTGTTAGAGATAGGCAACTAGAAACAGATTAATTCTGATGTAGGTATAATAAAAATGATTTAGAAATGAAAATACCCATGAAAATTATTGTAAATTAATACTTTTATTCTTATCCATATCCTACGCTTTAACATTATCAGTACATTTTGCTAATACTCTGCCCTGTGTATTTGTAAAGAAGGTAAGTTCCAGGCTTTAAATTCTAATTTTAATCTTGATTCACAAAAACAACCGCTATTAATTTGTTTAAAAGACAGTCTACATGAAGTCAAACTCTTGCAAAGTTAATAAACTGATCATTTTATCCCTCTCTCGTATAGCCGATAGTATTCGTTTGTTTTAAAGTACAACATTAAATACGTAAATTTGTTATCCACATTACACAAAAACGTACTTTTGTTTTTTATTTTAAAAAGAAGTGAATGTTTTCCTATGTAACATTTTACAATTTTTAGTTTAACATTTAAAAAAATTGTTACTTGTAGTCGTAGGAATAATTTTCAAAAATTTTGTAAATACTATTATAGGCAATTAATTCATAATTATTCAGATGTTTTTAGTAAGTATTTTTATTTAATGACTAAGATGAGTCAATACTCTAATATTTAGAAACTTTTATTTTATTAGTTGTAAGTAGCTATATTTAGATACGACACAAGCATTAATATTGTTCTAAATTTTCATTCTTGTTTGCACCTGTATTCAATACTGTAATCGTATACGACATAGTTATTTTCTAAATATATCTCCCGTATCTATAGCATGCTTAGATGTGGAAATCAAATGCATTAGCACTTTGAAACAATGAGGTACTTACCAAAGCATAGTTTTACTAAAATTCCTAAAATCCCTAGAGAACTTAAAATCTTTTCTTCAAACGGATAAATAATTTAAATAATAAACTTTATTATATTATAAGTTTAATTATCAATATATCAAACGTGAACTTCGATATGGTTACATAATTTGTATTTTTTTAATTATACTAAAGATTCTAAACAAGATATGTGATTTTTATGCTTATTTTTAAAGTAGCTAGTTAAAAGCAGATTATTTTTTTTAACATATTTGACTTGGCGTGAATAAAACATCTCATAACTTAAGAAGTTCACACTACTATGTCACATTTAAATTCATAAGCAACCTTTTAACAAATTTCTTTCACTTTAAATTAATCGTGTCGTTATCGACATTGGGAAGTGCCAATAAACTAAAAATGTCGTCGGCGAAACTCAAACGTTTGATTTTTGGAAAAAAGTGGATAAAATAAACAAGGTGACTGAAATGAAGCTATAAATTGTTGAAAGCGGCTCTTTTGGTCTCGCATCTAACAAATTAACAGGCGATTAAGCTACTGATTCGGGTCAAAAGTGCTCTCGATGGTACATTAATGGGAGACAACAAATAATGTTGATAGAGTTAGTACAGTTGCGTAGAAAAGTTTATAATTTGTCACATAGTTATAGCCCTCTCATTTTATCGTACCTTATTTGTTATATCTCGAAACTGGTTATAGGCTATGTGATGTCAATAAATTCAATAATGGCGCCCTCTATAGGCTAAAAAGTAAGTGATTAATAAAAAAAAACATAGTCGAAGCACGCCATGTTTAAATGAAAGCACTTGAAATGAAACGAGCAGGCAAAAATATATACATTTTTAGACTTTGATCCCAATTTTGAGTAGTCGGATTTTGTTTGTAAAATAAATAAATAGTGAGAAGGGTTTAGTACTTTTCTATCTGAGCATACCAAATAAATTATGTTAAACTTAACGACGGCCTCTCAGATGGCTGATAGTGACATAAACCAAAAAATTGATTCAACAGCGATTAGTCTTGCCAAATATTGTGATAATTTACTATTTACATTAATTATTATAATTTACCGTTTTTAAGAAATACGAGTGTATAAAGTGACAAAATAACTGTTTAATCCAAAGTAATTTAGCTTTTTAATGTGATCTAGATTTTGTTATCATTGATCTAGGTTTCATGCTATAAATTATAACTGAAATATTATCGTATTTTTAGAATACTCATAAGTGTTTCCTGTCGGTAAATATGTTTGTGTACTATGTTTATTATATTTATAAATAGTTGAATGACCTGGATTAAAAAATAAATAAAAAGATTGTGCTTGTTCTGGCCATATCGATCATTATAATTTATTTTAAAGACACTAAATTTAACTAATTTGAGGTCAAAATTAAAACTGTTTTACCAACTTTCTAGTAACATTTCACAGATTTACTATCAAAGTATTTATCAAAAAACCAGTAAATACAGGAAGTGCACATATTATCGGATTCTGCAAATGTTTATGGCCACCAATTAAACGTGAGAAAGTTGTTAAGTAATTTTATCTAACAACATGCCTTTTGGAAATGTAATTTAGTCTAGTTTAGGTGAGAATATTGAGTCAGATATTTAGATAAGATTGGTCTATAATAAAATATTTTCACCAACAATTTGATAAAAATTACTCAAATGTACTTAAGACTTTTCCATTTCTTATTACAGTTTTATTTTGAAACCACATGTCAAATTTAGGTAAAAATTTGTAGTTTTAAAGAAATCGCAATTACCTAGGGTTATAATTGGTTTCCTATGGTAAATTATAAACTGAAAAGAAATTAGAAGGATGTAGAAGTTTCCTATACTGATGGTCAAAAATGATATAACACACTATATTCTATTTCGAGATCATATTTTGACTTTGAAAACCAGTTGTATGCCTAAATATGTGCAATATCTTTGAAATCACAAAATTTTGCCGAAATCAGTCATGTCATTTCGAAATAAAACGTAGATTACGTTTGTATGGAAAAGTGTAATTTGGTTTAGGGTAAGGGGAATCTTACTGACATGAGTTAAAACAAAATCTTACTAAATATTACTTGCATTATTATTACGATCGATTACTTATAAAGCCACTTTTCTTTTATTATTACACCTGAGTATTACACATTATTATGTATTTAAAAAAAGAAGAAGAAAAAACACGTGATAATTTTGAACTTTAATCTGGTAAAAAAAGATAGAGCTATAATTTTGTTTTATTAATTATGTCTTTATTTTTTCAGTTCTCACGAAAAGCGACTACTTACTAATCAAATAGGTACTACCATTTAAACTGGAACGCTGTGAAATCTTTCTATTAAAATATTCCACGTCAGAAATAAATCAGTCGAGATTTGTTATCTTTCGTAGATGAACAATTTCGATTCCATCTTACCATAAGTCAGTTCAAACTATTTAGTTTTAAATATACCATAAAAAAGTAGTTACCAGTCTGGTTAAAATATTGTACTTTTAAATCAGCTGAGTATGTGAAAGGTAAGATGATTTCGTGTTACAGATGGCACGTATAAATTGCAGTGAAAGCATGGAACGCCATCAAACGTTTGCTTACACCTATACAATGATTGGTTCTAGTCTACCCTATTGGTTGTGGAGATAAGACAACAGTGACACTATGTGAAAACCTGTAACCTCGTCAAATCACCTAGGTTTAGGTTTTAGGTAGTGGACTCCGCGCTCTTAAGCGTTACCGCAACCAGGTAAAAATTTTGTTTTAATTACATTTAAAACATCTGCTTCAAATACATACCTACATACGTTTTTATATATACATATTTATATTGTGTAAGAGGTGGTATTATGGACTCTTTGTTACGTACTTATTCGAAATTAAGGTAAATATGCACTGAAATATCCGATCTCTACTAATAACGTTAGCAATAATGATCGCATCATCAATACAATTGGCAGCAAATATCACACCACATTTTTTTAATAACATAGAAAGTACTCCAGTGCTTAAAACAGTCCGCATCATGTCTCACCAACTAGTCTCATTTATTAAACAGGATCCCGATGGACTGGTTCCGAAGGTATTTGCAAGCTATTTACAGTTTATGAATAAAAATGACGCGACGTAATCGAGGCTTTGTAATTTGCTGACCAGACGGGAGAAAAAAAGGGTTGCGTACAACATGAGTAAATTGATGAAGAGCTAATTATTATTTTCGTAAAACACGAGTAAAGTAAAGAAAAATCAGTAAAAAAATGTTTCCAAGTTGGATCCATATAAATAATGAAGCAGAGTTCTTTTTAGTAGCATTGGTTTTTGTTTTTTGAAACTTCTATAGGGCCGTGAGCATAAACGCTTTGATTCAGATTATTGCAGATATTTGAATGCAATAATGATTTCAAAATTTAGGTACATACGAGGTTAATGTAAATAAATTTACCAACAATAATAAAAGCATTATAAAGGAATCAACAAATATAAAATATATGACATATCACACAGATTCTGCTGGCCCTAAAGTAAGTTTTTTAAAACTTGTGATGAGACACTAACTAAAATATAACTATATTTTATAATAAACACATAAATAGAAAAACACCCAAGACCCAGGAGAATTTGAAAAAGTCCATCTTCCAACTTGCCCTTACCAGGGATCGAACCCAGAACAACCGAGTGGCGGGTACCAAAACGCCATGGAGGTCATCATTAATAATCTGATTAATAGACACAAGGTTGTAAAGACTAGAGACACAATTTCCTATAAAAACTAGTATCGAGTCGACCATTTATTACAGAACCTCAAAAGTAGTCGGAAGTCAAAGCTACAATAAAAGATTCGAACATATAAACTCGTAGCGAACACAAACACATAGACGAAGTAAAAATCTAAATAGATGCCATAAATAACCTCTGTCGGCATCCAACTCACCGACTTTTTGATGTCTCCGCTAACCAATTTATGACAAAATTTATTAGATCGACTTTTCATTTAGAAAAATGGCGTAGCTATGCCAAATTGGACGGTACTTTTCAAAACCTGATCGCTGCAACGGTCTTGTAACTTGTAATTGGTTGATAAATCAATTGATTCTCAAGTATCACTTATGCCGCTATGGGTATTGATTTAAAATAGGCAATTTAATTAAGGAACGAAATTCTCATCAATAGGTCGTTAAAGGGAATTAGCATAAATTGTATCATATTAATAAAGCGTACACATACGTTAAAGTGAAATTCGTGACTCGGTTTCATGTAAGCTAAATTAATGTGAGAATTTTTCTTATTAGGTTAATATATCTGAGATTTTACACTAAACATACATTCCTGATTTTGAGATAAGATTTTGACTAAGTATGCAATACAATTTTCTAGAACATGCACCTATATGTTTGAAAGTGTAACTAATTTTATCATTTAATGTTTATCACAGGACATGAAGTATATTAATAGTAATAGTGAGAGCTCCCCGCGACGGAAAGCTACCGCAGGTGATAAGGGGGCTGGCTGCTTTGCTACTCAATGGATCAGCATTGCTATCCAGCGAGAGAACGCAGCTAGCGTTCTTGCTACCATGCCGCATGGGAAACATGTTTTGTTTTTATCTTATTTATGTTTAATTTATAGTTAAGTTTTTGTGACGGTCGCTACCCACATTAGATTTATATTTTCTGTCATACTGTATGTCACTTGTTCTAATAGCCAAAGTCTACCGCTAGCTCCCGTGTTGCCTTGACGTTGTAGTTTTATTTACCTGTTCCTGATTTTATTTCTTTTTACTAAATAAAGTAACACAATAGAATTCTTTCATAGACTAGAAAAAGTTTAAGAAAACTCTGTTTATAAGACCATTTTCTCTCCACCATGATCGGTGATCCACAAAAAGGCAATTAAATCAGATAAGTTCAGACACGTTTTAATAGCGCCGATACAAAAACAATTACTCCCGATTTCGTTCATTCCTTATCTAAGAGTAATGCCCCCATAGCTGAATTACTTTTACCGGTAGTTACTGGGGCCACAGGTTCGATTACCGAGGGAATGTTTATGGCTCCTCTCGTCACGAACAGACGCAAATTGAAATTACTACTTTTTAGAAGCTAATTTATAGTTGGGTGAATATTCAGTCAGATGTTAGCTATCGAATTGGTCTACACGGATTTCTTGGTAGAGTTTAGATTTTTATCTAGGCGGGTCGATAGGGTAATTATTTTTGATTAGGTATGAATTTTAAAACGCGATAACATCTGCTTTATAAAATTGTTAATGCTGACTGATTGCGTACAAGCTAGGTCGGTGGATATTAGTCGGTGAAAGCTATGAATTTGCACAGGCTTAGGAAAGCATTACGAGTAGTTTTAACAAATAAATATAAAGGGACAAATTACACAGATTGAGCTAGCCAAAAAGTAAGTTTGAGACTTTTGTTATGGGATACAACTCAACGATACTATATTACATTATAAATACATATATACATAAATATCCAAGACCTAGGACCATTTGAAAAAGGGCATTTTCCAACTTGCCCTGACAGGGGATAGAACCCGGAACCTCTGGGTGGCGGACTAGCATGGTGAACACTACGCCACGGAGGTCGTAAATTTTATTAATACTTAAGCACACACAAAATTTACTACTTATTATTAATCATAGCAACTGAAACACGCGCATGTTGTTAACTTTCATAATTCTTAAAATCCGTCTTATTATAAAACGCAGACTATCTTTGTTACTAGGTTTAAACCAATATCCGACCAAATCAAGTTGACATTTTCAGATAAGACAATGACGTATTACTAGATATCAACTTGATTTGGTCGTATAACCCTTTAACTGTCGGACGCCCGGAGCGGGCGTCTGATGTATTGTGTCTGCTATGCCGACATTCGAAGGGATAATGGTTCAAACCTAGAAAGACGACTAATAAGACGGATACAGTATTTTAAATGAGCCCAGTCACACAACTAAAATAAAAAGGTACATAAAAACAATATCATTGTCAATGTGGTCTGTGACGTGATGGATATCCAATGTCAATAAGTATGGTTCTGTGGTGAAATATGAGTGAATTGTTTGCGGTGGCCTCTGTGGCCTGAGATGAGCCTTGGTCAAGATCAAGTGGCAGATGGTTATGGACCTCAGCAAAGTCATGGACGTAAAAGCAAAAAAAACATTCAATAGTAATGATCCACTTTAAAAATTGGTTAAGAAAGTGCCTTACTTGAAGGAACTCTTTTATCTCTTGTACTGTGTATATAGAAAGGATTTTTTTAAAGTTTTAATTACCACCTTTTATTATTTTGAATTCGTAGTTCCACCTTCAGGGAAGTGTACAAAAAATTATGTTTATTAAAAAGTATACTATACGTATTTTTTCTTTTCTCTCATTAGCAAATAATAACAAAGATACAGCATATTAAAATGTTGCGTGACGTCACGATTACTATGATTTTGAACCGCAGTAAAATCACCCCCACTCTAAAACTTCCAACAGCTGTGTATTCGTAAATTTTGACTACTTTGCTAAACGAAAAATTATGCGTTCTTTATTTTTGCATAATCTAGCTGACGGACTTTAAAATAATATATTTGTAATCTAGTCCCCATTCCTATTGTCAGGTTTAGTGCAATACCATCAAGCTAAACACGGTTTTCAGATCTTAAAATCCTAGACTCTTTCTGCCCCGTTGGTGATATAGAGGTGATAGTGTATTCATTTTAATTTGCTTCATCAAAACCAAATCAACAAGTTGTACATGTAAATTTATCACATCAAAACAGACAGTTTCCAATTTATGTCCCTTAATATGGTTACGCTTGTATCAATGGATTTAATTTCCTGTCAAAACTAATAACAGCATCTCATATAAGTAGCTGTTTTAAATGGTCCATTTCTTAACAGGAAGATAGCGTATCCGTATCCGCAACTTATTTATTATTATAGTAAGAATCAAGAACCAAATTAATGTTGACCAGTGGAAACATTTTGTGAGGAAATTACTAATATATAAAGCTGGATTCACACTATTACAAAGTCATTTTATTTATATTCCATGACCTCTGTGGCGTAGTGGTAGACAAACTAGTCCGTCGTTCGGAGGTTCCGAGTTTGACCCCTGGCCAGGGCAAGTAGGAAAATGTTCTGGGTCTTGGAAGTTTATCTTTAAATGGATCTATCATTTAAAAAAAAACTCGCTGAGTTAATATCCTACATCACAAGTTTAAGCTTGTAATGATCGATTAGAATTGAATTGATTAGAATTAATAAACCAAAACAGGCAATGTAATGGTGGAACTTATATTAACTATTTTATTATTTCATAAATCTTTTACTTTTACCTAAATAAAAAACAGAGTTTATGACGATAAAGTCAGAATAGTCAAAACTATTTTAATAGGTATGTGTAAAATTAAAATACTTTTATGTTTGTAAGACCTTTTCTGAACTAAGCGAATTAATAGTTAAACGAATAATAAGGAAAACTATTTTACATTTGGAAGATTCTATCGGCCTTTACTGCGTCATTATCAGATACCACCTAATTAACAGATACTTATGCCAGTTAATAACATAAAATTAAACCACTGTGAACAAATGTTATGGTGTCCGCTAGTTTATTTACGATGCGACGCTATGGTATAGCCTTAAACAGTATGGTTAATATCGCCACACTTGCCGAATGTTCCGCGCCGAAAGTTTGGATCAATACGATATAGTTATGTAGTAACGCATTTTACAGTTCCAGTAACTCGTCAGAATATGTTGATGAAGACATTTTCCATTCTATGTCTAAAAACAATGCTTATGTTTAAACGTTAGGCCCAATTTACATTGCGGCATAATCATAATGAACTTCCTTATAATCATATAATGATCAAACCATAGATATAGTTGTAGTGTGTGTAGTTGTTGTAGTGTTGTAGATGTTATGGTTCAAACTAAATTTGAGCGCGTGAAGTGCCGAAAGAAAATCAGCGCAACTCGGCGCAACGCTGTAGTTTGAATATTAATCAATTGACGTGAAGATCACTATGCTATGTAGGGTTTCATTGCTTCGATTCGATTCAATTCTCTTTTACGTCGAACTTGCAGCCTTTAAGAAAAAACTGCAGTTTAAAAGAATGCCATGACAACCTACATGAAAGAAAATCTCATTTTTCTTTTCATACTTCTTTTACAAGCCCGCCGAACATTCGGCAGGTGTGGCGAGGCCGAAACAAATACCGATCCGAAATTTTATAGAACGGTAAACGCGGGAAATCTCACATTTGTCAACTATAACGACTGTACTTCCGACACCGAAACGCCACAAGGAAGCTATACTTTTTTAATTACTATTTTATATGGAGCCAAAAGTAAAAGTATAGTAACGGTAGGCGACAAAATATTGCTTGTAAAAATTAAGGCTTCCGTTTTATGTTCAAAAGGTATCTATCTATATTTTTATGTATACTCTATCTCAATGTTGGTACATCTTTCAAAATGTAGCGAAATACTAAAAAAAAACAAAGAAGATTGCAGGAAGGCGCTGGACGCAGTCGATTCCGATCGGTCGTTTTGGAAATCCTTGGGAAAGGCCTATGTCTAGCAGTGGACTTCCTAAAGCTGATATGATGATGATGATGACACACACACACAAGTTAACGTTTAAATTCCGTATGCGGAAATTCTTTGCGAAACGTTGTATAGCGCAGTTCTTCAGGATTTAATGAAGTCATAAAAGTTTCAGTAATTTTGTTACACTTCTAAGTATACACTCTTCTATTGCTTGTCTGGGAGAAAAGAAAAACTTAGACTGTACCAGCTGCTTGTCTTCCTTTGTAGATCTTAAAAGCCAATCTGAATGGGCACTATTGGTCTTGCGGCCACGGGTTCTGCCTTTGAGTGAAAAAAAAAAAGGTGTGATCATGTCATCAGTCAGTCATCATTATCATCATTCTCCTCGCTATTTCCCTATTTGTATAGTACCTATAGTATATATATAGTAATTACTGCCTTGCCTTATTTTCTTGTCTCATGATAGTCATAATTAAATTGATTATTTCACTCATACTTTAAGGCAACGGCCAAATTATCAATTCCATACTTAATAATATTCATACCTTAATAAATTTCCCTATGCATAAAAAGCGTATACAAATTCATCATGTATTTGGGAAGTTTTTTGCACAAAAAAGTACGAACATTAATATTGTAAGCAATAATTACTCTCACCTAAATACTTCACGCGTCCATTTATAACCAATATTGATACTTTAATAAAAAAGAAACATTACCATTTATAGAATGTCAATTAAAATTCAGTATTGATTCTCGTTAGTAAGTCGAGCATTTCTTTCGTTCGCACTATTACTTAGTGTAATAAATTGCCGGCATGCATGTCAAAGTTTGATTCTCAGGCTACAACGGACACGGTTCAATAAAAAAAGTAAAGTAACTTTGATTAATAAAGGTTTACACACGTAGCTCGGCTAGTGGCTAATGTGTTTGACCTCCCATCTACGGGTGTTAGCATTTGAACTATGCTCTTAATATTCGACCACGAATCACCAACCAAACGTTTCCCATTACCCATCAAGCGGCAGTCACGACAAATTGTATTACAATCAACAGTTATCTATCATAAGACAAGGCGGTTTCATATTATACAGCTACCACTGCTTCTTTTGTCTAAGCAACTAACTTCAGATCTTATTTTAAAAGAGCATTGAATAACATTACTGCTTCGTAGTCATCTGTTGAGTTATGATGGTACAGAGGCGAGTGTGATGTATAGACATATATCAACTATCAAATCGTTATAACTATAAACACTCGTTTTACAATTAACAGACTATATTTGAATAAATTTAAGTCAATTTTCAATAGCATCACCATAAATCTGTTTATCAAATGGATAATAAGTGAGTAAATGATTTTATATATGACAGTGCCAATAGAATATATTAGTGTATTTAATATTATACATCACATGAAAGTCAATGATGTATTTAGTTTACATAATTACATTTATAAATTGTGTTCTTTGACGCCTATCTTTAATAAATTGCTGACATGGTGAATTTGATGTGTGAAGAAATATGATCACGCATGATCATTAAGCCGAAAATAGGAAAGTACTGCACTGACAAGAACCTAGTTCTTAAATTTATTGATGCTTATGATTATTAAAATTATACACCATAGGGTAAATACGCTATTTTCCAACAAGTCAAATTAGATACTTTTTTTAAACGTCAAAACGAACAGTTTCTATGGGACTTTATATAAAATACAGGCAGATGACGTCATAGTTTTTTGGAGTCAAATAGCGCTGTAATTATCAGTTCTTCTGCAATAATAAATTTAAAATCACGTTTAAATGGATATTTTCAAATACAAGTGACATTATTTTGCGACGTTTTATTTTGTTATCAGTACAAAATAATTGATTTTTGGCTTAGGAAAATACCCAATTGTTCCATTTGTATTTACTTTCTTCAACAAAAAAATGCATATGTCAATATTGCCCGCTTTTGGGGGGTAATCAGGCATGTACCTACTTACATCATTTAATTTTTACAAAAAAAAATTTCAATGTGATCTGTTTGTTAGTAATTATTACTATTTCAAATCCCTTTGACGCAACGCAGCTAAAGATACAACCGGTAAAGCACTTCGATGGGAGAGAGATAAAGGTTTGGAATGGCTTGATCTTCTAAACCATCGAACTCTTTAGAAGTCCCATGTAAACGATCACTAAATCGGCATCAATAAAACAATCTGAGTCTACACCAACGGATGTCCTGCCTCGTTTTGCGGTGTATTTGCATAATTGTTGCGTGTTATTTATTGCTCTAGTTCTGTGAGATCCTACTGGACGTGACCTTCGAGGTATTGACCTGGTGAGAAAATGTGCGGCTAGTTATGTTAGTTTTTGCAGTGTCACCTTTTTGATTGGCTTGTTTTTATAATTATTATTATTTCAAGGCTCTGGATACTAGTTATTTGGAGCCCCTCCTTTTTTTTCACTTCTTTATTCCTAACCCTGACTCTAACTATACATTCAAAAGTTGTCGCAGGTTCTTTGATTGCGTCAAGGAAGCTTCTGACGTCAATTCTATACAAGTCCACTGGTTTTCATCCACTCATAGCCGATTGAGGTGCAGACGCCTACAGTCACACCAGTCACACCAGTCTGCAAATAAAATCACTACAGCCTAACTATGACTGTCCACTTTTAATATTTCACATATTGTCTATGAGCATGAGCCTATATAACACAAAAATTACACTAATTTCATATAATAAAGTCCACTGGAATCAATTAGCAAAACAATTTAAAGCAAACTCCAACTGAACCCCTTGATTTGCCACCAAAAACTCCCCTTGATTGGCTTGTAGTTTGTCAAGCTTTCAATTATGAGGTTCTGTATTCGAAGCTCAAAGAGTTGTATGTGTGAAGTCATCACTGACATAAGTATATGTTACTTACACACACACTGGTGGCCGGCCGACCGTTGCAGATAGTTGGTAATCACGCACGATAAGCAGTGAGGGTCGGCAATCGTTGCACAACAAGGAACCCCATGTCTGTCTGTTTGCCTATCTGTCTATCTTTCCTCGGTGTTTACTCAGAGACTATAAGTACTAGAAAGCTGTTATTTGGCATGAGTTTGTATATTTATCATGTCAAAAAAGTGGTTAAATAAAATCTTTAAAAAAATGTTTTATCTATCTCCCATACAAGTAAAGTGGGAGTAAACTTTTATTCTCGATTATTTTCGCTTGATTATGCTGCTACAAAATTGTAGTACGCTGTCTTACATTAATAGTATATTTATATGAAAGTATCTATGTATTTTTTACCGTAAACCATATGAAAATGCGACATGTAGACAGGTACCAGAGATATGATACCCACGAGAATGTTACCCGTCACGGTCAGCTACTCACGGCTTTCTCATACCCATACACGGGAGATATATCATTTCGTATCACATAGGTAGAGTCCTATGTGATGTGAAGTGATATGTCTCAGTAAAATTGATATTAGTAAGGTGAGCTTGAGCGTTAATTTTGTCTCCGCGTAGTCTTTTAGGAATAAAACCCCGATACATGTGAACGGTGGGTAAAAGTTGTATCGAACGCAATATATATAGGCGCGCAATAAGCGTCGCACGCGCATTAACGTGTAATTCAAAACTAACAGATACAGACTACCTACACGTACTTACATGTATACTTACATATACAAAGTCTAACAAAATATACTGAAACTATTAAAGGGTGAATTCAGTCGATGATACTAGACAACTTTCCCCAAGGAACGCGTATTAAAATATGAAAAGTAATTTGTGGCCTCACATACAAGTTGACCGATCAGCTGTTCCGAGTTTGAATGGAAAGCCAAAAATTATTCTTCATAAATCAACATAGATAGAAAGTTGTTCATTATCACGGACTGAATTCACTCTTAAAATTGATTTAGTATATTTTGTTAGTCTATATTTACTTCCTTTACATTTACTTCCTAATCCTTCACACGTCGATGGAAATAAATGCGTCCAAGTTAATTGTTAAATTATTGTTTTATTTTATCGATAGGTAAATGTTATTAAGCGCATATGGTTGTATTTCAATGTTTCGATTCTGAGTTTTAAATATTTGATTTTTTATTTAAATTGTTCTTTTCCAAAAACGAAATAGGAACATACTTTCAAAATACGAAGCATTCAATTGGCCAATAAGAAGCTAGGAAATAGCAAACTTTTTTCATTTTGTTTTTTTTTTTCAACCTCATTCGAATGTCTACAATTTTAACGCATTAGCGGCATTTTTTTGGGATCCCATGTCATTTTCGCCATTCATAACTACATCAGGTATCCACTTTTTTTGTTCAAAAGGTAACATTAAAAATCGCGCCATAATGCCCTTTTTTATCATTGATCTCTAACGATGCGTACGATTGCACATTTCCGGACTTTTTTGTGGCAGACCTGTTTTATTGCAGTTACATTAAATTTAACGATATACGATAAAATATTTTTTGGTTTTGAGTATGTCGTCAAGTTCGTTATGGGGCCTGTGGACCTTATAAGTACTCATTATTTGCTTTATCATCACTTCTGGTATTACGTTTGAATATAAATCTTTTTTTATTGGCCTGGTGTTTTATCTTAAAATATTTTAAAATTTTGTGGCTCTGTTTTATAAGGATTTTGAATACTAACTGAAACATGATTGAACTGTATGTAATAATAGATTTTTATTAGTACTAAGAATAGATTTTTATTAGTACTAAGAAACGATTATACAAACTAAAAAATATGTAAAATTAAATACATTACATATGAATAAATAAATATTAATATATAAATAAAAAGAAGTAGCAAAATTTTTTTTTGTCTGTTTGAACCGGTATATGTTCAATCCATTCCTCTAGCTAGAATGTCACATTATCAACAAGTCAGGCTCTTCTTGGTTCATGTAGATTTGCCACTGAATCTACCAACTTTGCTCTGATCAACATTGTATCAAATCTACATAAACGATTATAAACTCTTCTACTCAGTCATAAAGATCTGAATTCCTTAACTAGGTTCTAATCAGCTGCGTGTTCACAAATCACAGTTTCAATAACACCAACGGCAAATTGGTTCCCTACAAATAATTATATTTTATTGCACTTTGTGAGATAACAGCCAGGGCGTATTTCACAGCTAACTAACTAGTTTGACTGGGATACTGAACTGCCAATACATTTGTTTTAAGAGATACTTGACAGAACTGTGTAAACTTAGCACTTGTTATAGTTTCTTGATCAAATCAGCTGATCTTCAACTTAAATGGTTTTTTTTTTTTTCATTTTTTATTTTATTTTAGCTAGGCATATAATGTGTAACTGTGTAAACTTTGCTCTTGTTGTAGTTTCTGGATCAAATCAGCTGATCGTTCAACTTATAAGTGGTCCAGATTTTTTTATTTTATTTTAGCTATGCATATTTTAGCTTTGAATATAACAAAATATATTGAAACTATTTAAATATTTTTCAAATATCAATATATATATTTTTTTTTTGGGAAAGTGTTTCAGAATCTTTGACTACCTTTTAAATAGTTTCAGTGTGTTTTAGAGATTATAATATTCTATGTCAAGTAGGTTTTCAGGAGGTGTATGGACCAAATTAGCCATTAAAATAATCTAATTAAAAAAAATCCAGAGTCTTTCTTTGTTGTTTTGTGAATTACTATATTAGCAAAAAACAACTTTAAATATAAATCCCTGCACTGTACATTACCAGTTCCCACGGCTAATCAAAAGATATAGTTTCTTCCGCCTGATAGTAGGTTTTATTGCCAAAAACCACTTATTTACATACGGTTTCCTGTTAAAATTTTAATAAAGTTGTAAATATTGCCGTTATAATGATAGTATTAGCTTTGAATTTCTGAGACCCTTTGAGGTTAATTAGGGTTTTTGGAACGTAGTACCTTATCGCGCGTCGCGAAAGGGGGCTAAACGGAAAAAATTAAGACCAAAAGTTGTAACGACACTTTTTGCTATAATTATAAGCCGTGCGGCGTGCGCGTGTTTCTCTGTCTGTCTTTCTCTCTTTTTTACAAATTAATCGAAAAGAACTTCGTTCCATCCGGAGTCGGTGTCCCTTGACATCTAAGCATCAAGTTTTTTTTTTTTTTTTTAAATCTACCTAGTTATTTGCAAAGGTCTTATGGATCTAGAAATCGATTACTATGTAAATATACAGTAGATAGTCTATATGAACAAAAAATATTTAATTACTTAACCATTATCAACGCATTGAAAAGGTATGAAAGATAAATCTCTAAATATGGAACATCAAAATACACATTAAATTTATAATAACTTCACATAATTAATTTCTACATTTTTGTTTAGCCACATTAAGATTTATCAAACTTTATCACAGGAAAGATGTAAATAAGGTAATTTAGTTTTAATTTTATAAGTTATAGCTATCGTATTTTTATTTTTGTTTGCTGAATAGTTTTTGACACTTTATATAAAAAAACTAAACGTGTGTAATAATTGCTTTTGTTAACATTTTGAATATACATTAATTTTGCCAATCATCAGGCTCTAAAAATAATAAAGTAAATAAATTTTTTGTTAAAAAAGCTCCAAATCAATGGGTTTACGTAGTTCTTGTTATAAGTTCGTTATGACTATTGTATATTTATTTATTTGAAACTTAATTGCACACAAAAAAAACTTTTATAATTGAGACAGATGCACTACCTCCCAGCTACTATCATACAATTTGATGACGTAATTTAGCGCAAGCTTTTATATTAACAAAATGCATAGTATAGCACAAAAAGTAGTTCGGCCACGGAGTAGTCACTGCGCTTCCACAAGCGGCTAGATAATATGGATTCTGTTAAAAGAAATGAACAACATAAAATCTTCCATGATATAGCTGTTTTCACGACTGAACGCCCAAATGGTTCGCTTGCCTATGGGCTAATTATACGAGGGTCAATATTCATAACAGACAATTATAATACTATTGCTAGAAATTCTTTTATGCATAACAAGTATAGTCCTATAGTTCAAATGTCAGAACGAGCTAGTATCAAAATAAAAAAATAAATTTGTGGAATTTATTAAAAAAAGTGGTTAAAAATTGTTTCTGTACGAGTAGATATATTTTGACAGTGATAGTGTCAGTGCGCAATTACGGAAACTAAACAACGGTTAATTTAATAGTTCTCCTATGTATAAATTAAATTTAAATTATGATATGACATAACAAACAAAACAATGTATTCTCTGTCCACATTAACTTTAAGTATTAATTTAATTGTGAGTTGACGTCCTTGGAGAAGAGGTGCAGTGCAGTTTGTTACCGCTTCTTCTGCACTAGCGCTTTGGAAGCGGTAGTAAACTTAGCTGTAAGTAACTATTTGACGTCAACAATAGTGCAACAAAATAATGACGATTATTAAGAGATATTTTAAATATCCTATGATAATAAAGATATATTTGATTTGATTTGATTTGATATAATCCCTGGTAATTAAATATCCACAGCAGTTTTTTTCCTGCAAATATTTTCACGCTTGTCAAGTTGATTTTTTATTCAATTTCGTACAGCACAACATTTTAATTGTCCATTTTAGTGACGATAGCATGAACAATAGGTGATTACGTTTCTATAGAAAGCCATATCTCAACGGGCGACCATTGTGTTTAGCCGTTCACTCAAAACTTTATTTTATCGATGAATCGAATTATCTAGATATCGATTAAATATCGATTTGTAATGTGAGCAGCTAACAAGGGACCATCTGTTTTCAATTAATTAAATTCTCTGAATAAAAATTGAAAGCTCCAGTACAACAGCTGTTAATGTGACTTGTATGTAACTTTTTTGTTGAATGCTGAGCATGAGATATGTGATAAGGTGTGTGAAAAGAAAGTTTAGTTTGAGATTTTAAGTTTGCGTATTGAATTTTTATCCAATTATTTGATAAATTTATTTTTAAAGCGAATATTTTGTTAAGTATATGGTACGTATTTCTATTATATAACTTAACTACAAATATATATATAAATTTCTCTCTGCAATTAGCCATATTAAAAAGTATGCAAATCAGAATTTGTCCGTTAGTGATGTGGATAAACAGAATATGAGAGAGGTAAATGGAAAAGATTCACATACTGTCTGACTCCACATAAAGTGAAATAAGATGAGGAAAAAGAAATAACTTTGTAATTTATATCACATGTACCTATGACCAATAAAATAAATCTTGGAAATTGTCATAGTTATTTAAATACGGCGCTACCGAAAACGACGGAATTTAAAACAAACCGAGTTAATCCATTAACGGCAAATTAAGTGCTTCCGCTATAATAAATATTAGACCAACATTCAAAAAGAGATTATATTGATAACACAAAATTAATATGTTTTTTTTTTCATCGTACTAATAATTTATGTTTATTCTGGTAATCTCCGCATTTATAAATCTCCGTAAGTTAAGTATTCTACCAATCACATCCATACTTATATATAAAGCTGAAAAGTTTGTTTGTTTGTTTGTTTGTTTGAACGCGCTAATCTCAGAAACCACTGGTCCGATTTGAAAAATTCTTTCGTTATTAGATAGGTCGTTTATCGAGGAAGGCTATAGGCTATATTGCATCACGCCCGCGACTTCACTCGCGTGGTTAACGCGGGCGAAGCCGCGCGCTTCCTCTAGTTTGAATTATAAACTTGATAGAAAAATTAGTGCTCTTTATTTATCATTGTACTTGAAAACCATCATCATCATCATTTCAACGGCATAACGTCCACTGCTGGACATAGGTCTCTCTCAAGGATTTCTGACTGGCATCCAGCGCCTTCGCTTCTTCTTCGTTAGGTCATTACCCATCTTGTGGGTGGGTGTCCTACGCTTCGCTTGCCAGTATTAAATTATAGATTTTTAAAAGACATAGGGGCTAGGCTCTTTAAATGTATCTCGTAAGGGAAAGTGATAAATAAGCTTATAAATTAATAATTGATAAGATAATAAAACAAAACTTGATAAGAATGTATGTAAGTATTTAAACCCATTACCTTAACTAAAACCACAACTTATATAAAAGAGCTGGGTTCTTATCAGTGTAGTGCTTTACATGTCTTTTTTTCTTCCGCTAAGCTCTCAACCTCCTTATATGTTTTAACGTTAAATTTTTCTTTCATTTGATCGATTTTTTTAAACTATCAGCAAAAATAAGATCTACATTTATAAATCTAAATCTAAACTACTCATGTGTTATCTTTATGAATATGAAACAGAAGTACTTTCGCAGACCGTAATAGTAGAGCGACTCTATGAAATAAACATGTTAATCTATGGGTTACTAAACACGATATGATAATGTTTAGTAGTATTGGTTATTCGCAAGTCCTGGTATTCCAACGACTGGACGTTTAGTCTCATTTTGTACTATGCTCAATTCGTATAGCTACAAAGTACCCAGTTTGTACAATGTAGTGAAATCTTATATCAATAGATAGGTACGGTCGAGCTTCAAAAATGGAGTCATAATTCTTGATAGAATTAGTATGATTTATGACTCCATTTTTGAAGCGTACTGTACCTGGATACATGGTCGATTTATGTTGTTGCTGTTGAGCATATTTTTATGTGTGTGACGTTAGGTTTAAAGACTTTTATTCTCATAAAGACATATTTTACATCACTTACATGAGAACATAAATACAAGACATAAAAAAAAGACATTAATATACTTAGTATATTAATGTCTTTTTATGTACTACTATGTACTATGTACTTCTATTTACTACTTATATATGTATCTGTGACGATAGAACCCGCGTAACCTAGTTAGTGAATAGTAATAGTAAGTGTACAGTTGTATGTGATCCATTAACGAAAGCAAATGATTAAAAAGTACAAAACGTCAGGCTGAGAAACATAAATTATATTAAAAGATGAAAAAAACAGTTTAAGTGATAGATTGATAGTCTGTCTAGATTTTATCAAACTTTTAAAACCTTGAGTAAGAAAAAAACAGCTCTTTGCCAGATAAAAACTAAATTATAACTACCTAATATCTCCATTTAATTTAATATCCAATCCATTTAATTTAATATTTGTGCTTATTTATTTATTATTTAAAGACGTAAAAGCATAATGTTATTAATGTTTTCTTTGGCAGTCAACATTAACTGATTTTGTTTATTGTTAGAAAACCACCATACATTTAAATTCATTGCGTGATCTATATATATAAGAAGTCTGCATTCCACAGTCTCATGAATATATAGTTACATCGCTTCTGGCACCTTTTCGCATAGCTTTGAGCTTTCCATTTGAAAGCTCTCGTAAGTTAGTATGATGGGTTATTGTATTATGCTAAAGCTGACTTGTTTGTAGTAAACAACTCGAAGGTTTTACTTGTTTTTCGATACATTATTGTTAGTAGTTACAATTTGTTTTTTTTTTACGTTAGTGACAAAAGAAACCTCTACCTTTTCAAGGTAGTTAAATGTTAACTATAAATTATAAACTACAGATTTTAAAGCCTCTAGCGCAATAATTGCGACTACTGTCTTAAGTATGTTCTTTCCGAAAAAATCGAGTTCCATACCCAAAGGGTAAATAGGACCCTATCACTAAGATTTTGCTGTCCGTCTGTCTATTCGTCCGTCCGTCTGTTTGTCACCAGACTATATCCCAAGAACCGTGATAGCGAGACATTTGAAAATTTCACAGATGTTAGATTTCTGTTGCCGCTATAATAACAAATACTAAAAACAAATAAATGTTTAAGGGGGCTCCCATAAAACAAACGTGATTTTTTAAATATAATGGTACGAAACCCTTCGTGCGCGAGTCCGACTAGCACTTGGCCGGTTATTTATTTAGTATGTAATATTGACTAGTATTTTTAAATGATAAAAAAATAACATAAAATCTAGCTAGGTCAGATCAGAATTTACGTATAATAAAATAAACTTACAAACCTCAATTCCCTTAGATTGCTCTTTCTACGTGTTCGTTAAGTTACAATAAAGTACCCGCACTTATAAAATTTACTATATTCCTTCAATAAAATGATTACAATGTCCACAAATCATCATTGACCCTAAAGACGCGTAATTCCAAATTGTATAATGCTTCCGACAAATCACACAATGGCATAGCTAGCCATAAAAACTACGTCTCAAGTTCAGTGGCCGAACAATCGCGGAAAAACTTATGTGACGCAATCCAGGTGAAACACCTAATTATCTCATATTGAATGAACTTTCGCTTTTGTCTTGGAACAATGAAACTCTTTCTAGTGTGGTAACTTATACTGTTTTTACATTACCAAAGGTTGAGAACTACCCGTGCATCAATTCTGCTTAATTAACTTCCTAGGTGTGGAAGCTTTGGATTTTTGTCCATGATTAAAAATCACCATTAAATCACCCAATAATAAACCAATGCAGAAGGGGTCGTTGTAAAACGTCCACAGCGTAAAATAGCACGGGCGCAGAACGTCGTTAATTGAAAAAGTGTATTTAAAAAATAAAGTGACCTTATTTGGTGTCTCTCTATTTATTTATCAAACTTTATTGTTCCAAAGTACAAATATACTTTTAACAAATGGCGGACTTAATGCTAAAAGCATTTTCTCCCAGTCAACCATAGGGATAAACAGAAAAAATTGACATCAGTCTATGGCTTACCAATCCATTCTATTCTGTAGCCTTTGAAAACATTATTAACTATCTTTACAAAAAATAATACCTATATAATGACAAATCACACAGATTGAGCTTGCCCCACAGTAAATTCGAGACTTATGAGATCAACGATATAATATTTTGTAACAAATACATACAAATAAAATAGATAATCATCCAAGACCCAGGTCAATCTAAAAAAATAACTAGGGATACAAAAATGTTGTATATTTAATACGGAACATTTTTAAAATAACACGAAAAATTTTATCAAAACCTTTGTATGATTACATGATAGGTGATGTTAGACCAATCGCTATATTGATTCCCTTTATTCATCTTTACGGTACTCATGGCTTACGGTAAGCGTGGCCTTTCGGACTTACGGCCCAAGGCTTTGTCTCACTCGTTAGGGATAAAGACGTATAACTTAGCAGCCTCTTGTTCACTTGATAGTTCAACCAGCCGTTTACTTATAAAATTAGATGCAAGTTTATTTGGAATGCAAATTAAAAAACCCTCTTTATATTTAATGATGAGTAGCGAAACTGCATTTTCCAATTGATATCCGTCGCGTATTATTTGTTAGACAAATTAAGAAACAACCCAGACTTTCAAGCGTTAACCCTCAATAACTCTTTAACTTTTTTCTTTAAACAAAGCTAAGAAATACCGCAAGCAAACTTGCTTTCACGTAAAAAAACCGCATCGAAATCGGTCCATCCGTTCGAGAGCTACGACACAGAAAAATACACAGACACAGACAGATATTAGCGTCAAACCTATAACACGCCTCTTTCTTGTCTTTTGATTTACACTAGTCAAACAAACCAAATTGAAGAGGCTAATTTAAAAAGATAAATGAAATGTCCAGACGTACCCCCAATAGTTTTCATTTATACCTATTGAAGCGTGAATGTAGAGGTCAAGAAATTACTAATATAAACATCTTTCAAACCATGAGTTCTCATTATAAATTCATATTCTTTATAATTAAAAGCCTTCATAAGCGTACTACGGTAATTACTGATGTTTTTTAATTGATGAATCACGAAGATTTGTTTTGACTCCAATATGTTCGCTTAAACGTAACGGAAACATTATTTTTGACAAAGCGAAACCGAAATTAGCAAATAGTTTTTAGGTATACGAGTCAGGAAAAAGTCAACATATTTATCCCAGGGACAGTTTGCCCCTTTTTATCTCCGTTATAAGGCTATGGGCTAATTTTCAACAAATTTAATCGGACACCTTCTAATTTCTAAATGTCAAAACTATGGAATTGTATGAAATAGCATGTCGTGACGTCATAGTTTCTTGGAGTTAAATAGCGTTTCTAATATTTGTTTTTTACATTACTAATCTATAATCACGTTGCAAATTGATATGATCATGGACAAGTGACATTATTTCAAGGCGTTTTATTCTCTTATATTTATTTTTGTAATTTTATTTCTAAATTTATTTTGTCCCGAAGGAGACAAAAATAAATTATTTTGCGTTAAACTCACACACCCTTTTTCGTCTCGGGTTAAAAAATATACTCACATGTCTAAAAATCTGTACAAATGCAAATATCTACATAACGATTCGGTGGAAATACTCGTACGCATTACGCACAAGTTAAGCAACTAGTCCATAAATAAATTGGTGACCGCTTTGTAGCATAAAATATATAGTTCCGTCCTCTAGAAGGCACGTTTAGAGCCACTGACTTGACTTGACTTGACCAATGATGTAACATACAGTAAAATTATAAAAGAAGAAAAGTATTGCATGAGCACATTCTCTCACTTAAATATTTTACGTGATGTTGTTAGAACAATGTTTTCTCGCGGTAATTAGCATTTAAGACGAATTAAGGGATCTTTCAACTTGTTTTTTTTTTAAATTTAAGTACTTGTTTCTCAGCAGTGGTCGTTCAGAAAAGCTAGTATCGGTAGCTTTTCTTTAAAATAACGTTGAAGTAATAAATGTCAATTGACCTGCAAAGCCTTAATATTGAATAAACATTTGATTATACTGTTAAGGTAAGTGGTATACCTATATTATTAAGTTACAAGAATGCAAGTTTTTTATTTAATTTTATTTTTTGCGTAGGAATTGTTTGGAAGTTAATCGAGATATTTGGAAGGAGAGGGGGAGAGATTTGCCCAGTATTGGGATAGTAGAGGTTAATTAAATAAAGAATACAATATATATAAATATTACTGTTTATATGTTTATGTAATTTAGATATGTTAAATGTCAACTACATTAATAACGGGCAAAACTTAATTAATTTAAGCTTCCGATGATTGGAAGCTTTCAGATTACAAAGATGCTTTCAGGTTCATGCAGCATTATGATTAATTTCATCAAAATATAACAAGCCCTTATTATTGTGACATTGCTAATTATATATTTTGTTTCAAAATATAATTAAAATGCTAATGCAGGCGAAAGCATTATAAAATTAAGAGGTTCTATTCTAAAGATGTACAACAAATGTGTTATTAGATCTCGATTTTCAAGTTGGCGGTTACTGATGCGAATGTTATAAATGGCGGTTGTCAAAATATACGGAACAATCATAATTAGACTCTTGTGTTGAACAAAAGCTGAGACCGTAATGAGCGTCGGCGCGTGCGTGGAAAGCCACAAAAAGCTACTAGTTTGTGTGGCGCGAGTGAAGAAAGGGAGCGATAATAGACCACATGAATCATACATATAATAAAATAACAAAAATAGCGTGTCTGAACGTTCAATATAACTATCTAAGATAAACGTGGGCGAGAATAATTGATAATAAAAAAAGATTTTTATTATTTTGGTCTGCCAAGTTAATTTTCGAAACTCTGGACTGATATTTATGCGGTTTTATTAAGTAGGTATTAAGTTAATCTCGGTGTAACATTAGGGCTTTGTTTCATTAAAATCTGATATCAGAACAAAGATCCATGCGAACGAAGTCGTGGACACCAGCAATTAGTAATAAGAACCTTATATTTATCTTAGCGCGTTTTCGATAGCAAACTTTACTTGTTTTGGAGCCCGGTGTCCTAAATTTATTTATAGATCTACCTAAAAAATGTAATACTGTTAAATAATCAGAATATGACAACTTGATTAAGAGAAAAATCCGGAAATATTAAAATGTTTTGGCTCTAGTAATGTAGTAGAAGTACAACTGTGTTTGTTTTCATTCCATGATTGGCAACTCGCGTCTGACAACTGACTCCATTTTGGCTATGGCTAATTACCATCAATACACCGCTTGCTAGTTTATCGAAAGTAAAGAAAAATAAGTAAACTAGTGTAAAACTCAATGTTTCCTGCGAGCAAAGAAAGCTGCAGGAAGGAAATAAAATAAACTACATTTTTGTTACACTTTTAGAAACTTTTTAGCAACACGCGGAAGGAGAGTGCTCAATTCACAATTGTGAAATAATCTCTATAAATACTAGACGATTGAAAATAATGACAACATAAAGACAATCGCTTCCTCTTCCTTTATGTGTAAAGTCGGTTCAATGAGATGCTAACGAAGTCAAATTAATTGTTATGGACAATACTGTTACTGCAAATATATTGACCGCGTTTCGGAAGTTTGGGATACATCAATCACACAACCAGCAAAAAGTTTTATAAAATTTAATTCGCCAATGCGCTTTTACTACAATATAGCATTCAAGCGTCTTATAATGATTTCAAAGTGTCTTACTAGTCTCTATTTTGACATTAACACACATATTTAATGAGTTTTTGCTTTAGTCCTTGAACAATTATGTTATTATTTTTTAACGTAATGTATTAGGTAGTGTTATTTTACCTTTTATGCCTTTATAATAAGTACATAGACAACATCACGCATTTTTCTCACAGGGGTAGACATAAGTAAAGAATTTTGTATTAGTGTTGCACCCGTAGAATGATGCATGCAAGGGTTAAGAATTATAGCTATCGATGTGATTCCCAAATAAGATATAACAAATCAATAAAAGTAAAAATTAAGCAAGTAACCCATTACTAGTTTGATTTTTTTTTTCTATCTTCTAGTCCATCATCACGCTTTTGGACTAAAATAATACTCTGTCAGCCTAGTCTAGAGACATAGACGTGACAGCATATGAAATTGACTAAACCATGCAATTAATTCAAAAATGTATTACATTACTAAGTCATGGTTTAAATCTGATAAAAACCATTAGAAATAGTTTATCTGTTGCAAAATAAAGAATAAAAAATGTAAAAAGGAATAAAAATAAACACTAAGATTGAATATGAACCATCAAGAGTATGATCGTCATGTACTCCTACGCTTTTTGTTTAGTACGTGAGTGCTTGAGCCCTTCGTGAAAACTTATATTGTGGTTTGTTCCACATAGAACCTAGACATAGTGTGCATATGATAATATGTTTTAAGAAGTTATTGAATGAAAAAGTAGAAACCTTAATGAACTATATTTTTCCTTCACGAATTAAAGTAAAGAAATGTATTGTCTATTAATACACTGAGAAAAAGTTATGTGTAGCTAAAATTTTTGCTACACGTTGCCAAAGTTGAGTGACTGCTGACCTTATAGTTAAAATGTGTTTCAATTAAAACTACACTGTTTTGCTAATTTAAAAAAGTTTGGTATCTAATAAACAAATTGCAAATAGTTAAACTAGTTCAGCTATCTCATTTTTATATTTGGATAATATCGGCAAATAAAAACAGTGGACGATAAAATGCGTACAAAATTGGTGGTGTACATCAGCCAATTATTAATTCTTTTATTGCTCTTACACCGTAATAAATGACAGTTAAGTAAGGTTTGTTCAATTAAATGTCTTCTTCCTCAACAAAACCGGTTACGCTGCTTTTTTACTGTAATTAAATACCTAGTATTATTTAAGTAATATCGCAAATGCGTAATACTTAACGCATAATCGAACATTTTGATTTATAGATGAAACTCAGTAGTCTCAAATCAGTAGGTAGTAATGATGATTTCATCAATTAGAAACATCGTTATAATTCTATACATACATACTTTTGTTGTAATGTTCGTCATTTTTCAGAGTACCCAACCAGAGACAATAAAAATAAGGTGCTCCCGAAAAACTACCATTGCAAAGTCTTTGTATATGTCCATAGTCCATTAATATACAGCCATGCATTCTAAATACATAGCGCAACCCGAGCTCTTAAGTGACACAACTATAAGATCACGGACCTAGATTTTTTTCAGGATAGGATAGAGTCGCTTTTAAAATAAGGAATAAAGAAAGTACAATATTTTTTTCATCTCATCATAATCTCCTTTACCTTTTCCCATTTTATTTGGGGTCGGCGCTGTACCTTATTTTTTTATGTCCCTCTATTACCCGACTATACCCATGTTATTTTTATAAACTCCATCTTTATTTGGTCTTTTTCTACCTTTAAGTCCAAAAGAAAAAAAAAAACGCAAGGACACTAAATATAAGGTAAAAACCATAGTAATATATTCTCCAAACCAAGCCAATCTATTACTTTTTATGTTAAGGAAAGTACAAACGTGAGACAAAAGACCGGCGCCAAGGGGAAACAAACATCATCGCACGCGCATTGCGATCTCGCTTTTTTATACAAACCGAGCACCCGTCTGCACTTGCGTCAAACCAGTACTTGGTGAAAGTTTGTGCATACGATAACACTCGAACTACGGGCGCTTCCGGTTCAGATGCCTAAGGTGCTTTTTTATGTGGTATAGTTTTCGAATTAACGTACGGAAGTGCTAGTCATTATGTTAAGGTACTTATATTTATGATTTCCAGGCAATTAGCATACATTATGATGGTTGGTGGACTTTATTGAAAAGTAAGTTATTTGAATTCAGTCTCAAGAGTTTGTGACATCGGTGGTTTTAAATATAACTTACTAAATACTGGTTAGTATCTTATTAGTAAATACCTACTTGCTAACTTAGTAGGTCTGTGAATAACCTGAATAGAATTATTTATTTGCCTATGTGTCTATCTTTTTTGAACAATAAAGATAAGTAGGTGTGTTGGCTCAATTAATGATGTTCTCCGTTCCATAATCTGGTCACAAGATGCAAAACTTGTATTGATTGTTATGAGGTTTTTTTTAAAGAGTTTGTATAGCACAAGAACTGTGCAGCTCTTTGACATTATGTATCTCACTCTTTATCTCTCTCTCTCACTCTCTATCTCTTCACCAACACAACTTATCACGGTTTCTGGTTTACTAAACAGACCCATAAATTTTGACTCAAATTTCAACACCACGTGTTTTTATAGAAAGCAATACTTACAGCTTTTTGAATTGATTTTTCCAGTAATTAGTTGATTTACTGCTACTTGTCTATTAGTCTTTAATTTCATAACAATGTGCGATATACTTAACAGAGTTTCATTTAAAAAACTACAAAAAAGTCAAATTAAAAATGAAAAATTAATCCACATCAAATCTTGAATACTGACAAGATATTTTGTCACTAAGTAAATGTTTACTTGAAACTTGTAATTAAAGATTAAGAAGATACTTTTTTTTTTACTTTTTTTCATGGCACGTGCAGCACGTAATAGTGGCTACCGATTTTCTAAAATAGCAAGTCGGTCCAATCATGCGGTTGTAGTGTTTTTGTGCTTGTTGGTAAAAAGGCTCTGACCGACGGACGTGAGGTTCGATTGTAACCGGCCTGCGGTTTGCTAATGATCTTTTGTACTAAGGAAGAAAGAGATGGACTCTATTTAAATATGTATTTTGTAATAATTTTGTCTGAAATTTTATGTTGTATAAGTCAGATTCGATGCGTTCTTTAAAACAATTATGGAATGAAAAATAGAAGGAAAGAGAGGAGTAGGAAAACCCAGAAGAAAATTTATAGACCAAATAAAAGAAAAATTAAACGTGAAAACATATAAAGTGGTTAAGAACTTAGCGGAAGAAAGAGAGACATGGACTCTTAAATATAAGAAGAAGAAGTCAGATTCTAAGGCTTTGATAGAAGTCCTGCGAGTATTACCTCTATAATGATTTTACATAGTGTTGTCTTTTTGTTTTTTGTGTGTGGCCAGCACAGGTGCCAGATTTTACAGACTGCCTAAAATCGTCTGACATAGCTTGACGACTGCCATTCAATGATGACAGCCGGGACCAACGGCTTATACGTGCCTTCCGAAGCACGGAGGAGGTCGAGATTTTTTCATGCTACTTGTGGTCACCCATCTAAGTGCGGACCACGCCCAGTGTCACTTTACTTGCGAAAACGCTAGTAATGCGCACTCCCGCCGGGCCACCGAGCTACATAGTATTTTTAGGGTTCCGTAGCCAAATGGCAAAAACGGAACCCTTATAGATTCGTCATGTCTGTCTGTCTGTCCGTCCGTATGTCACAGCCACTTTTTTCCGAAACTATAAGACCTATACTGTTGAAACTTGGTAAATAGATGTGTTATGTGAACCGCATTAAGGTTGTGATACAAAAATAGAAAAAAAACAAGAAATTTTGGGGGTTCCCCATACTTAGAACTGAAACTCAAAAAAATATTTTTCATCATACCCATAAGTGTGGGGTATCTATGGATAGGTCTTCAGAAATGATATTGAGGTTTCTAATATCATTTTATTCTCAACTGAATACTTTGCGCGAGAGACACTTCCAAAGTGGAAAAAAGTGTGTCCCCCCCCCCGTAACTTCTAAAATAAGAGAATGGTAAAACTAAAAAAAAAAATGATGTTCATTACCATGAAAACTACCAGCGAAAATTGGTTTGAACAAGATCTAGTAAGAAGTTTTTTTTTAATATGTCATAAACTGCAATTTACCTTTCATTCAATCAACTCAAATATAAAAATTTAAAAAAAAATACTACTACGGAACCCTTCATGGGCGAGTCCGACTCGCACTTGGCCGCTTATTTAAATTATTGAATGACTACATAACAGATAATTACTCTTCTCCCAGGCAACACATAGTGATTAAAAAGCTGAATGATAAACTTTTAACTATATGTAAGTAAGTACATCAATATATATAATAGGGAAATCTATCTTTTTAAAAGCTGTTTATACTGAACTCGAGTTATTTTTTCTTTAATTTATAGATTGCCTACTGGCAAAGGCTTCCTCTAACCACTTCCACTGTTATCCATTTCTTGTTATTCTTCTCTAATTTGGATCCACTGTCGATTTGAGTTTATCCTCACATCTTGTGTTTTGTTTTCTTTGACTTATTTTGCCGTCTCTGTTATGAATGTTATGATAACCACACTAGGAAATCGATTTACCATCAATAATTCTTTTTTTCAGTTACTTTATCAGATTATTATTTTTCCCAGTAGCAACTGTTACTCAGGCACTATGTTATTTGCAATATTTTGTAAAGGAAAATTTTCTTATTGTTTCCATAGCGAATGACTTAATCATAGTACAAGTGAGGGTGCTACGTTCCTAACCTTGCGCGTTCATGCTGTATATACATAGAGTTTCCTTACCTCGCAAAGATATTGTGTGGACATTTATTAATCGTTTTGGTGAACTACGCTTCCTTGTATTTAGGATAGACGGGTTTAATCAATGAACAGACAGTGGGTCGCTTAGTTTGGCCGACTTTATTTATTTACCAATTTATCATCATCATCAGGTCTTTTTGTCTCAACTGCAAGATAACGATCCTTTCTTTACTATGTACCAGAGCTGTAATTGGCCAGAGCAGCCAGAGGAATTGGCCTACGCTCTCCTCGCTGGCCAGACGTGTTGGAGAGGTCTCGTTTATGTTTATAAGCTTTGTTTAGCTTGTATTAACAAATTAATATACACGAAAAATGAGTTCAAAGAATATAAATAAATTTTTTTTCTTACAAAGGCATTACTTATCTCAAAATAGATATCTTCGAGTAAGCCTGTAAGAGGAGATGTTTATGTAAGAAAAGACTAAAATATTGCTTATATGTTGATTTAAAATGGCGAATTTGTTTATATCTTAAGTTCCAGTATTTTTTTTTCACATTACCCGAAGTTGGCTTAGCTAAAAGAAAGATTATGTAATTCGCCGCTATATATATATATATATATATATATATATATTATGTATGTTCATATGTTCCCTTGTATTCTATATATTGTTCCCTTCTATGATATACATGATACCTTAACAAATGGTTGGTGGTTGAGGTGTAGTTAGAAGAGTCTTGGCTGCGCGCTAGTTATAACATATGTGATGTTACAGTGAATTAAGGGTCCTACCCGCGCTAGCGACCTTGAAAACACAAAAAAAAAAATTTCTCTTTCTGTAAGTGAGATTATCAGAAACCCTCGTACAACTTTTTAGCTAGTATCCTTAAGTTTCATTAGAACCTCGAAAATCATTGAAATTAAATACGCTGTAGTTTCCTTTGCAAAAAATACTAAAAACGGCCACTTTTGACTCTTTTTGTAAAGGTTTCTAAAGCGGATAGTATTTCAATGACTTTCGAGGTTGTAATGAAACTTAAGGATACTAGCTAAAAAGTTGTACGAGGTTTTCTGATGATCTCACTTACAGAAAGAGAAATTAATTTTTTTGTGTTTTCAAGGTGCCTTAAGTATGGTCCCTTGCACATGTATTAATTAAATAAATGGTGCTGTTTCGTAATCGGGTTTTAGGTTTTGAAACAATTTCTGTTTAACACGAATGATCTATAAAAATAACTGCCCATTAAATAACTTAGCCCGACTTGCAGTAACGTTATAGCACTACGACCTTTGCAGTGCCACCTTTTTGCTTGTAAAAGAAACGAAAATATTTTGTTTATTAAAAGAGATAAGTGGCTAAAAGACTAATGAAGAGGCGACAGTGTAAATAGGTCGTCCCCTGGGGATGAAGCAGTCATGTAAATTTATAACAACCCTAGTTTCTTTTTCGAAGTTTATTGAAGTGAAAACTTCTTTAGCGGCGTTGTGCACTTTTTTTGGAATGGGTAAAAAATCTTAAACTCGCGTCAGGACACGTGACCTGATCGAAAATTCGTAAGACGGCGCAGGGCGCTTGCGCGAATGTTCGTGTGTGTTTATGTTACGTTACGTTCGTGTGTATAATGTGTCATGCTTGTGACATTTGTGACAGACTGTGGTTCAGAAAAGATTTGAAATATTTTATACTGATAATTAAAGCAATTCGTTCAAAATTATTCCCTAACCATTCCAAAATATCAAAAATGCACAAAGTTAATATTCAAGTTTTCACTTCTGCCGGCACTCCCAGAGTGCAACCCGTCGTTTTTTTATTCACTACTTACTTACGTAGCTAATTATAAAAATAATAATGATGTGAATCTGATTGTATATTATTGTAATCTCATTATAAAGGTTAGAAAATTTATTACGCTGGGCTTCGGCGAATAGTGTGATATAAAGCTCATTTACGCGCTGCGAGTTTTTTATTCGTTGTATACAATTAAATTGAATAAATAGATAATTTGTATAGTCTTAACTAGATACAAGTATAGAGTGTAGGCCAAATTCTCTGGCCTAGCCAGTATTACTGATACAACCTACAGAGGTTCTTATAATAATAAATAATAATAAATATATAGGGACAAATTACACTGATTGAGCTAGCCCTAAGGTAAGTTCGAGACTTGTGTTATAGGATACTAACTCAACGATACTACATTTTATTACAAATACATATATAGATAAACATCCAAGACCCAGGAAAAAATGAAAAAGGCCATTTCCCAACTTGCCCTGGCTGGGGATCGAACCCAGGACCTCCGGGTTGGCGGTCTAGCGTGTTGACCATTACGCCAGGAGGTCTTGCTCCTGCAGTGAAGAATTAAAAGAGTGTTTCCGTTTGCCTACTTCAAAAGAAGGTAAATTACACGTAATAGGTCACGGCTGGGCACGTGCGCCATCAAGAATCGAATGCAAACACTATTTGTGGTCAAACTATCAAGTGGCTAGAGGATAAACCGCTATATTAGATCCGACGGGTAGCTACTGGACACTCAACGACTAGTAGGTACCTACAGCAAGTATATTTAAACTATGTATTTAAGCTGAAATTTTCATGTAATAACTTTAATAATGGGACTGAAATAACTCCCTGTCAAGTCAAAAAATGATAAGCCCAAAATATGATAGGTGTGCGTCATTTGGATATTGAGTTCCTATGAAATCCTATCATCAGAAAATCTTTCATTCTCGCTCGAAACTAAGAAGTAAGACATTGGACTTGTAAGATTTGAATGCATATGACTCCTTTATTTCTGAAACTACTGGACTAAAATTACAGATACATTTGTCAGGATCGTAGCAAGTGGAGGTCCATAGTCTCTGCCTACCCCTGCGGGAAACAGGTGTGATATTATGTATGTATGTATGTATGTATACTAATTATACAACGTGGAATGCACATATCCGTAATAAAATGAATCACGGGCTATTTATTATACCAGATCACTATAGTATAATAAAATTAAAATTAAAACTAAAAAGAAAATCGGTATTTCCGTACAAAAGTGTGCTGCCGCCCGGGAAATTTGTGTGGGAATATCGATTTTTTTTGTACTTTGACTGGTATTTAATTATTATTTATTATAATATTGTGATCTAGTATAGCCTGTGGTTCGATTTATTACGGGTATGTCCCTTTTACGTTGTATAGCCATTAATTACATGAGTTTGACTCGCACTTGTTCAGTTTATTCCTATGTGTTTTTTATTTTATCCCGATATTTCATTCCGTCTACTAATTAGATAAAAGAACGTAGTTACTCTGCGGGCGCCATGTTAAATGTCACCTGGGAAGTGTACTTTTTTATAGAAAACAAAAGCAAGGTCTCAAGCAATAGAATTATGAAATAGTCGTGTCGCTTCATGGTTAACCTTATCATTTTTGCATATTTTTAATTGTTATCATATTTTTACTAATTTCATCTTTTGTCCTCTACTCTATTTCTGGGCTTCCATTTAAATCAAGGAAAACAAAGCGTTGTCAATTTAGCAATTACTCTTGCAAACAAAATATATGATAATGTATATTACATCGGAATATTAGTCTTCTCCGTGTCATGTGGTTTTCGGCAGAGTAGAATGATCTGCTCCAAGTCTTCTTGTGGATTTCGTTGAAGGCGAGTTAGGACATACAAGCTAAACAAAGCTTATAATCATCAATGAGACCTCTCCAACCCGTCTGGCTAGCGATAAAGGCCAACAAGTCCTCTGGCTGTTTTGGCCAAGTATGGCTCTGGTAGTACAGAGAGGTTCGTTCTCCTGCAGTGAAGACAAAAAGACCTGTTGATGATAAGTCTACTCCTGGTCTAAAAGCTTTCATCCAATGTTTGCCCTTAATCTATTACTTATACCTCCCTGAAAAAGAAAGGGGTGTTGAAAAATCGAATTCGTTTTTGTGCTTGACTTGTTTTGCCGAAATATTTTACGTCTTTACAGACCTTTTCTTTAAAAAAAATTCTAAATCGATAGATTTAAAGTCTATTAAAAACCAATCAACTAAAAAACAAATATAAATTTTATATTTACCACATAGGAGTTTACATAAAAGGAATTTCCGATCATGCTTTAAGTTAACCGATTAACATAACGAGCAACTTTATGACAGGAACAACAAATTACGCAAGTACACGGTCTTCTATTCATATAAAATTCGCAATTATAGTAAACGGTCGGAATTAGTTAACAACTTGAAACTTGGTATTTATAGGTATAATAAATTGACTTTGTTTTTTTAAGCGATTTTTACTTTTTTTTACGTAAATTTTTCTCAATATTTTATATTATATATTTTTTTATTTTAAAAGTTATACTTGCAAGTTAATCCTAATATCACCAATTGAAGGTCTGATGATGGAATCCTCGAGAAATAGAGGACTCTTCAAATATTCATACTTACATCGTTTGTCAAAAAATCAAGTTTACCTAGTTGCATTCAGAAAGCGTGTTTTGATAAAATGGATCTAATGAAGAACGTCAGAAATTAAAGTCGCTTTTTTGGTTAACTTATTATTTAAAAAAATATTATATTTTATATATTTTTTTATAATTAATGTAGCTGCCAGCCTTTTGGCCACGTTGCCGAGGAGTAATAATTTAGTGGGACAACATAATTTGTAATTTTTAGTTTTAAATTTTAACAAGTTTGTATATTTAGTCAAATTTATTCAAATCAAATTTGATTAGTCAAATCAAATTTATAAATGTCAAATTTATTTATTTTTTTCTGTAAAGAGCTATATAACTTCATATGAAATCTTAGGGCGAAACAATTTAGTAAAAGTTAATAAAGTTATTATTTAAATAAATACCTAAACTTACTTGTATAATATTATTCAACATTAACTCATTTATTTGTTATTTGTAATAACAAGAGCGCATTCAAACTATATGTATTGTTTTAATAATTTCAATGAGTTACAATGGTTCCCAATACATTAAGAAGCCCATAGTCCATACACACGTTAGTATTTACTTAAAAATATATATACAAGAAAAATCTGTTTTAAATGTCAATTACAAGGATATCAACACTACTTAATTGGTAGCAAGTTTTTTGTTGTTTTATATGAAACTATCAGGACGAGCAAGCAAAAACTAGAAATACAAAAAACCAACAAGTAACTCTCCTAAACAGATGAAATAATAATTATATTCAAATGGCTTTTAAACAATTATTAATTGATCCGTTAAAATTTTATACCAACTAAATAAATACACAAGCTGAAATACAAAACTTTTAATACTTTACACTGTATTTTTTCCTAATGAACTGTATATAATATACGACATAAAAGTATATGAAACAATTGTTTATTATAGATAGTTACACTTTATTTGTCTCACTGAGGCACATATATAAATGTACATTCAAACAAATCAACACAAAAACAATAAAAATAAATATACTTACATCATGGTCGGGCACGTGGGAGTAAACATGGAGCTTATCAATCCTGATAGTGCCTTGGAAAGGGTACAGAAGCGTGCCCCTCTGCAACTCATGAGAAGTCCAAACGCTAACCGAGGCCTCCCGCCCTCGCGCACCACCAGGCCTCAAGGCCAAACTCAGGTCCTGAGGGATCAACACTAGAGTCTCCATTTTTAATATCACAAGTTCTACCACTCAAAATTGAAAAACTCGATCTCGTCCATCACAGTTAATAAGCATAAATAAATTACTTAAAAATCGTCGTATCGATTATCTTTCGACGATGTCGCCAGCTTATATCGAGTGATCGATCGTTCAGAAAAATGTCAGGGCGGATTAATCACCGGGATGCATCACGGGTGTATCTCGAAGTTCGTTCACCGGTACGACACGGACAATATTAGTGTGATGATACGAAGGATGCGCGCGCGCTCTTCTCCGAACGAGCACTGAAGGAAGCTCTAACATTGACCTTAGTAGCGGCCGTGATCGCGTTTACAGTTCATTTTTTGTTCGATAAAAAGGAGAGGAGTAAAGCCCTACAACCTGTTGGCCTACGTAGATATTGAAATTCAGACTCTGTAGCCGTCTTATTAGAGAAGAAACAGGTTGTATTCTTAAGGTTGTAAGGTGTATTAAGGTGCTCCCCTCCAAAGGCGGCACCTGTCTACTTGCGCGCCGCCCGTCAGAGCGACTTGGATCGCGACGAGGTGCGCGCGCGCACCTGACTTTTTTTCAAACTAACGTGTATTTTTTCAAATGCCACACGACTGGCAGGTGACAAATTCTGATAGATACCTTTTTTTTAAGTTCCTTTTTTAAAACTTGTGCATGCAAGGAACGGTTATCATTGATTTTATTCTAAATGGGTAATTATGATGTATTAAAAATGTCAGCTGTCAGTTATGTGATTAGTGACAACATGACTGAGCTTTAGATTTTGGATTATAATCAAGCTGACATTGCGTCGGTTACGTTCCATTAGTTTGGTTAATGAATTCTCTATACCACAATTTAAAGATAGCTCTTACAAAATTGATTTTTTCTAAGAAATATTTAGGCACAATATCTTCTGTAGTTTTTCATGGATTTCTGGAAATGTTATGCCGTTATTTCAACAAAAAATATTATAATTAAGCATGTCTAATGACGAAAGATCTTAATCATACGTGTAATTTTTTTTTCTGGTGTCCCACTGATGGCAAACGCCTGGGACGACAAGGACTCTTTCATGAGTGGATGGCAGTACTCTGCTCAAAATAGAGACTTGTAATTATAGTAACGTAAATTTTTTTTTGTTTAATTTTTCTCTTGTTTATAGAGGCTTATGGGGTATACCACCTACGTACAGCCGTATTTGTTTTGAAAAGGAAAATACTGGATGACTTAGCATCATCATTAATAATACCTAGGCATCATGAATCTTGCGGATGTTAATGAAAAGACCATGAACCATTAATGAAGTAATGTACATTTAGCTATTCATGGCGAAAAGAGCTAAATTGTAAAGGCAATAATTGTTTTATATACTTGGGCTATGTCAAGAGTTTCTTCTCAAAGATATACCTTTTTACCTCCTTGAAAAGAAACTCTTTCTTTGCGTTGCTTCTTGAAAAGTTGTTCGTGAAACAATTATAAAAAAAATATTCACAACAAGATTGTTTACTGTCTATTTTTTTTTTATAATTTACAATGTATGTAGTTCATTATTTTCCTTATCCATGGTTAATTGAGCTCGTAGACCCAGTTGTAACCAAGAAAGTAACCGCAAACCACCTTTGCGATTTCTTCTCCAAATAGTGATCAGGGCTCATCAAGACTTAAAACTGAAACACATGCCGACTCAACCAAAACTCGACGGTAAAATTTCCTACACAAGCTTTAAAATTGCATATACTTAAAGTTTCGGTATAAAAAGTTTTAACAATGCAAATTAAGCTTTAAAATAGAGTAGTAAGGTTCTGATTTGAATGTAGGATGTTAAAATGTCGACGACCTGTATGCACCTGCTCAGCCACAATCCCACACGAGATCGTATTATATAAAGTTTACATCAGACTAACATCTTGCAGACCTCTAGTATTTTTATATTGTAGTCTTAATAGATAATCTCTTTTATTATAAATCTTAAATAATTAAATAAATGTAATTATTAAATAAATAAATAAATAAACTAATTAAAGTAATAAAAAAATCTGCGCGCTTCAAGCTAGATATGGTTAATTTATCATCACAATCACAGTAAAATTAAAAAAGCGAAAGTCTGTGAGTGTGTGTATGTTTGTTTGTTTGTTACTTCTTTACGCGCAAGACCAATTTAGGTAAAATTTAGTTAAAATTTACATTAAGTAAATACATTTCACGTTAATTTCAACTATGACATTGGTTACTTATGTTTGACGAAAATAGGTTCAGTCGTTTTAAAGTTATTGGGGTACGCTTAAAAGTCGGGATTTTCTGGCAAATAATTAAACTTAACATCGGTTGAAATATGTAGTTCCGCCACTCATCAGTCTTCACTATATCGTAATCGAGGCTTTTTTAAATTTAAAAAATTGATAAAATTGTCATTTCAAAAATGATTATGACAAAGCAATATGTACCTACTTTCTATATTTAGAATTATTTAAGTCCCGTATTTTATAGGTACTTTACCTATTTATTTTTGAAAAAAAAAATAAATTACTTATTCTTGATAGATGGACGAGCTCGATTCCTAATGCCGTAATAAGAAAAATCTGGATCGAGATCGAGATAGTAGGAGTTTCGGGTGTGAGACATTTGCTCTACTATGGGATAGTAAAGGCTAATGAATTATTATAGTGTGAGTTTGTGTAATTAATTTAGTGCAAGTTAAGTGTTAATACAAATAAATACGTAAGTAATACATTTGTTTTGGTATATACTTACCTACCTTTTTTATTACTTAAACACCTGTATAAAAATTATCACAAAAAATTAAGAATATTGTTAAAACAGTATTATTTACCACCAGATTATAGCGACCCACCGAAACCCCGATAAAGCCTTCGAGGTTTTCGTGATTTTTGTACTTACCAATATTATCTTATCAATTTTGAATAAATGATTTAAAAAAAATAGTTTTGAGTAGAGAAATAGGTATATCTATGGTAGGCGTAAGCCTATACAGATGTTTATAAGAGTACTAGTAATCAGTTATTTATGACTAACAGGCCACTGGTGCTCTTATAAACATCTTTTATAGGTATAATCGATAGCCCTGTATGTATACCTAGGTACGATTTAAGAGTTTCGCCGTCACAATTACTTTTATTAGTATTACGGGACTTATATAATGGAAGCCAGTGATTGAGCTTTGTAAAAAGTGTGTGCGAACAACAAAAAACATTTCCCGAACAGACAGCGTCAGTGTTGTGTGTAAGGACTTATGCAACGATGAAGAAAGAGGGTAGGCCGATATTGTTACTCTTGACAGCCGAACGTCAATCGCAGTTTCTCAGTCCGCCAGCGACCATGACTGCAGAAGGGTAGTCGACATATCTGGCAAGAAACGATAAAAAACCCCGTAATACTAATAACAGCCCTATGTAAACGCTGTATGGAGACAGAAGAAGTAGCGAAGCATATGATACTGAAGTGTCCCATTTTTTAATATTCTATACTGTTGAACTTCCCACATGTATGGACTGTCCCATTAAGCAAGTGTAAAAATTTACTTTTGGGCTAGCTCATTCATTATGTATGATAGATATATTCCATATTACCCATATTTATACTTGGTAAATTATATCGGCCTCGTTCATCATTAAACTCGCTATAAAAATTGACGCGAGTAGTAGTAAAATTATCTTGTACAGCAAACCAAATATTTCTAACTAGCTGAAGCCCGCGACTTCGTTCGCGTGCACTTTATGTCTCTGGAAAATGCTCATCAGCCTGAACAACTTTTACTAAGGCGACATTTTTATATCTCTTATAGTTTAGCTGCACAATTATGGTTCTGCATCAGGCGTTTTATTTTCCAAAATCATTTATACCCTATATGTTGCCCAGGCTTAATAGCTATATAACAAAAAAAGTTGCATTCGAATCCGTCCAGTATTTCCGGAGATTAGCGTGTACAAACAGACAAACAGACAGACATTTTTTTTTAATTCTTACTCTCCCATTCCCAGTCCCATTTTTTGGAAATATATTTAATGTACAGACACACTTTTTTTACTGTTTTATTGTATGTATAGATTTGTAGTAAAGTTGATCAGCTTCATAGACTAAATTTGCATGAAGAAGAGAAATGCCAGTGATTTACTGGTTACTTGTAGAGGTAGGCAAGTTATGCTAGCAAGGAGTACATTTCAATAAAGATAACTTACTGTTTTGAATACGAAAAGCTCTTCGAATTTGCATATTGATTTGTTAGTGTCATAAATAGAACTTTATTATCATACTACCTAGTATAGAAGTCTGCTTGTATTTATGTTTACATTACGCATGTGTGTGTACACTCTGTGCTTTAATTATGTAGTAAAGATTTTTTCTTTGACATTTATTTTCTATAATTTTGTGTATCTGTTTTCCTGTATAAATAAAAAGCATATAAAAAATCAAAACATAGTCATACAATTTCATGTTTTTATGAATAAAACATACAAATTAAATAGTCTTTATGTTACTTTTTAAACTTTGATGCTCGAAAATTACAGAAAAAAAGAAAAATCATTCGGAATTTGAACGACAGAAAACACAGGGCGGGGTCTTATTTTGGGCGTGGCCTCGAACGGCCGGCCTCCACGCGCGTGCTTTACCGGAACACACGACTATTGTTTGCGTGGCGTTTTTATTGCACTATTTAAAAGAACGCCAAAAAAGGATCGCTATTGGCTGAGGTTGTGTTTACAGATTTTGTTTACGTTTCGTGTCAGTGTTACTGATCTGAAATAAATGTTCCATGAAGTGACATACGAGTGACTATTATGGAGTTTTGTAACATACGGTAGACAGTTCTAGCTCTCAAGAATAGCGGTTTAATATAATCATAATAATTTACATATGTTTTTTTAATAAAATTGTAAAACATATATGTATTAATGCTGTGGGCCTTCTTACTTATCAAAAAAAAAACTCTTTACAAATAATATTTTATATTTTGTAAAAAAAGAAACGTAATTAATAAATAGGCTTTTTGTGAAATAACGTTATATTTAAAGATGAATACAATTCAAAAATTGAATTTATTTTCTGACTAACCTACATATTTTGATAACATAAAGAGCAAAACGAACATTTGTGGAAGGTCTAAAACCATTATAGTGCTGATAAGCATTACTGGCTAGTATTGTAGAGCAGCAGTTTCATAGGTAGGTAAAAACATAAAATGATTTTGTCGTTTCGTCACTCTGGGCTTAATAGTTTTAGAAGAGCTCAGACGTAAAGACAGACTAATTAGGAGATAGAGGGATGGTGACATCAAAGTATCTTGAGTAGATAGCAACAATTCCTCAAATTAGAAATATGTTAGAGAAAGGACAGAAAGACCTTCGCTCAAATGCTACACAAATCGGTAAATACTTACTTATAGGATGTCATTTTAAAGATCGGCATTTTGATTGATGTCCATGATATTGAACTAAAATTACCTGCTATATAAATAATTATTATTGTCATGAAAAAATCTCTCTTTTATAGAAAATCCGTTTAGGTAGTTTTGTATCATGGACTAATTAATTAATATAGGTACTTGCTCCAATAATATGGCTGTTACTATATCGAAACGACACCTGGGATAGTGGTAAAAATGGAACTGTTCGTGCCCGTTCACAATATGTTTCCGTGTGTTTTTACTGCGATGATCCCATGCCGAACAGACGTTAAGCGGCTTACTGGACCCTTTGATGTTTTTAATGTCATATTATTTTACACCAAGATTTTAAAAAAGGCCTTGATTTTTATTACTATATCTGTGAATTAGTTTAATCTATTCAATAATAAAAAAACTAAGTCTTCTTTTCTATTCTCTGACCTCTATTGCGGGAACTAAACATAAAGTAAACTTATTTTTATCCAGTCAGTTTAAGGTCACTCGTTTATGTTTTAAAGTGTTTGCCTGATGATATAATCATGTTTTATCAGCCTGATCAAACAGTAAAGTTAAAAATACAACACTAAATATTATAAAATAATATTTTTTCAAAACTAAAAACTGACTTCACCCCAAGCTATCACCTCGGAAGTAGGTTTCAAACAAAAAAAGGTTTTTTTAAATCAGCCCAGGCATGTACGAATAATCAACATACATGTAAAAAAATATCGCAACGAATTTATAACGTCCTTCTTTTTTGGAAGTCGGTTATAAAGGTAACAAAAGTAAGTAAAAATGATTATTTTAACGTTTGTTTGTTGGAGAAAAGTTACTTAATTACTATGTTCCGTTCCATTAGGTTAACAGGTGGATCATATATGATTCATGTCATGACCATTCTTAAGTATTCTTTTTCCAGTGTTAATCAAAAAGCCAGACTGTAAAGAAAACGATAGAAGAGATAAATGCCTCTGTTATTTAATCAAGTAAGTTTGCTATAACTTAACAAAAAGGCGTTTTAAAACTGGATTATTCTTTTATTATTTATCACGTATACATTTTTTTTTAATTTAGTCATATCTATTTATGTAGGTATAAAAATAATACACCTACCTACAATTATTTTGAAAGCATAATATCAGTTTGAGCTGATTAATGTGAGATAAATCTATTTTGAATATTTTACAGAAGTAAACTGTTTAAAATATATTTCTAGCTAATAAGTAGGAATTGCATTTGATACGGTTTAAAAATAAAGTATCTTAAACTTGCTTGAATATTACAAAGGCGAAAGATTGTGAGTGTGTGTGTATGTTTGTGACTTCTTCACGCGCAAAAAGCTGAACCAATTTTGACAAAAGTTTATAGACACTTTAGGCGCAGGTAGGAATAAATAATAATAAAACAAGGCATAATTTCAAAAGTTGTAATTAAGACGTTAGATGCTACAAAAATAAAGAACTAAATAAATGCCATAGTGATCAATAACAAAGTGACACTGGTACGGGCCGCGGTGTCTTTATTTTAATCCAACCATTTTTTAGGGTTCCACATCAAATTGGGATGTCTGTATGACTGGGTTAAAAATAAATTATTTAGCACAGTAAATAAAATAAAACGTCTCAAAATAGTGTCAATTTATATAGAACAAATCTATTTACAATAGGATTACAGATAAATGTAAAAAAAACTGATATTAAGAGCATTATTTGACTTAAAAAAAGAATGACGTCCTCGTTTGTATTTCATACAAACCCCATAGAAAAATTTTGTTTTGACGTTTAGAAAATAGTGTCTGATTTGACTTGTTATCACCTTGCGGATTGCCACACATGTAGATCGATACATAGTTTAAAATAAAATCAATAATTGTTTTGATTGGTGGAGAATTTTGGATTCAGGCTTAGTTCGATCGGCGATTTTGAAAATATTTGGGGATACGTATGACGTTGACAAAGACAGAAATGAGCATTTAAGGGGCTCATTCAAGGTGGCACTCATAACAGAAAGATGACAGAGAGTCGGTTTGGGCATGTGATGAGATGAGACAATAACCATTGCGTTCAAAAGGCTTTGGCCATCTATCCCTGACTACCCTATTTCAAATTCCTCCAGTGGATGTCGTAAAAGGCGACTCAGGAAATACAAGCTAAACAAAGTTTATAAACATCAAGAAGAAGGGCAAAGGGAGACCACTTTTCACGTGGTGGACAACCGTGAAAGAGACACCAAACGGGCACAACTAGATATCCAGACAACCCGGGACCGTGCGTCCTGGCGCCGCGGTACGAGGAGGGCCGACCCCAAATAACGGAATAAGGCGTTGCAAAAAAAGAAAGAAGAAGACGTATGACTTGAAATGGATATCATAATGCTGAAATGATGATATGAGTGTCTAAGTAATTTTGTTATTAAATTCTAGTTACTATTTATTATTTTTGAGGTAGTTTTTAGTTATTTTACTAATACAATTGATTTTATTCTTAAAAAGGAATATACTCGTATAAACTTATTTCAGAAAAGTTACAGCCAACAATAAGATGGCATAGACCTATTACTTCCTTTTTAAGGTAGGTACCTACGGAACCACTGAAAGTCAATCAGATACTCATTGGGCTGGATTTATTTTTAATCACACGTCACGTCTATGGCGAGATATGTCACTTGATATAAAACAAAATAAACATTGGTCAATGTGTCATCTGCGTGCGAGATTACGGATGACTGGTGCTAGTCGGTGCTAGTCGGCTTCTTTGAGTTTTTTTTAAATCAATGTCATTATTGGTATCTTATTTTACAACATTTTGGTAATGACAGATTAAATGCATTAAACTTTATATTATATTGAAAGAATAAATATTTATAACAAATTAAATTATATTGTAAATACATTATATTATGAAAATCGCTACAATTTAGTCCGCGAATAGTTCACTGGTAGTAGGTTTGAGGGACAGAAAAATAATAATTAAGACTACCTTTTCCAAGTCCTCCCGTGATGTCGTAGGCGGCGACTTAGGAAATACAAGCTGAACAAAGCTTATATACCTATATTAATGAGACCTCTTCGATCCGGCCAGCGAGGAGAGTATAGGCCAAAGTCCTCTGGCTGCTTTGGCCAAGTATGGCTCGGGTAGCACAGAGAGGGACGTGCTCCAGCAGTGGCGACAAAAGACCTGATGATGATGATGATGAAGACACCTTTTAGAAAAATAATATTCTTTTACCTAATTCGTATCTCACAATGGTGATTTGTACATGTGTTACAAAAAATACTAAAAGAATGTACTTAGATTTAAAACAGTGGCAAGGAAATTTGGCCACAATTAAATATCATCTAGATTGCTTTACAACAGTTGGATCCAAACCATTACTTATTACGACATTGCTGTAAAGGCTCATTCATACTAGACTTTGAAAAATATTGAAAATATGCGGGAACGAATATCAGTTTGATTCTCCTTGGTTTTATCCATCGTTTTATTAAGGTTTATTTATTTTAATATAACCTTTATTGTACAAAATATAATTTGTATGGCACAATTGGCGAACTTACTGCTAAAAGCATGATCTAACAGCTAATCTTTGGGTTTTTAGAGAAATTTTGGTAGTTAGGTTGTTATGTTTCTACGGAATGCGTTTTTAAAATAATATTTCTGACCACCAAACAAAACAGGGCCAAAACTTAATTTAAGATTAGAGTAGTTTTATTCGCCCACTCAGTCCATGCCTACCTATCGCCCTATAAACATAATTATTTCTCTTCTTCAATCCTTGTCACTAGATGGCGCTATAAGGTTATAATTAAAACATTAAAATCTTTTATTGCTACTTTTTAAATAAAGCAGCTCTCTAACTGATTAAATATAACTTATATGAAATGCAATATATATTTTTAAAGCATATTCAACAATTTTTTTGTCACTCTTTTGCTAGTCGTGTGTGCTGCCATCTCTGTGAGGCTGCCCCGCAACTCTAGTATTGCCTAATTACGGCCCTCCAATAGGCATGACAAATGGACAAATACCTTTGTCCATCGGTTAGATTATTAAAAAATATTGTACACGTATTTTTTATTTTCCCCAAGAAACCAAAAATAACAACGATACAGCGCATATAAGTTTTGCATGACGTCACGGTTGGGTACTATTTTTACTTAGCGGTGACGTCGCAAGCCCCTACTCCAGAACTTTGACGCTCCGTATCTTTGTGAATTTTTACTTTTTGGGTAAACTGAAAATTATGGGTCCATTATTTTTGGATAATCTAAAAGATGGACTAATTACAATTATACTTTTTCGGACCCTGTTGTTGTCACCCTTATTGTTTCTATGGCGTTGAGTGTCTGTTATAGTAATTATACTATCTTAGTCCATAGTCCACGAGTACGCACTGACTTACCTCCACTTTAAATCTGTGCTTTGTAAGTATACTTTGCACGACTCCTAACCGTAACTTAGCGTGCCGGCACTCGGGACAGCCGGAGGGCCGGAAGGCGACTAAATTAAATGGGAGGCATGCAAATGTCCGCGTAATGGTAGAAGCTGCAGCCGCACGCATGCCCGTGCCGTATACTCATTATGATTTTTTGGTCCTGGATCTCATAATTGTCGACCGGTAGCTCGAACGTTTATGGTTGTTAAATGCTTTTGATTTAACCAGTGGTCTCGGTTTGGCCAGCGTTGATCAGATTCCTCGCTCTCAATTTATGTCTAATAACACCTGTTTGGAGTTTGTGCAAAATAATGAATTTTTTTTATAGAGTCGGTAGTTGCCATGAAATAGATAGGTACCTAAATGAATTTATCAAATGTTAAAGTTTATTAATTTGTATATGTAAAACCATGGTTTGTGTTAGCTTTAAACCAAATTTCACGAGGTTTTAATCAAAAATACTCTACTTATCTTACAAAAGCTAGTTTGTCTATAAAAAGAAGAAATCGTTTGTAATATTAGTAGAATGCGATAGGTATTGTTATATAAAATACCATTTGCCATGCAACTCAATGAATTCAATTCATGAACGGCGAAGATTAATATAGAGGTATACTTGGTAATAGTAATAGGTAGCCTATACATATTCTGAATACTAAGCTATGAGTCGTAAATGTATCTTAAGATGCTTAATATTTCAATATTTAAATAATAAGATGCGTAACAAAGTGGTAAGTAAGGGAGACATGCAAAATATTAACCGACAAGAATCTAGTTCTTAAATTTATTGGTGATGGTGATGATGATGCGTAACATCTTATTTCAGCCGTATATGATAACTCAAGACATTTGAATGTCATACCTTAGGGATCGTAAGATCAAAATATATAGTATTTTTACCCTTAGGCTTAGAAACTTTGCTTCTTCTTATCGTGTGTATTAGTGACTAACACTAGTGTCAGAGTTTTTAAACCGCCTTAAAGGCCTCTGACATGGTTTAAGGTAACGACCAATGTCAAAGACAGTGACCGAGACCGACGGCTTAACGTGCCCTCGGAAGCACGGATCATCTTATTTATCAGACAATCAGGTGATCAGCCTGCAATGTCCTAACCAAACTAGGACAACAACACAAAGTCGTTGCCCCGCTGGGAATCGAACCCGCGACCTCCGGGTATGAGCCAAACGCTCCAACCATTACACCACGAAGGCAGTTGTTGCAGAGACTTTGCTTATTCGTTCGCTTGTATAATCTATCAAATTTTATTACACACTTCCCCGACTATCGCCATAACCAGAACCCAATTAAACCCAACAAAAAACCATAGTGGCCACTGGCCAGTGGGCTGTTCCAGACAAGACGGGAGATTTAACATTTAAATTCGTACCCGCGGCTATGTTCGCTCTAATTGTTCTTGAGAATTATAAATTCATTAAAGAGCTACCCGCTGGCGAAGAATTCTTCATGCTGTTTGCCTTTTGTTTTATCCGTTTATGTGATTATGTTGTTTGGCGAGTCTGTACAGAGCTTTATAATGGTTGTTGTCTCTTGTAGCTTTAAAATCAAATGCAGGAATTTAGGACCGCAATGAAATTGACATGTGAAAGCAAATTTTTATAGGTAATGAAATGTAAATGTATTGTAGAATGGAATAAATGTTATAATAAGGTACCTATGTGTGACAGAATTTTTAAAATTGATATTTATCTTGTCAGTGTCTATCTGCATCAAGTCTTTTCCCTTTTTTGGCCTGTATCCAACCTGTTGTCAAATAAGCCTATCGATCTAGATGCATCTCGGAAACGTGTCCTAAATCGTCAACACCTATTTTTGAATGGAGTTCCGTATAAAACATTAATTTATATTACGTATCATCTTCATCTTTAGGCCTTTTTAGTCTCCACTGCAGGAGCACGCCCCTCTGTGCTACTAGAGCTATACTTGGCCAGAGCAGCCGAGGATTTGGCCTACACTTTCCATGCTGGCCAGATGTGTAGGAAAGGTCTCATTGATGTTTACAAGCTTTGTTTACCTTGTAATTCCTTATTTATATTACGTATACTATTTGCTAATTTATGTTTCACTTCATTATTGCACACAGCAAAGCTTATCAAAATAGATACTTTATAAAGACAGCCTTCTCGGACAGTAAATAGTGTAGGTAGATATTCCACAAAAATAGGAATATAAAAAAAACAAAATAACTTAGAATCCGACTTATTTTGATTTTAATATGACCAATTGATATTCACGTCCTACGTAAATGTCTCTTATTCTAATCGCATGTACTTGTTATGTATCAGGGAAATCACTCACCCTATTCAAGAAACCTAATTCAGGTAAGGTAGCCTACTGGTTTAATCTGAAACAAACGCTAGCCTGGACAAAAACAATAAAAGAAAAAAAAGAAAAAAAAATCTTTGATGCCTAAACTAACCTGAAAACTTTAAAGTAACCTAAATATTTATGAATATCGCTCTAGGAAACGTTTGGCGTGTAGACCTTAAATTCATTTAGGGAGCAATTTGTAAAAGTGTGCCCTAGGGAGAGGCAATGGCAACCGGCAGTTAGGCAGTGCCATGATGACTACTGTTGTACGACTCGGATTAAGGACCTTGTAGAATTCAAACTAAAAAAAAATACAAAAATATTTTTCATAACAAAAAGGATTTTGATATTTTGAAATAGATTACTTTTACACTATTTCTTAGGAGACCGAAAATGTTTTTTCATCTTATTTATTCGAATGTGTTATTGTGCCTCAAGTAAGTAGTACTTACCTAACTGAAACAATTTGTTAATATCGAAGGTAATTAAAAAGCGACTGGCATTTTGGCACACAAAATGAAAATAAAATTGATAATCTTATAATAAAAAAATAATAATGTAAAAACAAACCACACTGATTAAGCAAACCGCAAAGTTTTAAACTTTTAAGTAAGTTTTAAACTTTATAACTGTAAAGTTACTCAACGATACAATGTGTTATAATAAATCATTTGTATAATTATAAACACTCAAGACCTAGGACAATTTGAAAAAGGCAATTTTTCCAACTTGACCTGGCTAAGGATTGAACCCGAAACGTCCGAAGTGGTGGACTGGTATATTAACCACTACTCTACGGAGATTTTCAATGTCATCCATAAAGAAACCCAAAAAATTGCTATTATACAAAAAATAAATAGTTAAGCAACTTTTTTGTAATATTTAAAGTACAGTCTAAAAGGTCTATTAGAAAACAGTAAAAGAAATTCCATATGCAAACCAAATTTATGCTAAAAAGAGATATTAAAGAAATCGAAATGGAAACAGCTACTGATTTAGATTTGCTCGGAGCATTTTTAACTGTTCCCAAACGATTTAATATTTGATCGATTCTTGGAGAAAAGATTTGAGACAGGTATGGGATCACTTTATAACTATGGAATATGAGTCATCGACTGATATTTAACAAATTGAGAGAATGAAATCCGTAGTACATACATACATACTATCAAGTCTTTATCCCTAATGGGGCAGACAGAGCATTTTGGGTCTTGCGGTTCTATGCAGAGCCCAGGGTCGCAAGACCCAAAAGCCACTTTTAGCGTCATGGTGGGCGAGAAGATGGAAAAGCAATCAGTGATGGGTTGCTAGCCGCATCGCCTGTTAACATGATTTGCATTTTTGCCCATTCCCTCGATCGGCTTTTACGATCTGCGTGGGAAGAGAAGCAGCTGGTACATTCTAAGTTTTTTTATTTCTCCCAGACCAGCATGGGAGTCCTATATATCCGTATAAATCCGTAGTAATAGTAATATAATCAACATAAAGCTGTGATCGCATTAGCTGTGACAAAGGACAGACAACAAGCGAGTGATCCTATGGTGTATGCCTGAGTAAATAATTTATTTTTTATATTTATGTAAGGGTTTCGTTTTTACGTTTGTTGGAAGGAACCCTAAAAAAGTATTTTTTTAAGAATGGTCATAAATATAGAGATAATAATTAAAATTGTTATAGATGTCTCTAAAATCCATTTCTGCGTAAGATTTTGTCATTGAAAATGAAAGATCGTGTACTTACTCAAAGAGCAATTTGTATTCTCTTTATCCGCAGAAAAACTTCTTCCAAGTTTATAAATGTCTTCATTGCGGGAGATTCTTTAACAAAGGTCGACTATGCAGTGTTAAGCAGATGTTTTCAGTGCAATGACATACCCCTAGGGTGTTTCGAAACTCGACCGCCCGCATTTTTCTAAAAATACTAACTTATTAGCTAGGTTCCTTTTATAGTGGCTATATTCTATATACCTATCGAAAATGTACTGGTATAATAATGAGTAATTTAAATAAAAAATCCTACTGGTTAGTATCATATAACTTGTAAACAATTTTAAACATCATTATCATCAGGCATCACCATATCAGCCGCATAACTCCCACTGCTATAGATAGAGACAGGTCATAATTATTTTAAACATTTCACTTGTAATTCTGTGTATACAATTACTATTTTGTATGAGAATATAATATATTGTCGGTAAAATTATGCTCTTTCTTCTTGAATTTCAATCTACAAGTATAAAAGTAATAAGTATAAAATTGCTTTTGGTAACTTTTCAACAGTTATTATTATATATATCTTAGAACATACAAAAATGAATAAAGCAATATTGAATCAGAATTCTCAATCTTACTACTCATTTGCCTTACAGGATAGTACAAGACACGGCGTTACTAATAAGGCACCGTCCTTTCGTCTGTCTATCTATAAATCTAGGTAATTGCACAGTGAATAATTCTGTAATTGGTTTGGATATATCGAAGTATTCATCAAGGCAGGAGTCTATTTAAATGAGTTCACTGCTATGGAATAAAATGTAGAGCTAAAAAAAATAGACAGCGCTAGATTATTTAAAGAAAAAAAACCTTTCGCAACATTACAACGGCAAGAAAGAATGTCATCAGCACGGCAACCAAGACTTTGACACCGATACCGGATTGTATGTTTACTTGGTATATTATATATATTCTTAAACAGTTAATAATATATACAACGAGGAAGGGCATACCCGTAATAAATCAATCCAACAGCAAGACTAGATCAAAGCATAAATCAATTAAAATAACAGTCAAAAATTGCCCGGGCGGCTGCTCACTTTAGTACGGAAAAGCCATTTTTTTTACTGTTATTTCAATTCCAATAAGCTATTGTGATATAGTAAAGCCCGTGGTTCAATTTATTACAGGTATGTCCCTTTTACGTTGAATAATTGTAAAAGGGATAAATATGTCATTGAGAAAAAAAAATACAAAAAAGAAACGGTAAAAAGAACTTTAATAATCATAATAAAAGTAAAATTTTAAGTATATTTCGCAATATTAATTTAACCCCTTTCAACAAAAACAATTTTAAATGCTAAAAAAATATGGAACCAAATATCTCAATAAATATTGACTTTTCTAAACTTTCATATATCTATAGAACCAGAATTATTGCAGTTTAGTAATCTGCTTTTGGAAACGGTGATTGGCCTTCGTTACCGGAGACTTTACGCTCTTAAAATTATGTACAGTCAGCGACATGTCAAACGTTACACTTTGGACTTTATTCTTTTCTCGTTCCTATAATGTTTCTACAGTATATAATTGATTATTCGCCGCATGGTTTCCAGCTCGCCGTGTGGTTTTCAGTGTACCGTGTGGTTTCAGCCTGGTTTCCGGCAGAGTAGAATAGGACCACTCCAAGTCCTCCCGTGGATGTCGTAGAAGGTGACTTAGGAAATACAAGCTGAAAAAACAATCAATGAGACCTCTCCAACCCGTCTGGCCAGCGTAGAGTGTGTAGGCTAAATCCTCTGACTGCTCTGGCCAAGTATGGCTCTGGTAGTTCAGAGAGGGTCATGCTCCTGCAGTGGAGACTAAAAAGACCTAATGATAATGATAAATAGTGTGATAATGATACTCTTTTAAAAGAAAACTTCACAATCGGCCATTATAAGTTTTGCTTAATCACACGTCTGGATAAAATACTGTGCATTATTAAAAAAATGCAATGTAATGTTCATAGTAAATATATCATCGCCTCGAGTTCTGTACAATATAATATATTATGATCACAAATAAAAATTCAATCTCGCTATAGGTCATCATTATGAGTACTTGAATACGTCATAGATTTAAATATGTTGGATATGAAATAAGTAAGATGGACTTTATCAATGAGATAAAATAATCACCGATCTATAAATAGCCATAAATCACCGATCCATTGTTGTTATCATGAAGACTTGTTTACTCTTTATCATATGCAGACATTTTCAAAATTAAAACTAATCAACGTATGTTTTCTTGAAATCGACTATTTAAACCGCTGACAAAAAAGAGAGATGTTGTAAGTTTGACACTAACGTCTGTCGGTCTGTCTATCTGTCTATCTTTAGCATTGTATCGCTGAAAAGGGTGGGATACTTAATGTCAACATGTAAAACATCAACATTAAAAACGTCAACACCGTATAATCAACAATTTAATATCTCAAAGATACAAAATACCATTGATGTATAACACAAACAGTTCAAAATGTCAACAGTCCAAATTGACAACAAATCAAATAATAAATGACTTAGAACATAAAAAGCATATTTGTTCAACGATCCACAATTACAATTTGTAAATAAATCAACGTCCAAAATAATCAACAATACAAATTATGGATCGTTGAACAAATTAATATACCTTTTATATTAATTAGTTGATTTGTTGCCAATGTGGACTGTTGACATTTTGAACTGTTTGTGTTGTACATCAATGATATATCCCTTCAACTGATTCTTTGAGATATTGTTGATTATACGATGTTGACATTTTTACTGTTCATGTTTTACACGTTGACATTAAGTATCCCACTCCGCTGGAACTGTGTGACCGATTTTGAAGCGATTTTTTTTCGTGAAACCAATTTTTCTTGCGGATGAAAATCAGATAATAAGATGATGAAAATACTCCCATGCTGGTCTGGGAGAAATAAAAAAACTTAGAATGTACCAGCTACTTCTCTTCCCACGCAGATCGTAAAAGCCGATCGAGGGAATGGGCAAAAATGCAAATCATGTTAACAGGCGATGCGGCTAGCAACCCATCACTGTATTGATTGCTTTTCCAACTTCTCGCCCACCATGACGCTAAAAGTGGCTTTTGGGTCTTGCGGCCCTGGGCTCTGCATAGAACCGCAAGACCCAAAATGCTCTGTCTGCCCCAGTAGGGATAAAGACGTGATAGTATGTATGTATGTATGTATGAAAATCAGTTCAGCGATCTAAAAGATATTAGGGGTTTATATTTGACAGTCAGGTATTTTACTTGCTCAAAATAGATAGCTCTTCGGATATCAAGTCGTATCTCATCACAAGACGGCGTTCTTGATAGTTGGGGGTATCAGTTTTTGTCTCCTTTTTAGAGTTCCAATGTCCTTAAGGCTGCTACCAGCGCTAGCGTACTTGAAAATATTTAAAAAAAATCTCTTTCTGTAAGTGAGATTATCAGAAATTATCGCACCACTTTTTAGCTAGTATCCTTAAGTTACATTAGAACCTCGAAAGTCATTGAAATACTATCCGCTTAAGAAACCTTTACAAAAAGTGTCAAAAGTGGCCGTTTTTAGTTATTTTTACATAGGAAACTACAGCGTATTTTATTTTATTGACTTTCGGTTCTAATGTAACTTATGGATACTGGCTAAAAAGTTGTGCGGGGATTTCTGATAATCTCACTTACAGAAAGAGAAATTATTATTTTTGTATTTTCCAGGTCGCTAGCGCTGGTAGCAGGCTTAATATGTGGAACTCTTATAGTTTAGGTCCGTCTGTCCATCCGCGGCTTATCTCAGAGATTGTCAGTACCTATTAAAAACTTGTAATATTTCGTGGATAATATTTATGGTCTATCAAAATATACCGAAACTATTTTAAAGGGGAAAATAGTTCAGTATCACGTACTGAATTCATCCTTAAAATAGTTTCAGTATATTTTGTTAGACGTTATACATCGTAAATAGAAAATACAATGTTTAAAAAAGATATTTAGGTTAGTTCGCGTGTGAAAATCCGCACGTAGTGTAGATGATTTTTATTTTCGCGTGTACCCCAAAGTAAGTAGTATCGTTAGATAGGTCTTTTAAATAGGATTTCTCACTCACCATCATGCTAAAAGTGGCCTTTGAGTGTTGCAGACTTGGAGTTTGTTAACTTAGAGCCACAAGACCCAAAAAGCATTGTGACTCTACTGAATTTAAGTTTAAAGGCTTGATAGCATGTATGTATAACCTTGCTGCTTGCACTTTCTTTCTACTTCTTCAAAAGATACTTGTTTTAAATCTATTAGAGCAGCTAAGATACTATATTTATTTTTTATTGTATGTATAACAAAACCATGTAACCCTGAATAAACACACGGTCAATTAAACCCCAACAGGACACCGTAACAAATCAGCCTACCTAATTATCGGTATAATGTCTCATTGTTAATTGTTAGGTTATCTCGGCGGATCTCTTTGGATCGTCCGCGTTATCTGCTGTATGCTTCGGAAGGGTTAAGATGGCTGTTCATTAAATTATTATTATATTTTTATGTCTGCAGACTGCAATAATTAAATTTTTAACAAAAAAAACAATCGACGTCAATTTCTTTCAGGAGTTTCTTCCATAGCTTCAAAGTTCTTCATCATGTCTTCACCAAATTAATATGGGACCAAAATGGGAGTAAAGTCGGTTAAAGAAGATAACTAACATACATTACGTAACATACATACAAAAAAACATACAGTCGAATTGATAACCTCCTCCTTTTTTGAAGTCGGTTAAAAAACAAGCTGCCCTATACATAGTTTGAAGTAGGTTAGAAAATATTGATATATTAAACGTTTAGTGGTTCATGTTCAACAGGATAGTATTTAAATTGAAAAAAACAATTAATAGCAAAAAAAAAATTAAAACAAATCCATCGACATTTCTCAAGCTTAAAAGTCCTGTAGGAATGTACATACTTCCGCACACACATACATGCATACATATATACATACATGCATTCATAATACATACGTACAATTCATGCATGCATACATTCATACATACGTACACAGTACGCACATACCTACATACCCATACATATCCGCATACGTACATACATATCTATAGAAATAAAACTCTGATAAAAAATGTAAAAGATATACTTACACAAAAAATCAACTATGCTCATTTTGTGTTTTGATTATGATATTTTTGTGTAATGCATAGTTTCGCTAACACAACGTACCTTACTTATCAAAATTATGTAAATAAAAGGAATAGTCTTAACTCACAGACATTTAGATTTGAAATTCACTTTAAAATTCTTCTCCGTGAATAGCTATCTTTATTGCAACATTTTGCTCGCAATTAGCGTTTTACATAATCCAGAATTTTCAATATAGACAGTATGTCGAAGAGAAATTAAAGTCAAGCGTATTACACTAGTGGCTCTGTAAGTTGTATTTATACAAAAATGAGAAATTAAAGTCAAACGTATCATACTAGTGGCTCTGTAGGTTGTATTTATACAAAAATGAGAAATTAAAGTCAAGCGTATCATACTAGTGGCTCTGTAAGTTGTATTTATACAAAAATGAGAAATTAAAGTCAAGCGTATCATACTAGTGGCTCTGTAAGTTGTATTTATACAAAAATGAGAAATTAAAATCAAGCGTATCATACTAGTGGCTCTGTAAGTTGTATTTATACAAAAATGAGAAATTTAAGTCAAGCGTATCATACTAGTGGCTCTGTAGGTTGTATTTATACAAAAATGAGAAATTAAAGTCAAGCGTATCATACTAGTGGCTCTGTAAGTTGTATTTATACAAAAATGAGAAATTAAAGTCAAGCGTATCATACTAGTGGCTCTGTAAGTTGTATTTATACAAAAATGAGAAATTAAAGTCAAGCGTATCATACTAGTGGCTCTGTAAGTTGTATTTATACAAAAATGAGAAATTTAAGTCAAGCGTATCATATTAGTGGCTCTGTAAGTTGTATTTATACAAAAATGAGAAATTTAAGTCAAGCGTATCATACTACTGGCTCTGTAGGTTGTATTTATACAAAAATGAGAAATTAAAGTCAAGCGTATCTTATTAGTGGCACTAGTATGATACGCTTGACTTTAATTTATTTTTGATATATTGTCTATAATAAAGATTCTAAACCTCGCGAGTCACCTCTAACCCATTGTAGTTTATCGGATGTAAAAGTTTTTCTGGCACAAATTTATGTTAGTTATACCTGTGGTTATACTTATTAACAAAAGAAAAAAAAACAAATTGGCTGAAATATGTAATATTTTAAGTTTTCAACCCCATTTGTTTTAACTGAATCGAACCAAAAAGTCTGTGTATAGTTATCATACCTGAAAACAAAATTTCACGAGAATCGTTTGAGAAATGCAACTTGTATTATACTAAGAGGGAGCCGTATGCAACCCTACCTAATCGAGTAGCAAAATGTGATATATGTAGGGTGTTGCATATTAAAAAGATATGTCTTAATGTACAGGATTGCCTGGGTAGACCTTGGAGCATTTTGTACAGTCAGCAAAAAAGTGATATTTTTTTGTCTCATCGAGTAGCAATTAGGTACGTAGTACATTCGATAGTCCTTATCAAGAAGTGCCAAAATGTTTAGGGTTGCCTCACCTCATCCTGGTACTTTCGTGAGTCAGGCCGATTTTAAGGTTGCAATTTTAAAGTAGCAACATGAAACTCGTGTCATTCGATAGTTCTATTAATCCTCTCAATCATTAATTTAGGTTGCCGGCCCTACACCTGGAGTTTTTCTTAGTCGGCCGAGTTTTATGTTTAAACAAAAATTGAATGATGCAAGAATAACGTGGAATTGAAGCCATTGGATGGTGAATGAGGTTGATAAGATGTAATGACAGATCATATGTTAGTGTATATTATAAACAACCTCAAAGAGGAAAAAATACAAATTGGGCCCAAAGTCAAAGTTCCAGCTATCATCAGACGGCTATGATTTTTATAGTCAGTACTACTATTGGTTATCATTTGTTAGTATGCCAAGAAATGTGTGGGGTTATTCCACAACTTTTTAAAATAATCTCTTTTTTGCTGTCTGTAAAAAATGCTCCAGGTTAGGCCCAGGCAACCTTGTACAGACATCTTTTTAATATGCAACACCCTACATATATCTCATTTTGCTACACGATGAGGTAGAGTTGCATTGCATACGGCCAAACTGACAGACGACCAAAAGTATTTTTCTCGAAACAGAGATGCGTTACTCACATCTCTGGCCCCATGTCAGTAGACACTTTCTTCAGTTACCTTTTGTTGGTGTACTCAACAGCTGGAAAAATGGGAAGAAGTAATTTGTTTTGGGGAACCTCCCTGCTTTCGTTCTCTTTCTTTTTTTCTTTAACTAGGTTTCTCCAGTCAATCTTTTAGGAGGATAGAATTGACAACAAGTCGCGAACAGCAGTTTGTTATTAAATAAAAACAAATAAATTACAATACTACTATTTACAATTGTAAAAACAACGCAAATGCCGGGTTATATTTTTATTTAGTAGACTGGTACTATTAGAAAAAATTTAATGTCGTTTTTATAAATTATTACCGTTAGAATACCAAACCTTAAAAATAAAATTACAACACCTATGTTACGTAGGTACCTATCTATCAATAAAAAAATTAACCTTGCTGCCATCTATACAAATACCATGGAAGCTTTAAGTCACGGCCTGTATTATTAAGTTTCGAAAATATCCGCTAGATGGCACTACTAGCCAAGAAAGCATCATGGTGAAGTTTGCTTTTTCATCGTTAAGTTCTACAGTTTCATTTGTACCTTCTATGTCTATTTTAATACCTTAAAAGTTATAAAGAGGTCGCAAGGGCTATTTTCTTTGTAATTACTGAGATTAAATAGTTGAGGGAGGTTTATTACTAACCAGCGAGGGAACGCAGCCAACGTTTTTGCTAAATGCCGCGTGGGCAAAATGTTTTTTTTTTATTTAGCAAAATTAGTTAGTATAGATTTGTTTTATAGTTTAGTTTAGTTTTATCTGTTCTTTATTGTTATTTTTTTTCTCAATAAAGTTACTAAAAGTCAGTTGAAATTAAAAGAAAACTAAACGAGTAATCTGTGATTTTAGTATTTATAAATATTGGATTATTATAGGTCGTGAACATTTCTTCAGAATGATAGTAGAAGGAAAGATAAAGGGAGACGGAAAAGGAGAAAACCGAGGAAGATTTTCCAAAAAATGAAAGAAAGCTATATGTATTTAAATAAATATTAAACAACCTTGAGATGTCTTTTTATTGAAATTTACACTTCGTAAATCAATACCTTTGCAAATTATATTGATTTATAAACTGTATATTTCATAACTAACCAAAAGAAGTAACACGAGTTAAATCCTACCAGGATATTAAAAAGATTGCAATCAGAAAAAAGAAATGGAGGCATCTCTTTTGTGGAGATGACTAAACTTAACTGCTGTATTTTTGGAAGGAAGTTATCAAGTGAAGTTATTAGGTAGTTAGTATCACTACCGTTAGGTACTAGAAATAATTTCTGGTTTCTGACATTGAAGTGAATCACAGACATCAAACTTTCCATCATTATTTTTACTTTCTCACTGTTTATTCGAAAAACTTTTTCTTATCTAGTTTGACATCCTTTTTTTAAGAATTATCAACTTTTATCTGATTATTGTAAAAACTAACAAAACAGAGGTGGTTTTCTTGGCATTGACACACTTATTATCTAACATTTTTTTAAAGAGATACAGGTTTAAATTGGCATGTCATCAAAATTTTCTTTTTTTATATCTTTAATTTTTTGTATCTTCCAGTTTATCGTAGAATTTTGTAGTTTTGATTACAAGACAATTTAATTAAAGTGTGTTTAACACAAAAACATTAAAATCACATGTTAGAAATGCTGAAAAAAAAACAATTACAGCCTATAACTTGGTCAAAATGGATTTTACTGAAATTAATTTAAACCTCTAACTAAAAACCATAAACTTTTTGCTAAGGTAAAAGGGAATGATAACGAATAGTTATGATCTGTACTTAAATCTGCTCCTGGATAAGTTTTGCTTATTTATAAAAATTAAAAATTAAAAAAAAAAATTAAAAACAAACCATAAAACAAAAAGTACAGTTATTTTAAATGAAGACAATAGAATATTAATAGACGATAGAGAAATAGTAGAAAGATGGGTTGAATATATAGAAAAACTTTATGATGGAGAAGGTTTGTGTGATGAGGATATAGAAGATGAAAATAGGGTAGAAGAAAACGAGATAGGGCCTGAAATAACGCGCGAAGAATTTGAATTTGCACTCAATAGTTTACAAAATAACAAGGCCGCTGGAGTAGATGGAATACAAATAGAACTTATTAAATATATTAAATGTCACACACTCATAGACGAGATATTTAAATTAATACAAGAAATATATAAAACAGGAAAAATACCAAATGATTTTAAAATAAGTAGAACCGTTACGATACCAAAAAAACCAAATACGAAAAGATGTGAAGAATATAGAACGATTAGTTTAATTACACAAGCATCAAAAATATTGATAAAAATAATACAAAATAGAATCCGACCTAAAGTAGAAAATATAGTAGGCAACGACCAATATGGTTTTCGCAAAAACAAAGGCACTCGAGAAGCAGTTTTAGCACTTAGAATTATAATAGAAAGAAGATTGGAACTTGGTTTAGAAACACATATTGCGTTTATAGATTTAGAGAAAGCGTTCGATAAAGTAAATTGGATACTAATGATGAAGGCGCTTAAGAATGCTGGCATAGACTATAGAGACAGGAGAATAATCAAAGAACTGTATAAAGAACAAGAGACAATAATAGAAAGTAATAATGAAAAAAGACAGGCTAAAATACGACAGGGAGTGAGGCAGGGTTGTCCACTTTCTCTACTGATATTCAATCTATTTATAGAAGCAGCAATATCTCAAATCAAAGACCAAGATTTAGGAGGAGTTAGTATTAATGGAGAAAAGATACATTTTATAAGATTTGCAGATGACATAGCAGCCCTTGGAAGCAGTTCACAACAGTTAGAAAAGTTAATAGAAGCAATGAATAATATTTTTAAAGAACATAAATTGAGTATAAACATAAATAAAACCAAGTCCTTAATTGTCTCAAAGTCAGGTCCAGTAATTAAAAATATCCAACTTAATAATAAAACAATAGACCAAGTTCAGAGTTTCAAATATTTAGGAACTATATTATCAACGAAGAGGCAAGATGCTCAGAAGATATTAAGAAGAGGATTGCTATTGCAAAAAGTACATTTAAGAGTAAAAAATACATATTTTGTTCTGGTATTAAAGAAAGTTTACGTAAAAGATTTATTAAAACATTTATATGGAGCACTGCCTTGTATGGATGTGAAACGTGGACGATGACCAAAAAGGATAGAGATAGATTAGAAGCATTTGAAATGTGGTGCTGGAGGAGAATGAAAAAAATAAGTTGGACAGAAAAAATTACAAATGAGAAGGTATTAGAGGATGTGAGAGAGAAAAGACAAATAATACAAATTATAGAAAATAGAAGAGGCAAAATGTTCGGTCATCTACTACGCCACGATGCATTCTTTAAAACAATAATGGAAGGAAAAATAGAAGGAAAGAGAGGAGTAGGAAAACCCAGAAGGAAATTTATAGACCAAATAAAAGAAAAATTAAAAGTGAAAACATATAAAGAGGTTAAGAACTTAGCGGAAGGAAGAGAGACATGGAAAGCACTCCACCGACAAGAGCCCAGCTCTTAAATATAAGAAGAACGAATAGTTTTGGCCACCACTACTAACACCTCGCAATGGATGTAGATTGTAGGTCGACTTACCCGTAATCCTGTATAGAAACATCGCTGTGTAAAGTTTTTATGTTATATTTTTTTGTTAGGAGTTATATAACTATATCTAATGATGGTTGATTGACGACTTCAATAAAATTTAATATCATTTTAGTTTTGTCTTAGCTTCATAAGTTTGCTTTCCTTTTGACTGTACTCGTGGATTATCCGTGTTCAACACTTCTCTAGATGCTTATGGGCTCAGGTACTCACCTGGCTTATGGGGTCAGATATTTTTTATAAGTTGTAGGGTACTCACCCTACAACTTATAAAAAATACATTCGTTTTACCTAATATCTGATAAAAGATTTAAAAAACTATTTTTTCGTTCTCAATAGGGAATATGCATGAAAAAAATATGTGTTATCTAAAAATACCTAAATATTGAGAGCGTTTATAATCACATAAAAAAATCTCATGTTGTAAGAAAATAAAGATGAAAAAAGGTGTTTTGTTTTTCGCATACCTATTTATCGAAAAAGTTAACATTTAAAATTCTTAAAAAAACGTCTCTCGCGGATTTTCTGATAGTTTTTCTCCTCACCACTAGTTGTATAAGTATTGCAGGGCACATAATCTGCATGTTACATATGGATTCCTTATATAGCCTTTACGAAACAATCAACATATTGCTTAATCTTCTTAAAACCGAAATGGTGACATCGTGTAACTGCAGGTGCGGATGACGAATCCTCGATGGGAAAACCTGAACAAGTGTCGGTGCCTGTCTTGCTTCAATTGCGGAAGCGACCGGACATTTAGATATAATATATTTTAATTTTAAGTCCTAATCATTGTGATTACTGAATAAATCCATATTCTTCTACATCGTAGTTTTTAAAAAGAAAGCGTCCGGAAACGTAACTTGCATAGTTAAAATATTTTATCATATTGTTTTGTATTATATCATATCATATCATATTGTGTTAATATGGGTCTATACCTGCAAATTAAGATTAATTATTAAAAAAAAAGACGTGTGGCACTCGGGGACTGCCGCGGTAAAGCTATTGCAAACAAGGAAGGACGGCAACGTTGCAAACGGACGACGGAGACGAAGCGGCAACCTACAGCGGTAGGCGGAGTGGGGAGCGTGAGGCTTTTTCGTTACGGAATTTCTGGATTCGGTCCCCGCGCTTAAGGCCCGCGATAGAAGCTATGCAATAGCTTAAAATCATTAAACCATATATAGATTTTCAGCAACCAAATTGCAGACGTTCTAAAAGAGGAGAAGTTAGAAGTACCAGTAACTGGTGGGCACGTATGAAGGAGTCAAGCAAAAGAGGTCTGTCAGGATCGTAGCAAGTGGTTCAGTTTTTGCCTAACTCTGTGCGAAACAGCTGGATAATATGTATTTATACTATACTATGTGATAATGTATACAATAGAGATAAGACGAAAAATGATGTTTTATCATCAACTTTATAAAAAAACATCATGGAAGGGAAAGTGGAAGCTAAGATGGTCGTTCATGGATAAAGTAAAAGAAAAGACAAAAGTTGTGTCGTACAGGGATGCCAATCATTTAGTGGAAAATAGGGAGATATAGTAAATACTCCACCGACAAGAACCTAGTTCTTAAATTTATTGATGACTAGCTGTACCCGCGGGCTTCGCTCCCCGTGGGAATTTCAGGATGAAGAGTACCCTATGTCCTTCCCCGAGTCTCAAACTATATCCATACCAAATTTCATCCAAATCGGTCCAGTAGTTTAAGCGTGAAGAGAAAACAAAAAAATAAACAAATATACAAACTATTATATACAAGATATAAGTAGGATTAGTAGGACTAGTAGGAAGTAGGATAGGAAGTAGAAAGTAGGATGGTGTGATATACAATCAACGTTCCTAATCTACTTGAAGTTTTTTGATCTCCTTAACCCTAAAATATGACCGTATTTATTTTTTCAAGCTTTAGGTATCTACCTAATTGTTATTGACTTTTTAGGGTTCCGTAGCCAAATGGAAAAAAACGGAACCCTTATGGATTCGTCATGTCTGTCTGTCTGAGAGAAATGTGTGTAACCCCCCCCCCCCGTAACTTCTAAAATAAGAAAATGATAATTTTAAAAAAAAATATATGATGTTCACTACCATGAAAACTACCAGAAAAAATTGGTTTGAACAAGATCTAGTAAGTAGTTTTTTTTAATACGTCATAAATCGTAAACTGCAATTTACCTTTCATTCAATCAACTCAAATAAAAAAATAAAAATAAAAACATACTACAAGACTCATATATTATGTTACTTGCTGCTACGGAACCCTTCATGGGCCAGTCCGACTCGCACTTGGCCGCTTATTTTAATTTTGAATCTTAAGTTTAAATTAATAAGTTCTTTTGAGGTAATTAGTGGTTTAATATTCATGACGAGGCGACAAATATAGTTAATTGCATAATAATAAACATAAAATAACAATTAACTAAATAAAAACAACCTAAATTTAAAAGTTACTAAAACTAATTAAAAATAACTTATATAATTTTTTTTTTCTTTTACTACAATATTTTTTGTTCAGTTAATTATTAATTGAATCAGTTTTTTTCTAGGCCAGTTTTGGGTTTTTTTAAACTGTTTTTGTTGCATATCCCCAGATTTCAATATGATACCTATTCTAAGTACAATTTAGCAAGTTTTATTTAAAAACTCTATAAGGAAAAGTGATTTACGAATAAATAAATAAATAAACAAATATATTAAAATTACAAATAAACAAACAAACGTCTTAAATTATTTTATATGTGTGTACTCTATCAACTCTATGTGAGATTTGAATCTAAAATAAGTCATAGGTATTTTATTTTCATGTTTTTCCTTCTATCAATTATTAAACTTTGTACTATTTTATCATGATATTGGAATCTAGCTATCTAGATGGTGATAAGTATGGGTAATAAATAAAAATAGAAATCATGATTTTGTAAGTTAGGAGATATTTTGGAAATAGTCAAAATGTAATTAACATTAAAATAAAGTGTACGTTGAATCCAATATTTGGTTCATTTTTATTAGGTATATTTCGTACGATAAAATAAAAATGTCGATTACGCGAGAGAAGTTCACCAAGTCTACGGGAGAGTATTTTTCATCGGATTTAATATATTTTTTTTATTATATAGCCGTGTGATTTCCGGCAGAGTAAAAAAGAGCCACTTTAAGTCCTTCCGTGGATGTCGTAAAAGGCGACTTGGGAAATACATGCTAAACAAAGCTTAAAGATAATGAGATCTCTTCAACCCGTCTGGCCAGCAGTAGTAACTTATTAGTAATTTGTGGTGTAGGCCAGGTCCTCTGGCTGCTCTGGCCAAGTACGGCTCTAGTAGTACAGAGAGGTTCGTGCTACTGCAGTGGAGACAGGAGGACCTGATGATGATGATGATTTTTTTTTTATTAATTTGCGTATTTTGAATATAGCCGATAGATTTATAAAATTCAAAAATAAGCCAGACAGGTCCAAGTTAAGGACTTCAGAATTACACAGTTCGGGGCAAACTACTATAATATTTTAATTTAGAATCCAATTTACAGTAGGCCAACGAGATAGGTACCTGGGCCTCTACCTATATTTTGAATTTTCTCTTATAATAACAATAATAAAGGACCTCTACGTGTTGGATCTGTATCCCCACGCAAGCCTCTCAAAGGACCGGGGTGAAAAGACCCGTGATTCTCAAAGGAGATACAAAATAATAATAATAATATATATTTAGAAATATATACGAATGCATAAAAATATTTCATATATACGAACAAAACACACAGATTGATCTAACCTCAAAGTAAGTTCGAGACTTGTGTTATGGGACAACTCAACGATATTTTATTTTATAACAAATATATATGGGTATACAGATAAACATCGAAAACCCAGTTCAATCTGAAAAAGATCATTTTCCATCTTGACCTAATCGGTGAAGAACAGTTTTTTGTTTAACGGTTGTTCGGCCAAGGTTATTTCGGTTTATTTTTGTGTGCTCATCGGGACCGAACCTGGAAACTCCGAAGCGGTAGCCTGACATGGTGACCACTACGGTGGTAGCTAAAATAAACTAAATGTTAATATAAGATATCAACCCCTTTTACAGAAGCCCAATTCAACGGATTTCTGGTGTTTGTAAGTTTGTAAGCCTAGGCAAGTGATAAATTTTCAAAAATAAAACAGGCATGTCGTCATTTCTCATTAAAGATTGATTACCACGATAACATATCATTGTTTATAGTACCTACCATTTGGTATTCGCGTCTAAATTCACGCTAAGCCGGATCGCAAGTATTCATCACCTATCTAGGATATTTGATTATGGTTTCCGATTTAAAGATAATTGTACACCTGGGCACCTACCGTGTTCATGGAATCACTTATTAAATTAAAAAAGAAACAAATCTATGAAGTAATCACAAAAGATAGCTAAATCAAAGTGTACATAGTTCTAGATAAATGTTAGTTTAAATTAATTTTTCATCTCATCTATTTGAAAAACGATGTTTTCATCTTAAAACATTTGGAGCTTAAGTTACTGCTGATTCTCTCGGGACTGAAGAGTGAAAAAGAAAATCTCTAGGAATTAAAAACAATTTCAAAACTGTTCATGAATATAATCTATGTAGAATCGAAAAGAATGTTGGCAGTCCAGCAAAAAAAAAAACTTATACCTTTACACGCAATTCTTGTATATTTTTTTTATTTTTTTATATGTTTATAAATTTCTGTGATCTCGAAAACGGCTTAAACGATTTCGCTAAAAATTGGTAAGGGGTTTTCGGGGATAAACAATCGATCTAGATTAGTCTTATGTTTGGGAAAACGCGTGTTTTCGACTTTTCATGCGTTTTTCTTTCCACGCAGAATATGGTCGCTAATTTCGTCACGCCGGCCGCCATTCATTTAGCTCGGTTAAGGATGCGGACCACTAGAAAGAGTGTTACGGGTTCGAATCCCACTCGGTGACTTACTTTTGTTTTTTTATGTTCAAGTTTATATATCATTTTTATATTGTATTGTTTTTAGCCAAGTTTAAAAAAATGTAGCTAATGTTTGAGATGTAGGTACTATAGTTTTAAAACAATAAACAAAAAACAATAAAAATAGGCGTCGTATTTTTTTTAATTTTGGAATACCGTCGTCAACATCGATGTAGGTTTCATTTTAAGGTTCTTCGCTTCGAAAAAGAAATAAGTTTAATTAACTAATTTTTGTCTTTTATTTTATTTAAAGTAAACACAGAAGTTTTGGGTTATATTGTATTGATATGTAGGTAATTATTTCTGTCAATTTGAATACTTTTTTGTAAGGAAAAGCTGATAGTGAATATCAAATTTAGTTGTACAACAAAGTACAACAAGTTATGATTGAAAATTTTAACAGAAGCTGGTGCCCTTAAAAAAAATATTTCTTAGTATTTCTTAAGGGCGCCCAACCCGCCTTACTTTTCTTACAAACGCTCGTACGTGATTATGGCGTTGTAACAGAACTTCCTCAGAAACTCTTGAACTAACATGAATCTTGTGCGCTATTTCTAAGTTTACATCGAAATTTAAAAAAAAATTTGGAAAAACAAATTCAGTATAAGCCTCCGAAAATCTGCTTTACATATGTACAAATACCTGAACTTCGGTCGATCATATAGTACTCATGAATTGTAAAAGTAAAGAAAATATTTGCATATAAACCTTGCAAATGTAATGAAAATTCTAAATGAAAAACATTTATTTCATACACTCGTAAGGCTTTCTGAAAAACACGTATCACCTGGAACAAGTTTTATGAAATTTCCGTACCCTATGAAAAGTTAATATTCGTTAAATGAATAGTTAATAATAATACTAATTTCGTACAATAGAATGCAAACTGAGCGCTCAGGTGCTATCTCTCTCTTTTCAATTTGCTTTTTTTTCTATTATTGCGCTGGATGAAACAACAAGCATTTCCAACCATGCTCACGTTTACGATAGACGGACCGGAAAGGGCCCTCTTAAATGAAAATGACACCAAATAAATGTTAGTATCTGAAATATCTGACTACCTATCTATGTATAATGTAGGTGTTCCAATTTTGTTTATATTCTGTTTTGCATTTGCTAGTTTTTTCTTATAGATTGAGATAAAAAGTAGAGTGTGCTACTGGGGTACGGTAATACTTCGGAAGAACTTCGGGCAATATACCTGATCGCTTCACTCAGGATTTTAAGTAGCGCTTTTATCCCTCGTAGCTCAATCTACTATAGGGTGCAATTTTTTAAAGTCTTGGCTCTGGGAACCGGAAAGTTAGGCAGTGCCATGACTTCTGTAGTACGACACTATTAAATGAAGAAAAAAATAGTAATTTCCATACAAAAGTGTGCCGCTAGATTATTTATATGACTTTTTTAGTGGTTTTTTGATTGTTATTTTACTATACTGTCTTCGATATAATACGCACAACATGTCCCTTATACGTTGTATCATAACATGTGACACACAATATTTTACTGTATAATTTTGTTGTGAAAAATCATTCTTTGAGGGGATGATTAAAAATATAATAAGAGATAAAAGTTTGCATGAAACCTAGCTCAAAACAGCTGAACAGAGGAAAAATGTGAGATTCCCGTTTAAATTTTTTGTCAATGGACAAAAAATTTACCACGCGTGCAAGGTCGTGCTCTTCAGCTAGTATAAAATAAATGTTTTATAAATCATAAAATAATACGTAAACAAATCTCTATGACAAGGTCACTACACGACTTATCATTTGGAGATATTACTAAATTTTTTACCCCACTACGGCGAAGCAAGAAGAGTGTGATGATCAATGAAATATATGTATGTAAGTATGCATATATGTATAATTAGGTGAAAATATTTATCTTCTCCCACGTATCTTCCATACTAACTATGGTATATTAGAAAATTAGGTATAGTTGGAAGCATCTTGCGTATCTGCTGGCTATGTGACGTTACACTTAATTCAAAATGGCCGTTCTCTACAGGCTATAAAGTAATAAAATCATAAATAAAATAAATCAAACTATTTTAGGTAATGAAAAGGCACATTTAAAAAACGTATACATTTTTAAACTGGATATGGAAAAATACATGTCACAGCCACTTTTTTCTGAAACTATAAGAACTATACTATTAAAACTTGGTTAGTAGATGTATTCTGGAAACCGCATTATGATTTTCATACAAAAATAGACAAAAAAAAACATAATTTTTGGGGTTCCTCATACTCAGAACTGAAACTCAAAAAATTATTTTTCATCAAACCCATACGTGTGGGGTGTCTATGGATAGGTCTTCAAAAATGATATTGAGATTTCTTAAATCATTTTTTTCTAAACTGATTAGTTTGCGCGAGAGACACTTCCAAAGTGGAAAAATGTGTGCCCCTCCCCCCTGTAACTATAATAAGAGAATAAGTACCTGGGTGACCGGGCTTTGCTCGGTTACATCTCAAACATTAACAATTTTTTTTAAACTTGTCTAAAAACAAAGCAAAATAAAAAAAAATATAAACTTAAACATAAAAAAAAACAAAAGTAAGTCACCGAGTGGGATTCGAACCCGTAACACTCTTTCTAGCGGTCGCTATGCGTAACCACTGAGCTAAATACATACACATACATATATAAATATAGACCATATTCTGCGTGGAAAGAAAAACGCATGAAAACTCGAAAACACGCGTTTTCCCAAACATAAAACTAATCTAGATCGATAGTTTACCCCCGAAAACCCCCATATACAAATTTTGAGCGAAATCGTTAGAGCCGTTTTCGCGATCACAGAAATTTATAAATAAATATATATACATACATACATACATACAAGAATTGCTCGTTTAAAGGTATAAGATAAAACTAAAAAAAATATATAATATTCATTACCATGAAAACTACCAGCGAAAATTGGTTTGAACGAAATCTAGCAAGTAGTTTTTTTTAATACGTCATAAATCGTAAACCGCAAATTACCTTTCATTCAATCAACTCAAATAGAAAAATAAAATAAAACATACTACAAGACTTATATTATGTTACTTGCTGCTACGGAACCCTTCATGGGCGAGTCCGACTCGCACTTGGCCGCTTTTTTTAGTTTGTTATCGGGTTTTAGTTTTTTAAACTATATTCGTACGTATTTATCTTTTAACTAATAAAGGGATTACATTAAAGATAATGTAAAGCTCAAATAGCATATAAAGATTATGATGCAAAGTAATCACTCTCTGTGGATTTAAACAAAATTAACTTAGCCTAAACAATGTTACAGTAAAAATTACCTACCTGAGGTATCGAAACTACATCAACAAATTACTTTGAAAATTAATAATTTTAACAAAATAACCAACGGACTTTCTCAAATAAGGATAAACCAGACTCATTTTAGGACTTCGTAGAGACTCTGCTGAGGGCTGGGACAGTATTTCGGCTGTAAAATTACAGGATTCTCGTGAGACTTTAGATATTTGTATCGTTACTCACACACATATATCATCATCACCATATCAGCCACAGGAAGTCCACTGCTGGACATAGGCCTCCCCCAAGGATTTTCACGACCGATCGGAAGCGGCCTGCATCCAGCGCCTTCCTGCAACATTACGCAGGTCGTCTGATCATCTAGCAGGTGGGTGTCCTACGCCGCACTTGCCGGTACGTGGCCGCTATTCGAGAACCTTTCTGCCCCATCGGCCATCGATTCTTCGCGCTACGTGCCCCGCCCACTGCCACTTTAAAGAGCTAATCCGCTTAGCTATGTCAGTGATCTTCGTTCTTCTACAAATCTCCTCATTTCTGATTCGATCGATAGCCCACTGAGCGACCTTGAGCCTTTTTATGAGACCCATAGTAAGGGACCACGTTTCAGAGCCATAAGTCATCACTGGTAGGTAACACACATTGGTTGTAAACTTTAGTCTTAAGACACTGAGGTATATTTGACGAGAAGACACTGCGTAGCTTCCCGAACGCTGCCCAGCCGAGTCGGATTCGTCGAAAGACCTCATCCTCGAAGCTGGAACTTCCTGCCTGGATCAATTGACCCAGGTAGATATACTAGTCTACAACTTCTAGGGTGGAGCTCCCAACAGAAACATAGGAAGGCGTAACATGCTTATTTGACATGACCTTCGCCTTGTCAATAATTATTTTTAGGCCTATATACCTGTTGGGAAACTAGATTTAGGTCTTCAAGCATCGTACTTAAGTCCTCCATCGATTCTGCCATGACAAAGATATCGTTGGCAAATCGAAGGTGAGTGATATACTGGCCATTAATGTTAATGCCCAGTCCTTCCCATTCCAGGAGCTTGAAGGCATCTTCCATAGCGGCGGTAAACAGTTTTGGAGATATGATATCTCTCTGTCTTACGCCTCTTTGCAATAGAATATCCTTCGTGCTGTGCTCCTGTATTCGGACCGACATAGTGGCTTTGTTGTATAAGTACTTCAACTCCTCGATATACATACAGTCAATTCGGCACCGCTGGAGAGTTTAAAGCACGGCCCACGTTTCGATCGAATCAAAGACTTTTTCGTAGTCCACGAACCCCAAACACAACGGCCGATTATACTTCCTCGTCTTCTCTATAACCTGCCGCAATGTATGGATGTGGTCCATGGTACTATAGCTTTTTCAAAGTCCGGTTTGTTCGGGAGGTTGGAAGGCATCAAATCTGTTAGTGAGACGGTTCGTGATAACCCTCGAAAACAACTTATAGACATGACTAAGAAGCGAGATAGGCCTATAGTTCTTCAAGAGAGAATTGTCACCCTTTTTGAAGAAAAGGACCACCACGCCCCTGTTCCACGCTTCAGGCGTTACGCCCTCGAGCAGAACGGAATTAAAAAGCCTCTGAAGGACTTTCAGTAGAGACACATATATATCTATTGTCATTTACAACGGACATCCTTGTACATACATCTAGTTCGAGGAACGGTTTTCCATGAGACCGGCTTGTGAGTACCAAAGAGTTATATAATGTATTTTATATAATTATATAATATTAGAAGTCTAAGTTCCTGCCGTGTGTCTTTTGTTGGCAAATAAAGATTTTATTATTACTGACCAAGCAGCGAAGCGTCTCAGTCCTGAGATTGGCCGAAAACTTGTCCGGCTGTTCTCGCCTACAGTTAACCGATTCTTGTGAAATTTTCTAAGATGGTTTGACAATTATGTACATTTCAGTATCGATTCAGTATTTCAGAATTTTTCAAAACAGCAAAAACATGGAGCTTGAAAACTTTAAAAAAAATCATATTTCTGCCATTTCGAAAATAATCAAAAATGTAATAAAATATTTTGTTTAAGATGCAACTTTTTTGTTTGAACAACTTTTTTATCCGATAAACTTCAACGGGTGGGAAAGGTCGCGAGGTCTACTGCAGCTCACAGCGCCACGAGTATTATTATTAATTATTTTACACCTTTTGACGTCTTTGATTTGAGTTAACATCTAACAGTTATCTAATTATACCTACATAGAAAGATAAGATTTGTTTTCGTTGCTTATCAGTTCCAATACTTGATTATGACTTAGGAATGTAACTAATGTTGTTTAGGGTAACGTATTTATAAGCAGGCGTAGATGCTCGACCTCGTTATTTTTAATATCGACAAGTTGTTACTTCAAATACAATCGTTGATATTTAAATATTATATTAAATACCTTGTTGCTTTTACTCTCCACCCAGCTATCCAAAAGATTATAAATTAACCAATACTTTTACTATAGTCCATTAAGCTATAAATCTGCGTGGATGTTTTATTATTTGTATTTAAAAAAAAACTATAAGCAAACCTGAATGAAAAAATGGTAAATAAAACCCCAACAGAGCTCTGTAAAAAATCAGTTCCTAGTTATCGGTATAATGTCTCATTGTTAATAGGCATGACGAATGGCAAAATATCGGTTAGATAAAAAATATTGTACACGTATTTTTTCTTTTATCTGAGAAATGACCTTTGTCATTTTATTACATTACAGCGCATTAAATTCGCATGACGTCACAATTAAGCATGATTTTTATTTAAGTGTCACGTCGCAAGCTCCCACTCCGGAACTTTGACGTTCCTTTCTTTCTGATTTTTTACTTTTTTGGTAAACTGAAAAATGCGGGTCCATTATTTTTTCTAATCTAAAAGACGGACTAATTACAATCATACTTTTCGGACCCTATCGTCACCCCTAGGATACAGCTAATCTTTTTGGATCATCCACGATATCTGCTGTATTCTTTGGAAAAATGATGATGGCTATTCATTAAATTACGACATTATTGTGACGTCACTGCTATTAGCTTTCGCACATACGAAAAAGATAGTGAGATTATCCCACCACGCTACCATTTTTCGTCATTCCCAAATGTAATCTTAATTTTAGTAAACACTTCAAGAATGAGGACAACATAAAAAGGAATCAGGCTTTTAAAATATTAGTACTGAACCAACATATATTACACGTGAGTTGCTAATCGTTATCCAAGTTTCAATTAGAGCTCAATCAAATTGTCATGATAAGATTTAAATCTCTGTTAAATATGTAGTAATCTTTTTATAATAACAAATTTTCTATATTAATTAACAAAAGGAAAGAGGCTGCAACGAACATAGGTTTAATTATTAATTTTATTTAATATACGACAAATTTTTACATATTAAGTTAAATTAGAAATCAATATGGAGTTAAAAATACTTTTAATTAATTTAGTACTATTAAGTGCAGTGAATGCATATGTTGAAATGGTAGTGCCTGAAAGCAAGAACGTTTTTGACTTGAATCTCTATGAAGAAGTGTTGGACTCCCAACAGTGCCAGGAGCAAATACGAATTATAGCAAATAATACGATGCTGTTGACCCAATGTGAGTATGAAAATTTTAGTTAAGTATGCAAAGTTAGTTAAAGAAACTATTTGAATGAGAAATTTACGTTTTAACCGGGTAGTAGGTAATAAAAACATTATTAAGATGAAAGCACTAATATTATTCGCAAAACGCTTTGTCAAAATGTTCAAAAATATGTATAGGTACTCATCAAACATTTTAAATGGTGATATTATTTCTAATATAATTACTAACGGATTTATTATTTCAGTTCTGGATGCTGGCCCGAGAACTCCAAGGGGCGTACTGAAAGGAAATCTCATGGACATGGGAAATTACTACCAATGTCTAGAAATCAATACTAACGTACAAGACACAGATATTCAGGGGAAATATTGCACAATATCAGTGCCATTGCAGCAGGATATAGACTGGCCTTCGTTGCCTGATTGGGAATTTCCATGGCCTAATATTACTTGGCCTGAGAACATTACGTTTCCTGAGCTACCCTGGCCAGAAATAAGAAAATATTCTACTCGCCTCGATACTGAAACTGTGGAACAATTGAAAAAGTACAATATATTAAAGTATAATATTCAAAGGTTGATCGGCGCTGGGCCCTCTTACAAGATGGGAAGGTATATATAAGGGATAATATTTACTTATAGTTAATCGTACCAATATGTTTTATACTTTGGATATATTTTTATCCCTCATACAATACAATACCTTTTTTGCACAGAAAACCATATATCTTAAAAACATCAAAATGTATGAAATGCGGCCCTCTTTTTCGTCAAGCAATATCTTTCTAGATATCTTGCTTATAGGTATGGAAAAATATACGGAAAATAGTACGGGCTTCATATTGTTTTTCGCTAAAAACCAAAAGACGTACTGATTTGAATTTTATTCGCCTACTTACTCTGAACTCATTCAGACAATTGATTCAGCAGATTTCTTGCGGCTTAAATTATGAACTATGAACAGATTATTTCATCGATGAAATATGTCTGTATTACAAAACTTGTACAAGGTTTAACGAATTATGTTTTATATTTCAGTTTGGACACATTATCGGATTTAGTTTTTAATATAGCTGTATGTATACCAAAGCCGTGTTCAACTGCAGAAGCTCTTAAAAGTTTCGAGGAGATAGGGCTGCAATTTACTGAGAATTCCTGCCGTCTGCCTAATGATAAGCAATGGGTTGCTGCAGACTATATTGCATTGTAAGTTGTACATTTTTTAAGTTATTTCTTAAACTCCATCTTCTTCCTTATTGAGTATGTTAATGGCTAATACTGGTGTCAAATTTTTGAGTTCATCTAGCCAAGTGTCCAACATACACGACTGCGAAAACACTACTGCGATAAACGTAAATGCGTCAGATCTGAGTAACCACTGCGCCACCACTGCGCCTACGCTTAATGTGACGACACACCACAATGCCAACAACCAAAAGAAGGTTAAAAATTGTATGTGTCAGTGTGTCTGTAGCATTGTATATTATAACTGTTTTGAGACAGTTGTTTCGTTTAAGAATTGAAATTTTTCTTAGCCATATTTGATGGAAATCAGTTCACCAGTTTGGCAATTATCTGGGTCGAACTCTTGAAAGTCTTTTCTTTTTTTTAATTTTCCTGACAAATAAACTTGTTGTTACATGCAATTGTACGTTTGCTTACGGTATTTACCTATACCAGAAGCAAGTTGTGGTTAAAATGACAGTACTTGAGTAAAAAATTACAACTTACACTTCTTGATATAGGTATCATTTGGACCGGATGAGAATCGAATCTTAAACTTTTCGGTTATTAGATGCGGTCTCCGGCTTCCTTGTGACTAGATATTAGTATGACTGTTGAATTTTTTCTCCACGATTGTTATCCTTTAAGATAATTAGATTAGGTCTAGTGAACAGGCTGCTGCCAATCGGCCGTTTTGAAAATCTTTTATGCAGGTCTGTCTTGCAGTGAACATCTTGCGGCTAATATGACATTTCTGATCTGATATGATATGCACATTTTGGTTCACTCAGCCAGATACATAATAAATGACTATTGAATTACGACCACAGCCGTAAGTGTCCTGAAATGTGTTAAGTCCAGTAGATAGACTGACATGATTATGTTATGTTGACTGGCGCATAAAATAATTGTAGAGACAATACCTTAAAAATGGCTTCAGGCTTATTCCAATGCGATTCATTCAATAAATCATCAGGTTTGCTTACGGAAAAAATGAGAAAATTTTCTGATGCGCATTTCTTGTTATTATTTACATAATTTTCTTTAGAGTTTCTATATTGCAATGACACCAGCTAGTTAATAAATTCAAGTAGTGTATTTTTCTTTAGTACTAAGTTATTTATTTTTATACTTGACTTTGTTTTCTTTGCAAAACAAATAGGTCTAGAGAGTCCTAGATGCACAACTTCTAATCCACGTTTCTATATTTCAGCGCCGTTTTCTCCCTTATTATCTTCTTGGCAATTGTGAGCACCTCATACGATATTCACCAGTCTATTGTTCTGAAACAAGGTAAGTTTTAATAATCATCTTTGAAATTGCCAGCCTTTTAAATACTTATTCACACTACTTACATTTCATTGACAATTTTAAAAAAGATAATGAGTCGAAAACGCAAGAAATCTATTATCAAACTCGGTTACAAAATTTCACAGAATCGATAGAAAAATGCGCCCTGTCAGGAAACAAATCTAGACATTTGGACGGAAAGATCCCTGCGGCTACGTGTTTCGACAACGTTGTCCGACATATCGGACGATGAGGAATAGATATACAATATCATTTTTTCCCGAGCTAAACGAAAATAATTCGCGTTCACTCGGTAAAAAGCAAAATATCTGTCTAACAAAGCATGAAATTTATCCTTTTCAGATCCCAAATCGGTAAACAAACTGTACACGAGCTTCTCCGTGTACACAAATACTCGGCGGCTGCTCACATTCACAACCGTTCCTGGAGCCATAGAATGTTTGGATGGAGTGCGAGCTTTCGCCATGATTTGGGTCATCATAGGACACACGTTTGTTAACCAGCTGACTGGGAATATGGCTAACCCAGTTGATGCTTTCAATGTAAGATTTGTATGCCCTATATCGCCACTGGCGTTAACTACTTTAACCTTAAACTATAAGGAAAGTGATCATATTTTCAGACGTAGAGTGGCCATGTCCACAGCTCAAAGTTCAAGTTTCTAGCAAAAAGATTTCCAAAACAACTAATTGGTAGCAACCACAATGCTGTATTTTCCAACAACCTTCTAAGGTCGATTGCCATCGCAAGCAAGCTTCTTCGTCTTTGCCTCAAAAGCAACCACGTACCGGTGTTCTTTGAAATATGATAAAGACATTATCTGCCATGTGTTATACTCAGTTAAGATGTCATGGTGGTAAACCTTGTCATCGAATATCTATCTTTAGAATTTTCACTATACTACATATCTCTGTCCGACACATGCGTTCTAAAGTGACATTGTTTACTCATGAGTTTTACAGAGACACTATTGTTGTAGGCAATTAGTAGCTTAGAATACCTATATTCTCTACCATCATAAATTTTGTCTGTGCATTACTCTGCTGCGATATTTGAGAATCTTTTTACCCCATCGGCTTTAGTTTCCCATTCAAATCTCAAGGTATTTATGTCGATGCAACAAGGTTGAGGTTTGTCTGCTTCGACTGGACCCATGGGGCCGGTTGAAGAATGCGAGGACTTGATACCTATTCATGTTTTTTAATTAAAATTTCAGTGGATCGCGTCATTTAGTTCACTCTGGATCACTGCCGGTCCCATAACAGTGGACACTTTCTTCATGATCAGTGGCCTCTTGGTGGTGTACTCTACAGCTGGGAAAATGAGTAGAAGTAAGTTTTTTGTGGATACTTTTCCTTGTCATCGCAAGTGTCAAAGATGAGCTTTTATGGCTAAATTTTGATACTTTGAGCAAATTGTATCCTGAAAACGACTAGATTTATCATCTCGCTTTAACCCATTAAGAAAAGCTGATGCTAAGTCAAAGTCAAATTAAAAAAAAATATTCAATGTGGGATAAAGAAGAATGGCAGAGATCTGTAGACTGGACCGTCTTATAACGAAGTGTAGGACAATGAAAATATTACTAATTTATTTGTCTTGAATTATGTAATAAAAAAAGTAATCATAACATATTTCTACAACTTATGAGTAAAAAGTTAAATGAATTTAAAGTTAGTATGGGACAAAGTGTAGAAAGCATAACAAAACGTTGTAAATGGACTTAAATGGAGATAACAAAACGTTTTCACTCCTTTTGACACATCACAGTGAGACCTCATCCATGACGTTGACGTTGAAAGTGGTGTCAGACGCGTGACGTTGACGTACATATGATGTATTTTACGGCTCTGGATACTAGCCTTTTAGAGCCCATCCAGTGTTGAGGGCCCACTGCGTTTTATTATTGCTTGTCAGTTAAGCGTTTTGTTTGCACGATTTCATTGAAAGCAAAAGTTTTAAATTTCTTTATTCTCAAAAGTTGTAGAAAAATATGAATGTATGAAAACTAAAAGACTAAGTATCAGGCGTAAAATACCAAAAAATCAACAACCTACATCTTATATTTTAATGGGTACCACGCCTGCCTATCTTCTTTATCTCTTATTGAACGTCATTTAAAAAAAAATATTATTGCCAACAGGCATGATGACTTTTAATTGACCTATCAGATTTATTACTCTAAGTATACATGTTTATTCACTAGGCAAATAAAAAAAAAACTCTTGACTTTCAAAATCGCCAGCTAGTGTTGAGTAGCGGAATTACTTATTCCAATTAGTCTACTTATTCCAGTTATCCCAATAACTATCGATATCTCAACTATACTATCCGTGTGCACTCACACAAATACAAAGCTGAGCTTACATCTCGAGAGCAGTACAATAGTATAATCTTTCATTGTAGGTAGTAAAAAACTTAAACCAACATATTCTAAATATTTTTCCAGTGAAGTTTATAAAGAACGTCCACCTGTTCTACCTGAACCGACTAATCCGTCTCTTCCCTGTACTGGCTGCCGTGATCCTTCTGCAGACATCGATTTTCAACCGAATGACCGACGGCCCAAGTTGGGATATGGTCGCCGATCAAACACATAGATGTAGGATGTATTGGTGGACCACACTTCTGTATTTCCAAAATTACTATAATCCTACGAGTATGGTAAGTAAATTAATTCTACCTAAGGACTGACTTGCTTTCGGCGAAGGGCTGCCGCTGCCGCATCGCAGAGCATTTTACACTGCAGTTGTTGCGGTACTATTAGCTTGCAGTCGCTTCGATAAATATACAGATAACAAAATCTTCTGTGAAAACAATGGACTGGATTGCACTGTTGAAACGTCTGTATTATATATAGGGTGTTTCAGAAAATATTCCCAGTTCTTGATATTTAAATATTACGTACATATTATTTGGTTTTTCTATAACTTCTTGTGTATCAACTCGCACGAATAAGTCAGGCCTACTTATAAATCTAACAGCTCTAACAGACAAGAAACAGTGTGCCTGGACGGGTCGCCGACCATTGTGCCGATAGATGTCGCATACTTTTGCGGGCATAATATTGCTTGCTCTTTTAAGAGCCTTAAGTCGGCAACTGAGACTATTCTTGTGAACTTATTAATGTGCGTTTTATTTTTCCAGTGTGTTCCTCACTCATGGTATCTAGCAATAGACTTCCACATGTTCCTGATATCCCCTCTGATCTTATTCTGGGTAATCAGCGGGAGAAGACGAGCTGCTTGGATAGCTTTGGTTACTGCTCTTTTAGTGTCTCTGATTGGCTCTTCTGTGTACAACTTCATGATGAATTTCGCTTCAGCGACTGTCACTCTATCGTAAGTATTTTGACCAGTTTGTCTGTTTTTTTTTACATCATTATCGTTATTCAGTGGGGTGTTACACTGCAAAAGTAATAGTTCACGTTGGTAGTCTTTGACTTCGATTCTTGTTGGGTTCCGCTATATATAATTATACACGCTGACTTTTCATCACTTTTGGAAAAAAAGTGTCGAATAGTAAATGAATTCTTCTATCCATACACGTAATCTAAATTTGTGTATGATATAAGATAAAAAAGTTGCGTAAATGATTTTCGATCGAGACTACGGTAGTTACGCTCGTCCAAAACTGTCGCGTGAACTCGCGTGACCTCATGAACTCCAGACGGCCGGCTGGCGGAACCTGGCGGCGGTACTACTAATATCTTTTTACTTTCAAGATTTAGTCAACACTTTTTGGTTCTGAATTTTTATTTTGACTAGCTAATATAAGGTCTTCCTAACGATCCTTATGAAGTGGCCTTCAGCGCCAAAACCATTAAAAAATCACCGTGTTTTTTACGTCCGCTGGGCATACGGCAAACGCTATATATTGACCAGGAAAAAACTTGAAACTGTAAACACATCCCTGACGTTGATAAAACCAGACTTGTTTAGAAACTGCCACATTTAGCATTTACCTACTACTGATTTTATGTCTATAAGAGAAAATTTAAATTGAATTTTTATGAAATACTTGAAATTTTTGTTATCTCATAGGCGTCCCCAGGATCAAACCGCATATTTGAAATATTACTACGTGAATACCCTAACGAGATGCTCACCGTTCTTCGTCGGCATGATTTACGGCTACATACTTCATACTTACAAAGGAAAGAAGCTGGTATTGACTAAGGTATGAAAAAGTAAACTGAATTTTTAGTCAAGAAAGTGAATGCGATAATATTACAAAACCAAGCAAAAAAAAACTTGAGAGGTGTCAAGGGACACCCGGATGGAACAAAATTCGAGAGAGAGAGAGACAGACAGAGAAACACGCGCACGCAGCACGGCTTACAACTATAGCAAAAAGTGTCGTTACAACTTTTGGTCTTAATTTTTTCCGTCTAGCCTCCTTTCGTAACGCGCGATAAGGAACTTCGTTCCAAAATTTGTGTTACCGCCAAAAATGTGACATGATAATAATAATTGATAAGACATGATAGTTTGATCCAGTAGAGAATGCTTCGGAACAGAGTCTAGCCAACTGATATCCAAATTTTAGTATAAAAGTTAAAAAATGTCCAATCTAAATATGATCAAACTTTTCTATATTGCTAAACATAATGATCAGAAAAAAGAAAAAATTGTAAAAATTTACGTAATTTGTAACTTTGCTGGCGACTAAGAAACAAAAGGAAAACCAAGTGTATATACAATGTCCTTTTTAATTAAGTACAAATATTTTATGGTGTGATTCAGTCCATCATTTCGAACAAGATTTCCCAATAAATGTATATCGAAATACGAAAAATATTTGTAGGTTCTCGTACATATCACCGTAGTCACGTGATATCATTACTATGGAAAATGAAAATTTTTATTTTTTTATTTTGATATACATTTACTAGTGGTTCGCCGCGAACTTAGACCTCGCGATATTATTCCAAAACTGAACCAATTTTAATGTCCAGTGAAACAGTGATTTAATGAAACTGTGATACATTATCCACAACCGATTTGATACCGTTGCAGGAAACAGATTTTCCAACCTCCTTTCTTCTTCTATTCTGAGCTGCAAAAGTTTCATTTTTTTTTCAAACAACTTAAATCAAGACCTGGATCAAATTCAATATCCCTAGATCTTGAAAGAGCAACGTATGTACATCCAGACGCCAACTATTTTACGCCTACGTCCATCATCATCATCATTTCAGCCGCATAACGTCCACTGCTGGACATAGGCCTCTCCCAAGGATTCCCAAAATGACCGATCTAGAATAGCTGGAAGGCGCTGGATGCAAGCCGCTCTAGATCGGTCATTTTAAGGCTTACCTGTTGGGAAACTCGGTTTAGGTCTGCGAGCATAGTACATACATACTTAAGTCTTCGAGTCCGCCATGACAACGATATCATCGGCAAATCGAAGGTGAGTGATATACTCGCCTTTGATTTTAATGCCAAATCCTTTCCATTGTAGAAGCTTGATCTTCCAGTGCAACGGTGAACAGTTTCGAAGATATAACGTCTGTTTTACACCTCTATGCAGTGGAATTGCCGTCTTCCACTGCTCCTGTACTCGGAATGACATAGTGGCGTTACTGTATAAGCACTTAAACACCTCGATATACTGATAGTCAATACGGCATCGCTGGAGACTGAAGCACGGCCCATGTTTCGATCGAATAGAAGGCTTTTTCATAGCCCACTATCCGCAAGCATAACGGCCGGTTATACGCCCTCGTCTTCTCTATAACCTGCCGCAGCGTATGAATGTGGTCCATGGTGCTATAGCCTTTACGGAAACCGGCTTCTTTGGGAGGCTGGAAGGCATCAAACCTGTTTGCGGGACGATTCGTGATGACCCTCAAAAACAACTTATAAACATGGCTAAGACACGTGATTGGCCTATAGTTCTTCAATAGAGTGTCATCTCCCTTTTTGAAGAACAGGACCGCAATGCCCCTGTACCACGCTTCTGGCGTTAAGCCCTCGAGCAGAATGGAATTAAAGAGCCTCTGAAGGACTTTCAGTAGCAGCGTTCCGCCCGCTTTCAGAAGGTCTGCTGTGATTCCATCTTCGCCCTGCGCCTTGTTGTTTTTAAGCTGTTTAAGGGCCATCCTAATCTCGTACAGGCTGATGTCCGGTATAGTGTCGGGTTAGCTTGGCTCTTGGGCAAACGCCAACGTCTACGACTACTTTATTCTAAGTGAGTCCTTGCGATTTGTGCACATTTATTGCTCAGGCAAGCGACAATGAAAATTGCGTTCGTGAGCATGACACTTGGCCAGTCTTCCAAGACCGGGTCATGCGAGGGATGGGAACCGTGTTCTGGTAAGGATTCTTGCCCTAGAATCTCCACAGCGTGCTCACGCATTGAACGCTAGCGCTTTAAGCGTTCAGGGTATAGTTCCTGATTTCGTACTTCCCATGCGTACTCACGCTGAGAACACAAGCGTTTGGAGCGTTCGGGCGAAGTTTCTTGCTGACAAATCTCTTATTGGCACGAGAAGTACCTACTGGCATATTCCCTTAGTTGCGACTCTCTACGTAAAACTACTTCGCGGGCTTTGGTTGCCGTTGATCTCTTGTTAGTTTGTGGCATTATTACTAATACTACAACAGAAGCACAGACAAGCAGCGATACGATTGAACCAAAGTCCGCTCAACAAAATTGCTAAATTTAGTAAACTACCTAGTAGTTCGCGGCGAACTTAGACCTCGTGATTACTTTTCGCAATTCAGTTTCCTAAATAACCCCTAGATGGCGCTATCAAAAGTTAGAACGCGCTATTGGTTTCGTTTGTTACATAATCGCGGACATTTTTATTAATATTTCAAAAACTACTGAACCGATTTTGATGCCCAACGAACTTGAAAATTCTATTGATATTTTCTACATGCCTACCAAATTTCATCAAAATCAAACCATCGGTTCGGCTGATATCGCGGTACAAACATACATACATACATACATACATACATACATACATACATACATACATACATACATACATACATACATACATACATACATACATACATACATACATACATACATACATACATACATACATACATACATACAATGTGTTTTCGCCCCAACTCGATTTAGAGACCTCGCTCGCTTCGCTCGCTCGGTCAATTAGGAAAAGTTGTTCGAAATTATGGACTGAATCACCCCTTAAAATATTTGTACTTAATTAAAAAGGACATTGTATATATGTATACTCGTACGTATAAATTAATAAGCGTTACTTCAAAATAAAATAAAAATGCTGCATACTTCTGGCGCCGAAAGCTCAAAATGCAAAAAGATTTTTTCTTTCCAGAAGGTTTGCCAGTTACACAGCTTTGTTGGAGGCCTCACAGAGGCTACATTGGGCAAGAGAGAATTAAGAATGCGGCATTAATTGTTTTTGAGTTTTATTCTGTAAAGGTCGTCTGCGTTGGGCCTTATATGGTGCAAATTTCTTGAATGTTGTATGCCATTTTATTAAAGAAATAAATGATTTGTATGGCTGATTTTCCGTTTGGTCCATCCGACTTTCTAACTTTATTTATTAGACCATGCAAGTTAATACTTGGATAACTTGCTTAGTCTAAACAGATCATGGTCTTGCCTGTTGCATACCATTATATGGAAGCACTATTGCCTCTACAACTTTATATGCCAGGCAAATAAAAAAAACGACGGGTTGCACTCTGGGAGTGCCGGCAGAAGTGAAAACTTGAATATTAACGTTGTGCATTTGTTACACACACGAACATTCGCGCAAGCGCCCTGCGCCGCCTAAACGAAACAGCAGGCGCAGGCATACATTTTCGCCGCGCCGTAGAAAGAGAGGGCTCTCCTACGCCGCTCCAGCTGTCTACTCTCCATCCGTCTTACGAATTTTCGATCAGGTCACGTGTCCTGACGCGAGTTTAACATTTTTTACCCATTCCAAAAAAAGTGCACAACGCTGCTAAAGAAGTTTTCACTTCAAAAATAAAAAAAAATACGCCGATTGACCAAAACACTATCTATTGATGAGTAACAAGAGTACAGAAGTCTCGTTGTTTCACTACTCATCACTGGATGGATATCTGTAGCGCCATCTAATTTACTAAAATCAATAACTTTAAACGGCTCAACCGATTTTCGTCAAACCAGAACCAACGCAAGGGAACTGGTTTTCACGTAAAAAAACCATCCGTTCGAGTGCTACGATGCCACAGACAGACAGATAGTTATTAGCGTCAAATTTAAAACATCCCTTTTTTTGTCGGAGTTAATAAAATGGGATGCAACAGGCAAAAAACTTGAGCCATCAAATAAACCTTCAAACTGTAGATTGACTAATTTATTTCACAATTCCAGGCACAAAATCTTCTCCTGTGGTTCTTGGCCATGGGTTTAATTACTGCAGTGGTGTGCACCGTCCATCCTATAGTACAAGCTGATTGGGACAACCAGCTTGCGGACAACTTTATCAACTCCTTCATGCGACCAACCTGGGCTTTGGGCATTGGCTGGATTGTGTTTGCTTGCGCTAAAGGATATGGAGGTCAGTTTTTTTGATGACTCTCATTGAAACAATATTACCATGATTGACCATTTACCAGTTCAAGTTAATCTTAATTTGCCTAGCAAATACTAGGCAAATTAAGAAACTTTCACTCGGTCACCCCCTATATTTGAACATCTTATCCGATTTTCATCGGGAAATCCTAAACCTTCTTCTTTTATTGTGTCAATAACACACAATAAAATCATTGATATCAGATTACATCTAGGAGTAAAAACACATTTTCTTCATCTGTTTTTTTTGCATGAATGGAGCAGACGCAGTGACCAACTCCTTTTTTTTCTCTTATATTTTCTATTCTATCTGGCTAAATAATTAACTAGTATTTTTCTTCTGACTATACTTAACAACTCTTACTTTGATAAAAATTATAATGAAATCACAAAAACATGTTTCTTCTCCAAATTATGATTATTTCCTCAAAATTTGATTTAAGAAACTTATCATGGCAAAAATGAGAAAAAAACATTGTAATCATTACAATATTATTACATCACGTGACTTACGTAATATGGCAAATGAATACTTGAATTCTCCAAAAAATTCAATGTTGTATGTACCAAAAGTTATATAGGTACAATCATCATCATCGTCACCAGGTCTCTATGTCTCCACTGCAGAAGAACGACCCTCTCGGTACTAACAGAGCCATACTTGGCCAGAGTAGCCACAGGACTTTGGCCTACACTCTCCTCGCTGTCCAGACGGGTTGGAGACGTCTCATTGATGTTTATAAGCTTTGTTTAGCTTGTATTTCCTGAGTCGCCTTCTACGACATCCACGGGAGGACTATTCTACTCTGCCGGAAACCACACGGCAACTTAGATACCTATTCAATTATAACTGATGGTAACAATATAATTCATTGACATTTCAGGTCCTGTCAACTGGGTGCTCTCACTGGGTATGTGGAAGCTTCTGAGCCGTCTCTCCTACGCAATGTACATCATTCACTACCCGCTGACCTTTATCGTAAATGCAACTGCCGTCGCACCTATTTATTTCTCTGTCGAATTGTCTGTAAGTACATAATTAATAAATAATAAATAAATAAATATACAGGGACAAATACCACAGATTGAGCTATCCGTAAAGTAAGTTCGAGACTTGTGTTATATATAGGATACTAACTCAACGATACTATATTTTATAACCAATACATATGTAGATAAACATCCAAGACCCAGGACAATTTGAAAAAGGCCATTTTCCAACTTGCCCTGACCGCAGATCGAACCCGAGATCTCTGGGTAGCGGACAACTCCGGACAAGCATGGTGACAACTACGCCAAAGAGTTCGTAAAAAAAAAAAATTGGTTATTTGTCAACAATTAAATATTTGGTACTGTTATTAAAAATAAAACGTCACAAAATAATATCAGTTGTCATGATCATATATTCAAGGTGATTTAACATTTATTATTGCAGAAAAACTAAGTATTAAGAGCGCTATTTGACTCCTAGACATATGACGTCATCTGCCTGTATTTCATACAAATCTCATAGAAAATTATTATTTACACGTTTAAAAAGTATCTGATTTGACTTGTTGAAAAATAATAGCGGATTGTATCTACCTGCATACTATGTAATGCGCTAAAGTTGTAAATAACTTTTTAAATCGTAGAGCACATCACATAAAAATGTGGACATACTTTAGGTAAAGACAGTGCATAAGTGGCGTCCTTATTTGAAATACATTCTTTAATCGCACCATGTTGCAAAACGTTTATTTTCACCGTAAATACGATTAAATAATTTATTTCAAATGCCCTTCACCTTAAATACAAAATGTATGAAGTTGATACCCGAAATTCTCTCATTACATACTTGTAATAGATATTAAGTGCCTGAACTAAAAGCCTAGGTAACAACAGTGTGGGTTGTAAATGACATTAGTCATATTATATTGTCATTTAAAATGGATAGACCAAAGTAGCAGATGATTAATTAAAAAAGACCCTATTGTCAACAGAGACAGGTTTAAATTTGCTAATGATCGTGATGAATTGTTTATGACATTTTCTGCTACAATACTTACATATTTCAAACTTTTTCATAGTAAACAGGCAGCCCTTATAGTTTCGCCATGTCTGTATATGTGTTTATCTGTCCGCGGTTCTATTTAAAGACTATAAGTACTAGAAAGCTGTAATTTGGCATAGGTATGATTACTATTCATGCCAAAAAAGTGGCAAAATTAAATCTGTAAAAGTTAATTTTTTTCTCCACTAACCCATTATATAGGGTTTTGTTTAATAGAAAATATTTGGTTTTATATTTATTAGAATCAATAGTCCCCCACCCCCCTCTTTTTATAAAACGGTTGCTTAAGGAATAAGCCGCTGGCTCAAAGACAAGGTGGTATATAATACTTGAAACAAAATAGAACTTCTGTAAGATGTGTAGTCTTATCAACTTTAATCTCATAGATTGCGAACTATTTTAATAAATATTAAATATGTATTATTATTTTTATTTTAGCTTCAAAAGTTTGCAACCGACTTTGTGATAGCTGTACTGGCAGCTTTCCTCGTGACTTTACTCGTGGATTCTCCGTGTTCAACTCTCATCAAGATGTTCATGGGTGGAGGTAAGAATCTACAAAGTTAATAACACTAATAACTTCGTATTGAACACTATAAGGTTATACATAAATATTTTTTTGCATTTATAAACAGTAGTTTTCATTCTAAAGTAGGTACACACTTTGACAAGAACATTCACGTAACCCAATAGATTTTAAAAACATTTCTAAAGAAAAAGAATTTTTGATTATGTTTGTCGAAATCAGATTACGAAGGCTTTTAAACAGCGCATGCCGTGTGGTATCCGACAGAGTAGAATAGAACCACTCCAAGTCTTCCTGTGGATGTCGTAGAAGGCGACTTAGGAATTTTAAGCTTCTTCTTATTGTGTGTGTTGGTGACTAACACTAGTGTCAGAGTTTTTAAACCGCCATAAAGGCCTCTGACATGGTTTTAGGTAACGACCAATGTCAAAGACAGTGACCGGGACCGACGGCTTAACGTGCCCTCCGAAGCACGGATCATCTTACTTATCAGACAATCAGGTGATCAGCCTGCAATGTCCTAACCAAACTAGGACAAACAACACAATTTCGTTGCCCCAGCCGGGAATCGAACCCGCGACCTCCGACTTAGGAATTTCAAGCTAAACAAAGTTATTAAACATCAATGAGGCCTCTCCAACCTGTCTGGCCAGCGTGGAGAGTTTAGACTAAATCCTCTGGCTGTTCTAGTCAATTAAGGCTTTGGTAGCACAGGGAGGTTCGGGCTCCTGCAGTGTAGACTAAAAAAGATTTGTGGATGAATATAAATGTCAGTTACAATTAGATTACACTATAAAAATTAGACTTGCTGTATCAAAATTCTACATTAAAATAGTGTATAGGTGAATTTGTATAACATATTATTATATCAAGCGATTTTTGACCCTATATTGGGCAAAAGCCATGTGGGAACTAGACTTGTCCTAGTGTATCGTGGCAAGCTAAATCAGATAAGGTACAGTACAGTAGCGGCGAGGTTATGACAAATACCTATATATACTATCAAGTCTTTATCACTAATGGGGCAGACAGAGCATTTTATATCTTGCGGCTCTAAGTAGACAGAGCTCAGTGGTGCGATTTTTCAAACGCGGAGTCACTAAACGAACGGTTTTTTGTATGGAAAAATCATTCGTTTAGGTGACTCCGCGTTTTAAAAATCGCACTTCAGGGCCGCAAGACTTGCCACATTTAGCATGATGGTGGGCAAGAAGATGAAAAGTAATCGATTTGGTAATGGGTTGCTAGTCGCAACGCCTATTTAACGTTGGCTCATTTTCTCGATCGGATTTTACGATCCGCGCGGGAAAAGAAGTAACTGATACATTCTTAGTTCTTTTTTCTACACCAGATTGAAAGAGAAAATGATAGAGAATTCAGAATGCTTATTACTGATTATGATTAAAGCAGCGACAGAAAAATTATACAATTAATAAGCAAGTAGGCAGTATGAATGCGTCAGAATCAGTGACGGGCTGCTGGAAATATTCCAATTTGCAAAAATATTACCATTGTAAAATTACGGAAATATTCACAATATTTCCGAAATTATTCCCCTAAATTTCCGTTTCTCGGAATATTTCCGGGAATGTTTACGGGAATATTAGCTTAAGGTTCCAACCTTTCTGGAAACGGCACATCACTAGTCAAAAAGTGAAACAAAATTTGTGAAAGTGGACGGATAGAGAAATGAGGTGGGTAATATCGTGTAGGATGAAAGAGAAATGACAAATCGTTACAGCCTCTTTCCTTCTTTTCCACTTCTGTGGCTCTAAATATTTATGCAAAAAGTTTCAAACAAAAGAGCATTTTCCAAATTAGGCCAGGCGTCTTCCGTATCGGGGAGTACACATACATAAAATAAGTCTAAAAGCAAATCAAATGAGCCCAGACTCGATGGAATTGAGTCGTTTCTTTACAAAGTTGATATGGCTCCATCATCAGATGAGCTAAATGTCATTATAATATTGCATTGTCACGCGATATTCGTATGCGTGCAAAATTTCAACCTAAGAGTCTTACCCTAAATCAAAATACAACTTTCTATACAAAAGTAGTCTACGTTTTATTATAAAACCACATGTCCGATTTCGACAACATTTTGTAATTTCAAAGATATTGCAATTATCTAGGGTAATATATGGTTTCCGACACAGTAAATATATGAACTTGAAATAGAATTTAGTATTTTATATCATTTTTGAGAAACTTCTAACTCGTTATATTTTCTTTCCAGTTCATAATTTTAGTGTAGAAAACCAGTTATTACCCTAGATAATTGTAATTTCTTTACAATTACCAATTTTTACCGGAATCAGACATGTGGTTTGAAAATTAAACGTAGACTACGTTTGTATGGAGAAGTCTAGGGTAAGGGGACTCTTAATTGAAAACCGTTGGTCAAATTATAGTAGACAGAAAGACAGACAACGAGACAGGTGAAACTAAATAAAAGATTGAAAAAAACATATACCTACATTATAATTTCCTGTTCGCACTCAATTCAAAAATTCGGTCATTTTGGAAATCTTTGGGAGAGGCCTATGTCCAGCAGTGGACGCTATGCGGCTGAAATGATGATGATGATGATGACTCAATTCAAAATAAAAGGAAGATAAAATTCAAAAGGAAGTCTACGATAAGCAATTAATCTTATAAGTACTAACTGTGCCTACTGTTAATATTTTATCACTTATTTATTAATCGTCTATCGTAATCCGATTTATCACATTACTACTACATCCTTTTAGATATTTAATGACCTCTATAAATTAATCTTAGGCCTAACCGTCTGACTCACGACGTACACTAAGAATTTTTAAAATAAGTGACGAATTTTAATGCGGCTTTCATCAAATGACAGATAATTTTAATAGAAAGGTTCATGTTTTATTCACATTACACGTAACATCAAATAATTAAATTTTTAACAAAAAAAAAAACAAGCGACTTTAATTTATTTCAGGAGTTTCTTCCATATCTCCAAAGTTCTTTATTATGTCTTCGCCAAATTAATATGGGACTAACTAGTATGTAAGAGCTTTCAAATAAAAAAGAATCATCAAAAACGGTTCACGGTTGACGAAGATATCGTGTCACAAACATACAAAAAATAAAATAACATACAATCGAACTGATTACCTCCTCCTTTTTTGAAGTCGGTTATAAATATAAAACCAACAATATACTTACTAATTACAAAAAAAAATTTAATCAAATTATGTAGTGCGCAACGAGAGTTGAAGTCTCGGAATATTTGAAAACCGCGCACGACCCGAATTAGGTAGGTAGGCAGGGACCGGATTAGCAGCTAATTTTTAAAATCCCTTTAAGTGGTCATCCTTACGATAGGCTTACTCTCACGTCTATGTTAGCCTGTAAAAAGCTAATCCAGCGAAAGGCTTACCGTATCCCCTATAGGGTAACCCTATCCTTATGATAGGCTAAGCGTTTACCAAATCATTGGAAGGGGTATTTTTTTCCGCTTTTTTGAAAGGGGTTTTCCCCCCACGTATCCCCCCCGCCCCGTGGCCGCCAGGGAAAGCGCTTCTTATAGGGTTAGCCTATGAGAAAGGGTTTTTGTAAGGGTAACGTAACGTGCATGTTTTAACAACTTATTTAAAGGGAAACCCTTTTAAAGGCTTTCCACATGTTACGGTTAGTCGATAGGGGTTTTTGAACCAATAAAAATATTCAAGTCTATCAATTAGCCGCTAAAAACCCACTTTAGGGAAAGCGCTTCCTGTCCCTGCAGGTAGGTACCGAGCACATAGCTCGGTACCTACCTGCCTAATTCGGCTTGATGTTAAAACCGTTTATCATAGTGCGGAACGAGAGTATCCACACTTTTGTTTTGATTGTATAATTTGGTCTACTTTAAAGCACTAATTTTTAAAATATTTGGAACCAGAATCGAGTATTGTATAAAGTACTCTATAGTTTCGTACAGAATTCGTTTCTGAATGAATAAACTTAATTTTTCAACTTACGCTGAAAATTTAAATATAATTCATAATATCTATTTTTTTTCTTTTTTTTCTTCTAGGTCCAAAGAGGCCACCAGCAGCCAAACAGCCAGAAGATGGCGAGAATAATATAAAAAGGGATATCGACATAATTATAACTCCAAGTCGTGCAACTGTAAATAAAACTGCTCTATAGTTATTTTTTAATGATGTACAAAAAATATTGTTAAAAACCTACTTGTTATTTAGTGTCGTTCTACAGGAGCATTTAGATTTTTGGAACGGTAATAAAAGGTACGTAGGTTTAAACTTACTAAAGTTAACAAAAAATTTAAATTTTTATCCTAACCAGTTTTAACACGTTGTAAAAACATGTTTTTATAAATATTACCTAGTTATCTATAGGATTATAAAGTATTTGTTATCTGTAGGACTATAAATTATTTAATTGTTGTCATAGTAAGACTGAAGAATATATACTATGATAGCTAAATATCCGCATTTTTATTAATTTGTACTCCTAACATCATCCGTTTAGCGCAAAAAGTCCACTGCTGATCAAATCAAACACCAAGAAAATATTTGTGTAAATCTTGATATTGTAGCTATGTAATTTTTTTATCAATATACCTAATGAGATACTTGACAGTTATCTATTAATGTATACCTGTTAATTTAACTTTTATATTTACTTAAACCACTAGCCAAACTTTGTAGTGCAGTTTACTTATATAGAATTGTAGCACACTTAGAAGTAAAAGAATTTGTATATTTCCTTATCAATAATCATACTTAATCTTGCTGCTAAAACGACAAAGATTACAGATATTGTAAATATTAATATCAAAAGATTAGTTGATACTCAAAATAGGAATGATGAAGCTGACTATAAATCTGTTTTTGATTTCATATTCGATAAGATTATGATACTCAATGAATAATACACACCTGTTGCAACACGATAACGGTTGATTTTAATTTTTATACGAACTGAAGTGCAGCGCAAGAAATTCCTTATTTAAAAAATCATACAACAAATATTTGTGACAATTATCATTATTTATCTATTACATATGTATAGGTATCTTACCTAGGAGTTTAAAAATGAAGTTGTAAACTTATTGAAAAAAAATACTAGTGATACTGTCGAACGTATCGATACGGAAATGCTGAACAAAGTGTACAAAATCTTCAAATTTCGACTCTTCCATTATATTGAGCGTTACAATGGCCATCTCCAAGTATCCGTTTCAGTTTTTTAATTCTTCTAATAAATATTCAATTACATTCAAATTATTTATTATCTAACTACTAAAAGTCTTTTTTACCGAATCTTTTAGATGCGGTTAAAAATTTCTCTCCATTTAAAGTAAATTTGCCCTGACTATCATATAATTATATTTAATAATTTATTTAATACAGTGACATCTGTTAATATCTTTCTTACGTATCTGTACTAAGAACGTCGTCACCATCAAGATTCACCAGTCTTTTCTTCCAAATGTACACTTAATTACGATAAGATTTGGATAAGATTGATAACTATAACAAAATCAAATGTCTTCTTCATAAATATTCATTTTTAATAGAATTGAATGGAAAATCAGACTATGTTTATTTACTAAAAGAAAACAATGAAGTTAAAAGTGATGTGTGTCCTTTTTGTAGTAGTCAATTCTGTAAATGGTCGTTTGGGATACAGAAAGCCAAATACAGTTTTTGATCAAGCTCTTTATGAGGAAGTTTTAGATCCAGAGCTATGCGATAGACAGATTAGATATTTAAGATCAGATTTATTCCTGAATATAAGATGTAAGTAGCTTATATATTCTCTTATACTGTATATTTATTGTTACTTAAAAAAATACCGTTCAATTTCCTTGAAATTTATTCAAGGAGATTATTATTTTCTGTAATTAAAATGTTCTGAAATTAATTAACCAAAAAATCCGGATTCAAAGATTTTTGTAAAACAAATTATTAATTGTGCACAAAGACAGGAAAGGCAAGGTTGTCTTATTTTTATTTTTTTGTAAACTATTTTAAAGTAATTTAGTGATTATTAAATTTAAATAAAGTACTTAGTACCTATAAAAAAAAGGTTGATTTATTTTTTATTATGTTAAAATTTTCAACCAGTCATAGATTCCGGAATAAGACTACCAAGAGGAGTTTTGACGGGAAACAACGCGGATCTTGGCAACTACTATCAATGTCTTGGTATCGACGAAGTAAGGGAAGACTTAGAAATTAAGGGGAAATATTGTATGATACGAGTACCAATCAACCAAACTATAGAACTTCCTGGAGGCAATGAAATATCGTCTTTTCTTTTAAATAATGAAATGAAACTTATTCAAGACTATGAAGCTATGCAAATGACAATGAAAGCTCTACGAGTAAATGGACAATTTGAAGGGTAAATACTTATGATATACTCGCAAAAAAGCCTTGAAGAAAAGTTAAATCATTTCTATTTGTTTCTTAAATCTACGCAACGACTACTGGTCTGTTTATGTACACTTGCGAGCCTATAACAAAATATCTCTTTTAAGGTACTTAATATCTTTTAATGTAGTATCTACAATAAAAGCAAGCATTTAAAACTTCTTTCCTTAGATTGTTGTATCCATACTAAATTGATTTTTTTTCCTACTTCCAGTAAAACAATCGATATTCCTTCAACCAATTCACTCATCAAAACAAATATTTGTCGTTGCAGGTATTCTCTACTAGATAGTGCACTTTCATCATTAGTATTTAATGTTGCTGTATGCATTCCAAGATCATGCTCAGTAGAACAAGCCATGACTTCTGGATTGTATAATTTCACTTCACTGGGATTTGAGTTTGAAGAAGAGTTTTGCAGGTTGCCAAACGACAAGCCTTGGAGTCCTGCAGACTATCTTGCTGTGTAAGAAAACTCTCTCTGATTTTGGCGTATTGTATTTAATATATAGTAAGATATTTATCAACAATAATATAATTTTGAAACTCTTAGAGATAGTAGGTAGGATAGTATCTTAAGCCCCTTGGGTTGACATTCAAAAGGATTATTGCTATGCATTTTTTATAATGGTACCAACAAAACTATTCTTGTTTTTTTTTCCTTTTTACAGGGAATTATAAAGTGATAGTGTTTCAAGTCATCGATTTCAGTAGTCATTTTTTAAATTATTTGTGTTTATTTTGATAATTTGTTTTTTGTTTTAGCCAAAAATGCGCATAATGAATCAGTGGCAAAATAACTAAAAATAATAGGAATAAACATTTTTGAATTTTAATGTGATGAGAGATGGTTTATTTAACTTTTTTTTTTCAGTGTGTTGTTTCCCATGATTGGACTGCTTACTGTGATATCCACATGTTATGATTTAAACTATACTCTTTTGCAAAAACGAGGTAATAATATATACGTAAGTTTTTAATTCTCTTCCATGCTGGTGTCATCATCATCAAAATATTCTGCTGCTTTTCTTTCCGCGCAGATCGTAAAAGCCGAAAGTTGAAATAGGCGAAAATGTGAATCATGTTCAAGAGACGATGCGGCTATGCGTCAAGCAATCCATCACTATTTTAATTCTTTTTTCACCTTATTGTGCTTAATGAGTGGAATTTATGCTTGAAGCTCTGAATTCTTTCTATTTAGGGCTATAGACCGCTGAATTGACGTCATTAGGAATAAAGACGTGATAGTGTTTAAGGAATTAGCTTGTTGAAGTGGCAATGAGCTTTATTTTTATAACCATTACTGTAACGTCAATGATTCCAATGATTCTTCTTATTTCAGATCCTAAACAAGCCAGTACACTTTACCGATCTTTCTCCTTATACACAAATGCAAGGAGACTGACGACCTTCTCGTCGAATTCGAACAGTCTGCCATGCTTGGACGGAATAAGGTCTCTAGCTATGCTGTGGGTTGTAATGGGCCACGCGTTCAGCACTGAAATGTTTGTTTATAATTTATTTGAAGCTTATCAGGTGAGATTGACATGTCATATTTTTTTAAGAAGCGACTTAATTATTATATTTAGTTAACGGGTTACTCACGTATAGAGTCAGCTACTGCCGACATGTTTCGACCTCATCCGGAGGTCTTCATCAGGGCGAATGTGACTGACATTTGAGAATTAACCCATAACCAAGAAAACATTGTGATTTGCCCTTATATATTTATTTATGTAATGGCCCATTTTGGCCGTGCTTGTTTATGATCGCAGCAGATTTAAAGTCATTAAATAAGCATCTTACATATATCCTCAGGATTATACAAATGAATATAAGAAAAATTATAAAAAACTAAGAAAACGTTTATTTACAGTGGATGCTATCGGCTAAATCTCTTTGGTTAACTGTAGCGCCGTTTACTGTAGACACATTCTTCATGCTCACTGGACTTCTGCTTGTTTATACTACAGTTGGAAAGCTATCAGGAGGTAAGTACATAGTTTGGCAAAGTGTGGCTGATTATTATGAATTATTTTAAAAATGATAGCCATTAATTTATAAATAGTAAATAATAATATAAGTCACAGACATTAGTAAATGTAAGATTACATGTTACTTACGTAGAAAGTCAGCTACTGGCTGACTCGTTTTGACGTCATCTGGTATGATCGGTCGAAACATGTCAAATACAAATACAAAAACAAATACAAATAGTTTTTATTGTGTAACATAGGTCTTAAATTTAAAAAAGTGTTCTGTACACATGTGTATAAAGAGGATATACAATAATTATTATTGTCTATTATAAATTGCTTATATGTAAGGTCAGCATTTATTTATTTATAAAAACTTTATTGTCCCACAATATAGAATTGTATACAATTGGCGAACTTAACGCTAAAAGGGTTCTCTCTCAGTCAACCATAATGATAAACAGAGATTTGGTAGCGGCGCAAATTTACTTAAATAAAGACAACATACAGATACCTAATAATATACCTAACAAGGTACATATACCTACATTTATAACATACATACACACATAAACATATGCATATACATACATAAACATTAATGATGATGATGAAACTGAACGGGGATTCATTATTTTAAAAGAAGAGAGTGTACTTTTCTTTTGAAAGGAAATTTTGTGGAAATGTCCTTGATTTCAACGGGTAAAGCATTCCAGAGCCGTGAAGCTTGTAAGGTAAAAGAGTTTTCTATAAAGCTCGTGCGATGTAGAAGAAGAGTGTCGGCAGAGTGAAGTTGCCGATCATGAGTGTCAGAAAGAAATTGAAATTTGCATTTAAGGTATTGAAGATAATTTGGATTAGAAAGAATTGAAAAGAGAGTGCAAAGAATTCGCATTTGTCTGCGTTCACGGATAGGAAGCCATTTAAGCTTAGAACGGAAAGATGACATATTTGCGAAGGCAGAAAATAAAACGAATACAATTATTAATGATACGATTAAGCTTATTGAGAAAAATTATATTAAGATCTGGGAAACACACATTAGCGTAATCTATGATCGGTAGTAACATGTATACAAATATTTATTATAATTAAAATCAATAATATTATTCATTCAAATACTCTTTTTTGGAGTAATAACATTTATTTACCAAAAATAGTTTCACTTTATATTTAAATGTCTTTAAATTTAATTCCTTTAAACTATCAGGTTATTTATTGTAGATTATAGGTGCCATGCAAATTACACTATTTCTCAAGACTACTGTATTATGACTAACATTGAGTAAGTGGTATTTGTATTGTGTCCTAATATGTTCTGGTCTTTGCCTTGATTGGCGTAAAGTCGTAAATAATTGTGGATTTGATTTTTAATATGTATATGCATGATAAAGTTCATAGTTTGAGGGATTTGAACACTGGAACACAGCTGTCTCTAGGTTTCAAACCGCACATTGAGCGCAAACATCTTTTTTGATGTTTAAAGATTTTGTCTTTTTATATTGAATTTCTCTAGAATATTATTCCATATTGCATTGTAGGTGTCACTAAGCTATGATAAGCCACAAGTAGGCCCTCCATTTTTTGACAATTTAAATAATGCATAGGCTGATTTTCTTAATTTTTTGCAGATTAGTTCTCAATGCGTTGTCCAGGTTAATTTATTATCAATTAGGAGTTCAAGGAATTTAGTCCTTACTACTTTTTCTATATTTTGTCCATTGCAAAATATATCCATTAATAAACCATTTTTTGTCGAACGTATCTCGGCAAGTCATTAATATAAATAAGGAAAAAGTCAATCAGTAGCTAAATGTCTACGTGAGTAACCAGTACCTATATCGCATAATAATGTTTACAAAATATTAGTACTACTTAGATTTTCTTCAGTAACAGAATCTGTAACATTTTACTAATTCATATGCACTTTTCGTTTTTCTTTTCTTTTCTTTTCTTTAAGTAACAGTTTATTTTATCAAACTCTATTATTCTAAAGTACAAATATACTTGTAACAAATAGCGGACTTAGCTAAGAGCATTTTCTCCCAGTCAACCATAGAGATAAACAGAGAAAATTATGCGTCACAAAAAGGAATACAATATACATACATTATAAAAAATTACAATATAATATTATATAAATATGAGAATGAATGCTCTACATAAACAGTACACACATCTGCTTACACTACCTACCATACAAATACTACTGAAGAGAAGAATTGATGATGATGACTTTATGAAGGGAGTTTACTAATTCAGTACCTGGGCGACCGAGCTTTGCTCGGTTACATCTCAAACATTAACTACATTTTTTTAAACTTGTCTAAAAACAATACAAACTAAAAAAATATATATAAACTTGAACATAAAAAAAAACAAAACTCGAAAGCATAAATATTATTCACGTAATCAGTATAGTTAAATGTAAGACATATTTATGAGAAGTATATATGGTTATCTCAAACATTAACTACCTTTTTTTAAACTTGTCTAAAAACAATGCAAAATAAAAAATTATATATAAACTTGAACATAAAAAAACAAAAGTAAGTCACCGAGTGGGATTCGAACCCGGAACACTCTTTCTAGCGGTCGGTATCCGTAACCGCTAAGCTAAAGAGAAGGCGGCCGGTGCGACAAAATTAGCGACCATATTCTGCGTGGAAAGAAAAACGCATGAAAACTCGAAAAACACGCGTTTTCCCAATCATAAGACTAATCTAGATCGATTGTTTACCCCCGAAAACCCCCGTATACAAAATTTCAGCGAAATCGTTAGAGCCGTTTCCGAGATCACAGAAATTTATAATTATAAATATATAAATATACAAGAATTGCTCGTTTAAAGGTATAAGATATGCAATTTTATTTTTCAGGTGTTTTACTGCAGAAACTACATTTGTTTTATCTGATTCGTCTGCTGCGCCTGTTTCCACTACTAGCGCTTACAGTTCTTCTACAGGCTTCGCTACTTAACTTAATGTTTGACGGACCATATTGGGAAGTGGTCGCCACCCATGTTCGGAGTTGCCGGGAATACTGGTGGGCAACCCTATTACATATTCAGAATTACGCAACGCCTAGTACAATGGTATGTTTGAGTTTTGTATCGTATGACGAAAATTTTTGAGTCAGTAATGTCGGTCTTCAGTGTCTTGTAGAGCATTGTGAAAATCGCTCGGCCCTTTCTTTAACCTTGCTCATAGAGACTTAAGGATTATAATCAAGCTGTTAGAATTTTTCTGCCATTATGATTTGTATAATTATTGCCATTATACAAAAACATAAAACAATCTGTAAGGAATGTAAGGTAAAGATTAGATAAAATTTCTTTATTGCACCAACTAAATATGACAATAATCTAAAGTACATTAAATAATTATTATAGTAGATACAAAGGATTATTACTAAAGCGATTTCTTCCAGCCAACCTTTGGGTAAAGAAGACTTTAAAAGATATGGGGGAGTTGGCGCAATTAGAGTTTAGTATAAAAATAAATAAAAGGAGTACATGCATATTAAAGAACAATAAAGTAATCTAAAAAACATAAACTATAACATTAATATGAACATTAAGAAAAATAAATGATAAGAAGGCAGTGAAAAGAAAAGAAGTAGTTAGACGTCACAAAATCTTTGAATTTTTTTAATGATTGGACTTCGCGAGTATCCTGTGGCAAAGCATGTAAGCAAGCACCGCAGTAGCATCTTCGCTTTGATGGTTTATTTCGAAAATAAGTGACGTGACATAGGCGAACAACACAATGCTAACCTATTTCTCAATCGTGAAAGGGAAATCATTGACGTACACTAAGAAGAGGAACGGTCCTAGGATAGACCTTGAGGTACATCCATTTTAATAAGAGATCCGTTTGACTTTAAGCCATTTATATTAATAGTCTGAAGCCTATCCGTTAAATATGACGTCAGGTCGGCAGACCACCTAGTACGTGATCGCCATTCGAGAACCTTTTTGCTCCATCTTCCATCGGTTTGTCGCGTTATGTGGCCACTGCCTATACTCATCTTAATAATTAAAAAAAATTATACTTACGTATTTCAGTGCATTGCTCATTCGTGGTACGTGGCAATCGACATACACCTTCACGTCGTGTCTCCAATAGTCTTATACTGGGTTTTGAGCAAAAGCAAAAAGACAGCTTGGATAGCTTTGACGGCAGCTTTAACATTAGTGTTGGCTTCAACAACCTTTTATAATACTATTAACGGCTTTCCTGGATACAATACTGTGGCAAAGTGAGTACATACGTTTGATCTTAATTACTAGTGGCGGAAGTAGGTTCACAAGGATTTTTTTTAAATCATCTAAGTAGTTTTTGCCGTGTCAATGCAGTGTGGTGTCCGGCAGTGCCGTGTGGTTTCCGGCAGAATAAAATAGGGCCACTCCAAGTCCTCCCGTGAATGACCTAGAAGGCGACTTAGAAAATACAAGCTAAACAAAGCTTATAAACATCATGAGACCTCTCCAAACCCTGCCCAGCATGGAAAGTGTAGGCCAAATCATCTGGCTGCTATGGCTAAGTATGGCTCTGGTAGTACAGAGAGCGTCGTGCCCCTGCAGTGGAGACAAAAAGACCTGTGGGTGATAATGATTACTTTTTAATTGTAAAATTAAACTTAGTATGTATTTCTTTAATAAATTATACAAATTTTATTCTTGTCAAATTTGTTTCAAATAGCTTCAAAAGCACTATACTTACGGTTGGGTTTTTGTTTGCCTGAAATGACCCTGCCTTGGCTTTAAGATTTTTTATTAATATATTTTTTTTTTTCAGCATTTCTGCTGAGGACAATACGCGTTACTTGCATAATTTTTATGTTAACTCTTTCACTCGAGCTGCTCCGTTTTTTGTTGGAATGGGTTTTGGATATATACTGAGCATATGGAAAGGTCAAAAGCCTAAAATGCATAATGTAAGTATAAAATTACTTTTTAATACAAGTATTCGGTAGCTATAGAAACGAACGAAGTTTTGATAATTCTACTTATTTGTAACAAAAAGAAAATGACGTAGAACACTCTGTTGAAATGAAGTTACTTTCGTAGTATATTATTATACGCTGTTCCTGGTTACTTCAAGGTGCTGGGGAGGAGTGAAGAAAAACGCAACCAAGTCCTTATGTCGATCTATATTCTCACATTTTACATCAATGAAGTGGCAGTTTACCGTTTGCGCCATCTACAGGTCCAACCAGGAATCAAATCCAATACAAAGAAACTAACAGCATAAGTACTTGTGTCTGGAAGATAGCTATAGCTGGTAGATGGTGCTGAATCTAGTTTGTGTTATCTATACGCACTTACATTTTAGTAAATTAGTTTGAGTATAGTTATAAGTTGATATTGTGATAATCATTGTTAAATTGTACTTAGGTGTTATTAGTAAAGTATGTACCTACTTAATAGTTACATAATATATGATATACGCAAAAAAAAAGTGAAAAAAAAGTGACGATAAAATCTTACACTTTTTTGCCTAGCTCCCGTCCGATTTCCGCATTCCGCATTTCCGATTTCCGAAAAGGAACTTTTTAATAAAACAACATCGATATCAATGTAAGGACCTCCGTGGCGTAGTATTAACCACGCTAGTTCACCGTCCGGAGGTTCTGGGTTCGATATCCGGCCAGAGCAAGTTGTAAAATGCTTCTTTCAAACTGTACCGGGTCTTAGGTATTTATTTATTTCTTATAAAGATAACACAAGTTTAAGTTCACATTTGGGCTGTCAGAGTAATTTGTCCCTAAATATTTATTTTTTACAACTGTACCTTTTTTGGAATCTAATATTCGAAAAGCTCGATATTTTTTTTTTTAATCTAGTACACACACATTTACATTTTTTAAATAACTGGTTATCTTTTTCAGGTCTTTGTTCTCATCCTTTGGACTTGCACTTTCGCTATTTTTGGCCTTATCGCTTACTTTGTGTATAGGGTGAGGTTGAATTCATGGGATAACCCAGTATTGGATGTAATCGCGAACACATATAGTAGAGCAGTTTGGGCCCTGGCCTTAGGATGGTTGATTTTCGCTTGTGTTCATGGATACGGAGGTATGAAAAATTAATACTAAGAGTACTGACAACCCCATACAAAAAAGGACTCTGCTAGAATGTCAAGATCCGGTTTAATTTCGAGATGTTACAACTATCTCGCCCACTAGTACATAACATGGATGCTGAGTACGTAGGTTGATGGTATCTATAAAAAAATCTGAGATGATGCTTCTAAGTAAACAAACGCTTATATCGCTAGCTTTCCGAAATTAAGCAGGACTACTACTTAACTATCTTGTTTCGAACTAGTGATTTTATCTAGCTACAATATTTATACTAAAAATCGAATGACGCTTATTATGATGTCAATCCTCTTGCATTTGTTCGTCTAGTTTTTCCAATAGTGAAATATAAATAACAAAAAAGAACTGAGATTGGATTCGATCAAACTAGTTAAAATTTATTCCGAGAATAAATAGAAAAATTCTCTGGAATAACTCCATTTTGTATTTTATTAATTATGTACTAACTCAAGAATGAGATGTCTATTCCAGAGTTAGTTGTTTACACCGCCAATAGGATATGACACTCATTTCTGGAAAGTGACTAAATCAGATACTATGCTTCTAATAAACCACTAACAATATACACAAAATGTTGGAGCTTATTTGTTATGTGGTCATGACGTCAGATATGCATGTGAACAAATGCGCCAATGTACAGTTGACAGTTTTTAGTTTACATGGGCGTATGACGTGATAGCATGGCGGCTAATATTATTTGGTGTTTAAAAACAGAGTATAACAACAGCTGAAAACTTTAAATTGAACACTAACATTTTTCATTCATACAACCTACAAATTTTCGCATATATACTAATATTAGAATAACTTCGAATAAAATTTGTTTTAGGTCCCATCAACTGGTTTTTGAGTTTAAATATATGGAAACTACCATCTCGTCTATCTTATGCAATGTACTTGCTTCACTACCCGTTCCAGTTCGCAATTAATTCGACTCAAGTAGCACCTGTTTATTTTTCGGCTCCAGCTTTCGTAAGTATAACAAAAAAATAATGATTTTATTTTTGTTTCTCATTTTTGTGTTTTGTCTTATGGTCTCCATCTAACTGGTGTCAGATTTTTCATGTATAATGTAAAATATTTGTATTATAATAATGTAATATACTAAATAGAAAAGGTTTATTTGGAGCATATATACAACAACAAAAAATACAAAACATAAATACTAAGCAATAATGACAGTGTTTACTGTCATAAATTTTTTGTACCAATATTTTTTCGAATCTTTATCAGACATAAACAATAAGATAAAACAAATAACTAAATGCAAACTCATTATAATAAATCTAAAGTAGGTACATTATTGTAACTTTTATTTTGAAATCGATTCAAATTTAAGGGTAAGCTAGATTGTATAAGAATGCTACAGATCCGTGCTTCCACACATAATCTATCCTTTCGCTATGCGTGAACAAAAAGCTAGTAAGTTATGGTAGAAGGAACTAACAATCGATGGTATTCATTTTCTCTTCTATTTAAATATATTCTACGAACTCTGTCTAAAACTATCGACAATGGAGTACCTACGAAGAGTCTAGGATATTATGAGTGTTCTTTATTATTATTTTTTACCCCTTTGTCATTTCATTTCACACTTTGGATACTCATGTCAATCCTCCTTCACATTCCATTGACCTAGTATGGCTTTTCTTAGTGTTTGCTCCCAATAACTTTAACTTTTGTAATCATACGAAAAATATATTTTTGACACGTGGTACATTCTTGAAGAATAATAAATTTTGGAAGAACATTATATATCATTTTTTAACACTGTGTTTCTGTTTCAGACATTCAAGTTCCTGGCACATGCTACCTTTACATTCATAGTAGCTTTCATTGCATGTCTGGTTATAGACGGACCCTTTTCGGTTCTTATCAAGCTAATGTTGGGTGATGGTAAGTAATATTTTAACTCGTTTGCCGTCCTGTCTGGTTACCAACATAGTCGAATAGGACCACTCCAAGTCCTCCCGTGAATGTTGTAGGAGGCGAGTTAGAAATACAATATATACAAAGCTTATAAACATCAATGAGACCTCTCCGTCTGGCATGCGAGGAAAGTGTAGGCTAAGTTCTCTGGCTGCTCTGGCCAAATATGGCTCTAGCAGTACATAGAGGGTCGTGCTCCTGCAGTGGAGACAAAAAGACAGGTATTTTTTCCTCATCATCATCAGGATGATGATGATGACGCACAATACAACAGCTCTTATGACAACCCAAAAAGTTGTGTTCTGTTAACTATATAAATATGAATCCAATAATTATATCAAGCGTGCAGTATAAAAAAACCTAAACCTTAAAAATTGGTACTATATTTTATATTTTATTTTATTACGAAAGTAATTATACTTAAATTAAACTACGTAGTCTATTTATTGACAACTAATCGTGCTGCAAATTTTACCTCGATAAACATTGGCTATTTATATGCCAATTGCCAAACCTCAACCTAACCTGTTCAACCGTTAGTGCCAGATTGAATTACAAACATACAAAGTAACAAAATTCAAATCAGTACAAAAAAATTGCATACCACATCTAATAATTATCAGAATTATTTTAACTAAATGTATATTTCCTTTATTTTCAGGGGTGAAGGCACAAAAATCACCTGTCGCTAAACCTAAAGAAACAAAAACTGAAGAATCTTCAGTTAAAGAAAAAGTAAAAAAGACTGAATTTATTGAACCAATTGGGACTAAGAAATCTATAGAAACAAATGCAACTAGTGAATCTGAAGAAATTAATGAAAATAAAGACAGTTGATGAACAGCATTATATAATTGAAAATAGAAATAAGTTATTAATATATTTAGTTATGACTCAAATATATCTTATATCTTACTATATTATTAGGGATGTTTAGCAAAACTGTAATTTTATTTCACTCGTGATTAGGCGCCAGATATTTTCTTCCCGTGTCGGCTGGTCGCGTGCTTGTCCTATAAATACGTCATCAGCTGGCAGTGATGCCATCGTAAACCTAGAATATTTTTTACGTTACTTCTTAAATCTATGGATGCCAATGTGTGATATAAACACTTTTACGTAAAAACTGAATGAATTTTACTGAATGGATTGTATGAAACTTTAGAATAATATAACTTATAATTCAGGAAATATAGATTTATTATAATATAATATTATATATAGCGATTAGATCTCCCACCAAAAGAAAAAGTATAACGTACATAATTTTTGCCGTGAGGTTTCCAGCAGAGTAGAATAGGGCCACTCCAAGTCCTCCCGTGGATGTCATAGAAGGCGACTTAGGATATGTATATATAAGTTAAAAAAGCTTATAAACATTAATGAGACCTCGCCAACCCGTCTGGCCAGCGTGAAGACTGGAGAGTGTAGGCCAAGTTCACTGGCTGCTTTGGTCCAGTATGGCTATAGTGGCAGAGGGTCGTGCTCTTGCAGTGGAGACAAAAAGACCAGATGATGATGATAACAATAAAAATAAATAAAAAACTGAATAAATGAATCACATGAAATACTAAATAGTTCAGTAAGTTCGTGTTTTTTTAATATTAACTAATTGAGAAAGTCCCTTAATTTATTAAAAAAGAACAATCAGTGGTCCTCTGATGCAGCCCGGCACTTGTGTAGTTTAGTGGAGTACCTCCAGTAAAGTACACAGGTACTAGAAGTTCTATTTAATATTAGGGTTGTTTAATTTATATAAGGTTAATATGTAAGTAAATTAAAGTTTTGTCTCGATGGAGCTGACATGTCTTAAGACAAAAGTTCCATAATAAACAAAGATTAAAAAAAAAAAAAAAACTATCTGTGGCAATACTTATCATGACATTCATGAGAGCCCTAGGCTATCTGGGGAAAAGAATGCCTTGTTTAATTACACCATGATTTGACTCTTCTTCTTTATTTTATCACGTTCCCTTTTGCAGTTATTCGGCTTCTTTTTTTTCTCCAAATATAACATATCAATGATCACCCAAGGATTCCGAAGGCTGTGCAATGTCAAGAAGAAACAGCTGGAACAGTTTAAATGATATGCCTCCGTGGTGTAGTGGTTAGAGCATTCGGCTCATACCCGGAGGTCGCGGGTTCGATTCTCGGCGGTGGCAACGACTTTGTGTTGTTGTCCTAGTTTGGTTAGGACATTGCAGACTGATCTCCTGATTGTCTGATAATTAAGATGACCCGTGCTTCGGAGGGCACGTTAAACCGTCGGTCGAGGTCACTGTCTTTGACATTGGTCGTTACCTACCTAAACCCATGTCAGAGGCCTTTTAAGGCGGTTTAAAAACTCTGACACTAGTGTTAGTCACTAACACACACGATAAGAAGACAGACACGCTCGATTTCGGCAAAATTTTGTAATTTCAAAGATATTGCAATTATCTAGGGTAATAACTGGTTTCCGACCGTAAAAATATGAACTTGAAATAGAAAAAAAAAATCTTTATACTAAAATAAAGTACTTACAGTTCATGTTACATTTATATGGAGATTACAATCTATCCCTCATCCGGCAACAGCCCACACACGAACTAGACGTTAGTCTGTATTTCGTAGGTAGTTTGCTTCCGGGATGATGGGTTCGGTAGCTGTCAGTACATATAAAATTGCGTTAGTATTGAATATGGCAAGCATGGTTTTTTTTTATATTGGTTTGGGTTTCCCAAACTAGAGTAGTCTGTTATTATGGGAAACCCAGCCTCAAATAGTATAAATGTGCAAAAATAATAAAAATCTAAATGAGTAAAAATAATATGAATATTGGTATAGAATTTGGATGTGATGCGTGTTATTGTGTGCAAAGTGTGTATATGCGCTTGTGTGTCATTGCATTAATTTATGTGTGTGAAGTGTAGTGTGTGAGTAACTATGTACGGTAAGGAATTTAATTATTATTGTGGTTGTATTAAAAGATTTTCAGTTTGGTAATAATCAAGGGTTCGCAAAAATTGCTGCACACGTTTTTTGCAAACATATTTTGTGCATGAATAAATATTCTTTTCTTTATTTATATGATTATAAAGTATGGAACTAATTCTTTTGAAATGGCGCTTTGCAAGTGACGTTTTACGTGATACTATAGAGCAAACGATATAGCGAAGTTGCTTACGTCGACAAGAGTTTAGGTTTGGGTCATATTTTATAAGTGAGTGTTTTTTCAGTACTGTTTGTAGCACAAAGAGATGTCTCACTGTTAAAATACCAACGTCATTGTAAAGTTGCGAGGTGGGGTATCTATATGGTTTTCGGGTTATGACCTTTAACACAGCCCTTTGCGCCCTTTCTAGTGGCAAGAGGTTTGTTTTTACTGCTGATCCCCAGACATAGTGTGTTATATCATATACACACAGAATATAGTGTGTTATATCATTTTTGACCATCAGTATGGGAAACTTCTAAATCGTTATAATTTCTTTCCAGTTCAGAATTTTGATGTAGGAAACCAGTTATTACCCTAGATAATTGCAATTTCTTTAAAATTACCAATTTTTACCAAAATCTGACATGTGTTTTCAAGAAAGAAGGAATCATGTGTTTTGAAGAAAGAAAAGAGAAGTCTAAGGCAAGGGGATTCTTAACTTCTCTGCTTGGGAATGCAATTGCAGCAAGAACATAAGCACAAGCTTAGTCGTGTTATTTATTTTTTATAACTGAGTAGTTTTTAATGTTAGTGTCAAAAGTCAAAAACCATTTATTTATCTTTGGATATTTATATCACTTGACAATATTGTCAAGTTTTCTATTTCTTTAAATGTTGACGTCGGATCGTTTACTTACAGCGAAGTTTACTGCCGCTTCCTAAGCGCAAATACAGAATTAGCGGTAACAAACTGTACTGCAGTATTTTCTCCAAAAACTTCAACTTACAATTATTTAGTTAAATCCTACTTCCTACTAATATCATCCTACTAATAATATAAATGCAAAAGTGAGTTTGTATATTTGTTTGTTTGTTTGTCACCTCTTCACGCGTAAACTACTGAACCGATTTGGATGAAATTTGGTATGGATATAGTTTGAGACTCGGGGAAGGACATAGGGTCCTCTTTATCCCGGAATTCCCACGGGGAGCAAAGCCCGCGGGTACAGCTAGTAGTGATATAATTTACTTATCATACACTAACTGTACCCGCGGGCTCCGCTTCACGAATTTTGATCGCGTACTTATTTTGAAAGTGGGTGATAGACTCACCGATTTTTAGATAATCGCGGCTGCGACAACGCATGCGATTGTTACACGATTTCTCTTATCAAAGATTAAACAATCACGGAAGCTTTATATTCATAAAAAAAAAAACATGTCTGCTTCACATTTATGCCCATAAAATTTGAATTGCGTGAACTAGAAGAAAGTAATTTGACGCGTTAAGAAAAGCAGTGAATTAGGATCAAACAATATTATATACAAATTTATGAGCCTCACACTTATTTTATTATGTTTCATAATATATCATAGGATCTTATTATACTGCGCTTCCTAATAAAAAGAAATTATTATTGACATACTTAGTTGGTGCAATTAAAAAAATTTATCTTATCTTGTACCGTTCTTGCTGTTATTCGTTGATGCTGACACAATTCGCAAATTGTATCTAGTTTCCGACATCATTACGTCTGGCTACTGAAACTTACTAAGATAGTGATTCATTAATGAATATAAAATAAGTAAATAGTAGCACTAACATTAATTTATGCTGAATGATTTCATATTCATCCGGGCGCATTTTCCCTGTTGCATCCTCAACAGTAATGCTTCAGAGCCCGGTGTCCGCTACCTTACCATGGAGATTTGACGAGGTTACTGGTTTTTACACAGAGCAAATACCGTCTGACCTCCGCAAACCAAAGGGTAAAGATGCCATTCGGGACCCACAGTTTTTATGTGCCTTTCGAAACACGAAATCATCTTTCTTTTCAGATAATCATGTGATTCAAGCCTGCAATATCCTAAGCAGACTGGAAACAACTTTTCACAAGTATACTTTTCAGTAGGATTTGAAACCATGACCTCCGCATCACAAGGTAAACGCCTTGACCACCGGACCTCGGAGGCACTCACATCCTGAATGATTTATTATACCAAAAACATAAATATGAAAATATTAGCCAAGTTTAATAATATGATGTGATGTAATCAATGACTTTAACGACATAATACAACTGAGATTAAAATGGATGCCAAGTTCTAGATACAATCATGAAATTTAACAATAAGGACCTCAACATTTGACTAGCAATCAAACAAGAATAGAACCTTACAATTAGAGATGCGCATAATATACGTTAGGTATTCGGCGTATTTGGCATTTGTCCACTATTTGTATTCGGCCGAATTATTCGGCTTTGCTGCCAAATATATTTCGTTTAAGTTGTTTTCTCTTTTTCAATTAGAAAATTCTGTTTCTTGGCTAGATGAGATGAAGTAGAATTAAAAGACAGCTACATAAGCAAGATTCTTGTTATATTAAAAAAATATTAAAGAATTGTAAACAAAAAAGTCCCAAGTACGTGATCTTTTACGCCCACTTATATTGCAAACACAATTAAGTTGATATATTCAATCTTTTTGTAATGATTAGTTTTATTTCTAACTTAATCGTGCGACAGCAGCGACACGTAGCGTATATGATAAAATGTGACAGGTTTACCCGGAAAAACAAAGTAATGGTAAACCGAATATGTCGGCCGAATATTCGGTTCGGTAATGGCCAAACCGAATTATATCCGGTATTCGGTTATTCGGCATAATCACTATTCGTCGCGACAAACTTGTCATTGTGTTACAAGCAAGTTATTATTAGTTATTTTTTAATATTGTGAGTAGTGTCACAATATGAAAAAATAACTTGCTTGTAACACAATGACGAACGTTATTACTGAATTAAATAAAATATTTTTTTACTCTATTACAATAAATACAATTACCAACCGCGCACCCGTTTAGTGTTTGTAAAAGAAATCTTTTCTATGTGTTTTTAAATTAAGGAAAATCATCACAAAGCTTTACTCATAATTTGTTTTTGTTTTTTTAATAGTTATAGATGCTGGAATACGACTTCCAAGGGGACTTTTGACGGGAAACTCAGTTGATCTCGGCAATTACTATCAATGTCTAGGGATTGACGAAGTAAGAGACGACTTTGAAATAAAAGGAAAATATTGTATGATACGAATACCATTCAACCAAACTTTAGGACTTCCTGGATTTGGAGAAGCGTCTCATTGGGGATCTGTTCTTTTAGATAATGAAATAAAACTCATTCAGGATCATGAAAAATTGCAAACGACAATTCAAGCCTTAAATGGAGACATTGGAAGGTACGTATTAAATTTGTTACGTCGCCGACCGTCGCCGACTTATGTCGTTCAACATCGGGCGAGAGACGCTGACTGTCGCGAACAGCAGCGTGACACATGTCAACCTGTCAAAATCTGTCTGTCTGTGAGAGCGCTACTCGGTAATTAATTGAATTAAATATTGCAGAATCCAATTCCAAAATAGTAAAACCGAGTTGAACTCGCGCGGAGAGGGTTCCGTACAAAGCCTAAGTCAATCACATATGAAATCCTCACAGTAAGACGCGAGTTAACTGCTTCTAGCGCTATCTTTTCTCTGTATTATCTTTTCTGTTTTAATGAACTGTTTTCCCTAAGAAAACGTATTATATTTAGTTTCAGAGATCGGGAGGGAATGGTAAATTTTTGTCTTCTGTAATAAATAAAATCAAAACTACCTATTTATTTTACAATAATAACAATAATAATTTATTTGAGATCCTCATAAAGAGCCCTTTCATTTGATATATATGACGCAATTATATTTCACAATTTGTCTCCCAAAATGACCCTTATTTTGAAAATATTTATTTATTTTACACATCTGTGATTAAGTCATAGGATTACACCATCCTACCATCTGTATCAATTTCATCTGATTTGGTCCAGAAGATTCGGAGCGAACGTTTTTTTTTTGTACGGAGCCCGAAGAACCAATTTGTAAACAACTTTTAACTGAGGTCTGTTTACACAGACGCATCAGTCTATGTAATAGTTATGAGTCCTATAATTGAAGATGGAAGTGCTCTTATCGATTTAAAGATAAATTCCACTGCTAAAATTGCACATTTTGACTTTATTTTTAATCTATATTATTACAAGAATTTAAATATTTATCGTTGTGTCATATTTTTACAACGTAGAAGGAACATATCCATAATAAACCAACTCACGATCTATACTAGATCACTATAGTATAATGGAATTAATATAACAGTAAAAGAAAAAAAAAATGGAATTTCCCTACTAAAGTGTGCAGCCGCCCGGACAATTTTTGTGAAAGTTGGATTTGTTTTTGGTTTTTTTACTTTTATTTTCATTATATTAAAGTTTAAGAGATCTAGTAAACCCGTGGTTTGATATACGGGTATGTCGCTTCTACGTTGTATAATAAAAAATAAGCAAATCATAAGTGCGGTTTTTTATGTATAATATGTATCAATTACGTCTTTATTACTACGAATAAAGTGCATAAACATACCGATTATGTCACGTTAACAACACAACATGTCAATACTGATGATGATATTACGAAAGACCGCCCTAAGATGGTCTCATATGACAAAAATTTTAATTATCTGTACCTATCATGTGTAGTAATCATTTTTTAAATTTATCACTTACTTATTAATCTTATTATTTATCGGTCACCACTGATCAACACGGCGCGCGGCGCGCCGGCATCCATGCGGGTCGGGCACGCCGCGGCGCGTTGCTATGTCGGTTACTATCGTGTTTCAGTGAGATAATCGCATAACTATCGTGTTTCAATGAGATAATCGCATAACTATCGTGTTTCAGTGAGATAATCGCATAACTATCGTGTTTCAGTGAGATAATCGCATAACTATCGTGTTTCAATGAGATAATCGCATAACTATCGTGTTTCAGTGAGATAATCGCATAACTATCGTGTTTCAATGAGATAATCGCATAACTATGCACCAAATTGTAAACCAAAAGTGGTACGCAAGACGGACGTTACTGCATATCTACGTTACAGTGTCAGACAATATTAAGCATTGACGTATATTGACAAAGTCTAATTTGGTTTAACATAGAAATAGGACATCAGTATCGGATGACTGTCTTTTATAGAGTAACCCCCCTGGTTACGTTATTATTCTAATTGACGATATTTTTTTATTGCTTAAATTTCCCATTTGGTATAATTCCGATAGATATGCCAAATGATGAAATAGTTTTAGTCCTTCGGGTAGATTATTTAAAAATATTGTACACGTATTTTTTCTTTTCTCTGAGAAACCAAAAATGACAAAGATACTGCGCATATAAATCCCGTATCGTCACGGCTGGGTACGATTTTTACTATAGTGTGACGTCGCAAGCCCCCACTCCGGAACTTTGACGCTCCGTATCTTGAATTTTTACTTTTTTGGTAAACTGAAAAATACAGGTCCATTATTTTTGGATAATCTTAAAGACAGACTAATTACAATCATACTAAGTTCAGTTGCTTCCAATCAAATTAAAAGCTACCTGTTACAACTCTTTTGCAAATTAATAGATAAAGTGTTTCAAATATACAGTATGTATGTAATGAAAAGGTGTACGAGTATTCTGAGGATCTTAAATTTTAATAGGAGAAATATCGTACTGATTTAGCCCTAAACGTTTAATAGGCCTTCGTGGCAATATAGGTATAGGTGGTTCCTAGAATATCATCATCATCCAAACGCATTCCTGTCTGCCTCCTCGGCGATGACGCGTGAAGAATTGACTTTTTCAGTCAACTTATCTATCAAATCTTTCTCTTCCAGATCTTCTCTACCAGAGAATCCACTTTTACCAACAACTTTTCGTGTAGCAGTGTGCATACCTAAACCATGCTCAGTAGAACAGGCTATGACTTCTGCTTTGTTTAATCTAACTGTGTTTGGATTTGAATTTGAAGATGAATTCTGCAGGTTACCTGACGATAAACCCTGGAGTCCTGCAGATTATATCGCCGTGTAAGATATACATTTTAACCTTTTTAACCTCTCCTCTTACGTATGCCATTCTCTTCGGTCATACGTCATTCTCATCCATGTCTTTTCCATTACATGAGTACGGGGGCCCATTTAGATGCTGCAAGTTTCTTGCCTATTGCATACCATCTTATTTAACGATCTCTGTGGCCTAGGGTCATCATGCCACACTGTCACACTATTTATGTATTTGTCATACAATATAGTGTGGGAACTCCACCTGTCCCAACTAGTAATGGCGTATTCATATTGTGAAAAGAAAAAAAAGTATTTTTATTATTATTATTATTCCCTCATGAAATTTATAGAGGTCGGAGAGCAAAAGACTTGTAGAACCAGAGAATAAATATATTCATCATACAATATAACTATTATAAGAAATTACAAGTGCTGAGATATGTTATTCGTTACAAGAGTGAAAGTGGAATGAGTCAAAAATGATGAGCAAGGAATGTCTGGAATTCAAAAATTAAATTTAGGAATGAATTTTGAAAATAATTAAATGATAAAAAGGAGGTGGGCAAGAGCATGAAGGATCGTGCTTATTGCAACATCGTTACTATAGTATATAGCAGAAGTCTCGTACTTACTTTGGGGCTAACTCAATCTGTGTGATTTGTCCTAATATAATATATCATCTGGTCTGTTTAGTCTCCACTGCAGGAGCACGATCGTACTACCAGAGCCATACTTGGCCAGAGCAGCCAGAGAAATTGGCCTACACTCTCCACGCTGGCCAGACGAGTTGGAGAGGTCTCATTGATGTTTATGAGCTTTGTTCAGCTTGTATTCCATAAGTCGCCTTCGACGACATACACGAGAGGACTTGGAGTGGCCCTATTCTACTCTGCCGGAAACCAGACGGCGAATATACTTATTCTACAATTATTGAATGAATAAATGATTTATATAACTGACGTTACGTTTAGACCATGCAGGATATCTATTACTTTAATTTGATTGTATGCAACAGGCAAGAAACTTGCTTTGTGTAATTGGGCCTTTATGTCATCAGCCCAACTCAGTTACTCAAAAGCATAAATATGTAAAGGTGAGAAATAACAATTAAAATTTTCATATATTTTTCAGAGTTTTTTTTTCCGTGATCGGACTGCTAACTGTGCTTTGCACATGTTACGATTTGAATTACACGTTTTTCCAGAAACGAGGTAAAATAGCTTTTACTTGCTATATGCTTTGCAAAAATTTAAGATATTTAACTTACCAGACTGCGCCAAACAGGTGTTAAATTTATCGAGTGTACAAATATTTTAATGCATATGTACTTATATTATTTATGTATAAAATATTGATTTGACTCGCTCTACAGTCTAAATAGCTTTTAAAAAGAATTAATTTCTACTTGTTAATTAATACAGGCTTGGTCCGTTATATTTTGTTTCTTTTGCATAATATATTTTTGTATTCGATTCTGTTCATGATATCGAGTTCAACCAAATTATCAAGTCTGAAACACTAACTATGTTTAAACACGAGTATACACATAATGTTTAAGTAAGCTATACCCTAATGCTGGCTCTTATAAACAAATATGTTTTATTTTCAGATCCAAAACTCGCGAATGTTCTTTACCGATCGTTTTCCTTATATACAAATGGAAGGAGACTGACGACTTTTACGTCAAATCCAAACAGCTTGCATTGTTTGGACGGTATTAGAACTCTGGCTATGCTCTGGGTCATAGTCGGTCATGGATTCATCACTGAAAATTTTAATTACAATAATGTTGAAGTATTTATGGTAAAATCAGAGTTCCAAAGCTGTTTTGAACCATTAATATATTACCTATACCTTTATTTTATTTTTAATCAACTTCATGAACAAGATATTTTACTTGGTTGGAGTTTTTGTTTGTTACCACAAGAACTTTGTATTTTATAACCTGGTTTAAACATCCGGATTATAATCACAAAAAGTTTTACATAGTCAGTCTAGTTTTAAAACAAAAAAGGGAAATTTTATGCAAAAAATCGTAACGTTAGTGTTTATTACCATCACTGGAATTAAAGTTTTTTTTTCGGTTACTTCTACTACTACTTATTTTGCAGTGGATGATATCTGCTAAAGCTCTATGGATAACTATAGCACCGTTTACAGTAGACACATTCTTTATGCTCTCTGGACTTCTACTCGTGTACACTACTGTTGGAAAAGTCACAGGAAGTAAGTAGGAGTACATAGCATACGTGTGTCATACTTATAATTGGAAGTAATATTTTACCGTTAAAGCCCAAAAGGAGAATAAGTATCGTTAAATTTTTAATTTAAGTCAGCAAAAACCTAAGTATGTTTTGTATATAAGACAAAATTTTTGAAAAATTTCGTTATCTTACCTCTTGAAATTTCTCGAGCTCATATAATAATTTTATGATAAAACAATCACCCTAAATCTCTCTGTGATGTTTATTTTGATATCTTTGTTATTTTCAGGGAATTTACTGCAGAATTTGCATTTGTTCTACCTCAATCGTCTTCTTCGCTTATTTCCTCTATTAGCATTGACCGTTCTTCTCCAGGCTTCATTGCTTAATAAGATGTTTGATGGACCGTTTTGGGTAACTGTCGCTCTCCACGTTCAAAGATGTCGGGAGCATTGGTGGGCAACTTTGCTACATATCCAAAACTATGCAACGCCTAATACAATGGTACATATGGGTTTGTACTATTATACCGTAACTATAACAAAATCTTTTGTATCTACTAATAAAACATACTAGTGGTTCTGTGAACAAAAAATATAGCGACATTTTTGAATATTTTTCTGTAATGGCTTAAATACGATTTTTTTTCCAATTTTGAACCTTTTTATGGTCCTTTGTTTCGCAACATTACTGAGAAATAGGTACATAAACACTGAAATATTTGTCAAGCAGTATACAAAAATGGCACAAGCTACTAAAACACTTGCCACTCGACTAAACTACTGGCGTAATCTATTATCATCATCATCATCAGGTCTTTTCTTCTCCACTGCAGGAGCACGACCCTCTCTGTACTATCAGAGCCATACTTGGTCAGAGCAGCCAGAGTATTTAGGCCTACACTACACTCACCTCGCTGGCCAGACGGGTTGCAATCTCATTGATTTTTATAAGCTTTGTTTAGTTTGTATTCGTAAGTCGCCTTCTACGACATCAACAGGAGGGCTTGGAGTGACCCTATTCTATTCTCTGCTAGAAACCACACGGCATAGTCTATATTTATCTGGTTTTCTAACAGTGTCATTTATGATAATGTGTTTTTCATTTTTTATGTAAAGTTTGAGTCATTTAATATAATATAGTCAATCAATTTGGCTATAAAGACCAGACAATGACACACCTTCTCTCATACCCATCGTGCCCTACCTGCAGCTGCACTAAACCTATATGAGGCCTCAGACTACGCTGTAAGAGTGGCAACCTTCAGGAGGGAAAAAATCTGATTTTATTTTGAGCTTTCGACACGAGAAGAAGAAATATAAGAAATCATTTAACATGCTTAACTTTTATTTTATTTCAGTGTATTTCTCATTCGTGGTACGTGGCAATCGACATACAAATACACATCGTGTCCCCTCTAGTCTTGTACTGGGTTTTAAGTGGAAGTAGAAGGACAGCTTGGACATCTTTGACAGCTGCTTTGGCATTGTTATACGCAACAACAACTTTCTACAATATTTATCAAGACTTCCCTGGATATAATATTGTGACAAGGTCAGTAGTATCTAAATTATCAATCATTCATCCATTGATTGAAACAGCTACATTATTTTTGCAATGGCAATAGAAAAATAAAAAATAAAATCAATAATTTTCCATTTTTTGAGCCAGTTGAAAACTTGTATGAGATGTAGGGGAAATTGAAAGTTTTGACATCCCATGCATTAGCCCCAAGTTTGGCAATAAAAAAAAAATTACTGCGCAATGATAGTTTAAACCACTTGGTACCTATTTAGGAAACTAGGGACAGATTACCTTTTTCTACGGTCTATTTTATCTATTCTCAGAAATTAGTATTTTTTGACTGAGATTATATTTAGACTTTCATGTAAAATCTTGTATACCCAAATCAATAAAATGGAAAAATTATATTTATTCTATTAAATAAATTAGTAGAATCAAGCTTATTTGCTAGGTAAATTAAAAAACCCCCGAATTTCAAAAACGCCATCTAGTGGTCATCAATTGATACCCGTAGCGCTATCTATTATTTGCCAGGCAAATTAAAAATACCCCAACTTTCAAGCGTTAACCCAATAATGTTAGCTAAGTCAATTTTCATCAAACATAGTTAAAATCCATTTTTCTACACACATTAGCGAAAAACGGCTACTTTCTCAGATTCTTTAATCTGAGGGCTACTAATAGCTAATGTGCGAAGAAAACATCACGTTCTCACTTTAAACTATAAACAATAGTTCATAAAATCGTTTCAAGGGTTATCTAAGGCTTGATCAAGACACAATTTTAAATTATATCTCCGTTTCCTTATTATCTAATGAAGTATTGCACTGGCCCCCGAAAAATTTATGTACCTATAAGTAATAATAATAAATATATAGTGACAAATTACACTGATTGAGCTAGCCTCAAAGTAAGTTCGAGACTTGTGTTATGGGATACTAACTCAACGATACTATATTTTTATAACAAATACATATATAGATAAACATTCAAGACCCAGGATAATTTGAAAAAGGCCATTTTCCAACTTGCCCTGACCGGGAATCGAACCCGGGACCTCTGGGTGGCGGAATAGCATGGTGACCACTACGCCACGGAGGTCGTCAAATTATTAAAGTAATTATTAAGTATGATTTTCATCTATCCTATTTCTTACCAAACCTGCACCGAAAATAATAGGTAATTAATAAATTTTGTCATGACATAATTTTTAGCCGATCAACAGAGGGGTACTTCCAAAACTTTTATTTTAACACTTTCACCCGAGCTGCTCCGTTTTTCGTTGGAATGTGTTTCGGATACTTACTGAGCATATGGAAAGGTCAAAAACCTAAAATACATACTGTAAGTACTTACTAATTATTTCATAACTTAAAATGTTTTACTACCTATTGTTTTAAAACTAACGATATTATATGTTATGTAATGAAATTATTAAAATAATAAAATATAAGTTAGTTTTATAAAAATATAATTTTGCATTGCTTAAACCTTTAAATGTTTTTTCCGATTTTTATAAAACTTACAATATGTGTTAATAATGGTCCAAATAACACGGGAAAAATAATTAAAAAAATTTTTGCTTTGTTTTATGCCTAAAATTTAAAAAAAAAACTGAATTTTCGGAGAAAAGCCCCCTTTTATGATATAGCCCTCTGGATACTAGCTAAAAAGTTGTACGAGGGTTTCTGATAATCTCACTCACAGAAAGATAATTTTTTTTTTGTGTTTTCAAGGTCGCTAGCGCGGGTAGGAGCCTTAATATCAGTTTTTGATAATTTTTTATGGCCAAGCATATTTATTCAGTTTTTTTTAAAATATTAATTTAAGTTAATTTTTTCAGGCTCTAGTTTTTTTGCTTTGGGCATGCACTTTTACAATCTTTGGCCTCATTGTATATTTTGTATACGAAGTGAAGCAGTTTACTTATGACAATCCAGTCTTGGATGTGATCATGAATTCATATGGAAGATCTGCTTGGGCCCTGGCTTTGGGATGGATGATTTTTGCTTGTGTTCATGGATATGGTGGTATGTACCTAATTAGATTTTTTTTATAGTTAAAAGTGCGTGTGTACTACTGACAGCTATTTTGCAGCCTGCTCTTTAACATTTTTGTATTTCATGTCTATTATATATTATGCCGAAAATTGTATGTATATACATGTTTCAATGTATTCTAATATCCAACGTCATAACTAAAATTCTGATTATGTTTTGTACACAAATATAGTTATGTTAGTCAAAATGCTTTATATACCTATCAATGTATAAATGGTTTTAAAATGCATACAATGTATTGAAAATTTATACTGAAACTATTTAAAGGAAAGGTTCAGATTACGGTACTAAAAAAATCCCTTAGAAACGCCTATACCTGTATACATATTTAATAAAAATAGACATCTCAATCAACAGCAACCATCTAATACAAAATTCGACGGTGAGCACAAAATATATTATTATTTTTAATACAATGTGGAAGGGACATACCCGTAATAAATCGAATCACAGATAATAAAAGTCAAAAAACAAAAAACTTGAGAGGTGTGAAGGGACACCCGGATGGAACGAAGTTCCTTTCGATTAATTAGGGGAGAGAGAGACAGACAGAGAAAGACGCACACGCCGCACGGCTTACAACTATAGCAAAAAGTGTCGTTTCGCAAAGCGCGATAAGGAACCTCGTTCCAAAAAAAATCGACATTCTAATACAAATTGCCCGGGCGGCTGCTCACTTTTGTATGGAAAAGGCGATTTTTTTGTTCTTATATATTATTTTAATTAATTATACTGTGGTTTGGGTCCCCTACTTGTTTTCGAAATTTGTTGATCCGATTTTCATAGTAACGAACACTGTGTGCCGATGTTTCAGTGGTGCGATGTTTTACTCTATCGATGCTTTATTGGCGTGATGTAACGTACATGCGAAAAATTTTGTTCCGATAGACCTTACAGCGATAGCTCATTACTTCGGTAATTTATTCGTCCGATAGCTTCGTAGGCCGAAACGAATGTGTCTGTCATTCAAAACTTGTTCATTTATTCTTACATATGTTAATAAGTGTCTTGGAAGTTCATAATAAAAAAAAATATACCTTTGTTTTCACAACTATATCCTAAACCACCGGGTCCCCGGTGCTTTAGTATATAGTCCGTGGTTTTATTTATTACGGGTATATTATGGCTCTCGCTCTCTCTTTGATTGAGTCTAACAGAATCTTCTTTTATTGAAATAGAATGATAAAGATACTTATGCACTATCATGTCTTTATTTCTAGCGGGTTGGACAGAGCCTGAACCGGCCAAAGGTTCTCTTTACTCGAGGGTAGGGTAGTCTTTAAAATACTTGAAATATAAATAGATTGCTGACATCAGGCTCTTTTTATATAAGTTGTCTTGCGATTTAAAGGCAAAAACACAATAAAATGTGATAATGTCATAATTTATTAGTTAATTTTATTTTTCAGGTCCAATTAACTGGTTTCTGAGCTTAGATGTGTGGAAACTCCCATCTCGTCTATCTTATGCAATGTTCTTGCTTCACTATCCGTTCCAGTTTACAATTAATGCGACTGAGATAGCTCCAGTTTATTTTTCAGTGCCAGCATATGTAAGTAAAAATAGTGTCTATGTCTAAATTAATTTGTTGTAGGTACAAAAAAACCTTATAAAAATCGTCATCATCATCATCATCAGGTCTTTTTGCCTCCAGTGCAGTAGTACGACCCTCTCTGTACTACCAGAGTCGTACTTGGCCATAGCAGCCAGAGGACTTGGCCTACACTCTTCTCGCTGACCAGACGAGTTGGAGGTCTTATTGATGTTTATAAGCTTTGTTTAGTTTGTATTTCCTAAGTCGCCTACGACATCCACGGGAGGACTTGGAGTGACCCTATTCTACTCTGAAGGAAGCCACACGGCAAAAAATATATAAAAATATTACTTGCAAATTTATTTATTTAACCCAAGTATCTGGTTTAGAATTTTTTATAGAGGATTTAAAGCATATAAATCCTATATAAAAGTTTCTAAACCAGATACTTTTTGCCAACATTATAACATCAAGTGTCATAGTAACCACATTATCATCCAAAGAAGTGATAAAATGTTGTACTAAATTTCGTTTTGCATCACAAACTCGATTCCTTCCTTATTCATCAAACAGCCACATTCAGCGTGGCCTTTAGGTTATATACCTGGGCTCTGTTTGCCCTGCGATGGATAGGGACGAGGTATTGTACCAAATACAAATTGGCTTTTGTTATTACAAGACTGTACCTGTCTACTCTATGGTTTTACAACCTTTTATAGAGGATTCATATCATCGTCATTATCTCAGTCGCACAACGTCTACTGCTGGACATAGGCCTCACCCAAAGGTTTCCAAAATGACCGATCAAGAGCATGGGTGTCGATAAATTCTTGTATGCAACTGTACATAATTAGGAATTACAATAATACTATTAAGCTGAGCGTGATAATTATCACGCTCAGCTTCGTGTGATAAATCCACATTCTTGTTTTAATACCCCTTAATTAATACATAACATTTACATAAATAATTATTAATCGCGTTGTTTAAAATTTCTAATTATATCGAATGACGTATGTAGCTATTTTTTTGTATATTTATTATATAGTAAAATGAATCTCCCATGCTGGTCTTGGGAGAAACGAAAAAACTTAGAATGTACCAGCTGCCTCTCTTCCCGCGCAGATCGTAAAAGCCGATCGAGGGAATGGGCAAAAATGCGAATCATTTTAACAGGCGATGCGGCTAGCAACCCGTCACTGTATTGATTGCTTTTCCATCTTCTTGCCCACCATGACGCTAAAAGTGGCTTTTGAGTCTTGCGGCCCTGGGCTCTGCATAGAGCCGCAAGACCCAAAATGCTCTGTCTGCCCCATTAGGGATAAAGACGTGATAGTATGTATGTATGTAATATGAAACATATATGTAAGTGACTAAATGAAATATTCCAAATAAGTATTAATATTTCAATTGCAAAATTCCATACATTTTTTAAATTAACCTATTTGGTCCCACTACTAGGCAAAGGTCTTTCTCATTTTCTTCCATTTGTTTCTGTCCATAAACAGTGAAAAGTTTTACTAAAAAAAAAACCTTATTTCGTTTCAGGTTTTCAAATTCTTGGCATATGCGACATTTACAATGATCGTGTCTTTCATCGCCTGCCTGGTTATAGATGGACCGTTTTCTATACTATTCAAACTGATGTTAGGTGATGGTTAGTATTTTATAAATACAATTATCTCCAAATCTTATTATTAAATTTAGTAAACGGGTTACTCACGTATAGACTCAGCTAGTGTCGACATCGCAGACATAGATATAGAGTCGACATGTTTCGACCTCATCCGGAGGTCTTCATCAGGGCGAATGTGACAACAGGCCCGTACACCGCACTGGCTCGCTACACACATGTCGGCAGTAGCTGACTCTACACGTGAGTAATCCGTTTACTAAATTTAGTAATGAGTGTATCTCACGTTAGTTTTAATCAATAAATCTCCAAATCTATTCGAAATAACAATAAGTGAATGTATATATAGCGTGTCTTGTCATCGGTGCCTTTAGAGGAATAATATTCATCACTTTTTATTGTCAGTCTTGTGTATATCTTAGAGTCACTCTTGCGATTAGATCTCCCATCAAAGGTATAATGTTTATTATAATTATTAGTTTTTTAGTAGAAATGTTTGTTTTAATAAACAGCGTAACGACAGCTAACCTCGAGACAGGAAGCATACGAAACCAACCAACACAACTTATTTTGATAAAATTTATATGAAACCACCCAACAGGTATGCCCTTAAATGGCCTTTCGAAGTACAGAGGAGCTCGAATTTTTTATGCTAACCATAACTATTCCCAAAAAAATACTTGACAGGGCTCAGATTTAGTATCACATGAGCCTGGGACGATTATAACAATGACCGACCACGTGCGAAATCATTATTTTATTTTTGCAGGAGTTAAGAAGGAAAAACCACCAGTGCAAGCGACGACAGCAGAAAATAATATTACAAATAAGGAAGAAGCAGCTGAAGATAAGACTGAATATTTAGAAAGCAATGAAAATAAAACAGTTGATCAATAACATTATCATGTTACCGTAATAGCAACGCATATGTGTTTAATGACATCAAAAATAGTTTTATTATATTTCTAAGTAATTTATGTCATTTTAATTTAAATGTAATGTGTCTACAGTATACGTAACTAGTAGTTTAGTTATCCTGTTTTTTTGCCTTTTAAAAAGGTTATGCATGTAAGAATGCATGCAATGCAATTAATGCATGTAAGATACCTGAACTAGAGTAGAGACTGTTATAGAATAATTTGATAAGAAGGAAGTATAGCACACGCTCCGTACATACAAAACAGCAGATATGGAGAAAATATTTTTTTCTTCCAACTACGCTACAATTCTATCATAACTTCACTACATATATACAGCACAAAGTGGAACTTTGCTGCACTCGAGCAGAAAAAATGTATGGAAATCCTTTACTGCACTGTTTATTTTTTTAATCGCGGGACTTAGGTCTTTCATGTCACAAAAAAGGTTGGCCGAGATTTCGTCTGTTGGCATCATAGACATAGAATTGTTTTTACTGTTGGTGTGCAAAGTGACTGGTGTATTGCTTAGCCTAAATACTGGCCATACAGAAAAAAAGGCAGAAATGTAAACAACTAAATTTTCACTAAAAGAATTTAAGAGCGTACAATTGCTTATCATAAAGTGATACAGATATTTCTTTAACGCCAGAAACCATTCGAAGCGAAGCGAAGATATCAAGTAAGTTAGATCTTTATTTTAAAATTGTAACGTGTCTATTAATTTTAATAATTATTACAAAACTATTATAATTTCTTTTCGGTTTTATTTTTTATCTACATTTCTTGCAGTAGTTAAAAGAAAAGCAGATTATGCACCTCGCATCAAGTAAATTTATTTTTCTCCCAATTTCTTGTTTTTATCTCACCATTACAAACCTTAGTAAGTAAATAATAACAAGAGTATTTCTAAAATAACAATTTGCTTTTTTTGTTGGTTTTTCTTTGATGGATTAAGAAAAGACTAGAAATTTGAAGGAAATTCGAAAAGTATCAGTAATAATATACGCATTGTTATCATCTTTAATAACTTTATCAAGTCATATGAAGTATGATAGATACTGCTTCCTGCAATTTTAAATCAAGATTAAACGAGTTAGTATTTTTAAAATTATTAAAATGTCATTGAAGGGAAGATGAAAATGAAAAGAGGATGAGGAATACCAAGGCATAGCTACATAAAACAGATAAAGGAGAACGCGAATGTCATGACGTAGGTACAGAGGATAAAACAACTGCCAGACGAGACAGACAAATGGCAAAAAAAATATACTTCACCTACAAGAGCGTAGCTTTTAAATATAGTTAATGATGATGAGTTAGTATTAATACGTTAAGTTCTAGTTCTAAATTTTAAAATAATAATAATCAAAATATATAGTAATTACAAAAATACAGCTAGCCCGAAGGTGTTTTTAAACTCATGTGGGTTAATATCTCAACGATACTCTATCATCATCATCATTTCAGCCGCATAACGTCTACTACTGAATAATCGGTCGTTTTGGAAATCTGGAAAAGGCTAATATCCAACGATACTTTATTTTATGGCAAATACATAGACCCAGGAAAATTGTAACACAACAGCTGTTTGAGTTGTTGACGTCATATTTGAATTGGTGCATTACTACGCCGCAGTAGAAAAAATCTGAACTAAATTTGAATCACTTGGCTGAGTCTTGGTCACTCATATTCGAAGGGCTGACTTTTAATACGCCAAGTGGTTAAACGTTGAGTGACTCTAGTTCAATTAACGGCCTAGGCATCCAATTGGAAGCCTGGTTTTAATGTCCACATGGCAGCGACATATAAATACAGTACGGATCATCATTTCAGCCGCATAACGTCCACTGCTGGACAAAGGCCTCAGTACAGTACGGATGATGCTAGGTATTTACATAAATATAAAATAATGTTAGATAGATGGCCTAAACGCATAATTTGTTGTAAGTACTAAAGATTATTATCATAAATTAGTAAACGTACATAATACCTATAGATAAATAATTTAGCTAATTAATCAAACATATCAGGTTACTGCGCTATAGGTATAACTAGGCTTAACTTATCAACGATAGTATAGATACGGTAAATGCATACAAAATACTTAAATTCGGTTTTAACTGACTGCGCCAGGAGGAGCATGTATTTTATTTATGTGTGTATAAATTAATATTTCTTAGGCACGCTTTGCAGCCTAAAAAGCTTCATGGATTTTAGTTTGAGTGTGGTCTTTAGATTTGTTTCTGTTGTCTGAGTAATACTTTGAATATAAAAGATAAAAAAGGAGACTTTTTTGCACCAAATAACATGTCTTGCATTTTGGCACCAAAGATATTTTATTTATTCAAAACTTATCGAGTGGGATATAAAAATAAAGGATTAAAAAATAGGATTAGAGTACATGTTTTATGCTAAATAAATAAGTAAAATATTTTAGCTTTGAATAATAAAGTCAAAAAGTAATTAAAAATTTGGTATCTTTTATTATCAAAGATAAAATAAGTCCGGTTTATTGCGTGCGTAATGCTTATGATCCATTGTACTTTTATTCTGCAAATATCTTTGATAATGTTTACAATTAAACGTGTTGTATAAAAAAATAAATCTAAATTTTAACTGAAGTTTATTCAATGTATTTTTACTTATATGAAGACTTATAAATTCCTGTTTTATATTGAACAGTGGTTTAATGTTCGAAATGAATTATAAAATATGTTTTTGTTTTATTGCTCTACAATTGTTTGTGATTCAAGTCAGTGCATTTTTTGAGTGGGATCCGCCGAATGAAGGAATAGATAGTCAACTTCACCAAGATGTTATTAATCCAGAATTATGTCACGACCAAGTAATATATATTGCAGAAAACCCACTTTTACTGCTACAATGTAAGTATAGCTTTTTAAAGTTTTTTAACATTACTTAAGTACTAAAGTTTATTAAATTATCGATATATCGTCCAAGTGTGGTGGTGACGATCTTGTATCTTAAATTACAGGTTCCTCATCTCTTGCTTTAAAATACATTGATCACAGATTAGTATAGTTACGTTCTGATTAGTTAGGTTTACTTAAGCACTTCATCTGTTATGTTGTTTTTACCAGTATAAACATTTGAATCGAGCGAAAGTTATAAAATAAAGCAAAATAATAAATCGTACTTTTACTCGAGGCATAAATATCGTCATCATCATAATAATCATCAGGCCTTTTTAATCTCCACTGCAGGAGCACGACCCTTTCTTTACTACTGGAGCCTTATTTGGTCAGAGCAGCCTGAGGATTTGGCCTACACTCTCCACGCTGGCCAGGCGGGTTGGAGGAGTCTCATGACGTTTATAAGTTTTGTTCAGCTTGTATTTCCTAAGTCGCCTTCTACGATACCCACAGTAAGACTTAGAGTGGTCCTATTCTAACTTGCCGAAAAACTACACGGCAAGGCATAAATATGTGTTTTGGTTATTTTCAGTTCTAGATGCTGGAATAAGGACGCCAAAAGGAATCCTATCAGGCAATACTTTAGATTTAGGCAACTACCACCAATGTCTTGGTATCAACCAGCAATTGAATGAAGACAACATTCAGGGCAAATACTGCAGGATCAATTTGCCATTGAGTCAAAATATTTCTTTGCCCATTCTCAATGGACTAGATTTCAATATGAATGATTTAAGATTAAGCGACGAAACTTTAAGAGATATAGAAAATTATTCTGCATTGGAGAGAGGGGCTAAAGCATTAGGTGGTTTTATATCTAATGAAAAAAGGTAGGTCTTTAAAGTTTTTTTAAAAAATTAAACATTCTGTACCCCTAAAAGAATAAAAAGGAACCCTTATTCATTCTAAGGATCATTTTCGTGTCTGTCTGTCTCTCAGACCGTTTGTCACAGTTTATTTGCTGCGAAACTACTAGACCGATTTAGTTGAAATTTAAAAGTTATAACACATAGATAGGTAAGTCGGAACTCAAAGACGAACGTACAACATAAATAAATGAATTTTAAACATAGACTCCACTTTTCGATTTTCCGTCCGTCGGTTTCTTCTATTAATATTTTATTATTGATAATGCATGTAAAAAGTACTATAGTCAGTGTGGTCATAACGATCAGACTATGTCACACTCCTCTCCAGCCCATCGTGCCCTACCAGCTGTCACTAATCGTGACCTATGTGAAACCTCCGGCAACGCAGTGAAAGTGGAAACCTCCTGGAGGTTAAAAATATTGTTTAATTTCCAAACGAGAAGTACGATAGATGAAGTACGATCAAAAAATTAATTTAGTTATTAGAGTTTTTAGGGTTACGTGTAATTATTAACGATCGCTTTTTTCTTCCATATTCTCATCTTCCATATTTAAGAGCTGGGCTCTTGTCGGTGGAGTGCTTTCTAATAATAAAAGAAAAATTAAACGATAAAACATATAAGGAGGTTAAGAACTTAGCGGGAGAAAGAGAGACATGGGAAGCACTCCATATTCTCATACAAATTACATTTTACTTTCCAGATCAATGCCAGGAAGTCCTCTTAGTAATACAGTGCTAAGACTTGCAGTTTGCATTCCTAAGCCATGCACCACGCAGCAAGCGTTAACTTCGCTTATTTTCAATTTAACTGGACTTGGCTTTGAATATCAAGATGATTATTGTAGACTTCCAAATGATAAACCTTGGGTACCAGGCGACTATGTAGCTATGTGAGTATAATTATTGTATTTGACTAGTATTTTCTCTTTACCGTTGCACATTATATTTATACATTTACACTTCTTCCATTTCGTAAGTTTAAAATTGTAATTTACCTAAAATGCTACCTAGGTAGTATTTTTATACAGATTATAGAATTTATAGAGTTGTAAATATATGTATACGTAAAAGCTACATAAGTGCGTAATCATGCGTGCTTGTAACGGTTGCATTTTTTTACGTCAATTAAGTTATCATATACGAAAATAAATTTATAAGACGATTACTAGGTATAAATTAATTGCATTGATTAATCCAGTAGCAATAAGGGATAATCAATTATAAAGGTATGTAAAAAATAGAGTATAAAAATACAAAAATCTTATGAAGATTATTTTGATATGCAACTGTTATGCCAATTTATCAAATAACTGTTATCAATGAAATCACGTCGTAATTAAGACGGATGTTTGTATGCAGGTGGTAGTACTAACCGGAAATACGTCATAAATACCATGTCCTATCTATCAAAAGCGTTTGACCTTAGCTGTAGCTCCCTATTGGTTTTGAAACCCAAAGATGGTATTTTTATATATTATCATGTTCAAAAAATCTCGAAAAGTATATAATACGGAATAAAAGTAATGATAGGTTGTTTTTTTTTTTGTTTACAGAATATTACTCTCTTTACTTGGATTCTTGGCGCTCTTGAGCACTTGCTTCGAACTAGTTCATACATTTGTTTTAAAAAAAGGTGGGTACTCAAAAAATGTACCTACTAATACATTTTATTTAAAAATGATTTACGAGTGTTTACAACTTCCATTTTTCTTCCAGATCCTAAAACAGCAAACTCAATTTATATTGCTTTCTCTCTTTACTCTAATGGTCGTCGATTCATGACATTTTCGAACAAACCAGGGAGTTTGCATTGTCTCGATGGAGTAAGAGCTTTAGCACTGCTTTGGGTTTTGATTGGCCATTCTTTTACTTCAGAGTCGGCTTGGATTAACCCTGTTGACACTTTTACGGTAAGATCAACTTTAAACTACAGTTAAGATATCATAGGATTTGAGTATTTTAATCTAAAATTACATCAAACCGTTTCCCCTAGAAAATGATATAAATAACGAATAATATGAGTTTCTTTTTACGAATGTAAAAATCTTTAATTAATATTCTATAAATAAAATAAAAACGACAGGTTGCACTCTGGAAGTGCCGGCAGAAGTGAAAACTTAAATATTAACGTTGTGCATTTTTGATATTTTGGAATGGTTAGGGAATAATTTTGCACGAATTGCTTTAATTTATCAGTATAAAATATTTCAAATCTTTTCTGAAGCACAGTCTGTCACAAATGTCACAAGCATGACCAAATTCATTTTCAACAAAATTATTTTCAAATACACAGGAGTATGGCCACTACACAGACGGTCGAGCCATCAGCTGTCACCATCCATGGATGCGCGTAGCACGCTGTAACATAAACACCCACGAACATTCGCGCAAGCGCCCTGCGCCGTCTTACGAATTTTCGATCAGGCCACGTATCCTGACGCGAGTTTAAATTTTTTTACCCATTCCAAAAAAAGTGCACAACGCCGCTAAAGAAGTTTTTACTTCAATAAAATAAATATATAGGGACAAATTACACTGATTGAGCTAGCCCCAAAGTAAAGTTCGAAACTTGTGTAATGGGATACTAACTCAACGATACTATATTTTATAACAACTACATCCATATAGATAAACATCCAAGACCCAGGACAATTTGAAAAAGGCCATTTTTTTACTTGCCCTGACCGGGGTTCGAACCCGGGACCTCTTGGTGGCGGACTAACGTGTTGACCACTACGCTACGGAGGTCGTCTTCTATGATACATCAGTGGAAACTGTAAATCATGGGCAAAGTGGCTATTTCAATGATCATTTTACTTTTTAGTAACGTATCAATAGGAATTTAATAATGTTCTTCTTCTTTGCGTGTCGTTGGATTTTTTATATTTGATCAGCCCAGTAGTAGGCCACTTCATCGGCTTTATCGTTAGCCTGAAGTAAATAATGTTAGACAATGTATATTTCCAGTGGCAAATTTCACTGGAAGCTTTGTGGATAACTTCCGCACATATTACGGTGGACACGTTTTTCACCCTCAGTGGACTACTTCTTGTTTATACAACAGCTGGAAAGGTGACAAGCAGTAAGTTATTAAAAATACATTCTATCCCTTATTGATAAATTAAAACAGCGAACTTTAGAAGGTTCTTCGATCGTGTGAATATACCCATCACATGTAAACGTTAGAAAAATTTGCGCATTTTCAGAAAAATACGTTGTATTTCCTTATTGATTTCACAATTTTATATAGCGATGTTGTGGTCATTGATTATTTGGTAATCCCACTTTAATCTTACATTTTCAGATATAAAAGTTTCCTTTAATTCCGTTAAGCCCTTAAGGATTAAATCTACATGCTACTACCTCCTCCTTGTATCGTAATCCTGATTGCTGTGAGTCGTGATCTCTATGGAACACCGTCTTGTGTACTAGATCCTGCCATTTATTCCTGTGTTCTGAAGCTCGTATAGCTTCACTGATTTTGGTCTCATGTGGCATGGGACTGCGTCCTCTGGATCTTTTTCTTCTATATTGCCTGTAAACAGAACAATCTCAAGATATTTTTTTCACGTTTCCTGGAAATATGTACGAAGAACTTAAGTATTCTGCGTAGACATATTGTGGAAAACTGGTCTGATTGTTTGAGGAGAGACGAGATTATCCGACGTGCTTTCCATGGAATCCAAAGCATTTTCTTCAACATTACATATCAAAATAATTGATTCTGTTCCGGTCTAATTTCTTTACGATACAAAAATATTGAAAATATCGGGGTAGTGACTAGCTTTTTTCAGTTTTATGAAGATGTTTCTAGTGTGTATGAGATCTTATAAATAATAGGTATGAAATGGCTTGTACAGGCGTACAAGTCATTACTTTTATTTAATGGTAAAACGAACTTACCTGTACGTGAAGTTCTATCATAATTATGCGAGCTACTCAATTCGAAACGATTATATTTACTTGTAGTACTGTTTCGTATTTCTCGGCCTTTCACGAATATTTTAAAGTAAATCTGGAATAGAGAAAAAAACAAGTGCTCTCCCGTCCTGCACGCGCATCTTGGTTCATTATAGTTGAAAGTACTTTTGTTACACGCAATAGTATGTTTGACAAAATGGATTATAATTCAGATTTTTATCTAATGGGATGGGTTATCTGGGAGGGTTATTATATAATCGTTTCGAATTGAGTAGCTCGCATAATTATGATAGAACTTCACGTACAGGTAAGTTCGTTTTACCATTAATTATGCATTGCTACTCAATTCTCACGATTATATTTACTTGTAGATGTTTAAAGCCTTTATTAAAAATCTGTATTATACTCATTTGTCTTAACAGGATTACACAAATATTAAATTGTATAAAGAATGGAAACTCGTTCTAGCATCGATTATTAAACACATAACACCGATTGTATTCTCGTAGATATATTTGCCTTGGAAAAGTACAACACAAAAAGACAAACAATAAGAAAACAATCATAATTTGCAGAACAGAATTAGCATTTGTTTCACCTTAGTGAATATTAATGTAATATCTCGACTATAAAATTTTGCAAAAACACAGGATGTCTTACATTACCCCGCTGTTTTTTTATTGGTGTCTATATTGACTCCTACAAGTCTTGCTTTGGATGTCGAAGCATGCCGTGTACTATGTGATTTGTAAACATTCGTATCAATACTACTCTTTTGGAGCACGTTTTTTATCTAGTGACTTAAAGTCTGTCTCGTTACTTTAGCATGATGCCTCCTATAAGTAATGAAAAGACTAAGTATTTTCATCATGCCTAAATTTCTTAGTTTATTAATATAACACAACAAGGTTCGAGCCGGGCAAATGTCAAATCAAAACCATTGATTATAATACGGTAATTTTAAAAGAGGCTGCTGAACATACTGTGCCGAAGTTTTTATAAATTTGGATTTTTTTTTATAGAAATACAGTTAGAATCAATAACAATAATCTTAATCTCAATCACTGACAAAGTCTAAACTCTATGGGCTATGACAATGCCTAAAAATGTAACTAACTTTATATTTGTTTACAGTTAAGTGTTCAAGCTTTAAGTTTTCGTTTGGAAGCATTTCACACAAATGATTAAGCACAGTGTCTACATTCCAAGTGCATACTTTGGTGTATGTGGTTCGTTCCTGAATACACCCTTTATGAACTTTGTTATTCTGTCATCATTCATTACAGAGCGACCCAAAACGAAAGATAAAGCAGATTTGCAACAATTAGGATTTCTATATTGATAACCAGAATATAAACGTCTTGTTATGATAAAATAGGCTATTGGTACCGATGCAGCTAAATAATGTATATTTTTCGTTTGACAGAAATTGAAGCAAACTTTAAAGTAATTATCAAATTGCTTTTGAGTATAAGAAGCCAGCGAATTAATAATTATATATCTATAGACGAAAGTAGTACATTTCTGTTTAAAAATGCTTTCCTGATAATTACGCTGCAACCAGGATAAGGCTTTTGTAAAGACTGGTGTGACTAGGAATCACCAAAAAATTAACAAATTACTGTTAAATTTGAAACTTATAATCCCAGAAACAATTAGCTTTTAAAATACTGGGTACCACGGCTGCGTAGGCCAATCAGGTACAACGACAATGCCTAAAGCCTTGTCTACTATAATTTTATTCAAACCAAGGATGACAGCGAATGGTGGATAGCATAAAAAAAAAAATATATATATATATATATATATATATATATATGGCTCCAATTTATTGTAAAAGCGTCAATACAATATACATTTGGATCAGCTTTCCAGAAGACATAGTTTTGACATTATGCATTAGATCTACTAGCAAATAATTACTTATCAGAAGTTCCAAACTTTCCATTTCTGAAAACGCGTAGCTTGTTAATTCCCATTCAGTCTTAGTTTGTGTTTTTTGAGACTCAAAGTCTGCTTTATAATTATCCAAAGATTTTATAAAAGAAGCATGTATAAACACACTCCGTTGTTCGCGAAATTTACAAATTTCACGTGCTACCTTATTTAAATGAGGAAATTGAACACTACCCATACGGTTGATGCACGCTATTGCAGGTGCATTGTCAACCCAAAGTGATATTAGAGTATTGTAAACATTAATAGCAAAAAACTTTAAGGCAAATAGGGCTGCTAACATTTAAAAACATTAATGTGAAATATTTTTCCATTTCAGTCCAAAAACATTTGCATTTCTATATGAACAAGAAGCACCCCAACCTGTCAAAGATACATCTGAAATGATTTCAAGATATACTACGGGGTGCGAATCTGGTATACTGCTTTATCAAAACTTGAATACCACCAATAAAAATCATAAATTAACAAAATATGATCAATCTTCTTAATTTTCATAACACCTTTTAGTTTCTCCTCAGGAAGTTTTACACAAAACTGCTCTGTATTTAAAATAAACTAAATAAATAAAAACTTTCAAGAAGTCCTCGGCAGTACACAGCTCTTTTCTTTGTTAATTATGAAACCTAACTTTTGCAAAAGATATATTGTGTTATCATTTTGTTTACATTTCTCATAAGAACTAGCAATCAATAAATAGTTGACAACCGCCCACGCATTCTGAAATGCTCCATGACGGGATTCATAATTTTTGTAAACACCCGTGGCGCTGTGTTCACACCAAACGGTAAACAATTGAATTGGTAACATGTTCATTGAAATTTAAACCTTGAGAAGGTACTTTTTATGCATTTTATGCATTGCTATTAAAAAATAGACATCTCTTAAATCGATGGAAGCTTATTTATTTCCGACTGAAAGTCTAAGGAACAGGTAGTGATGAAAAGGTATTTTATACCCTTTTACCCAAGATAAAATCGCTGAATCATCAGAAGTTTATATCAAACACGTAAGAAATTTATATATTTAAGACCTCTGGTCCCTGAAGTGGACACTAGTCAGATGAGCACGAGATCTGGAAGCTCTTTCTTGCGTGCCGTCTCGTTCCGATGAGCCGCAGTGGATAACCTCGCAGTCCGATGCTTCATCATTGTTGTTCCTTTGGTTATACTGCGGGTGTTTCCAGTTTAAATTATTATTATTAGAAGCACTGGCGCTTTAGTCATTTTTTTACTAGGCCTAAATTTATACACTTGTGACTTTAAATCAAGGCCTGCTATTGATAGCCTTCGTAGGTTTCAAATTTTCGGATTAGGGATTCGCCAAATAATTTCTCGTTACGTTTAGACTCCTTAATGTATTGTATAAGGTTGAAATCAAAAAAAATCCTTTTCATTTTTGTGTCACATAAAAGACGACAGGCATTGCTCATATGTTTTAAAAGAACTTGATTCGTCTCCGACTTATCCTTTACCAAAATATCCATGACTCTGGTCAAAGCTGCTAGAGCTGTACCAATTTGTGCTTGACGAGCAGCCAAAGAAGCATCTTATTTCTTCAGAATATCAGATACTGCTACTTTTACTTCAGCATTTAAATAAAATGCAAATGCGAAAATAAATGCGATAGTGAGTTGTATATTTGTTTGTTTGTTTGGTTCCTCTTCACGCTTAAACTATTGAACCGATTTGGATGAAATTTCGTATGGATATAGTTTTGAGACTCGGGAAAGGACATAGGGTACTCTTAATCCCGGAATTTCCACTGGGATCGAAGCCCGCGGGTGCAGCTAGTTGATTATAATGGCTTTCAATCTTAATGCAATATTTGCGTGAATCTCCCCACTTACAAAACATTTATCTTGTTTGTTTGTTTAGGAAACACTATTGTAAATAAGAAAGAACAGAGATACAAATCAGAAAGTAAACATACAATAGCGGACTTATCCCGTATAGGGATCTCTTCCAGTCAACCAGCCTGTAATTGAGAGGAATGTTTAGTTGTTATGCGTTTGGGTTAGAAGTGGTACAATATAAATTTCACTCATCTTTAGGCGGATCTCCAAGAATAGTGAGAATTTCATCATCTAAATGATCCGATTCCACCAATGCTGATTACGAAAATTTTGTTTATCACTCTCTGTCGACATGGGAGGGACGAATGATGTTGATGGTTCACCATGGACTACCAGTGTCACTGGTTCATCATGAGTGACATGGTATGATTTCACCAATTCTGGTTCAGTTTAGTCGCTATCGTCCACCGCTAGTGCAGCGGCTGACCCATAACTTAGCTCGTTATCCGAGTTTTCAACAACAATGTGTAAGAAACATTGAAAAGAATGATGTCAAAAATATTTTTATTATCAATGATGATATTTTTCTTGTATTTTTGTCACATAGTGTCGAATATTGTACACTACCGATGACATGTCTGTGAAGGTAACAGTCCCAGTTCGTACTGTTCGCATCACAATAATAATTGTACATTTATATAGGTGAGACAGGTAATAAGGATACGGTCACCATAGTGTCGAATGTTGTACACTACCTATGACCTCCTTGGTGAAGGTAACAGTCCCAGTTCGTACTGTTCGCATCACAATAATAATTGTACATTTATATAGGTGAGACAGGTAATAAGGATACGGTCACCATAGTGTCGAATGTTGTACACTACCTATGACCTCCTTGGTGAAGGTATCAGTCCCAGTTCGTACTGTTCGCATCACTCGATACCGATGTCAAATCACTGACACTGATTTCACTCAAAATATTTCATTGCTATCGTTGCCAAAATACTCTGTAGTCGTTGCTTTGACAACCGTCTTGTAATTTCAAGTTGTCATTTCTTAAAAGAACTCTGTGTCGTTGCTATGACAACCATCTTGTTGATTTCATCTTTTCATTTCTTGAATATTGTTTTCTACAAATACTAAATATTAGTATTACCCCTTAGGAATGACCTACAAACTTACCGACGTATCAGTCTGATTGATCTGAGCTGGATGAATATTGACGCTTTCGCTTCCATAGCTCTCTTTTTAACCTTTTCAACAGTTGGTCACTGCTTTTATGCCTGTTTTTACGCTTCCTTCCCATATCTTCAGATTACTTCACAACAACTAACAATATATAACACAATAAGTACTAATATTTCTTCTTTTTACTTACGAAAACAATATTTTTGGAAAAAAAATATCTGGACGTGTAACGGCCGATACTGCACGAAAACAGATAATGAACCAAGATGCGCGCGCAGGACGGGAGAGCACTTGTTTTTTTCTCTATTCCAGATTTACTTTAAAATATTCGTGAAAGGCCGAGAAATACGAAAAAGTACTACAAGTAAATATAATCGTGAGAATTGAGTAGCAATGCATAAATATTGTTACATACAATAGATTAGATCGTTTAAATTTTAAGTAAACCTAACTTTTTATTTTTATAGTGAAACTACTGAAAAACCTTCACCTTTTCTATTTACATCGACTTCTGAGGATGTTTCCTCTTCTGGCGGCTGGTGTTCTTCTAGAAGCTACTCTTTTCAACCACGTTTCGGATGGGCCGATCTGGGGAATGCCAGGGTTGGCTGAACGCTGCAGAACTACATGGTGGTCAACTCTGCTTCATATACAAAATTATATGAACCCTAGACAAACTGTAAGAATTTTAATAATCAGGTTTAATTTAAATTATCTTACTTCTAAGGTTTTAAAATTATGGTCAAAACGATAAAAAGTATTGATACTGACTTTGTCTTTCGCTCTATAAGACAAACTGCATTTAAATTTCCAAACAATTTCCAGACTGTATCAAAATTGCAACCAACTTTGCAGACCGATTAATTCAGTGTGCATTTGTACATGCAGTGTGCAGTGTGCACATCGGCAGGCTTGTGTCACTATTGGTTTAGGTATCGAAAATATACCTACATTATTACTATAGGCGTGGCGACCACTCCGGAGTGGTAAATTCAGTGACATGAATCGTATTTCTAGACTCTAGAAATACGATTCAAGACATTTTAGTTCGTATTACTTTAGAATCTAGACTAATACGAACGAAAATGGCTTACAATGCAGTTCTAGGTATCTAAACGAAAAGGGGCCGTGTTCTTACGCGAGCTACATTAAACCATATCGCTAACGACATTGAGGAGGTATTACTTTGAATTCCTTTGCTGAGTAAGTAAACAGTTTGACGCAATGCCGGCCACATAGACGCTGCGTAGTCGCAGCGTTGCTACAACGTATAGTCGCACCCCTTTCGCCTCGGAGGCTACTACAGTCAGGAGTGCGCGCATTGCGTCATCGCAGCTCATTGTGTTTATACTATGGTTGTTATTATTACAAGCTTTTATTTGGTTTCACCTGACCTTTGACTATTTGTCTCTCTGTGTTTCTGTCTGTAATCAAATCTTGCAAGTTTAATTTAACCCTCTTCCTGGTTTCCGATTGAGCTGAAATTTTGCACGAGTGCGTATATCGCGTGACAATACAATATTACGATAACATGGAGCTGATCTGATAATAGAGCTGGAAGGTGGTCATGGCATCTCTGAGATAAAACAACATAAGCTCACTGAGTTTGGGCTCGATTCCACTTGAAGAGCAATTTAACCATTTTATACATATGAACTGGGTTTAAGTAATTTGAGATCTTAAATAATATTAATAGTGTTTTAAATATTTCAGTGTATCGGTCAAACTTGGTACCTCGCAATAGACGTCCAGCTTCATATTCTTTCTCCTCTAGTCCTGGTCTGGGTTCTTAGTGGCAGAAAGCGTGTTGCATGGATTGGCTTATTTACGGCACTGATCCTGAATCTCACAGCTGCTACTGTCTACAATTTCATCATGGAATTTCCGTCTGGCATGATGAATTTCAAGTAAAGATCTATTTTTAAAATCATTGATTAGTCATAAGTTGCATTGGCTTAATTTGATTTTTTCAGTTGCATGAGTCCAACAAAATTATTTTATTAAGTCCGACAAAATCATCCCAAAATAGTGGACCCATATCTTTCGGTTTATCAATGTGGTAAATTTTTAAGCATATATAGAATACAGCGCATTGAAGTTTCAGAGTTGGGGTGACTGACGTCATCATCTAGTAAAAATGGTACTAGATCTTGTAAAATTTTAATAGACTCCCATATTTTTTGGTTTATTAGTGTATAGTGTAGTAGTGGGAGTGATAAACGTCATCATCTATTAAAAATGGTATTTGACATCTTGCCAAATTCAAATGGACTTAATGTTATAGTTATCGATAGTATTTTTTTAATAATATACTAAGTCATAAATATTTTACTTTGGTTCATATCTGTATTCATGTTTGTATTTTTCCAGTCGTATAAGCGAAATGATGTACTACATGACTTATTATTATACGAATACGTTGACAAGAGCCCCTCCTTTTTTGATTGGGATGATTTTTGGATATATATTACATCTGTATAGTAAAGAGAAAACAAGATTTTCAAAGGTAATATTTTTTACATTTTTTTTTACACAATTATTATAGTTATTTATGCAACTGTTGTATAATAAGGAGTATTAAAACACGAATGTGGAAATAGTATTACATAAGTGTTTTAATATCTAATTTAATTATGTACAGTTGCTTACAAGACTTTTTAAAACCCATGATATAAATGTTTTATAAAAGGTTCTTAAGCTATTGGATTTTGTACAGTGTTGTAAGAACAGTGTTTATAAATTCATGGTAAGGTAAATTTTTTTGTTTTTCTTATCAGTTAAGAATTTGTAACATGAACGCTTTATTAATGTTTTTTCTTTTTTTAGGGTCAAGTTTTTTTGATGTGGTTCTGCGCATTCGTTTTATTTGCCTTTGTCATATACTCTTCCTATCCTATTCTACAATCAAATTGGGATGTCGAAAAACAAACACTGGACAGCCTATATAACTCATTTATAAGAGCTTTTTGGGCAATAGCTTTAGGTTTGATGATATTCGCATGTGCTCAAGGTTATGGAGGTATGTATGTTTTTTTAGATACCTGAGTATTAAAAAGATTTTAATGAAAATAATACTCGTAAGTAACAGATCGTGAATTCTTATTTTACGTAAATGTACTGTAATTTTTTCCTAACTATCCATTTTTAATTTCAAAACATTCGCTTATAAAAGGCAGATCATTGGTGCCAAATTTTGTGTTATAATTTTTTGTATTATAATTTTTTTGTAATAAATTTATTATAGCCTTAGAGAAAAAATACTTAGAAAAAGAATGGATTATCCCAGTGAGAAGAGAAAATAAGGGACTACTTACTTTGTTTTTGCAGGACCTGTCAACTGGTTCTTATCACTACAAGTATGGAAACTTCTTTCGAGAATATCTTACGCCTTGTACATCTATCACTGGGCTTTGATGGTCATAGTTAACAGTAGTGCTATACAACCTTCATATTTTACTGCAGGAGCAGTGGTAAATATTTATTTCATCATCATCATCATCAGGTCTTTTTGTCTCCAATGTAGGAGCACGACCCTCTCTGTACTACCAGAGCCGTATTTGGCCACAGCAGCCAGAGGACTTGGCCTCTCTCACGTCTCTCGTACACTCTCCTCGCTGGCCAGGTAGGTTGGAGAGGTCTTATGATATTTGTAAGCTTTGTTTAGCTTGTGTTTCCGAAGTCGCCTTCTACGTCATTCAGTGGGCCTATTCTACTTTGCCGGAAACCTATAATAAATAAGTGCCATGTTATTTATTTATTTAACAAATTTTTTTTATTGCTTTTTTATACACGTAGTTGCTAATCGTTATTTTACATTAAATAAGTACTGATTATTACTTTAACAATAGCAATTGCTCTAAAAAGGTCTTCTTCTTGAGATTGGTAATGCTCAGTAGTTCAATTTAAAAATCGCCTGAAATCATATTATACGCCAATATCACTATAAGAAATATTAATTCTGTTCAGTGTTACTATTTAAATAAGTAAATTTATTCGTAAATAGATTCACACAAAGGTTGTCTGGAAGAGATTGATTTTAGTAAATAGTTCGCTTTTGTGTCCGTAATATTTACCTCAAGTTAATTTGTATTTGTATTTTATAGCAAAAAACATGTTTTATTTATTGTATAAATAGCGTTATAAATGTATGATGGTTAGTTTTGGGAGCCAATTTGCAGTTTTAGTAAATTAGTTGTCTAAGTAATCGCGTAATCATTTACTTACGCACCGGCACAAAAAGCATTATTAAAGTCAGACTACAAATTATTATTCGATATTTCGCAATTCTTCATGGTTTGGGAAAGGAATAACAAATAAACATCATTTTAAAATATTCATACATTTAGGTTAATGCTATATTGTTAAACTAGGGTATATAGTATACATACCTAGGTAATTGCAAGATATTGTATACTGACATTAGTGACTCTGCAAGTTTATCCTGATCAAACAAGAAATTAAAGACTTTTTCTAGAGAATATCATAGGAATGTACATTTTTAATGAGAGTGCCTCCGCTGTCAGCGCCGGCTCCTAAAAATATCCCTATTGGGAACCGGCGGTTATACTGCAGGCAGCCGAGATGTAAAACACCGGCTGCCGGCGCCAGCACTCAAAATTTGCCGTAAAGTGTAAGTTAGGTTCGTTAGGTTTCTAGAGGCGAAAGTAACACAGACACAGATGCAAATCTTTGTTGTGGTTTTACGTGTTATATCAGCACCAACAGCCAATTTGGCAATCAGCGCCGGCAGCGGAGGCACTCCCAAAATAATAATATTATTGATATAGACACCAATCGTCACCAATTGTAGTGTTATGTAGCTATTTTAATATTTTTTTGCAGATATTCAAATTTTTTAGTCACTTTGCGCTAGCGATGATTGTCTCATTTATTTTAACATTGATTGTGGAGAGCCCTTTCAATAACTTTGTGAAAATGATTTTGGGCGGAGGTAAGTATTGACATTCAAACATCAATCGTATGTTTATTCATAAAAATATACAAGTTCAATTTAAATTCAGAAAAAATATTTTAAGAGATGATTCAGATCATCATTTCCAAAGACTTTTGTCAACGTATGTAGGTATATCGAAATATAAAATTAGTTTCTCATACAAATCAAAGTAGTAGAGTGATCTAGTTACTAGGGACGTGATTTTTGTTTCGCATTTCGATTTACGTTTATTGATTATTTATGTTTTGTTTATATCAACGGTAATACGTAAGTTATTTAATGTAACTTATGCCTTATATGTAGATGCAGGTCGCTCTTTATCGGTCATTTTGGATATCTTTGGGAGAAGCCCATGTCCAGCAGTGGACGATAAGTGGCTGAAATGATGATGATGATGATGATGGTGATGCCTAGAACCAGCAGATGATCTTACCACGATACTTTAGTTTTCAAGTCACCACGGACGGATAACATTGAATATACCAGAGAGATCAGGCGAACCTATATACATATAAACATATAGGTACATTTATGATGGAGAATATTTTGTCTCTCTTTTTAGCTTCGCCATAATCGGGATATATGATTATTTGATCATTTATTTGCAATTATATTTTACAGGATTCAAAAAGTCATCGGAACCAAGCACAGTCATTGCGGAACCTATGAAAGATGAAAACATAAAGCAGTCATAAATTTAAAACTTTAGCGTGATAAAAAAAATATATTTTAAAAGTGAATTAATGTAGTAAGATAAAGTATATAACTTTACGATTTTATTTTATTTAATAAGCGTTCATTTGTCATAATAAAAATATGTAATACCTATGTACAGACGTGTACACTGCAAAGTCTTATCAATTATATTTCATTATTGTCTGTTTTAAGCAAGACATAGTTACACTCTGTAATTCGTAATTTATCTTTAACTAGGGCTTAAAGAACTGCTGAACGTACACTCATCGCACACCTAGTATATAAAAGTAACAATAGCAGACAAAGGAAACCAGAATTCTTGGTACGACAGAATCTGCTGAATGTATATCTTATCAATATGTATTGAAATATCTAAATAAGCAATGTATTTTAAATAAGGAATTGGACATTGCTCTTTGCCTTAATTGATAAAAAAATTTAGAATTGTTTGTTTCTTTGTAAGCTCTTTGTTGTAAGGACATAATGTCATGAGAGCAAACAATTAATACATATTATTGGTATAAGGGCGGGCTATTTTTTTATAGTAGTGTTTCTTTGTAACCTTTAACAATGCTCTCTGTCATTTTTGCACATAACTAAAGTTTAGAGGTACATGAAATGATACAGAATTGTCCCTACAAGAACTTCGTAACTAACTAGTTCGTAACAAGGCTAAGAGAGGGCGTTGTTTTAAAATTTGTAACATGTGTCTGCTCTTAGTAAAAATAAAAATGTTTGGGTATAGGATATCTATTTTATCTATCTACTTTATATTATATATAAAAGGCAAATAGTGAATGACTGATTCATCAATGCATAAGCTAAGAGACTCCAAATTTGGCACATAGATTACTTATAAAGTCTAGGGGTGCACTAAGAAAGGATAATTCAAAACACTCTCCCTAAGAGGGGTGAAACGGGAGTCCAAAGTTTGTTTGGAATTGGTGAAACAAGACTAGTTAGACCATTTGAAAAGTAAAATAGTAACTACCGTATTTTAAGATTCAATCCCTAGAAGAATAAAATGGGATGTCTCTCGCTCTAGGAAATGACGAAAACGGGAATGGGAACGAGTGATTCATATGTTACAACAAAAGTAATATCTTTAAAACCAATTGAAATCCTATTAGAATTATTTTTTACTTCTACGCGGACGAATTCGCGGGTTAAAATAGATATAAACTAATGATAGGTACCTAAACTAGGTTAGTAATCAACAGTTTGTATGATAGGTACTTAAAATTAATCATAAAAAGTACACTTGCCAAACCAAACAGATATTATGCTCTAGCATTTTAGGCATACCTTTGCAGGCTTAGTATATTGAAATTGCAGTAGGCAGGCCACATTGCACGTAGAACCAATAGCTAATAAAGCAGAATGTTTCTCGAATAGCGGCCGCGTACGGGCACTGTGTGGGACACCCACCTACTAAGTGGTCGGACCTAAGCAACCTCTTCTCCTCCTTGGGAACTCCTCAAACTGGTAAAGTGGCTAAAAAAGTAACTGTACTTAAAGATAATTGTACGTTTTTTTATTATAAAATCATTTTTTTAAACTTATGTGGGTTTATTAAAACTCCCAGTAAAGCTTAATTTTACATTGTTAATTTATCTACTCTGTAAAAAACTTATTCCTTTAAATAAAGTTACTTTCGCATCAACTCTTAGCAAACTTGCAAGTTTATTAAGACAACACCTACGCTTCTGAAGAATATTACCGTGGTATACGCAGGGTCGTCCCATGTTTTATTAAATAACTTGCCGCCGCAGCTTCCACAAGTATGCCTTAAAATAGTTTCGTTGTGACACATTCTACTGCATAATATGGCTTATGTATAATGTATATAGCATGTGTAGGTCAATAGGGTTTTTTGTATATATACTTACCTAAATAATAATGGTGTAGGCTGGGTTTGAACCAGGAACACTCTCTCAACTGAGCTTTCGACGAGATTGTAAAACTTGTGAAATTACCTTTTAATTTTATGGTTTAAGATCTTTATTTATTCTTATAAAGAAATACTACATTTCACTTACTGAGAATAACAATTCTTACACAATAATGTACTTACAAAATTTTGATTGCAAAATGATCTTCTGTGAGCATACACGACATTAATTAGGTAACATTGTTAAAATACACTACGCACTTATCACACTTACAAAATTTTGGTTATAAAATGTTTTGCTTGTTAACATTGTTTAAATAGGATACGTGCAAAAATAAAAAAGATTATTATTTTACATTCGGGTATTTTAACAATTCTCGTCGTTCGACGGAGCGACTAGCTGCGTCACCAGGCAAACATGGATGTAAAGCGCTCGGAGCGTGCGTTGTTCTAGATGTGTCATAAATACTTGTAAGTTTTGATAACATTAGTATAGGCCTACGATAATAATCCGCTAGTTTCCAACAAGTCAAATCAGATATTTTTTTCTAAACGTCAAAACGAACATTGTCTATGAGATTTGTATGAAATAGCACGTTGTGACGTCATACTTTCTTGGAGTCAAGTCGCTCCTATTATCAGTTTTTCTGCAATAATAAATAGAAAATCACGTTGAAAATGGATACGATCAATGATAAATTATATTATTTTGTGACGTTTTATTACCTTATCAGTACAAAAGAATTTATTTTTGACCCTGGAAACCACCCAATTAGTATTTATAGAAAAATAATTCGCAACACCTGGGAATTTCGGGATGAAGAGTATGTTATTCCAAGAGTCTCAACCTATACCAATACCAAATTTCATCCAAATCGGTTCAGTAGTTTAAGCGTGAAGAGGTAACAAACAAGCAAACAAACAAATATACAAATTCACAACATTTATAATATTAGTAGGAAGTAGGATAGGAAGTACAATTATAATAAAACTGAATATTAATATAACGATATTCAAATGATATGATGTGTTCAATGAACATGATGAGGTTTTTAGGGTTCCGTAGCCAAATGTCAAAAACGGGACCCTTATAGATTCGTCATGTCTGTCTGTTTGTCTGTCTGTCTGTCCGTATCCCACAGCCACTTTTTTCCGAAACTATAAGACCTATACTGTTGAAACTTAGTAAGTACATGTATTCTGTGAACCGCATTAAGATTTTTACACAAAAATAGGAAAAAAGACATCAATTTTGGGGGTCCCCATACTTAGAACTGAAACTCAAAATTTTATTTTTCATCAAACCCATACTTGTGGGATATCTATGGATAGGTCTTCAAAAATGATATTGAGGTTTTTCTACTATCATTTTTTTCTAAACTGAATAGTTTGCGCGGGAAACACTTCCAAAGTGGAAAAATGTGTGTCATCCCCTGTAACTTCTAAAATAAGAGAATGATAAAACTAAAAAAAATATATGATGTTCATTACCATGCAAACTACCAGCGAAAATTGGTTTGAACGAGATCTAGTAAGTAGTTTTTATTTAATACGTCATAAATCATAAACTGCAAATTACCTTTCATTCAATCAACTTAAATAGAATAATAAAATAAAAACATACTAAAATACCTTTATTATGTTACTTACTACGATATGAAACCCTTCATAGGCGAGTCCGACTCGCACTCGGCCGCTTTTTTTATTACTATATCTAATCGTTGACACAAGTAGCATTTCTAAATTCTTTCTGTAGCGTAAAGTTAATTATAATATTTTCATAAATGTAAAACATTTTATTCATAAAAATGTGATATTTAACCCTTATAACCACCACCCACAAGGGGGTCTGACGACCTAACCAAGGTCGCTGGAAGGCGCTGGATGCAAGCTGCTTTAGATCAGTCATTTTGGAAATGTTTGGGAGAGCCCTATGTTCAGCAGTGGACGTTATGCGGCTGAAATGAGAATGAGAATATTATTATAAGAAAACGGAAAATTAATAAAATGATATTCAACTGATATGATGTTTAAGGTAGATAATGAGGTTTTTACTATATCTAAACGTTAACGCGAATAGAATTTCCAAATACTTTCTTAAGCGTAAAGTTAATTACATTTACAGAAACATAAAACAGCACTTTTATTCATAAAAGTGTTATATTTAGCCCTTCTTTTGGCAATCGGGTGAAAAGAGGTCAAAAAACTTTCAGTAAAGCAATGTGGTGGTGAATGCAAAAAGATGTTGGCGCTTTCAAATGTCACAAAGGGTAATGCATTCGCTCTTGTATGAGAATGCAACGGTAATGGTAGAAAAACCGTAATGCGTTTTACAGATGTAGCGTTTTGCCTTTTATATTATGATTCCATTATTATACAAAGAGCTTAGACATTTTCACAGTTTTCTAATATATTAGTGTTATAAATTATATTATGGGAGCAAAGAAAAAATAATAGTTATATTTTCAATGGCTGGTTTGAAACTAATAAACTAGTAGTTAGCCCTGATTTAGCTCATGTTCAAACTATATAAATTCAAAGAATTCAACACGCCTGCCAAATTTCAGGAAGCTCTCATCAAAACTACTTGAGTTATCGACAAACAAATGTTGTAAATTGGTACCTATACTCCATTTGGTTAGGTATTTAAATAAATGTTAACAATCTTGACATGTCTTTTTATTGAATTATACACTTTATAAATCAATAATTTTGCTAATTACAAAGTAATTATGTTATAAATTATAAATTACTTTGTATTTTGCAAAGGTATTGATTTATAAAGTGTATATTTCAATAAAAAGACATGTCAAGATTGTTTACATTTATTTAAATACCTAAACAAATGGAGTTCAAATAAGAACAGTACTATATTGAACAGTACATTAAAGAGGTTTTCTTGTATGGCCTGTTATGCATTAACTCAACTAACAAACTCGATGCGCAAAATTACCCGACTGAAAATCTATTTGCTAATCGCTTTAACAAATTAACGGAACTCCATAACTTGGTTAACTGAATTGCAAGGTTTTACTCAGTTTTACTACTAGCTAAGACTAAATTGAAGGCTCCCATGCTGGTCTGGGAGAAATAAAAAAAAAATAGAATGTACCAGCTGCTTCTCTTCCCACGCAGATCGTTAAAGCCGATCGAGGGAATGGGCAAAAATGCGAATCATTTTAACAGGCGATGCGGCTAGCAACCCGTCACTGTATTGATTGCTTTTCCATCTTCTCGCCCACCATGAGGCTAAAAGTGGCTTTTGAGTCTTGCGGCCCTTGGCTCTGCATAGAGCCGCAAGACCCAAAATGCTCTGTCTGCCCCATTAGGGATAAAGACGTGATAGTATGTATGTATGTATGTAAGACTAAATTGAAGGCCGTCGCCGGCTGATCGAATTTCAATATTTTGTTAAGGTTTATCAATATTTATCTGCTTGATGAGGAGCTCGATCGCCTGACGGGAATACGCCTTACTAATTGTTCACAGATACTAAATAACTACAGGCGGAATACGCAATCAGATTAGTAAACACTATTCATCATTTCAGCCGCACAACGTCCACTGCTGGACATAGGCCTCTCCTAAAGATTTCCAAAATGACCGATCTAGAGCGGCTTGCATCCAGCGCCTTCCAGCGACCTTGGTTAGATCGTCAGACCACCTTGTGGGTGGGTGTCCTACGCTTCGCTTGCCTGTACGTGGTCGCCATTCGAGAACCTTTTTCCCCATCAGCCATCGGTTCGTCGCGCTATGTGTCCCGCCCACTGCCATTTCAACGAGCTAATCCGCTGGGCTATGTCAGTGACTTTAGTTCTCCTACGAACTTCCTCATTTCTGATTCGATCACGTAGAGCCACCAGAGATACACCTGGCGAGAATACGCCTTGCTAATTGTTCACAGATACTAAATAACTACAGGCGAGGTACGCAATCAGATTAGTAAACACTATTATTGATATCCAATTTAACACACGAATTAATACCCGAAGTGCCATCTATTATTTGCTAGAGAAAACCCTGACCACAGATTACTAATAAGCCCTGATTTTCAAGCGTTAACCCCTATCAATTTTTAAACGGCTTAGCAAATTTTTATCATACATGAAACGAACCACCGCTAGGGAACTTGTTTTCACGTGAAAAACCCGCATCAAAATCGGTCCATCCGTTCGAGAGCTACAATGACACAGACAGACAGATCGACGGATAGATTCTACTTAAAACCAGTGCAAATAAATATATCCGTTGATATATACAGAGAATGTTTTGGCCAGCCAATTGTAATTTTTTTTGTGCAATAAAAATATACATACATTCGAAAAACAAAAACCATGTATATCTCCCTAATAAGAAGTGGTATAAGTATTTAAATCAGTAAAATATTACTCACAAACTGAGAAATCAATAAAGAATATGATTCGTCAATATATTTTTTTTTACTTTGTTCAATAAAAACCCGTTAGACAGTTTTCCATTAACTGAAAATAAATTAAAAATTGAATTGATACCAATGAACATTAATTTTTATCAGAAATACTCATTTATATTCCATGACGTTGAGGATTACATCAATACAGAGCAAAGTCCAACCAAGGATTTAAGATTCAATGACCTGATTTTTTGCCCCGGGTTTTAATTAACCCCTCTATTGACCAAGGTTATAGCTACTGTCCATTGGGATATAAATCGGGATGTAAGAACGTTTTTACACCATCCGATTCTATTTTTAACACCCGATAAAAATCGGTCGGTCTGTCTCTCTGTCTGTAGCATTGTAGCGCTCAAACCGAGTAACCAATTACGATGCGGAATTTTCACGTGAAAACAACTTCCCTTGCGGTGGTTATTTGCTATGTTTGATGAAAATCGGTGCAGCCGTTTAAAATTTATTGAGGGTTAACGCTTGAAACTCATTTTGAACGCTTTAAACGCTTTTCCTATCAAAACATAGATGACACTACAGATATCAAGTTGTATCGCTAGTTCCTCCAATCATTAATAAATGCGTTCTTGACAGTTGGTAGATTTTTAATTTGCTTAGTAAATATACTTGTTTAACATGATGTCGGGGTTTTATTTAATATTACGATTTTCTATTACAGATTTCTTAAATGAACTGCGTGTAAAGGAACTGAGATTGGACCCAGTTGTAATTATTTTATTTTGAACCTTTATCTTGTCCATGTCATCCTGAACAGATTTAAGAAAAAGATGTTATAACTTTCTACAAAAGTAGGCTTATTCCATGAAGAGTTCTCTTCTTGCAGTTATTTAATTATTTCACTTCAAGAAGGTATAATGTTAATATAAACTTTAAATAGGCAGGTACGCATAATAATATTCAAAACCAACGCACAATGCAGATTGGCCATTAGTGGTTTTCTGCTACAATATTAACCTATCAGACGTTTCTGTGATAAAAAAAGAAGAACTAACTTCTTTACAAGTTTAAACCACGTTTAAACTATTATCCACCCAAATGGTACCTACAGTGCTAAAAGAGATGTCTACATTGACAGAAGTCATTTTTGAATATCACGCGAATGGAATCACCGGCTCCAGCTAGTTATAAATCAGTTAGTACTTGGTGATGAAGTATTTCATGAAAAATGTATAAGGTCGGATCGGGTGCCATGAAATCGCTTTAACGGGTCAGCCCGGGGCTATCTGGAGTAATTTATTCGAGATGGGGGTACAATGACAAATGTTTCGGTTTAAGCAGGTCTGTAGATTTGCTAACAGATTCCAGGATCGCCCTGGGGTTAGTCGTCAATTGATTTTTTGCATGTTATCTACAGACTGGTACAGGTTCATTATAAAACACTCCATGTAGAAGACTGACTTCAAATATTTAAAATATTGGAACTATGGTGATGAAAAATTTCAAATAGGCAGGTACGCATAATATATTCAAAGCCAACGCACAATGTACCTCTATATAGGCCATTAGCTGTTTTTTACTATAATATTAACCTATCTGACATTCCTGTAAAAAGAAAACGAAGACCGACTTTATAACAAGTTTAAACCACGTTTAAACCATTATCCACCCAAATTGTACCTACAGTGCTAAAAGAGATGTCTACATTGACAGAAGTCATTTTTGAATATCACGCGAATGGAGTCACCGGCTCCAGCTAGTTATAAATCAGTTAGTACTTGATGCTGAAGTATTTCATGAAAAATGTATAAGGTCGGATCGGGTGCCATGAAATCGCTTTAACGGGTCAGCCCGGGGCTATCTGGAGTAATTTATTCGAGATGGGGGTACAATGACAAATGTTTCGGTTTAAGCAGGTCTGTAGATTTGCTAACAGATTCCAGGATCGCCCTGGGCTTAGTAGTCAATTGATTTTTTGCATGTTATCTACAGTCTAGTATAGACTTACCTATTATAAAACACTGCATGTAGAAGAGAAGACTGACTAACTTTAAGTATTAAAAATACTTAAACTAGTATCATCGTCAAGTCTTTTAGTCTCCACTGCAGGAACACTACTCCCTCTGTACTACTAGAGCCTCACTTGGCCCAAGTCTCATTGATTTTTATAAGTTTGGTTACGCATGTCTTTCCTAAGTCGCCTTTTACGACATCCACAAGGGAACGTGGAGTGGCCCTATTCTGCTCTGCCGGAAACCGGCAAATTTCAACTAATAATATTTGATGAAAAATTGTCGCTACAAGTGAGATTCGAACTTACACCCCTCGTTTGTACCATGAGTGCGCTTCCAAACGTGTTATTGTGAAAAGCGAAGAACATTTTTTTTGGTAAATTTATACATCGGCTATGTTAGAAAAATAAAAACCCTATGACTTATTGTCCTGTACCACCTGGATGGGGCAGAGGGCCGCTGCAGTACTTCTCCATCTGGTTCTGTCTTGAGCAACGCGCTTTTCTTCAGGCCAGGATAGCCTGATTGTCTTCTTTTCCGCTGTTACCAACCGTCGCCAGGTGTGATTTGGTCGACCACGCTTTCTCTTGCCCTGAGAAGATTCCAGTTTGCCTGCCATGTAATGTGGGTGGGATCCCTCCTGAGAGTGTAGCCAATCCATGTTCATTTCCGACGCGCGCTGTTAGGTGATCGATAACTAGAGCTGTCATAGACTTCTTGGAAATATTTTCAGGCCAAAAGATATCCAATATCAAATGATCCATAAATTATATATTTCCAATAGCATTTCCAATAAGCATCACAACTAATTGTCCTTTCAGATATTCAAATACAACACAACTTTGAAGAACAACATGGAGTCTGTACTTTGGAGAAAGTGGTATTGTGTTGACATTGCCACAACTTACTTACGTTTGTATTTAGTATCGATCAGATATGTTAGAGTACGTAATTTAAGTTTGTAACATGTTTGTTGAAGGGTATCTTTAATGTTTTACAAAAGACTATACATTTTTGCACACTTCAATCATACAAGCAATTAATTTAAACTAATATGAAGTTTAAAATAATTGCAGGAAACTCAAAATAATTTTAAGTACTATATTGTACTTTATTCATTATCTGGACTGTGCTCAATGGTTTCAAACATATTGTATTAAACAAAAAATAAATGAACAAATATTAATTAATTATTTCTTGAGCACGTATGGAAACAAAACTACGTGGACTTGAATAAAGGTCTATTATAAAAGTCGTTAAAAAGTACGTGTATTAAAGTTGTGTGTACTTTGTGGACCCTTATAAGTAATCAGTGAGAGAATAATATAATTATTTTAATAGTTGGTATATAGGTACCTTTATCATATCTTGTTTTGGGGAGCAAATTTGGAAACATATCGAACCTTTGAGTTATATTGTCCTTACTTACCCCTTACTCACCCGCATCGAGATTTCTGAAGAACTGTGTAAGCTTCAAAATATCACCTGGTGCATTGTGATTATAGTTTCTACTACTAACTTAGGATATGCTGATCCAAAGAGGTAATACGCTTTCGACCATCGATTAGCAGCTTCATAAAATGTTTCTCATTGTCTCCACTATTTCCTTACATGTCTGACATTTAGGACTCTCAAGAAGTCTCATTTTGAAGAGATGATTGGTAAAGGGGTTTACTGTACTTTAATTCACACGATATTTTATGGAAAAAATCTAGACGGATCTAGGAGCCTTACCATCTTATTACAAAACGCAGACTATCTTTGTTACTATTTTTAAACCATCATCCGACTAAATCAAGTTGACATTTTCAGATGAGATAATGGCATTACAAGATGTCAACTTGATTTGATCGGATACTGGTTTAAACCTAGTAACAAAGATAGTCTGCGTTTAAGACAAATAATATATAATATATATAAAATAAAAGGACAGTTCCAGACTATTTCGTATAAATAAAAGTAAATGGAAATATAATTTAATAAATAGGTATAAATTGTAATATTGAAAATGTGTTTTCGAAATTGTATTATTCTCTTTCAAACAAAATCCAATACGGCTTCAATCGAAGAGGTGTCGCGAGTATCCATCTTGCGATATGAAAACATACGTTTCAGAAGTGATCTCTGGAGAATATTCGTTCTCTTCAGTCTAGTAGTTTTGGAGTAAAATAGAATCCATAATTTATAGGTAGGTATGTGTTTACTACGTCAATGTAGTTACGAAGTATAAAAAATGTATCTAGGTAATAGGTACCCTTAGATATTACTATCTTATTTTATACCTTTAAACGAGCAATTCTTGTATATATATTTATTTATAAATTTCTGTGATCTCGAAAACGGCTCTAACGATTTCGCTGAAAATTTGTATATGGGGGTTTTCGGGTGTAAACAATCGATCTAGATTAGTTTTATGTTTGGGAAAACGCGTGTTTTCGAGTTTTCATGCGGTTTTCTTTCCACGCAGAATATGGTCGCTAATTTCGTCGCGCCGCGACCGCCTTGATTTAGCTCAGTGGTTAAGGATAGCGACCGCTAGAAAGAGTGTTACGGGTTCGAATCCCACTCGGTGAATTACTTTTGTTTTTTTTTATGTTTAAGTTTTTTTTATTTTTTATTTTGCATTGTTTCTAGACAAGTTTAAAAAAAATTAGTTAATGTTTGAGATGTAACCGAGCAAAGCTCGGTCGCCCAGGTACTAGTATAGAAAATTTCCGTGGCATTACCTGCGTGGTCAAATTGATAAATCATATAATTTTCCGAAATAAAATTTCTGTGTTTAATTAGTTCATAAACTATGTATGTACATAATTAAAATTTTATTCATAATTTCCAATATATTAAATCTTGATTCCAATCTGTTCAGTGGGTTCAGTTTTTGCGTTATTGAATAATAAACTTCCATACTAACTTTTTATTTATTTTTTATTTAACCTATACTATTGTGCCTCTTCTATCCTAAACTTACTCATATATTTTTATCCTCTTATATCAATTCTTTATCTTTTTTTACCTATTAAATCAGCAGAATAATATTATGATGAGGTTCAGCATTAAATCGGTCAATTGAAAAATAAATAAAACAAACAAATTGCCAAATTATTTATTTTACACAGAAATATTTATGTACTTACAACCTTTATTTCCAGAAGTTGCCATTACTAAAATATTTTTTTTCTTTATTTTGTCTAAATTCAAACAACAAACATCTTAACCTTATGAATGTTCTTATTGTCAAATGGATATATCATTGGAAATGGCATAATTTCATCAACAGACAGCCCATGTTCTTCAAAACCGGTGAAACATTTGAAGAAACATTTTAGAGCATTTTTGAAACATTGCTTCGCATCACCAACTGGTTCTTCATTTTCGATCGAGTCGTATTCGTAACTTTCCGAAGATTCATCTAAAATCAATAAAGCTTATTAAATCAATATATCCAAAAACGAATATTACGAGTATGTTCAACAAACGTAGCTTGGACGTAGCTAATTGAAATATCCGTAAGTTGTTCATATACATACAGAAAGAAGGACAATATGCCGTGTGGTTTCCGGCAGAGTAAAATAGAACCACTCCAAATCCTCCCGCGGATGTCGTAGGAGACGATATAGGAAATACAAGCTGAACAAAGCTTATAAACATCAATGAGACACGTTCAACCTGTCTGGCCAGCGGAGGTGTAGGCCAAGTCCTCTGGCTGCTTTGACTAAAAATGTCTCTAGCAGCACAGAGAGGGTCGTGCTCCTGTATTGGAGAATAAAAGACCTGATGATGATGAAAATGATTACAATTTACATTAAGTACTTTGATTATTACGAGTATTGCTACTATCATGTGGTTGTATGTATGACACAGAAATAATATTAGTATTACATACAGAACTTAATCTCCTAAACTCCCGCGCAATACGCGTCACCGTAGGGAACCTAGGAGTTCCCCGTTCTGTATGTAATCCTTAAATTAATTCTCTCGTATTAAACTAAATTGTTAATTTCAGTCCGTGACCGTCAAGCCAGCCGGCAAACCCGACGTGTAGGTTGCTTTTTATTGTTGTTTGTTTTTCATGTAAGTGGCCAACACTGGTGTCAGATTTTTTAGGCTGCCTAAAGGCATCTGACATAACTTGACGACTGCCATACAATGATGACAGCCGGGACCAACGGCTGATACGTGCCTTCCAAATAGGAGGAGCTCGAGAATTTTTTATGCCACTAGTGGTCACCCATCCAAGTGCGTACCATGCCCGGCGTCGCTTTACTTGCGAAAGCGCTAGCAATGCGCACTCCCGCTAGGCCACCGAGCTCCTCGATGTCGACGTGTGGGTCAATAAGCTAAATAGAAAATTAACAATAGGAACCTGCTAATAGTAAGTTGAACAAGCTGAACATACGGACGTGTGCCATGAAAAGTTAAATAACTCTTTTGCTTAGGAAATCAAATTAAAATTACATATGCGGTTCACCTCATTACAACAACATACCTCATTAAATCTCTAATTGATTACACTCATGTTTGTAGAACATATTGGTCTTTAACTCTCAATTTTATAATAAAAACTTGAGAGGTATCAAGGGACACCCGGATGGAACGAAGTTCCTTTCGATTAATTAGCGAAGGAATTGTAATTTTTTTTTAATTTGTTATAATATTTTATTATTTATTATGTACAAAAAACCTGTATACACTCAACAAAAATAATAGTCGCGACACCACACTGTTCAATGCAAAATAGAAAGACGAAATGAAAATAACTGGCTTATTTTCTATGAAAGAGAGAGAGAGAGAGTCAGAAAAACACGCGCACGCCGCACGGCTTACAACTATAGCAAAAAGTGTCGTTACAACTTTTTGGTCTTAATTTTTTCCGTCTAGCCCCCTTTCGCAACGCGCGATATGGAACTACGTTCCTGAAACTTTGATCAAAAATACTAGAGCTCTCGAGGAATATACTCGTATATTGTTACATTCAAACACAGGATTATTCAAATTGATTTAAAAAATTCGCTGGCTCATTAAAATATTTTTAACATTGACAAAACAAAAAAAACAATGTCAGTAAAGTTTGTTGATGTGAAATGTTACAAAACAAATGGTCTAACATAATAAACTAAAACTATTTTTCAGTCTATGATACTATCTAACTACCCGATAAAAAATCCGGTGCAAGTACTTTATACTCTACGACTGTACTCGATAACTCCGAGAAAAACCTAAAACGAATGTGCCGATTTTTTTTAATTTAGGGACAAATTACACAGATTGAGCTAGCCCCAAAGTAAGTTCGAGACTTGTGTTATTGGATACTAACTCAACGATACTATATTCTATAACAAATACATACTTATATAGATAAACTAAACATACAAGACCCAGGGCAATTTGAAAAAGGCCATTTTCCAACTTGCCCTGACAGGGGATCGAACCAGTGACCTCTGAGTGGCGGACTAGCATGGTGACTACTACTTCCAGAGAAATGCATATATTTAATAAATATATGCATTTCTTCGTGAAGGTGAACATATTCATATATAAGTGCGAAGTTTTAGTAACACATATACAAGTAATTGAAATCTTACCATAATTATAACCTTCCTGAGATTCATGAGTCAAGTTGGTCCCACCGACTAAACAGTTAGTCAAATCCTTTATCACTTTTAACAAACATTCTTTAACACCCCCTTTGTCGCCATCTTCTACGACAGGGTTAGCCAAAATAGCTCCAATATTAAGGACGATAAAGAGAAATACCGCTGTTTGCTTCATCGTGTTTCTACAATCTTCTTGCGTTATAACTTTCACATTTGCAATAGTGTCCTTTTATACTACACTTTATCAATAAATGTAAACTATTTTATAAACGTAGGTAATAACACAACTCTATTTGACAGGCAATAAATATATTTTAATTGCCTGAAATTCTCAACTGTTTTGGTATGTAGATAACTTCATAAGAAATTCTCGAATGTTCCTCAGGAATGTTACTAATGCAGAAAAATGCATGGAATAGTTACCGGGTTATAATTAAAAAAATAAAAACACGTCAATCAGTATTTTTCTAAAACTACCCCGCAACCCGTTTTTATAAAGGGTTGGAATTTTTATGGGGCAAATTGGAGACTTAAATGTCCAAAAACTAACAAAAAAATTATAACGCGCCCCTAAAAAATTGTCATTAACGTTAAAACGAGAACATATTTTCTTTTTCTGTAAAAAAATCTGATCTCAACTCTCTTCATAGCGTTCTGCTTGAAACCTAGACATAAGTCCTCTACAAACCTTACCCGGCCCTAATTCAAAATATATAGTGTGTACCTTACAGAAAACTCCTCATTAAAATTGAGGCGAACAAGCAGCCAGCCAAAACACATTTCCATTGAAGTTAATATATCGCGGGACCAAATCTAAACTGCTTCCAACGTTATCAAAACTGTTTCGGAAACGACTATAGCGTTCAGACTTTGTTCTCAAACAATAGTCGAATGTTGATACAAATACATTAGATTTTGATCCTACATTGTTCTGTTTACATTTACTATAATCGTAATAGTTAAAGAGCACGCACTACTAATAATGTGACCATGGCTTGGACATGTAATGAGAAGAAAGGATCATCACACAACAAAAATAACTTTAAATAGGAAGGTAAATGACAATAGGGGAAGGAATATGTATTCCTTCCACCTCTTTTTTCTTCTCTTCAAAAAAGAGTTGGATGGAATATGTAAAGCAAGATATAGTGTGTATAATATAAGTAGATGTTAGTATGACGGGAAATAAAGGTCTGTGGAAGAAGAAGACAAGGAAGATGATGATGATGTGATAATGTATGTATTCTCACGTTCATATAACTATTTTAAATATATACTCATTAAATTAACATATAACTTTAGAAAAAAATGCTTTGTGTCCCGCAATGAGGGCAAAGACGAAAAAAAAATAGTATGTAAGCATTAGAGAAAATTCTACAGTAAAGTTATTTGTCACTACTACTGCACTTAGGCCCGCTGCAAGTAACCACGAAGACATTCAAACGTCAGTTTAATATAATATTAATATTATAAGCTATCTACATTCTACATGTAAAATTTATTCCAATTCGTCAAGCTGTTTTGGCGTGAAAGCCATATAAACATCCAGATATCCATCCTTACATCTATACTACCCATTTATACATCCATCTGGCATTCCATCCAGGTGCTTACTAATTCAAAATAGATATTTTAATTTTTGAATAAATATTTACCCCGGTTATATTGAGTAGCCACTATATGTCTATACATAGTTTAGATATTCCTAACAATAAGCAGTATAATAAATAGTACCTGGGCGACCGAGCTTTGCTCGGTTACATCTCAAACATTAACAATTTTTTTTTAAACTTGTCTAAAAACAATGCAAAATGAAAAATTATATATAAACTTAAAAGTAAAAAAAACAAAAGTAAGTCACCGAGTGGGAATCGAACCCGTAACACTCTTTCTAGCGGTCGGTATCCTTAACCGCTGAGCTAAAAACAAGGCGGTCGGCGCGACGAAATTAGCGACCATATTCTGCGTGGAAAGAAAAACGCATGAAAACTCGAAAACACGCGTTTTCCCAAACATAAAACTAATCTAGATCGATTGTTTACCCCCAAAAACCCCCATATACAAATTTTCAGCGAAATCGTTAGAGCCGTTTTCGAGATCACAGAAATTTATAAATATATATATATATATATACAAGAATTGCTCGTTTAAAGGTATAAGATAAGATTATTACAAAAAATACAAAGCTAACTGCTGTAAAGCACCATAAATATACGTATAAAAATGTAAGAAAACCTTAACCGTGTTAACTGTATTAAGACTTCTGTCCGTCGCGACCGAACCCATTCATACGCGAACATAACAGACCCTCGCAAGGAAAAATGAACTGGGCCTTAAATTACTGGGACTTCATAATAACCTCAATGCTACGGGACTATGGGCCCATGGGTTGGCTTAAGGGACCACATCGTTTTCTTTATCACAAACTTATATTTCTTTTTCCCTTTGGCACAAAAGTAATGAGGGTATTTGCCCGTGTTTGTTTTTGAAAAATATTTTACACAAAACCAGCTAACACTAAAATAAATATATTTCTAAAAACAGCAAAATTTATTTAAAAAAAAAAACGTGTCTCTACATTTAATATATTTCCAAAAAACGCGATGGAGACATAGTAATAGAGAAAGAATTAAAAAAAAAAACTATCTGTTTGTCTATTTGTACACGCTAATCTCCGGAAATACTGGACGGATTCGAATGAAACTATTTATATTACATAGCTGCCTGGGCAACATATAAGGTATAATGGTTTTTGGAAATGGAAAATCTGATGCAGAACCATAATGGTCCAGCTAAAAAAATGATGCCTTAGCAAAAGGTGTTCAGCTTGATGAGCATTTTGCGGAGTCATAAAATCTACGCAAACGAAGTCGCGTGCTTCGGCTAATTTTAAATACTGGTATGAAGTAATGTATAAGAGAAGTGGAAATATATGTTGTGCCGTTTTTTTTGCATTTTTGCCTAAGTAGCGACACTAATCTTAGCTATTATTACGATTTAACGACAATTATTGTCATGAAATCAACAACAAAGTGACTAATATGGAAAAGATAATTATAAATATTATCCTACATAAGCAATAAAATTGAATTTGATATAGGTAAATGTGTATCTAAAGATACTCATAAAAAGTAAACCAAAAAGGACAAAATATTTAAAAATTAAAAATATTATTTGTTGTTAATTAAAGCAATAAAATTGAATTTGATATAGGTAAATGTGTATCTAAATATACTCATAAAAAGTAAACCAAAAAGGACAAAATATTTAAAAATTAAAAATATTATTTTAAAGTTTAATTGAAGAGAAAAGAAAACTTTTACTACGCTTTCAGTTTTGTCTCAAGAACAATTAAAAATAACTTTCAACGAGATGCCATCTCAAAACTTCTTCTTCTAAAATATTTTGTTCGGCTTTTCAATTAACTTTATCTCGGATGTTTTCCATTTTTTAAGTTGGAAATTTATCTTGTTTGTTTAAAATCGCAGTGAGCAAATCTAGAACTCATTTTAGACAACCAGATACTATTTCATCATCATCATCAGGTCTTTTTGTCTCCACTGCAGGAGCACGACCCTTTCTGCACTACCGAAGCCATACTTGGCCAGAGCAGCCAGAGGACTTGGCCTACACTCTGTTCGCTGGCCAGACGGATTGGAGAGGTCTCATCGATGTTTATAAGCTTTGTTTACCTTGTATTTCCTAAGTCGCCTTCTACGTCATCCACGAGAGGACTTGGAGTGGCCCTATTCTTCTCTGCTGGAAACCACACGGCAAAAAGATACTATTTGAATTAGGGCAATTACCGCGATTACTTTCCTTTTGAATCATTTATCAGTTACCATGACGGCAGTAAATATCTCTTATCAGTATTTAACTTTTAACTATCTGTTTCACATCCAAATCTATCGCGTCAAATTTCCTTATTATGAATACTACAACTAGAAGGTATTTGGGTCTTGCGATCTCTCATAATATCTGGCTCTATCACATCTTTATCGCTGTTGGGACAGGTAGAGCCATAAGGCACTGGGCAGACAAAATCCAGGACGACAAGGCCAAAAAGCCACTTTTAGCGTAACGACGGGCAAGAAGGTAGAAAAAATAAATTGGTTCCTAGCCACATTAAATATTAACATGATTTCATTCTTGTCCGTTCCCTCGATCGGCTTTTAATATCTGTTCGAGAAGACCAGCATGGGAGAGAACATAAGAATACAGATATGATTGGTCTATTTGACCGAGCGAGGGCTACAATTCAAGTTGTGGCGGAAAAACATTGTTTTTTTTTTATTTTATTTTTTTGGCAACATTCAGTCATGTACTTATGTTAATACTTAATTTTACCTCATATAATAGACCTTGAGTGCCTAATATGGATACATTATATTACCTTTCATAAAATCAGAGAGAGTGCGTATCAAAAGCGATAGCTATGATATCAGCGAATTTGTAACTATAGTTACAACATAATAAGCTATGCAAGTGTAGCTGTAGACACTACACATTACAGATATATTATTAATCATACTGAAGCTCATTATGACATGTAGCCATCGACTATACAATAGGGTGGATCATTTTTTAAAATTTTAGATATCTTATACAGATGGGTGTGGATTTGATGCCAAATAGGATAGTGATAACGTAAAAAATATTTAAAAAAATATCAAATATTAGGAAATGCCTCCACAACGCTTCTAAAAACTAAAATATAATATTTTTTTGTTACTTTTTATTTTAATTTTTTTAAATAATTTAAACACTCAAAATTTATTACAGTTATGGGAATATTAAAGAAAAAGGTGTTTTTTATACTAATAACATGAAATAACCCAAAATAAACGTAAACCAAAACTTCTGGAAAATTATTTAAAAAAATGAAAATGTATTAAATTTGCTGGAATTTAAATTATTTTTATTCTCCAGTTAAGGCATGATTTTCTCTATTTTTCATGCAATTTTTTATGAATCCATCCCTTCGTAGTGGTCCACACACTAAAGCAGATGCTTTAGTTATCAATTTCACGCATCTTTAGATAGCTTGAATGTGGTATGGTACTCCAGGACCAATTTATCAATTTCAGTGAATCCAGACGACAACGTGAGTTGACGATTGTTTTAAATAAACGATTAGCACCATGGATACCTGATTATTTAGACTTAATAGTAAACAACATATACTGACAAAACGAACTTTACTAATAAACTTAAAATCTTTAGAAGGATTTTCTGGAAATATACAATCTAAGGATACGATTTGCAGTAGTAAGTCATTATGAATGTACAATTTGGCCTCGATTACTTCTAGATACATTTTTATCACAAAAACAGTTTCTGATCTGTACTTAAATCATCTGCATAAGTAATAACCGGTAAATTATATCTCACTGATGAAAATTGCAACACTGGAAGTGCTTTTCTGATTACTCCTGTAAAACTTTTTGGTCTTGTTGTAGTCCCGTCCAAATGATCGAACAAGTGGCGAAGTAAGAGCTCATTGTCGTGTAATTGGCACACTAACCACTGAAGAGGACGATCTCAGCACTTTAATCTCCAAATAATGCCAGTATACCAGATTAGACTGCAATCAATACTGGTTTTATTGATTGCAGTCTAATCACAACCAACTTTTTCAAGTGAATCTGCTTTTGTTACAAAAATGAAAGTATTTTCAGTAAATTCTTGATTTCTTCATTCCGAAGTCGGTCAACTCTATTCCTGTTGATGATGTTGGATGTGTCTGTTTTGGTTATCATTCCCACAACAAATACAACATAACAACTTTTACGTTGGCAAAACATTATGTGTATGTAATTAGCGTGCAATGCCGATTTAAGTACAATTGTATATTGGACATGTAAATGAACTCTTCTTAATAAAACTTATTACTTATAAATAGTTAAACTTACAAGTCACAAATTATGAACACATTAATTCAAAATTTTATACCACTGAGTCTTGGGACTAAAGTTAATATTTTGTAGCGTCAACGCAAAGTTTTAGAGATCTACCACTTTAATTTTTATCGCAACGTTACCAGTTTTTTTTCATCTTTAGTTCTAAAAAGTAAGAATAATATTTAAATTATACTAATAATTGCTATTTATCACTATATATAATAAAAAATAATAATCTATTATGTACCTTAATTCAATTTTTTTTATAAATTCAATTGCTTTGTGGAGGCATTTACTGACATCAAATATTTTTTTCATTATTTTTCCCGAAAACCTCTTTATATATGGCATTAAAATTGGACCCATCGTTTTCAAAAACTTGGATTTTTTTCTTTCCCATACATTAAGCGATCCACCCTACTATACAACGAAGCATGTAGCTAACAATATCACTAAATAAGCTGTCATTAGGTACCTACTACCTACCCACTAGTTGTTATTATAATTTTTTACTTAGATTTAAACAGTAGTACATCTAATTTGGTTATTGTTCTTTAACAATTTCCGTAAAGAGAAAGGTTATTAATGTTTTTTTGTAATTATTAATTTTGTTATTAAAATATCTATACTTGAGAATTTACGATTGTAATCAGTCAAACAGCGACGAAAGAATGCATTAGCAGCATATTTAGTTCGAGCTGGTGTAACAGTAAATAGTGTATTCGTTCTGCGAACACTTTTGAAAGGTAATATCTTTAACATAATTTTTTGCAAGAGGTTAGGAGAGTCAATAAGTCCATGAATTATTTTGTACACGAACATTTGTTCAAATTGTTCACGTCTTAAATTCAGAGGAAGTAAGCTATACTTTTTCAGCAGTTCATTTTAAGATGTATGATAATTTCCCTCGATTCGATATTCAAGTGTCCTTAAGATGTATGTATGTAGGTGGATCCATGTATGTTCCGCGATAACTCTCGATTGTTGAACTAATTATAAGTATATTGAGAACGGATGTAGTAATCATAATATAATTATTAAGTTCGTTGGGGATCAAAATCGGTTCAGCCGGTTTTGATAATATAATACTTTTGAACCGTTAATCGGATTCAGATGAAAGCTTACATTTCACGAGGTAGTTTTACTATGTTTCACATGTACTTATATTAAGTATCAACATTATTTAACTAGTTTTGGAGATATTGAGAGAAAATTTAGTTGTGGTTATTTTTTAAGTAGTTCGATGAATTTTATCATATTTTACCGACCTTATTTAATAAATTCGGTAAATTCTGACATTTTGTTGTTAATTTTGCGATACATTGTAAAGGTTGCATTTGCATACTGGCATTAAAATTGGTTCAGTAAATTTATGTACTCGTATTTTGAAATAATAACCGCGAGGTCAAAGTTTGCGGCGAACCACTACACTATTATATTGGTTTATGTCGTTATGTTGTTGTTGTTCGTATTTACAAAGCATCTGAAATAGTTTTAAATATGCCAAGGCCAAAAAATTAAATATATTATTATTAACTCAGGAACATTTAGGAAGTCACTAAGTTATTTTGTAGTCTATCTTCTTTCTTATTTTTTAGGTCTGTTTAGTCTCCACTGCAGGAGCACGACCCTATAACTGTGCTACTAGAGAAAAAATACTTGGCCAAAGCAGCTAGTGGATTTGGCCTACACTCTCCTCCATTTCCTAAATCTCCTTTTACAACATCCGCGGAAAGGCTTAATAATATAAAAAAATGAAATCATCCAAAGTAGGTTAAAATTCACGTTCCCTTTTCCACTCTTACAATATTCAGAGACCTAGTTTCACTTTGAGCTTTGAAGCTCGCTTCAAAGCTATGGAAAACGCCGCGCATTGTTTTGCAGCATTCAACATGATTTTTGTACGTTTTTGATACAACTTTTATTACGGGGATTTAAGAATTTTTGTGTGGTCACTATCTTGTTGTTTCAACTATTAATTGTTACTCTATTTAATTCATTTATGACATTTATATCATAAATCAGTTTTTAAACTCACTAATATTACTGAAAGTTAGTAAAATGGTTTGAAACATATTTATAAACCTGGAAAAAATGTACTCGGGCTCAAATGTCAAAAAAGGGTATTTTCGAGATTTTAACAATAAAGTAAGTCTTATCATAAAATTAGCTCACATAATAATTGTAGATCAGGTCATTATCTTTAAAAAAATGTACGCACACACACTTGAGTCTAAACAAAAATTTGTGCTATATATAAAATGAAATATATCAGAAACAGTGCCCTAAATTGAAAAATAGTGTTTACAAGCCCTCGTGTTTACGCGGTTGGTAACATCTTATTATAGTTAGAAGACTTCGTTGAGAATAGCACCAAAAAAATCAAATATTAACATACCTTGTGCAAAGAATTTATTTTTCGAGTATCAACTGCAACCGAGGTCAGGCCTGTCTCACTCCGCGGTAGGTATAAAAAACGCAAGTACATAAAAGTACGTACGGCGGCCTCGCCAGCGTGGCTAATCAGTGCGGCAGAAAAGATAAGCGTTACGCGATAGAAATAGACGGAGAGAGATGGAACGTCTAGGTGATTTGAATTGAACTTAATTGTATCTTAGCGGGAGTCGCTATTCCTTTAATTGATTTTTCGGAGTGAATCTTCTGTACTTGTACTATTATGTATGCAGAGGTACCTGGAATTTGTTTCACACAAACAAGTGAGGTGCAAATTTAAAGGCAAGGGATTGACAGTCTGCTGCAAGACCTAAAATTCTCTGTCTGTCCCATTGAAGACAAGGAGGTAATAGTGTAAACAACGTGAAAGAGACTTACCCGTAATAAATCAAACAGCCTTTTTATCGAAATTTGTACAATCATATAATTATATCTTTTTATCAAAAGTAAAATCAGAAGTAGAAAGATAATAGATATTCTAGGATTATGCATACAATAGAGATAAAACGAGGAAGAATGTTTTGCCACCTTATGCGGCATGACAACTTCATAAAAAACATAATGGAAGGGAAAGTGGAAGCCAAGAGAGGAAAAGGAAGACCAAGAAGGTCGTTTATGGATGAAGTAAAAGAAAAGGCAAAAGTTGTGTCGTATAGCGAGGTCAAGCTTTTAGCGGAAAATAGGGAGACATGGAAAATACTCCACCGACAAGATCCTAGTTCTTACATTTATTGATGATATGATCAAAAGTAAAATATGTACAGTAAAATGAAATTGAAATAATAGCCAAATTTTCGGCATTTCCATACGAAAATGTGCAACAATTTGCATGAGAATGTTGACTTTTTTTTGTTTTTTGACTTTTATTATCATTACACTATAGTGGATCCAGTATAGCCCGTGGTTCAATTTATTATGGAAATGTCCTTTCCACTATAAAGAAAAAGTTTTCGGTCTTGAACGATTTGCTTCGTTTCGTCGCTAAGTTCATATGACTTCTTTCCAACTCCATTATCAGATCAGACCGACAATAAAAGATCTTGAAGTGAATGTTTTTGAAAATGTACACAAAATTTCATTCATTTAGGCCCCTTATTAACAAGATGGCGTAAGTCAATTTGCTTGCAAGATTTGACTTTAAATATTAAACTTAACAGTATTGCAAGTAAAATAAACGCCTACAAAATATTTACTGTTCTGCCGAAAATAACACCATCAGAAGTAACAATTCATTCGTATATATCATAACAAAAAATATTAAGTAACAAGACTATTTGCTAAATAAATGAAAAACCCCACACTGTCATGAACGCCATCTAATGATGAGAAGTGAAACTACTGATACGACTTGATATCCGTATCGCTATGTTTTGCTAGAAAAAGCGCTGAATTTTAAGCGTCAACTTTAAAACGGCTGATCCGATTTTCATCAAACATCAATTCAGCCGTTTAAAAGTAAATTTTAGTTATCGCATCGAAAGCGGTCAATCCGTTCGAACACTACGACAACACAGACTGACCGACAGACAGACGTTAGCGTTAAACTTACTATGACATCCTCCTTTTATATCGGGGTTGAAAATAGAAAGATAAAATTAAATGCAAAAAATAAGAGAATATTTCAATTATGATTTGACATTTCAAATATTTATTTAGACGTCCAAATCCTTTGTGTATGAAATCAAAGACCTCGTTAAGCAAGTTTTGTCTAACGTTGTATTTGAATTTCGGAGTACTTGTATCAAATTGGCTTTGAAGCTCTGTTTAGCTGCAACTCTTAAGCGATTTCAAAGTTACGTGAAAGATTTCTTCATTTATTATTAGTCTCGGTTGTTGACTTGATGAAAGATTGTTGCATTCGAGTTTAAATCATCTTAGCAATAACAAAGTATTGCTTTGATATGCTGTGCTCATTTAGAAATGATGATTGAAAATATATTTTTGACAAAAAGGGAAGAGTAAAAGTGTCCGCCTCAGTGCTTAAGTAGGATACAATTAATACCCTATATATATAATCTTAATAATTGGCCAAGTGCATGTCGGGCCACGCGCAGTGTAGGGCTCCGTAGTTGTGATTGCCAACGTTGAGTTCATGCCACAAAAACTTCTAAAATCTTATTTTCAATTGAATTTGTATGATTTTTTCTCTTCCGAGAACATTTTTATAAGTTGATTGGTTATAATTTTTTTATGCGTAAACCCTATTTAGCTCTGATAGCACTCTCCTTTAAACTTCGTTATATATACTTTAGCTGTGTTTTTTCACGTATCTATATGTAACCGTTTAGCAGATAGAGGGGGGGGGGGACACTTGACTCTAATAAAAAATAGTATTTGGTTTTAAAGTTATGTATGTATTATTATAACTTTAAAACCAAATACTTCAGAAACGGATCCCCAAATCGAAAAATTATGTTTACAAGCTCACAATGTTTTTGAAAGACCTATTCGCCGACACCCCACACGAAGGGTTATTCAAGAAAATATAAATTAACTTCAACTTTACTGGGAGCTATCATAAAAAAAAAAGATTTTCTTTTAAGACTTTTTCGCCATAATGAATATACATATCCAAGCCAAAGAACAGCTTTCTAGTACTTACAGTCTCTGAGTAATACCGCGAACGGACAGACAGACAGACATGGCCAAACTGTAAGATTTCCCTGTTTACTACGAAACCCTAAAAACTACGTAATGTACAAAAAGCGGCTTTATCGCTTAGCAAATTTCCTCCGCGACCTGATTGCTAACAAAAGGTGTATTTATAACAAAGGTCATAGCTGAATATCGATGAAGCGAAAGAATTCAGAATGATAACGAGTAGAAGTAGAGGTCTTCTTCTTATCGTGTGTGTTAGTGACTAAAACTAGTGTCAGAGTTTTTAAATCGCCTTAAAGACCTCTGACATGGTTTTAGGTAACGACCAATGTCAAAGACAGTGACCGGGACCGACCGCTTAACGTGCCCTCCGAAGCACGGATCATCTTACTTATCAGACAGTCAGGCGATCCGCCTACAATGTCCTAACCAAACTAGGACAACAACACAAAGTCGTAGAAGTAGAGGTAAAACCTCTTCTTATACGAAGCAGATGTAATAGTCGCAAATTGTGGGAATCATTCGCCAAGGCAGACCCACTTGTATTTAGTCATAATTTGCCGGAAATGATATCTTAATTATTATTACTTTAAGTAACATAAAAAGCATGAACCAAGAATCAATTAACAAAAAATCTAATCATATATTCTCAGTTACTATTTCCACGATAATAAAGAATTTTTTATAAATCTTTTAACAATTAAAAAAACTCGTACAAAATACTCTCCCATACAGTTTAAGCCGGCTAGAACTAGGTTTAGCCTTTATCATTCCAGCTAGAACGAGGTACAGCCGATCGCAGATGGTTACAACTATAATAGACCTATTAATGCATACCGATAAATACTACCCGAGGTGTGTACCTACCTATTTCTAATTTAAAAACATCATCATCATCATATCAGCCATCGGAAGTCCACTGCTGGACATAGCAATCCTCCAAGGATTTCCAGAACGACCGATCGGAATCGTAGAGGAAATCTTACATTCATTTAATTTCTAGGAATGTACCTATATAATCAACCTAAAAAATGTTGCAATAAGCACCATGTCCTTCATGTTATAGCCCACCTACTTTCTATTATTTCATCATCTTCAATTTTTTTTCTGAATTCAATTTTTTAATTCCAGACATTCCGTGCTCATTATTTTTGACTCATTCCAATTTTACTTCTGATACGAATAACATAGCACTTGTAATTTCTCTTACAGTTATATTGTATAAATAAATATATTTATTCTCTGTTTCTATAAATTGACCTCTATAAATTTTATGGGGGAACACACCATTACTAGCTTGAACAGGCGGAGTTCCCATATACATATCTTGTTATCATATAAACGAGTATATTTGAAAAAGGATAGTCAATCTGTCAGTCTCCCAGCCTAGCCCGGAGGGACTAGAGCAATACAATGAATTAACAATGTCGAAACAGCAGATTTTTATTGAAATATAAGCCTTATTTATTACATACATTTTAATGATGTTTGCTTTAGTTTTCTGTAGTACCGATATGAGCTCTGACTGTTCATCATCTTCCTTACCTTATCCCATTATCTGGGATCGATGCGGTATGTCTTCTCCTTCCACAGTCCTCTGTTTCCTGTCATACAAATATCTACTCCTATATTACCCCCATATCTTGCCTTACGCATGCCATCCACCTCTGGTTTGCCTCTACATTATGAGTATTTAACATTATGTTCCAAAAGGCTCTGTTTTTCGTTTACCTTCAGGTATAAAGTTCTTTTTGTTCTGTGTTGATCCTTTCTTCTCATTATATGTCCAAACCATGACTACCGGTATAATATTATAAATTCAATTAATAGTAATAAAAGTTTGTATATAATAGTTATAAATTTAATTCATTATATTTTGTATATTTATATGCAGTTTTTGTTCCGACGAAACTTGTTTAGTTATATTCATTATTTTACTTAGTTAGTGTTCTCATTATTTTTCTTTAATTTGTTTTTATATATTGTTAATTTTTAACCGACTTAAAACTAGGAGGAGGCTATCAATTAAAATGTTTGTATGTTTTTTATGTATGTTCCCCGATTATTCCAAGATGCCTAGACCAATTTAAAAAAATGTTTATCTATAAAAATTTAATTAAACAGCTGTGTAGTTTAATGCGGAAGTCGGTTTTTAGTCTAAAAAAATATTTAGTGTAAACCTAAAAAAAAAAAAAAAATGCTAAAAAAATAGAAATATATTTGCATAATTTTACTAAACCTCATTTCATCTTAATTTTCTTCTCTAAATTTGTTCCTATTTATTAATAGGATCATAAGCTATTAAGGAGCAGACTCTGGTCAAAACTCAGAACATTGAAAGGCATGATTTAGTCCGAACCAAGTGTCTTACTCAGTGAAATGTAGCGGAACTTTATACGAGGGACGAATACTAACGTTCATGTAAATGTTGTTTTTGATATTTATACCGGCAAGTTCGGTCGTAGGGTTCTAGGAGATAGGACGTATTGAAGAGCGACAGCGTTTTCTATATAAATTATTAATTCGGTAAAAGGTACATAGTACAGTCTGTCAAAATAACGATTATATACGTTTTTCTACTCCTGTACTGTTATCTGTCTTTTAAATGGTTCTGAACACTAATAAAAGAACATTGATAATATGATTGCAGAAAAAAGTCTATACTCTATGCCTCATAATAGCACATGTGTCGTTATTTCACTAAAACGATACTGCTAGCCATAGACCAAGAACATTTTTTTCTATAGATTTACCATACTGCCAACATAAGAAAAAAATGTTTTTTTAACATAGTCACTAAAAAGACGTCAATTAAAAAAAAGTTTACCATAGATACCATATAGATCAGTACTTGTATATTCTAAATCTGATTTACTAAACATGTAAGTCAAACATTTTCATATTTTCTTTGTTTGGTTTTGTATTTTATTTAGTAAATATAGTCGTAGAAAAAGTATTGTATGCAACGTTGTATAAGTACGTCAAAAAATGCTTGATGGCGCCTCCTTACGATGCTCGCTAAAGCTCGCATCGTAACCTGCGCCACTCGCATATTTTGAACCCTCTTATACAACTGTTGCATAAAATACTATAATAACATTAACAAAAAATGATACACCGAATAAAGTATGCTGTGCAAAAGATAACAATAATACAAAAAATAAATTTGAATAAGACTAAGATAATTTTGCATTTTTTTTAATTATTTTACTATTGCAATACTAAAGCAGTCAAGTTGCTGTTTGCAACCCCCAGTTACATCCTTTATTCCGTTGCCGACTGTTCTAGGTGTCAGACGTTTCGAAGTAAGAGAGAAAATAATATTATTTCTTTTCATTGTTCATTTGGCCTATAGTATGCGTGCGGCGACCACTCCGGAGTGGTAAAATCAGTGACGTAAATCATATGTCCAGAGTAATAAGAAGGAAATTAGCTTGCAACGCACTGCTAGGTATCTAAACGAAAAGGTGCCGAGTTCTGACACGCGCTAAATTAAACCATATCGCTAACGACATTGAGTAGATTTTCTTTGAATTCCTTTGCTGAATAAGATTTCTGTACGTGAGTACTTAGTACTCATTCAGTCTTATTCTTTGCCCGCGACCTCTTGTTAACTTACCCAACGGCTAATGCGGCAGTTGGACGGCCGTAGAGGGAATTAGTCGAGTAAATCATACCTGTTTCGGAACTTTTTATGCCGGATTATGACAGCGCACGTGTTACTGTAATATTGAGCTGTTAATGCTCAGCACGTGTTAATAAATGAATACTGCATTTGTGGAAGAATAATGAACTTTTTGGAATTAAGAAAATTTGTACGTGGATCTGGCAAATATTGGGAACGTGGCACTGTAATATAACAATACGTAAAGTATGTTAAATAGTAGATTTTTCGTGTTTTGTTTGATATTGTGTGTGTAACTGGGAAAAACTGCTGTCGAATTTCAAAGCGGCATCTGACATAGTTTGACTACCATACAAGGATGACAGCCAGGACCAACGACTTAATAAGTCTTTAGAAGCGCGTAGGAGCTCGAGTTATTTTTATCCGACTTTCAAAAAGGAGAAAATTATCAATTCGTTAAGATCTTTTATTTTTCATGTACGCCTGGACCGATTTGGAAAATTCTTTGTTCAAAAGGGTGTACTTGCAAGGTCACATCCGACTTCATCCTCAAATTGTGTAGTTTGTAGATAAAGTCGGTTTTTAATTTTGAAAAATGATTATGCCACTGTGTGTACTACGCTTGGTGTCGCAAAAGCTATATGGGTTCACCCGCCTACTGAGCTTGTTTTAGTATTTATTGTCATTATGTTTTTCCTCACAAACTGGATACCTTACTACTTCAAATTAAGTTTTAATCTGATTTTTTCTTAGTGAAACATGAAACCCTAATTTTTATTGCAAAGACTAAATATGCTATGCAATGCTGAGTCATCACCAAAGTAATTAAAATTTTAATAGCCCTACCCATCCTCTCTGAAACTTAATCAATTTTGTAATCAAACAAAACTTTGTTGACAGTTTAGCGACAACACTTCAACTCTGGGTTCAGTTAGTGCCGATTCTAACTGGAATAGCAACGGTCGGCAGGGCATTTTCACTGTCAAGCCATATTCACCTTTAAAATTATTTTCATCCATCTATCATGAGGTCTTTTTTAATCTTCACTGCAGAACCACGATTCCTCTCTGTACTACGCGAGCCATACTTAGCCAAAGTAGTCAGAAGATTTGCCCTACACTATACGCTGGCCAGGGGACGTATTTTTGAAATCACTTGTCACATTACGAATGGTTTGCGCGGGCGTTTCCAAACGGGTGCATTTCTGAAATATCGTATGCGAAAGATTTGCCACTGTGGACTTGACTTGACCACTCGCTATTTTGACATTTGTAGCGTAGATATGTCAAGGAAACCTTTAATAGAGAATCCGTTCCGATTCACGCTGCTTTTTAATTTATGCTAAAATTTTTAGAAAACCATACACGTATGTGATCTATTGTAACGAAATATCCCAGTAGTGCTTCTGGTAGAACAAACTTGGTAAGACTACTGTGACTAGCTCGCTTTTTCAAAGTTTTCTGCGTAAAAAAATATTGTATTTTTGGCTGACATAACAATTTCAAAATTACGGTCAAATAGTATTTTACGAGAGCGGTGACTTGGAAAACTATAAGTTTTGTGTTTCGGGAGTCCATCATTGAAAAATAGCACTCTAGATTGTTTGGATTGGTCTTATTTAAGTTTGTAAGCTTTGTTTTTCTGGTATTTATTAAAATGCCTTCTACAACATCCAAGGGGACACTTGGAGTGGTCCTATTCTATTATGCCAGGAACCACATGGTAAATTATTAATATTCTATCTACAAAATCTCTAAGCTTGAAAATGGCTGCTTGTGGACGCGTGTCGCTTCGGGCGGCAGCACGACTTTTATTTTTCTATTATTATTATTACGGGACTTATCGCGCTTAATATCATTTCTAACCAAGACCATAACGGTAGAACAGTCGTTGAAATATCTGGCTTAGCAATAATATTAATTGCGGTAAGTCCCTTTGTTTTTCTGTTTTTAGTTTTACGGGACTTATCGTTTTAGCCATAACTATGACGGCAAAACAGTCATCGAAATATCTTGCTTAAAGATGATATTAATCGCGGTAAGTTCCTTTGTTTTTCTGTTTTTAGTTTTACGGGACTTACCGTTTTAGCCATAACCATGACGGCAGAACAGCCATCGAAACATCTTGCTTAAAAATAATATTAATCGCGGTAAGTCCCCATTGTGACCGCGAAACTAGCTTTACAGAAAAATCTTTTACCTTTCAAGCTTCACGGCTCTGAAATGCTTTACTCGTTGACATCAAAGAATTCTTTCTTTCAAAAGAAAAGTATACTCTCTTCTTTTAAAATAATGAATCCCTTTTCAGTTTTACCATCATCATTCGTTGTATGTATATGAATATGTATATGTGTATGTATGTTATAAGTGTAGGTACATGTACCTATATAGGTATATTTATTAGGTATCTATGTGTTGTTTTAATCAAATAATTTTGCGTCGCTACCAAATCTCTGTTTATCCGCTTTTAGCATTAAGTCCGCCAATTGTAAACAATAGGAATGTGGACTGGGTCAAAAATATATTTATTTAACTTTATTACAAAAATTGTAACAGGCGGACTTAAGGCCCAGGGCCTTTTCTACCAGTCAACCTACAGGTGATGCCGAAAAAAGCTAAATATTTAAATTCGTCAATGGATATTTAATATACTATTTTGTTTAGTCCGTCAACTAGATTATGCAAAATTAAAGGACCCATTCATTTAAAAAAGTAGTCAAAATTTTACGTAATTTACGTCACTGTTGGTTAAAAATCGTAGCCAATCGTGACGTCACACGACATTGAAATGCGGTGTATCTTCATCATTATTTGCTAATGAGAGAAAAGAAAAAACTAAACTTTTTAATAATTTATCTAATAAGCAAAAAATATATATTTTAGTCTACATCCCTATTGTATATTGTGGATCAATAAAGTTTTTATAAATAAAAAACTTCAGAGTTGTCAAGGGACACTCGAATGGAACGAAATTTGAGAGAGAGAGAGACAGACAGAGAAACACGCGCAAGCCGCACGGCTTACAACTATAACAAAAAGTGTCGTTACAACTTTTGGTCTAAATTTTTTCCGTCTAGCCCCCTTTTGCAACGCGCGATAAGGAACTTCGTTCCATTAAAAGACTCGAAATGTTTTTTTTTTCTTTGAGAGTTGAAATGCGCTGCCTGAAGCTGCCGTCCCAGTGTGAATCAGCGCTTAATACTCTGTACACTTTGTATCTACGAATATCCATGAGGTTTGCCCTCTTGTGGCTTGTCGTTTGTTTGGGTTAAGGTCAGGCGTTCCATTGGAGAGTTTAACGAAATTATACCCAAAAATTATTTGGGGTATTGTTTAAAAAAACACAACTCTACAAGTATTTTTAATAAAAATATGAACTTAGATATAACAGAACATATGCTATCATCCAACGTTAAGTTTGAGGTTGGTTACTTAAGCTTGCAAAGAAAAAACTATTTTCTTAAAATCTTTGACCGCCTTTTTAGGGTTCCGTAGTAAACAAGGAACCCTTATAGTTTCGCCATGTCTGTCTGTCTGTCTGTCTGTCTGTCCATCCACGGTCCTACATAGAAACTATAAGTACTAGAAAGCTGTAATTTGGCATGAATATGTGTTTCAGTGTAGCTGCCATACAAGTAAAGACGTAGTCAATATTTTTTTTCTCGACATACACATTGAGTGGGGTATCGTTGAACAGGTCTTTCAAAAATATTGTTAGCTCGTACACACCAATATCGATTTAGGGATCCGTTTCTGAAATATTTGGGTTTAAAGTTCAAATTTTTGTTCGAGTCAAGTGTCCCCCCCTCTATCTGCTAAAAGGTTATATATGGCCACGTAAAAACAATCACAATTATAGTATATATAAAGTAGTTTGAAGGAAAACTATCAGAGCCAAGTAGGGTATACAAATTAAAAAGTTATAGGCGATCAACTTACAAAATGTACTTGAAAAAAGAAATTTTCATACAAATTCAATAGATATTAGTTTTTAGACGTTTTTAGTGGCAAGAACTCAAAGTTGGCATTCGCAACTACGGAATCCTACACTGCTCGTGGCCCGACACGTACTTGGCCAATTATTAAAATTTATCTACTGTGGATATTATGGTTTCTTTAGTTAACTTGGTCGTTGTAGCCACTGGCTGTGTGTGTTAGTGGCCGTTTAGTTTTTATTTTCATTTATTTTTTCCATTGAACAATATTAATATAGTTGAAATAGGCATAACAATGGAAAAATATTTTTAGTCCATCGGTTAGATTATAAAAAAATATTGTACACGTATTTTTTCTTTTCTCAGAAACCAAAAATGACAAAGATGTAACGCACGGCTGGGTACAATTAAGTGTGACGTAGCAAGCCCCCACTTCGGAACTTTGACGCTCCGTATCTTTGTGATTTTTTACTGTTTTAGTAAACTGAAAAATAAGGGTCCATTATTTTTGGATAATCTAAAAGACGGACTAATTACAACCTTTTTTTTCGGACCCTGTTGTCATCCCTATTACTTAAAACTAACATCCTATAATACTGTGAAAACAAACAAGTTAAAAACTTTAATTACAGACCATTTTAACTTTTAATCGTACTATTTATTTTATTTGCTACTTTTTTAAAACAATGATGTCGATAAAAACGAAATTGGTTGACTTAAAATAAAATAAAGTTATTTCGTTTAGTTTTATTTGTTGAACATTGTCACAAATAAAGGTAAGTACATACCGTCTTAATAAATAAAATAAAATAATAATTTTAGAGCTTCACACAAAACATTCATCTATGGATATGTGCATGTCTACATCCTCCATTGCATGCTATTCTGTGCAGTGTTCTACAGAAAACTCTTGTAAAATGTGAATACAATGTTGATAGTTTTATTGTCACAACTGTCGTAACAAATTCCAAATAAAGTAAACAAGTTTATTTGTATTGGCAAATTGGCAAAAGCCTCGACTTTAATGCATTCACCTCTAATAACTTTTGAACAGCTGAACTCATTTCCACCAAACATAGCTAACCTTTTCGACAGTCAAGGTTTTCGATTGAAAGAAACCACATTGAAATCAGACTATTCCTTTAGGAGCTACGATCTCACAGACAGACATACAGATATATCAAACTTATAACACCTTCTTTCGCATTGGGGTTAAAAAGAAATAGAATACTCGTTTTCAAATTAAAGTGTTAGCATACGAATACAAAGTCCCTTTCCAATAAAAAGGTTGGAACATTTAGCCGGCCTTTGCCTGGAGGTAACTGGATTTGCATGTTAAAAGGCATGTGTTGATTAGGTATGTTTAAAGTTGCTCGCAAGTTAGGCTTGGAATTGAAAATTATTCAGGCCTATAATAATAGTAGACCTGAATAATTGCTATAGAATTTTAGAAGTAAATATTTACGGTAAGTGAAAAATGTAATGGTTTAGTGGTTTTTGAGCGCAAACTACAACTTGAAGGTCCCTGGTTTGATCTCCACCCGACCCGACTTATAAACTCTTAGATTGTGGTAGCAACTTACAATTCTACTAATATTATAAATGAGAAAGTGAGTTTGTATATTTGTTTGTTTGTATGTATGTTTATTTGTTGTTACCACTTCACGCTTCAACTAATGAAGTGATTTAAATGAAATTTGGTATGGATATAGTTTAAGACTCTTTATCCCGAAATTCCTACAGGGAGCATAGCCCTCGGGTACAGCTAGTCTTACATTATTTTATGTATTTTTAGTTTCAATGATGACTACCTTGTTACGTTATTTTAAGTACGTAACTTTTTACTCTAGTTATCACAGAGCATGTAAAAATAACCGTCGTCCGCATATGACTGTTATTTTGATACGTTACATGCCTTCAAACAGTTTAAACATTTGGCACAATTGTTAACTATTAATACACTCGATAGCAAGTTTATTTTTGCCAGGAAAATTTAAAAAAAACGACTTTTGAATAGTTTCTTTAGTAAATGCCATCTAGCGATGAGCGGAGGAACTAAATAATAGAATTAATTCGTATCGCCAACGTATCTGTAGCGCCGTCTATTATTTGACAGGCAAACTACAAAAACCACAACTTTATAACGATAACTTAATAACTTTTAAACGGCCGAACCGAATGTCATTCAACATAGCTAAGAACTACCGCAAGGGAACTTGCTTTCACATATGAAAAACTGCATCGAGATTTTTCCACCCGTTCGAGCGCTACGATGTAACAGACAGACAGACATTAGAGTCTAATTTATTTTTTGTCGGGGTTTAAAAATATCTATAAAAGACTAGCCAGAAAATTGAGCCATGTCAGCTGTTCTTACTTTATGTTCTATCTTTTATTTACGATTTTGTTTGTTTGTTTTTCGTGTGTGTAACTTTCATTTTACTTTAGAGTTAATCCCACAGCAGAAGTTGTTTGCTTTTATAATCGAACTGAGCATTTTCGGGCTTGATCATAGAGAATTCTTTTGTTCAATAAGTTCTACACTTTTAAAAGCCCCGAACTTAACCCTTTTAATAAAAAAATATATAAGTTTCAAAAGAGCCTCTGTGATCGATATTAATTTATTGTTCGAGTTGCTCAATCTAGAACAAACCAGTTTTTCAATTACGATTGTATTATTTATTTACGAGAAAATTTTCTTCAAGCCCACAACTCTCGTCATGAATAACATAAATGTTTGAAATTTTGGCTGAGTTGTTTACGTTGGAAATAATATTCCTATGGTACACACAATCACGCACAAGAAAGTATTCAGTGTAAACAAACATAAGTTTACATATTTTTTGTATTGTGATATTTTTAACTGTTGGCCGTGTGGTTTTTGGCACACTAGACTTTCCGTGGATGTCGTAGAAGGTGACTTAGGAAATACAAGCCAAACAAAGCTTTTAAACATCAATAAGACCTCTCTAACCCGTCTGGCTAGCGAGGAGAGTGTAGGCCAAATCCTCTGGCTGCTCAGGCCAAGTATAGCTGTGGTAGTACAGAGAGGGTCTGGTAGACAAAAAGACCTAGGTACCTAGAGTAGATATTATCATAGATCACTTATAGACAAACGGTACATAAAAAAGTCTTAAAAAACGTAAGAACATCAAAAAAAAATTGAGAAACACCTATACAAAATTACAGGACAAGTAACTAGTTATTTCTTAGAGATTTTTTAATAAGTTATATACCTTTTGCCTAGCTTGTACTATCATTTTCCATCGCCTAATCCAGCGACCATTAACTTTCGATTTGTCAGTTCATTTGTCACTCTGCCATCAGTTTCTCTAAATGGCAGCTTTTTGCTGAAAGCCACGTCGGAAAACATTTTCCCCTTTATATTTATGATGTTGATTCTTGGTTTAAAGGAATCATATTGGTGTTATAGGAAAATAACAATAAAGATATTAAAAATAAAATCAGTTTTGATATGTACTTATAACGTACGATTTAGAAGTTTTAAATTTTTTCTATTCGACGTTATTTATTATCATGAATTTTTGGACATTATTGTGTAAGTTAGTCCAAAGATTTGGTGAGGCAAAGACTACGAAATCACTACATTTATACTATCACTAGAGGCAGCGCGCGGCTTCGCCCGCGTTAACCACACGAGTAAAGTCGCAAGCGTGATGAAATATAGCCTATAGCCTTCCTCGATAAACGACCTATCTAATACCGAAAGAATTTTTCAAAACGGACCAGTGGTTCCTGAGATTAGCGCGTTCAAACAAACAAACAAACAAACAAACTCTTCAGCTTTATATATAAGTATGGATATTTATTTTTTCATTAATATGACATTCGAATGTATATAAAATATATGTTTATATCTATTTTTAATTTTTTTTTTGCTCCCCTATTACTCGAAGACGTCTAGACCGATTTGGAAAATTCTTCTTTATTTTGGAAAAGGCATTCTTGCAAGGTAGTAACACAACAAGCACTTAATGGGGCACAGTTTTCCATACATTACATTTACATATTAAAATATTGATAAAACATCTCTACAGCCCACCGTAACTTAGCAAGAGCCGTTTGCTGCTTTGCACCTTCCTTATTAAAAAACTTTTCAGATAACCGTTCTGAGTTGATAGTAATAAGGGTAACTTTTTTATTTGTGAGTGAATATGAAAGGCTCGTGGGTAACATTTATAATATTATGCAGGGTTATGCTTTGGAAAAATATTTTTATGTTGATATTTTGACGTGAATTTTCTGTGATATTTATGAAAGTTATGATTACAAATGTTTTTAGCTTTCCATCAATATCTTAGCCTGCTTTTAGTCGACTCGACCCAATTTGTTTGTGCCGTACAGCGAGGCTCGACTGACGACATTGATTATGTCGTCAACCCATCTCATAGCTGGACGTCCGACGCTTCACCTGCGTTATTCAACTTATCCATGGACGTAATTCTAACATCGTGTACTTTAAGTCGCTGTCGGATAAAAGTATTAGGCTCCATGGCAGTTAGTTCTCCGTCTCCTTCGTGAGCGTTCATGTCTCAATACCTTAGTTCATAGTGAGCAAGACATACTCTTTGGAGTGAAATATAAGCCTTTTTAGGGTTCCGTACCCAAAAGGTACAAAAGGGAACCCTATTGCTAAGACTTCGCTGTCTGTCCGTCTTTTCGCCTGTCCGTCTGTCCGTCTGTCCGTCTGTCCGTCTGTCCGTCTGTCCGTCTGTCCGTCTGTCCGTCTGTCCGTCTGTCCGTCTGTCCGTCTGTCCGTCTGTCCGTCTGTCCGTCTGTCCGTCTGTCCGTCTGTCCGTCTGTCCGTCTGTCCGTCTGTCCGTCTGTCCGTCTGTCCGTCTGTCCGTCTGTCCGTCTGTCCGTCTGTCCGTCTGTCCGTCTGTCCGTCTGTCCGTCTGTCCGTCTGTCCGTCTGTCCGTCTGTCCGTCTGTCCGTCTGTCCGTCTGTCCGTCTGTCCGTCTGTCCGTCTGTCCGTCTGTCCGTCGGTCCGTCGGTCCGTCGGTCCGTCTGTCCGTCTGTCCTTCTGTCCGTCTGTCCGTCTGTCCGTCTGTCCGTCTGTCCGTCTGTCCGTCTGTCCGTCTGTCCGTCTGTCCGTCTGTCCGTCTGTCCGTCTGCCCGTCTGCCCGTCTGCCCGTCTGTCCGTCTGTCCGTCTGTCCGTCGGTCCGTCGGTCCGTCGGTCCGTCTGTCCGTCTGTCCGTCTGTCCGTCTGTCCGTCTGTCCGTCTGTCCGTCTGTCCGTCTGTCCGTCTGTCCGTCTGTCCGTCTGTCCGTCTGTCCGTCTGTCCGTCTGTCCGTCTGTCCGTCTGTCCGTCTGTCCGTCTGTCCGTCTGTCCGTCTGTCCGTCTGTCCGTCTGTCCGTCTGTCCGTCTGTCCGTCTGTCCGTCTGTCCGTCTGTCCGTCTGTCCGTCTGTCCGTCGGTCCGTCGGTCCGTCGGTCCGTCGGTCCGTCGGTCCGTCTGTCCGTCTGTCCGTCTGTCCGTCTGTCCGTCTGTCCGTCTGTCCGTCTGTCCGTCTGTCCGTCTGTCCGTCTGTCCGTCTGTCCGTCTGTCCGTCTGTCCGTCTGTCCGTCTGTCCGTCTGTCCGTCTGTCCGTCTGTCCGTCTGTCCGTCTGTCCGTCTGTCCGTCTGTCCGTCTGTCCGTCTGTCCGTCTGTCCGTCTCTCCGTCTGTCCGTCTGTCCGTCTGTCCGTCTGTCCGTCTGTCCGTCTGTCCGTCTGTCCGTCTGTCCGTCTGTCCGTCTGTCCGTCTGTCCGTCTGTCCGTCTGTCCGTCTGTCCGTCTGTCCGTCTGTCCGTCTGTCCGTCGGTCCGTCGGTCCGTCTGTCCGTCTGTCCGTCTGTCCGTCTGTCCGTCTGTCCGTCTGTCCGTCTGTCCGTCTGTCCGTCTGTCCGTCTGTCCGTCTGTCCGTCTGTCCATCTGTCCGTCTGTCTGTCACCAGGCTGTATCACAAGAACCGCGATAGCCAGACAGTTGAAATTTTTACAAATTATGTATTTCTGTTGCGGCAACAAATACTAAAAACAAAATAAAATAAATATTTAAGGGGAGCTCTCATACAACAAACGCGATTTTTTATAGATAATGGTACGGAACCCTTAGTTAGCGAATCCGATTTGCACTTGGCCGGTTTTTAAAATTCAGAAGACTATCATTCCTTAAAACATATTGTTTTCGAATGGATTTAGTATTTAAGCTGCCAAACAAAAGGTTCTAATTTATTCCTCAACTTGATCCAACCTATTGAAACAGCACAAAATGGCTTAGTATTTTCCCAAACCTAAAAGTTAGGCTTGATTTACGATGGCAACCGAAAGAGCAAAATTGAATCCAAAGAATACACCGACCTTAATTTATTGCGTTCATTGGGACTGGGTTAATTTTAATTTAAAAACTTTCTGCTTTCTCAACATAATTTATCAAACTAAACGTGCGTAATAACAATGACGCTAATATTATTAACTAATAGGCAAGTTTTTATATTATAATATTATTATGCATAATAGCAGATATGTTATTATGCATAATCATGTTAACAGGCGATGCGGCTAGCAACCCATCACTGTATTGATTGCTTTTCCATCTTCTCGCCCACCATGACGCTAAAAGTGGCTTTTGGGTTTTGCGGCCCTGGGCTCTGCATAGAACCGCAAGACCCAAAATGCTCTGTCTGCCCCATTAGGGATAAAGACGTGATAGTATGTATGTGTAATAGCAGATTACAGAAACGTCATTTCGTAGACATTTTTGGCATCTACTAATTTATCATACATTCGAAACTAATAATGTTAAAAATCAGAATCACATAAAGCATAATTTTTTTAGCCATAATAATTTAAAAGTAGAATTATTTACGCAGAAAGTTCGCAGTCAGAATCGTCTTTTAGCACTTAACCATACGTATAGTCATTTCAATGCAGAATCATTATTGTTAATTATTTTCGCCCTAAGCCCTACCGTACGGCTCTGTGAGCTGTAGACCTCGCGAGTCACCCTAACCCATTAAAGGTTATCGGGTATAATTTTTCTAAACTAAAAACCAACTTCAAAACAACCGACTTTGATAACATTTCTATGCGATGCGATGACCTGACAAACAAAAAAAATTTTTTTTCATATTGGTCAAGGCATCTCTACATAAAAAAACAGTGGCACTCCAAGAGCCGACTGAAAACTTGGTGTCAGTTTCGGTTTTCTCCAAATCAAAAAATACCCAACGCGCGTAATAAAATTTTAGCTTATACCTTATATAACCTTCATCTTTTTTGGAGTCGGTGAAAAAGTTGTTCAGACTCAAAAGTTGCGTCTTTATAAGAGTAACAAAAAAGATGTATGACATTTGGATTTATTTTTAAATGAAAATGAAATTTCGATTTATTTCAGAAAATTTCACTAGAATCGATTTTAAGGAATGCGACCTGCAGGCGAAAAAAGCAAGACAGACCGAAAACCAGATAGTCGGAAAAAAGCATTTTCGGCCAATCTCGAAACTGAGACGCTTCGCTCGCTCGGTCAAATAATCTGAAGCTGCAACTGTTAGATTTTAGTCTGTTACTCGCCTTATCGATTTTCAAGAGATTAAGAAGTAAAGGGGTAAGTACTACGTAATTTTCATTATAATAACACAATTTGCAATTGCCTGCGGACGAATTGCAAATTGCCATAGGACCTCATTTGTCTTTGAAGGGACATTTAAGGAAATATTTTGTTGAGTTTAATTAAAGTTAAATTATTTAAAGGGCGTTACAGAAAGGTATTTCTTCCGAAAGAAAAGTCCAGCTAATTGTAATGTAGATTATTTTCCAGGGAAAAATATCACGAAATTAATAACAAGTACTTATTAATTAACTAATTACTTTTATTTCTGCTCTATACACATAATATAATTTTATTTAAGGAATTATTGGTCGGATTATTTTTTTAAATTTAAATATCTGTTAGTTTAATAAAGTAGAAAACACTCTATTTAATGAAAATCACCAAGCATGCCCTGGTTATTGAGATACGAAGTACCTAAGAAGTACCTATTAAGATAATAGTTATCGCAGAAACAAATTAATCCTGACCCTCCTCATGGTATTTTTTTCTATTACCCGAGTATTTTCCTTCAACACTCAATTCAAATAACCAGATAACCTCTGAAAGTGGCTCCCACTAATCCCCTTCATACGTTTTCTTAAGACTTGAGATACGCTTGCGAAATATTGCGTACGAGCCTTGATTAATGAAAAGCATTCGTCATGTGGACAAAAGCGAACACATGAAGATATGTGGACGCCATTAGTTATGTTCTATCACTTATCAGATTTTTGTCTTCATCATTTTAGCTAAAACTGCCGAGTTGTTCGAAAAGGTCTTCCGATCAAGGTTTGGCACAGTTAAACCAACTCGAATGGGCGAAAACCTATTGATGTCGTTAATATAAAGAAAAAATTAATTCAAACTGCAATAGAAAATATAAACTTTTAATTTTTTATTTATTTATATCTATGAATACCACAAAAAACATTTTAATTTAGCATTTTTGCTCGTACCACTAAGACAGGTACTTGTTAAAAGTAAATTTTCAGCCAGTAATCTCTTCGTAGAAAGTGTTTTAAAATTCCAGTTTCCACTAAAATATTCCTTACCTCTCCCTTGGGCCGGTTCATTGGCCTTATCAACTAAATGGCGAGCTAGTCGTGACTAAATCCTGATTCAGAAAAATGACACATGATTTTTCACTTTATATATTTTCACACCTTAACTTTCCTAGTAAATAAATATATAGGGATCAATTAAACAGATTAAGCTAGCCCCAAATTAAGTTCAAGACTTCTGTTATGAGATAGTATGCAGCGAAAGGCATATTACATATTTTATAAAAAAGTACCTGGGCGACCATGCTTTGCTCGGTTATATATCTAACATTAACTACATTTTTTAGACTTGTATAAAAACAATAAAAATTATAAAAAAAAACAAAAGTAAGTCACCGAGCGGGATTCGAACCCGCAACACCCGTTTCTTGCCGTCCGCGTCTTAACTCGCTGGACCAGACGGACAGTGGCCGGCAGGACGAAATTAGCGACCATATTCGCGTGGAAAGAAAAACGCATAAAAACTCTAAAACACGCGTTTTCCTAAACATAAGACTAATCTACGATTGTTTAACCTCGAAAACCGCCATATACCATATTTCAGCGAAATCATTAGAACCGTTTCCGAGATCACAGAAATAAATTTATATACATATAAATAAATAGTACCTGGGCGACCGAGCTTCGCTCGGTTACATTTCAAACAATAACTGCATTTTTTAAACTTGTCTAAAAACAATACAAAATAAAAAATTATATATAAATTTGAACATAAAAAAACAAAAGTAACTCACCAAGTGGGATTTGAACCCGTAACACTCTTTCTAGCGTTCCGCGTCATAAACCGCTGAGCCAAAATGGATGGCGGCCGGCGCAACGAAATTAGCGATCATATTCTGCGTGGAAAGAATAACGCATAAAAACTCAAAAACACGGTTTCCACAAACATAAGCCTAATCTAGATCAATTGTTTACCCCCGGAAACCCCCATATACCAATTTTCAGCGAAATCGTTAGAGCCGTTTTCGAGATCAGAGAAATTTATAAATATATAAATAAATATACAAGAATTGCTCGTTTAAAGATATAAGATATATTATACATATACACACTGATTTTTTATTGGTTTTCGAAAAAAAAGTGTCATATAGTAAATTAATTCCTCTATCTATTTAAGTAATCCAAATTTGTGTATGACATAAGATAAAAAAGTTGCGAAAAGATTTTCGATCGAGACCACGTAGTTACGCCCGTCCAAAACAGCCGCGTGAGTTCGATGAATTCCGGCAGCCCGCCGGCGGTGGTACTTATTGATCTCGCGATTTTACTTTCAAGTTTTAGTTAAAAAAAAAATGTTACTGATTTTTTATTTTGACTAGCTAATTAGGTCTTAATGACGATACTTATGAAGTGGCCTTCGGCTCCAAAACCAATAAAAAATCACCGTGTATATAGGTAGATAAACATCTAAGACCCAGGACGATTTGAAAAAGGCCATTTTCCAGCTTGCCCTATCCAATCCAGGGATCGAACCCGTTTTGGGTGGCGGACGAGCACGGTAACCAGTACACCACGCAGGTTATGAAATCGAAGTGAAATATATCATGTCAGTACTTTGAAAAGTATATCCCTAACATGGAAGTTTCACTATTATAGAATTACTGTCAGGTAACATCACACGTTCGTTTATTTGATTTGTGTTTTAATATTTACATCAAAAATCATTTCACATTAGTATGTCGTCTGCATCCGGCAACCTTTGATACCGTCAGAATGTAGTTGAGCCCTCAAATCAATATTATTGATTCCAAAGTAAGAAATCCTGCAACATACTGTATTAAAACAGAAAAAACTTAGTCCTTGTAAACACGGCATTAATGTTAGATTTTAATGAGCAAATACCAAAATTAATTCCAAAATATTATTTCTCATCTGGAGATTTACCATTCGCTTGCGTATCACGTCCGTCCTTCCACTTTTTCGTCGTGTTGACTGAAATTAATTCATGCAAATGAGGCTTGGCGTTGTCTAAAACGACTTTAGTCTTATCGTTTGGCATAATTGCATGGTCTCTCACGCAAATAGGGGCTTAATTTTTTTTTATCTGCGACTAATTCGGTTAGTCACCAATTCCGTTCCCTTTTTAGTAAAACTTTGTACGGAAATTACAGGAGATTGAGGTGAATTTATAATTTTTGGAGTTTCATAAAACCCTTAATGAATGATTAATTACGAACATTTTGGGGTTATTTTGTTATGGTAATGAATTCCTACTTTGAGGGTGCATTATTTTAAATTCTAATTAATTGTTATATTTTTTGGGTAACTACCAAATTTTTATGTGTATAGTAGTTAAATAGATATTTAAATTCCTTTTCTGGTCTTGAATGCAGCAGATTTTTTGATGTCTTAAAATTTATTTTATCGTCGCAAAGTATGTACATGTTCAGAACAAGATTTTTATAGAAAACTAGTTTTAATTTAGACTTGTGCCGAAATAGCCTATTGAAAATCCTGTCGACTCATTGCGTCAGCCGGCTGTGTCGATATATCATCGTCAGCTATCAGGGACCCACAGCTGGGCATAAGCCCCCTTCTGTCTGCGCTATTTTGTTCTTTGTCGATATATATTTCTTTAATTATGAGTCTGTGGGCAAACATTAACGCTTAGTGAATTCATTTGCTTTCTGTTCATAAGCCCATAGGTATATGAGTGTCTACGTCACTCTTAAGAAACGGCCAGATCACACAGTTTATGGTTTGTAGAGAACTTTTGACTAGCTTTAACGCCAATCTCTATATGATATGATGAGAATTAGTGGCAAGCCGCGCCGGGGTTCGCGATTGTATTTCCTTTCCCGTGTCCCCGGCAAAGGCGGTTGAGGTGGAACTCCGGAGGTTTTTTAGTGGGTAGGCACGTCACTCTGGCGTGGAGTCCCACATAACCTGACAGCCTCCCCTGCAGGCTGATGGGTATCCGTAACAGGGAACTTTCCTCCGTATAAAAAAATAAAGGAGCTTGGTACTTCATCCCCCCCGATGTGGTTCCCATCTTGTCGCGATGGGGGGGCCCAGTACCTGCGGTTTCCTTGGCCGCAGGGAGGCTAAGAACCCATTGCCCGGGTTGAGACTTAGGCCTCCCCGGGCCCGGTGGAGGCCATTCCTGGCAGGGATGGCCTGGCTGTGACGGAAGGGGGTGACAACGACTCCCCTACCATCACAGACGTGGTAGGGGTCGCGGGGTAAGAGGAGTGTCGGTGTGAAGCACGCGCTCCCAGCCGATAGCGGCTAAGAGGTGACACCACAGAGTTTTTAGTGGTAACACCACATAACCTTACCGGTGTCCCGTAACCGGTAAGGTATCCAGAGGGAATTCCTTCGCGTCAAAAAAAGAAAAAGCTTAGGTTAGGAGCTTGGTACTCCATGGGATCTGATATCTTTTTTACAGTGCAAGCAATTTGGTCCTTCCGTCTTGGCATTACTTCACATTAAAATGTTTTGGTCGGATACCAATATCTACATACATATGCCTATACATTAACTGTCCGATAGCTTCTGGAATATGTATGGAAAAGTCGGGTGTTTCCATTACATTTTTTTATTTTATATTTGCATTTCATATTTTGTCTATAACTTACATTTTTATTACTGACTGTAACACCTTTATTTATTCAAATTATTACATTCACGTTTTCACTCAAAAATACGTCAAAAAAAGCAGAATTTAAGTTTTTTAACAAAGACAATAAAATAAGTTAAAAGGCAATAAGTCTTCAAAATTAAACTTCAAGACGATTTGTGTCTTGAATTTAATTTACCTTCGAAATTTCTATTAAAACATTATAGTGCTGTGAAGATAAAATGTTGAATATTTTTAATTAATTCAAAACATTAATACTAAGCAACTGTAAAACGAACAATGCAAATTGCCCATAACACTTTTGTTACATTTTACGGGTCGTAAGTAATGGCCTATAAAACACTCGCAAAGTCGTCATGAAATGGATATTTATTTGCACGATGTTTATAAACATAAACAATAGTAACGTAAACAATTGTAATAACAGCGAAGGGACACATTCCCGTAATAAATCAAACCACGAGCTATACTAGATCGCTATTTTATTTATTATTATTAAAATCTTTATTGACCACAACGTTACAAAAGGTGAACTTAATGCTAATGCATTTTCTACCAGCCAACCTGTAGGAAAACAGAAATTTTTATCTGATTGCGATAGGTGCTTAAAGATGTACTTAAAATACACTTTATACTGAAGTAAAACAAAAACAAATATACTTAGATACATACATACAATACACATACACATAATATACTATATATATATATATGTCGGCGAGTTCAAGATAATCCCATTTATTATTGTTTTCGATGTGCAAACAGAAAGTTGTTTACTACAAAACATAACTGCTACATTTTCAAATGTTTCAACAAGTATAAAAGCGGTCGCCCTAGCGACGAGCGGCTCAGTCTTGTGCGGACCGCCGTACTGTGAACATCTCCTTTGTGTAGTGTGCTGTGGGCTTGGCCATAACTTCTTTAATTGTGATTGTTGTAATAGATGTGGATTTGGTAAACCGATTTATTACAATGATAGTTGTTTCAGCTAGACGATAAGCCCAGGTGGACACAGATTCAATAACTGTGTGGGCCAGGGGTATTCAGACACATATGGTTGGAATCCATGATACAGCGCGAGGCGGAGCGCTGTATTTATCGTCACACTTTTAGTGAGTTCGGCGTAGGTCATCTCCTGCTCCGTCATCAGAAGTTGGATCTGAATCTTTTGCCCACTTGAGTGAATCCATGGGAGAATAGGGGTGAAGAGTCCGACAGGGTCCGAAGAGAGTGATTATAATTATTGGACCGTCTTTTGAATTGTCCAGAGATGATGAACCCGTATTTTCAGTTTGCCTGATGGGTAAAAATTCACAAGGATACGGAGCGTCAAGGTTCCGAAGTGGGGGCTTGCGGAGTCACACTTAGGTAAAAATCGTGCTTAAGTGTGACGTCGCGTAAAATTTCAATGCGCTGTATCTTTGTCATTTTTGGTTTCTCAGAGAAAGGAAAGAGTATGTGTACAAACTACAATGTTGTTTAATGGTCTAACCGATGAACCAAAGGTGTTTTTCCATTCGTCATGCCTATTCTGAAAAACAGGAACCTGTCCAATTATTTAATAATCGTATGGCTATTATTACAGTCGTTATTCTGTGTCTATTGTATTACGTCTTTTTGCAGGGTGAACCAGTCTTCCGGCAGTCTCGAATAATGTGGTCCATGTCCTATTCAGGAGCGCCACATCCGCAAGCTGGGGAGTCAATCCAGTCGCACCGGAATTCAAACGATCTAGTTCGTCCCCATCCAGTTCTCAGTCTGTGGAGCTGGCACAATTCTCTGCGGGGGACAGAGAACCCTGATAGTTTTTCAGTGGGGTTGATGGTTGTATCCACATAGGTGGATTCAAATTCTATTCTTTTTGATGGTAAAGTGGTTTTTCAACAGTCAATCTTATAGAGCTGGTGTCGTGACTTCAGTCTTAGCTTTTTTAATAGTTTGTGGATGGAGTTTAGCAGTGCAATGTGTCGATAACTTTTGGGGTCATTGACAGGCTCTGGTTTTAGTATCGCAACCCATCCTGTGTTGCATATGGTCTGTGTGACAAATGGTCTGTGTGACCACCGTCTGTGTGACAACCGTCTGTGTGACAACAGTCTGTTCGACAAGCGTCTGTGTGACAAGCGTCTGTGTGACAAGCGTCTGTGTGACAAGCGTCTGTGTGACCAGCGTCTGTGTGACAAAGCGTCTGTGTGACAAGCGTCTGTGTGACAAGCGTCTGTGTGACAAACGTCTGTGTGACAAACGTCTGTGTGACAAACGTCTGTGTGACAAACGTCTGTGTGACAAACGTCTGTGTGACAAACGTCTGTGTGACAAACGTCTGTGTGACAAAGCGTCTGTGTGACAAAGCGTCTGTGTGACAAAGCGTCTGTGTGACAAAGCGTCTGTGTGACAAAGCGTCTGTGTGACAAAGCGTCTGTGTGACAAAGCGTCTGTGTGACAAAGCGTCTGTGTGACAAACGTCTGTGTGACAAGCGTCTGTGTGACAAGCGTCTGTCTGCCAACCGTCTGTCTGTCAACCGTCTGTGTGACAAGTCTGTCTGAATGGCAGCCGGCCTGTGTGACAACCTTTAGCGCCAGTAATGGCGTTAACGAGAGTGAAGCGATCTGTGCAAAGATACTTAACGTGTGTTCAGTTTCAGCTACTTCTGCAAAGGTGCTTAAGTGCTAACAAGTGAACCATAACTGCTGGCCACGTATTGCGGCCGAGTTGGAGTCAGCGGCAGTGCCGCAGGCGCTGGAGATTCCTGGTGAAGTGAGGTGAAGTGAAAAAGAGAGTTGATATCATGTGTATTTCTGTGTCGTAACCTTATCTGCTGAATCGCAAAGATAACCTGGTGAGTTTTTATATTTTTTTCGATTTAAGAGTAGAGCAGAGAGTAATTTATTTCGAAACCTTTAGTTTTAAAACATAAAGTAGAATAATGTCTAGTCTTTTGACCACTATGCAAGCAGAAAATAATTATGATTTCGCTATTTTAAATAAGAACGTGTATTATCTGCTAAGCTTAGTGAGTTAATCTTATCGTCATGAGTTTATAGATGAGTTTAACATCACTGGAGGTGGCATAATTCACTGTTAGTCGGAGCTGGCAGAGGTGCCAGTTAGTATCCTAGCAAATAGTCTAGTTTGAGTATTTTAAATTATAATTTTTGGCGTCTTATAAGCTTACGTGTGAATACTGGAGTAAAATGATAGTTATTATTATTAGGTACGTTACGTACTTCATTATTCGTAAAGTTGGAGGGATAAGTTCTCCTAGCCTTTGCCTTATATTGGACTTAGCATATTGGACATAGCTAAATATGATGATGACGTTTATAAAGATTATGAGATAATGACCAGGGTGATGATGATGATATTGATAATGAAGAGACAGTGATGACGATGAAGATATTATTGATGAAGAGGTAGTGATGATGAAGAGGTGATTAATAGGACGGCGAGCCTACCATGATGATGATCATGGTGATGATTTTATTTAAAAGGACCCTTCACCGTTTACTATGTGAGTAATAATATTTTACCATTACTTTATTATGAACTGTGTTTTAGGTTAACTGAAGTAAAGTCCCGTTACTTGAGTAAATTTTAATCTGGATAATTAAAGTCGAGTAAATATTGTGATATTATAGCCAAATTCAAGAATATCGTACTGATAAGCAATGTTATTTTTATTGTTAGGAAGTCCGTAGAAAAAAGATTAAGTTGCAAACGCTTTAACTGTATTCTAGCCACACTTTAGTGTAACAAAAGTACTGTAAACGTTTGTTTTTGTTGGGTGTTTTCCTGAGCCAGGGATGAATTATTTTGAGCTGTTGGCGGGGTTAAGCGTCGCAAAGTGGTGTCGTTTGTTTTTGAACTTATCTATTTTAGCGTAGTTTTGGATTTATTATTGCGGAAGGGCTGATGGTGAAAGCGTTGTTTGGCTCCGGGGATCTGTGTCGTCATCTGCCTGTATTTAATACAAAGTCCCAAAGCAGTCGAAGTGCAAACAGTGGAAACTGTTTGTTTTGACGTTTGGAGGAAGGTGTCTGATTTGACTTGTTGGAAAATAGCGTATATTATCTACCCAGTTGACATTTATTTTCACTTCTTCGTATCGTTCTTCGAGAACGTTGCCGCTTTTACGCTTCCCTCCGAGGCATAGTATAGGTCAAGGACGGTACAGCTGGTAGGGTATAGAGGTGATCTAATGATCTAATCGTCATGACCACAATCGCCCTGTGCTTCTGCTTGGTCTATATGGCACCAGCGCGCCAGATTATGTTTACATCGGCCTATATATGATTCCGGTTGTTCTTACGTATAACTACTTGAATCATTGACGATTTTTCACCTGTTTAACTATTTGAAAAATCGAAATGCTTTCCGGGCATGAAACTCAAAGCAAATACACAAGTGTTTTCATGATAGGTTGAGAAGGATGCGGGAGCCAGAGAAGCTCATTAGGAAGACCGATAGCATAGCCGAAGGCTTTATTGCCACAGGTAGAGTGATGAATTGCTTTGTTTATTTTGTTGTGACTAGAGTTGACCCGTAGTCCGTGAGTGGGCAGTATGCGGTCGGCTCTTGTAAAGGTCGAGTTTCTGGAGGAAATCATAAGGTCAAGTGGACCTGGTGATCACAGGTGGACATACGCGTATTAGTGTAAGGCTAACGATGGCAATTTTGTTACTGATATGTCTTGGTGATCTCTCCTAACTGAATTAATAATTACTGTATCTTTTTTTTAAAACATCGTTAAAATTTAGAAGTTCTATTCGTTTTGACTCAATTTAACTTTCATAACTGGTAAAGAGAACATATGATTAATAAAAACTTTGAACTAGCAGGAAGGCTGGCTGCGTTCCTTAACATGTGATCGCTGCACATAGACATGAAGTTGTTACTATCCTATTTTAAAGATTTATCGATGTTCATTATTTGTTTTTGGTTTATTATATTTTAGAGCGTTTAATCCAACTAAGTAAGTCATCTAATAAAGATAGTTATTTATAGCAAAAAAAAAAATATATAAACAGTACACAATAATTAATTTAACCAAAAAACTAAATAACCTACCTAAATTAAAATGTTAAAAGTATGAACTAAAATATAACTAAAAAAAAAATATAAAAATAAAACATATACCTAAGAGACTGGCGGCATTGCCTCGTCGTACAGCAAAACTTCTAAAAAAAATTACTATAGCTTTGTTTTGATCAGGTTTGGCCGAACGGTGTACCGTTTGTGTTTTATGTTGATCTTAAATATGAAACCCGAGGACGGGTGTTACTGTCAAGATGGCAGTGTCGGCGAGTTAAAAATTGATTCTTTTAAATTGATCCATGAATTTTGTTGATTCGAATAATTGAATACGTAAGCATTGTGCGAAAAATCCCTTAGTCATGATTTCTTTATAATTATTCCTGTATAGATCTTGGCTGAAGGACAAATAAAAGACCGGTTCAGAAAAGTAGTTTTGTAAGGCACTCTTCTGGAGTAGAATTTTTGCGAGTTGAAATTTTGTTATAGTTCTGTGGAACGCTTATTGCCGAGCTAGATCAGAATCATTTTATGGTTATTTCTAACCATGCTACCATAGAATACATAATAGTACAAGTACAGAAGATTCACTCTGAAAAATCAATTAAAGGAATAGAGACTCTCGCTACGATACAATTAAGTTCAATTCAGATCGCACAACGCTAATAACTTACAGTTATATTCACCTAGACAATCCATCTCTTTCTATCGCGTAACGCTTACCTTTTCTGGCGCACTGATTAGCCACGCTGGCATGGCCGCCGTACTTACTTGCGTTTTTAACACCTACCGCGGAGTGAGACAGGCCTGATGCTACTTACTAGTTTAAATTACTATTGAGAGAGCGTACGAGGGCGTACGCATGTCAGGTTGGCCGTGTCGGCGAGTTCAAGATAATCCCATTTATTATTGTTTTCGATGTGCAAACAGAAAGTTGTTTACTACAAAACATAACTGCTACATTTTCAAATGTTTCAACAAGTATAAAAGCGGTCGCCCTAGCGACGAGCGGCTCAGTCTTGTGCGGACCGCCGTACTGTGAACATCTCCTTTGTGTAGTGTGCTGTGGGCTTGGCCATAACTTCTTTAATTGTGATTGTTGTAATAGATGTGGATTTGGTAAACCGATTTATTACAATGATAGTTGTTTCAGCTAGACGATAAGCCCAGGTGGACACAGATTCAATAACTGTGTGGGCCAGGGGTATTCAGACACATATGGTTGGAATCCATGATACAGCGCGAGGCGGAGCGCTGTATTTATCGTCACACTTTTAGTGAGTTCGGCGTAGGTCATCTCCTGCTCCGTCATATATATATATATATACATTCCATTCCACAACCAAAAAAACATTTCCATACAAATTGCCTGGGCGGCTGCACACTTTAGTCTGGAACCGCCAAATTTGTTTTGTTCTTTTCCATTATATAAGTGATCTAGTATAGACGGTGGTTCAATTTATTAGGTATGTCCCTTCCACGTTGTTACCTTCACACTATTTTACCTATGACGGAGAAGGCAGACAGATTTATGTGTGGTAGGTAATAATATAATGAAAAATCCAAAATAATAGTAGGTTGCTGAAGTGAGAAGAAACTGATACTTTCCATGTTTTATACAGATACAAATACATAATCACGTCTATATCCCTGACGGGGTAGACAGAGCTCAGGGCCTTTAGGCCCAAAGGCCACGCTTAGCGTGGTGGTGGGCGTTAAGATGGAAAAGGAATCAAAATAGTGATGGGTTGCTAGCCGCATCGCCTATTACCATGATTCAAATACCGCCCATTAACTCGATCGGCTCTTACTTTTACTTTCTCTTTTTTTCCTCCCAGGCCAGCATGGAAGTCCATGTTTTATTTTGCTTTTTAACTAAAATGGAAGTTTAATGTAGGTACTACGCGATGTTTACACGTTCTTCGAATATATATTAGTAGTAAATAATGCATTTTGATTTTTTTTACAAGTTAATAAGTTTTTCTACGTAGTGTATAATATATAAACAATCATCCGCAGTAGAATAATATGATAATGAAAATAAAACTCAGTGGTTATATTATCTTATATTGGAAACATGTTTTGAAACCTTTTACTTACTTGAAAAGTGAAAAGAGCTGAATCGTATAAAGTGATAGTCTCTGCCTACACCTGTGGGAAATAGGCGTGATGATATGTATGTATGCACTTAATTATTCACGCAATAAGAAAATTATTGTGACATTAATGAATTACAGAAGAATATTTCAGAGTTCCATTATCATTTTTTATGAACAACTTTTCATAATTCAAGTTAATATTGTACCTATATTAAAACACCAAATCTACTATATAATTATTATGTACAATTTAGGTTACAAATGCTACTTCATGAAAATAATTAATCTAAAACCTAACTATCTGATGAGAAAACAACCGAGAACAACTATTTAGGGCTGATGTAGTAATTACTCTAGCTAATGAGCTGTACATTTTAAATGAAGATTAAGACCAATCACTTTGTTCGGTGGAGTTAATTTCTTATTCGTGTAAGGTCTCTGGAATCAATACGCGACGTAGCAACGAACTCCTATATATAGAACTATGTAATTATAGTAAGTAACTATATTTAGAGTGTATCTTATGTATCATTGGATGTTGTAACAGTCGAAAGTTTTCCTTTTAATCATTTATTTTAGATTCAGTTAGATAGTAATTAATTTGAAATTTAAAATTTCCGATCAAATAGTGTAGCAAGGCTAGGCTAGCAATGTTAGGCTAACAACGCTATGCTAGCGAGGCTAAGCTAGCGAGGCTAGGCTAGCAAGGCTAGGCTAGCAAGGCTAGGCTAGCGAGGCTAGGCTAGCAAAAAGCGAAGCGGCTAGCAACATGTTACAATTTTGATTTCCAATCACGTTGAGCATGTATCTTATACCTTTAAACGAGCAATTCTTGTATATTTATTTATTTATATATTTATATGTTTACAAATTTCTGTGATCTCGAAAACGGCTCTAACAATTTCGCTGAAAATTTGTATATGGGGGTTTTCGGGGGTAAACAATCGATCTAGATTAGTTTTATGTTTGGGAAAACGCTTGTTTTCGAGTTTTCATGCGTTTTTCTTTCCACGCAGAATATGGTCGCTAATTACGTCGCGCCGACCGCCTTGTTTTTAGCTCAGCGGTTAAGGACACCGACCGCTAGAAAGAGTGTTACGGGTTCAAATCCCACTCGGTGACTTACTATTGTTTTTTTATGTTCAAATTTATATATAATTTTTTATTTTGCATTGTTTTTAGACAAGTTTAAAAAAAATAGTTAATGTTTGAGATGTAAACGAGCAAAGCTCGGTCGCCCAGGTACTTTAATCTTATGACCTAAAGTTCTGTCTTCATCGTAAGTCATAAAGAGGTGGTTACTACGGTATTTATCATAAACTATATCTCTCCAAAATGACTCACTGGAAAACTTGACCGATTTTAATTTGCGAGTTTTATTTATAATTTGGAATTACATTGAAAACGAGGACTATTTTCACAAATAAATAGTCTGTTTAAATAAACTTTAAACAGTAGCTTATAAAATAGTTAAAAGGTTTATCTAGGGTTTGGTCAAAACAAAATTTTAAATGACATCACCGTTTTCTTTCAAATGATTTATTTCAAATGGGGGCGCCACTGGAGCCCGAAAAATTCAGGTAGCCCCTTAACTGGTAATTACATCACATATTTATCTTTGCTCCTAAACCAATATGAAAGATTCTCATTTTTCGAGTTAAAAAAAACTGACTAAAATTTAATAGAAAAGCATGACGTACTTATAACAATAATTCTTAAAGTTGTTAACCATATATTAATATTTTAATTTAAAAAAGCACTAACTAAATTAACGAAAACATTCCCTGGCTTCCGGCAACTCCTTTTCATAAAATATTGGGTCTTGGGTAATGAAATCAAAACTCTCGTATGATAATAAACTTACCCTAAAATATATGAGTTGAATATTAATTTGAACAGTTATTGGGTTCTAATATTGAATTAAATGTTACATTTTACGTAGAATTTTAAGAAGAAAAATCTGATTTTTAATCAGGGAAAAAAAAATGTGTTTTGGAGAATATCTAATAACACAATTGAAATTATTATTGTATAGGCCTGCAAAACATAAGCTAAGTAGGAGTACCAGCTGCAACTTAGAATGTACCAGCTACTTCTCTTTCCGCACAAATCGTAGAATCCGATGCGATTAGCAACCCATCACTGTTCTCGTTCTTTTTTCCACAATATCGTCCCCCAAGCCAACAAGCTAAAAGTGGTTTTTGAGTCTTGCGGCCCTGGCCTCTATCTGCTTAGAGCTGCAAGACACAACATTTTGATGACGTACCTAATAGTATGTATGTATGTAAATCAACCAACAATCTAAACAGTAGTGAAACACACGATAGTTGGTTTGTACCCTAATTTATTATTCAGTACCCACATAATCTCACAAGCATACCGATCCAATACACTACATCTTTCCCCTTATATTTAAACAAATGATATGAACAGTAGAAAAAGTTACAATATATGAAACATTGAAAGTATACAGGTACCTATATAGGATAAGATATGAACAGTAGAAAAAGTTACAATGTTTCATATATTGTAACTTTTTCTACTGTTCATATCTTATCCTATATACCTGTATACTTTCGTGAAATAGAGTACTTAGTACATTTAATTAAACGAGCAAAACGTCTGTTTATAATACAAGGTTAGGAGCAGAATAATCTAGCGAGGTAGCCGGAACAATTTGAAGTTATTACCCCGGAAAATGGGGAGAATAAGACTGACTGGGCGTGAAATGTGTCTTTAGAACGTTTCAACTCGACTAACTCTTTTATTGAATTAGGAAACAAATAAGAGTTTTTGAACATTGGGTTTGATCTAATTTTATTTAATTTTGATAAAACAGAAAATATTATAAAAACCCATGCTTCATTATAAATTTTGAGAAATTGATTGAAAAACTGTATTAAATAAGTAGGTTTCAAGTATTTTAGTGTAGCCAACACTGGTTTGACATTTGCTAACTGATAAAAGGCATCTAACATAACTGTGACAGTCATTTAATAAGTAAAAAAAAATTGAAACTAAAGGCGTAACGTGCCTTTGGACGGAGGAGCTTGAGATAAGGACATGGGATTACTAGCGCAGTGAAAAGTTTTAATTAGGTCAAGAGTACAAAAAGGATTAAATCGACAGCGGATTCTATAGAGGTAGTTAAGATGCTTTATACAATGTCCTTTTTATAAAGTACAAATATTTTAAGGGGTGATTCAATCCATCACTTTAAACAACTTTTCCCAAAAAATGTATATCGAAATACGATTTTTTTTTTGCGTGACTACTTCGATTTGTTTGAGAAACTAAAATGGTTTTTTTTTGTATTTCGGTATTAAATTTATTACAGACATTTAGAAATTTGTTCAAAATGATGGATTGAATCACCCCTTAAAATATTTATACCTAATAATTCGCAGATTGAGGGGGTAAACTTGACTATAACAAGCACTATAAAACCAAATATTTCAGAAACCCTAAACCGAAAAGTGGTGTTCTCAAGGTTACAATATTTTTGAAAGGCCTATTCAACGATGAACCCCGCATGATAGTATAGTGGATTTAAAAAAAATGACTTCCACTTAACATGTATGGGAGGAACCATAAAAAAAATAAGATTTTATTTTACGACCTTTTTTGCCATGATTAATATTTATATCTATACGAAATTACTGTTTTCTAGTACTTATAGTTTCTCAGTAAAACCGCGGACGGGCAAACAGACTAGGCGAAACTATAAGGATTCCTTGTTTACTACGCAACCCTAATAAAAAAGGACACAGTATAGAACAGCTTAAATCCCTAGAGCCTTTAAAAGTTGTTTTGAATTTAAAGCGCAGCGCAATCCCATTTGAATGAAGTCTCACTCTATGCAGCGTAACTGTAAAGAAAAACGCTGTCTCTTTACTACACATTCGAATCTCTATTTATAGACCATTCTGCTGGTATGTTCAATGTGCGTGTTCAAGTACTTGATATTCTTTTCGTGTAATTTGCTGCTTAAGTCCTTTTTTTCGCCACGGGAGTTTACAAGAATGTCCAAAGTATAATTGAGATATGTATGCAGGAGAGTTCAACATAAAATTCCTTAATTAAGATATGTATGCAATATAATTCAAGATTTATTCCCTTTTATCATTGTTTTTCTTGTGCAAAAATGAAGTGTCTACTCATAAAGTTAGAACCCCCTAGCTTTATTCTTTAGACACTTTAAAGTGGGTGCGTATTGCTTGATATAATTACATTTTATATATTAACATTTTAATAACGTTCATAAGATATAATGTCAATTTGACATAATCATTATGGTATATATTTTTAATAGCTATAATATTCATTATTTTTTTATTATAAAAAGCATAAAATCATTATTATAACGTTTATGTACACTAAATATCACCTGTTATACAACTTGTGCCAACAGGCCAAAAGTATATCATTCAAAAATTGTATTGTTGAAAAGAGATATCATTCAAAACATATACCTATCAAAATCATATTGTTTAGAAGATATATGACTTAAAAACCATACCATCTAAAAAGTAAAGACAAGCAGACAGAAAAAAAATTTGGTTACACGTACAAAATGCGCGCATTTTGAACGTTTAAATTTTACCATTTACTCGATTATTCGTTATTGGCAAACTCAGTCTATCGTTATTTCTTTTCATATTTTATGTATTTTATCGAAATAACGTAACATCAAAGTTTTGTTACCCATAATTTTGTTTCCACGTAAGTTTCAGTTTGCAAAATAGTTGAAACATTTAAAACGAGTGCAAACACACTTTTATCTATTTTCCTAGGTTAGGGCAATCCAATTGGTTAGGTTATGTTAGATCTGCGACCAACACACGCACGAGCCGAGCGAGCGAAGCGAGCGTGCCGCGGCAGCGGCCGGCGAGTGCTAAGACACTTCTGTCCATTTTCCTAGGTTAGGGCAATCCTATAGGTTAGGATATGTCAGAACTGCGACCAACACATGCACGAGCCCAGCGAGCGAAGTGAGCGTGCCGCGGCAGCGGCCGGCGAGTGCTAAGACACTTCTATCCGTTTTCCTAGGTTAGGGCAATCCTATAGGTTAGGTTATGCTAGAACTGCGACCAACACACGCACGAGCTGAGCGAGCGAAGCGAGCGTGCCGCGGCAGCGGCTGGCGAATGCTAAGACACTTCTATCCATTTTCCTAGGTAAGGGCAATCCTATAGGTTAGGTTATGCTAGAACTGCGACCAACACATGCACGAGCCCAGCGAGCGAAGTGAGCGTGCCGCGGCAGCGGCCGGCGAGTGCTAAGACACTTCTATCCGTTTTCCTAGATTAGAGCAATCCTATAGGTTAGGTTATGTTAGAACTGCGACCAACACACGCACGAGCCGAGCGAGCGAAGCGAGTTATTATGTGTACCGTTACATATTGAAACATGTTTTTATGAACAGTTTTATCGATAACTTAATATTTTATATGAAATGTTAGTTCGATATACCGTTTTTCTATAAAAGAAAACCATTTTAAAATATATATTTTTTAAAATGTTGTTATTATAATATGAAACTGCGATGATAAACTATTCGTTTTATTAAGAAAAAAAACGACGGGTTGCACTCTGGGAGTGCCGGCAGAAGTGAAAACTTGAATATTAACGTTGTGCATTTTTGATATACGAAACAGCAGGCGCAGGCATACATTTTCGCCGCGCCGTAGAAAGAGAGGGGGATACTCCCTCTCCTACGCCGCGCCAGCTGTCTACTCTCCATCCGTCTTACGAATTTTTGATCAGAAATGAAATTCGATGTCAAAAAAATCTGTATTCTAATAGACACCCATTTTTTATATATTAGCCATATATAAAAAATAAGTGCGTATAACAAACGAAAATTTGAACGAAATCTTCTATCAATATTAATACGTACATTATGTGATTGCGACATATTAATGTATTATTTTCAGCCCACCTGCATTGGCTTATTGTAATAAAATTATCCGCAACATACTGCCAGGCGCTATATCAAAAGTTTGTTATATCTAATGATAATTATATATTAAGAATCTTCTATTAATCGATTTATATACGTAATAATTATTATGTTTAATAATATATCTATAGAAAGTTTATTATACGTAACGACCAATAGATTTCGAGAACTTTATACGACTTTAAATGTATACGAAAGATTTGTTACATGGAATAATTATTATTTAAACGATTTTATGGGTTTGAAAAGTATGATTTACGATTTTTATCTTAATTGATAATTATACCAAACAAAATTATATATTTCGTTGGTATTTATTCAAAATAATATATATTTTGTTGTTCTATCTTATATTACTAACCCTTTTAAAGTGTTTACTTCAATGCATAACTCACATCAATATATTTTTTGGACCATGAATATGTACATGACGTACATATTCAGGGTCCAAAAAACATATTAAATTTTAAGGCAAAATTCAGTCTGATACTTTACCAATTTTCTCTTTAGGAACATAAATAACGAGATGTGAAAAACATTTGTTGGCCTTCCATATAATTGACCGATTAGCTGATCAAAGTTCCTATGTTAATATTTTTCTACATATTTAAAGTATGTTCCTTGGGAAAAAAATGCAGAATCATGGACTCAATTTACCTTTAAAATAGTTTTAGTGTATTTTGCTAGACGCTTTATACCTACCAACTTAGAGTATAACCATTTTTTTTACATTTTAAAGTCAATTATAATGTATTTGAAACTGTGGGCGAGGTCTTTGATCTTACTTCCACTATAAAACTATTTTTAATCGCGATTAAAGACCAAGTTAATTTAGAATGCTAAATAGTACTGAATAGTTGTATACTAAAATAGAGATAGCAGTCACAAACAATACAAATTTCATCATAAAAGAGACCAACACTCATATATGCCATTTCTATAGGTATATAAACTAAGGCTTTATTTATTAAAAACTAGTGGTCTGCACTAGTTTCACACTGGTACCTATATATTATTTATATACCTAAGTCAGAAACTTATGAAGCCATTATTTAAAAAAAACTTGAGAGGTGTCAAGGTACACCCGGATAGAACGAAGTTCGAGAGAGACAGAGACAGACAGAGAAACACGCGCACGCCGCACGGGGCTTACAACTATAGCAAAAAGTGTCGTTACAACTTTTGGTCTTAATATTTTCCGTCTAGCCCCCTTTCGCAACGCGCGATGCCAAACATGCGCGTCACCTCGCACTATGACATATCAGGGGTAAGTAATATAAGATAGAACAACAAAATATATATTATTTTGAATAAATACCAACGAAATATATAATTTTGGTTGGTATAATTATCAATTAAGATAAAAATCGTAAATCATACTTTTCAAACACATAAAATCGTTTAAATAATAATTATTCCATCTAACAAACCTTTCGTATACATTTAAAGTCGTATAAAGTTCTCGAAAGCTATTGCTCGTTACGTATAATAAACTTTCTATAGATATATTATTAAACATAATAATTATAACGTATATGAATCGATTAATAGAAGATTCTTTATATATAATTATCATTAGATATAACAAACTTTTGATATAGCGCCTGGCAGTATGTTGCGGATAATTTTATTACAATAAGCCAATGCAGGTGGGCTGAAAATAATACATTAATATTTCGCAATCACATAAAAAAAATTTGGTTACACGTACAAAATGCGCGCATTTTGAACGTTTAAATTTTACCATTTACTCGATTATTCGTTATTGGCAAACTCAGTCTATCGTTATTTCTTTTCATATTTTATGTATTTTATCGAAATAACGTAACATCAAAGTTTTGTTACCCATAATTTTGTTTCCACGTAAGTTTCAGTTTGCAAAATAGTTGAAACATTTAAAACGAGTGCAAACACACTTTTATCTGTTTTCCTAGGTTAGGGCAATCCAATTGGTTAGGTTATGTTAGATCTGCGACCAACACACGCACGAGCCGAGCGAGCGAAGCGAGCGTGCCGCGGCAGCGGCCGGCGAGTGCTAAGACACTTCTGTCCATTTTCCTAGGTTAGGGCAATCCTATAGGTTAGGATATGTCAGAACTGCGACCAACACATGCACGAGCCCAGCGAGCGAAGTGAGCGTGCCGCGGCAGCGGCCGGCGAGTGCTAAGACACTTCTATCCGTTTTCCTAGGTTAGGGCAATCCTATAGGTTAGGTTATGCTAGAACTGCGACCAACACACGCACGAGCTGAGCGAGCGAAGCGAGCGTGCCGCGGCAGCGGCTGGCGAATGCTAAGACACTTCTATCCATTTTCCTAGGTAAGGGCAATCCTATAGGTTAGGTTATGCTAGAACTGCGACCAACACATGCACGAGCCCAGCGAGCGAAGTGAGCGTGCCGCGGCAGCGGCCGGCGAGTGCTAAGACACTTCTATCCGTTTTCCTAGATTAGGGCAATCCTATAGGTTAGGTTATGTTAGAACTGCGACCAACACACGCACGAGCCGAGCGAGCGAAGCGAGTTATTATGTGTACCGTTACATATTGAAACATGTTTTTGTGAACAGTTTTATCGATAACTTAATATTTTATATGAAATGTTAGTTCGATATACCGTTTTTCTATAAAAGAAAACCATTTTAAAATATATATTTTTTAAAATGTTGTTATTATAATATGAAACTGCGATGATAAACTATTCGTTTTATTAAGAAAAAAAACGACGGGTTGCACTCTGGGAGTGCCGGCAGAAGTGAAAACTTGAATATTAACGTTGTGCATTTTTGATATACGAAACAGCAGGCGCAGGCATACATTTTCGCCGCGCCGTAGAAAGAGAGGGGGATACTCCCTCTCCTACGCCGCGCCAGCTGTCTACTCTCCATCCGTCTTACGAATTTTTGATCAGAAATGAAATTCGATGTCAAAAAAATCTGTATTCTAATAGACACCCATTTTTTATATATTAGCCATATATAAAAAATAAGTGCGTATAACAAACGAAAATTTGAACGAAATCGTCTATCAATATTAATACGTACATTATGTGATTGCGACATATTAATGAAATATTATTTTCAGCCCACCTGCATTGGCTTATTGTAATAAAATTATCCGCAACATACTGCCAGGCGCTATATCAAAAGTTTGTTATATCTAATGATAATTATATATTAAGAATCTTCTATTAATCGATTTATATACGTAATAATTATTATGTTTAATAATATATCTATAGAAAGTTTATTATACGTAACGACCAATAGATTTCGAGAACTTTATACGACTTTAAATGTATACGAAAGATTTGTTACATGGAATAATTATTATTTAAACGATTTTATGGGTTTGAAAAGTATGATTTACGATTTTTATCTTAATTGATAATTATACCAAACAAAATTATATATTTCGTTGGTATTTATTCAAAATAATATATATTTTGTTGTTCTATCTTATATTACTACCAACGACCGACACATGCACGAGCCCAGCAATACGCACCCCATATCAGACCAGATCTATGAGATAGAATATCTGTAAAACACAGCATACTTATCTCGCCTACCTTGAATCGAAATCATTTCTACACTTCTATAGATTCAAGACGAATAAGAATGTAATATATTATAACAACCAATTACATTTCGTTATTGGCACGTCAAAAAAAGATAGATATAGTTTATCGGTGTAGTATCTAGCGTCGGAGCCCTATTATTAGTCTAAACACATACTATACATACATACTCAAACTATATCCATACCAAATTTCATCCAAATAGGTTCAGCAGTTTAAGCGTGAAGAGGTAACAAACAAACAAACAAATGTACCAACTCACTTTCGCATTTATAATACTAGTAGGACTAGTAGGACTAGTAGGATTTACATCTTCGTAAATAAATACATACATACATACTATCACGTCTTTATCCCTAATGGGGAAGACAGAGCATTTTGTGTCTTGTGGCTCTAAGCAGATAGGGCCGGGCTGCAAGACTCATAGGCCACTTTTAGCTTGATCTGGGCAAGAAATTGTATTAAAGAATCAAAATAGTGACGGGTTGATAGCCACATCGCCTATTATCATGATTCGAATTTTTGCCAAATAAATAAAAAATAGTGAAATATCACAAGACCATGTAATTAAAGTAAGAGGAAGTATAGCATTCAAATTACAGGGCGCAAAACATAAGCAAACTTTGGTATTAAACTGGAGAACTTGATACAAACACTAAACTGAGATACCCGTAGTTTCTGGTTTTGTTTGTGCCAACTTGAGAGATAGTAATGGATGCTAGAAACTAGAAGAAAGTTTCGCAGTGAAAAACAAATGTCTGATTCAAATATACCTACAGCGAAGTGAAAAACAATGTCAGATTCACATATACCTTCAGGTACTAGGCATTGCCTGTGTGGTAAAATTGACTAAAACTACGAAAAACTTTCATTCTGCCAAATTATTTTAATCCAGGTAATAAGCTATCAATATGCTAATTTTCATTCTAATCCGTCCAACTGTTTTGACGTGAAAGCGTATCAAACATCCATACATGAATATTACCTGAAAAATTAAGGGTGAGAGTTTACTACTGTATTGCGCCCTCAATTTGACTTCTATACTTACTTTAAGATTGATATCTGTCTATAAGTATATATACAACGTGGAAGGGACATACTAGTAATAAATCAAACCATGGCCTATACTAGATCAATATAGTATCACCATCATCATCATTACAGCCACATAACGTCCACTGCTAGATATAGGCCTCTCCCAAAGATTTCCAAAATGACCGATCTAGAGCGGCTTACATCCAGTGCCTTCCACTATAGTTTAATGGGATTTAAATAACAGCAGAAAAAAAAACAAAAAGAAAATGACATTTCCATACTAAAGTGCGCAGCCGCCCGGGCCATTTGTTTAAGAATGTTGTTTTTTTTTATTTTTTTACTATTGTTTGAATTTAATTATGCTATAGTAATCTAGTACAGCCTCTACTTTGATTTATTATGGGTATGTCCCTTCCACGTTGTATATACATATAGCTATGTAATTACACTAAGAGTTGGTAAGTATAGCATTCAAATTCTATGCGCAATACACTGGCAAACTCTCGCGGTGTTCAACGGGCGAACTTGATACAAACACTAAACCCAGATACTCGTAGTTTCTGTTTTTGTTTGTGCCGACTTGAGAGAAGTTAATAGATGCTAGAAACTGGAAGAAAGCTCTGCAGTCATTGAAAATTTTCGTTAATATATTACCCGTTTAATACCTATATTATAGTTATTTTTTGTGATACAAGAATAAGCTGTATATATATTGTCATAAAAATATAACCAAAAGTGTAGTTTATACAAATTAAATGTAGTGGACTATGCAGTTACTTAACTCTAAGTAACAAAATTCAATTTTCATTTATATTAAATACTTAATTCTATTATTAGAGAGCCCTTTTACGAAATAATATCAATTACTCCCATGTAATAATAGCATAGGTGCACCTTTCTAAGAAATTGATATTTTTGTTCTCAAAACGTTTTTGTATTATGTTAAGTAAAGGTACCATCAACAAAAAAACTGACTTTCATTTTTAGTAGTTGGGATAGTGCATTTATTAATCGAAGGGCTCTTTTTATACACCAATATTTTAAGATATAGGGTACGTTAATCCAATCACATAGATAAAGATGTAGTAGATGTAAATAATGATAATGATAAATATCTTGCTAGCAGCAAATAGGAGCAAAGCGACACATGGCGTAGTCTGCACTTGGATTGGTGACCACAAGTGGCATCAAAATTTCTCGAGCTCCTCCGTGCTTCGGAAGTCAGGTATAAGCCGTTGGTCCCAGCTGTCACCATTACATGGCAGTCGTTAAGCTTAAAAAATCTGACACCAGTGTTAGCCACTTACACATACGAAAAACAAAAATAGAACAAAAAATTACGAGCAGAAACTCATTAACCTACTGTGTTTGAAATTATGTGTAATTTAAGTATAGTAAAATTAAAACTAACCTGATATGGCATTATAACTATTTAACATGTTCGTTTCCGACTATATATATATGTATATGAGCCTAACAGTGTTAAACAGTTATTAATTAAAGTTTTATATATAAGTACAATAACGTTTTTGAAATAAAATAAATATATACGATTACTAATCCTTGTTGACCGTACACAACTCTATTTTTCTTCTTTTATTTTCGTTACGTCGCACCCACTTAATACTTTCATGAAAGGAAAAATAAAATTGCTAGCGTGACTGAAGAGGCGGCCAAGTTTGACCAAGAATTAGCTGTCATGCAACCCTCCCCGAAAGCGATTTTCTTGGCAAACATAAAATGATACGTGTTGGCACGCGTTTCTATGTTTTCTTTACACATTGTATTTTATTTTTATGCTATAAGTAGCAATCCCAAGGTGATTTGTTGCGTGATTCGACAGATCACCCTGTTTTTGTATTGTGAATGTAACTTTCTTTCTAATCTAATAAATAAATCTCTTCTTCTAAATTCATAGATATCGTATGACTATTCGCGAGAAACTAAAATGTTTTCAATCTTTAGTAAAAATTATATCCTTATTTCAATTAACTTAGAATAAGTTAGTTTCGTAATAAGGCAAGGTTGGCTAGAAGAAATCGCTTTATTGATAAGCCTGCTTTTCTACCTACTGCTATTTAATTAAGTGTTCCAAAATTGTAAATTTCTTTTGGTGCATTAAAGTTTTTTGTATTGTATTGTACTTTATTAAATGTACTTTTGATTGTAGATTTTGATGTAGTTCAAAGATGAGGCTTCGTGCGTGAAATCTTTTTCCAGTATACATATTTTATACAGTACATATAGTTTCTAATAAGTCTCTATACGCTTTGTTCAATAATCTAATTGCAGCTCTTACAGATGACTGCTAGTGTTTTGTTCAGTTAGGATTTGACACACATTTATTCTACCTGTATGACACCTGAAAACGTTATCCTACTTTACAAGAACACTAGTAAGTCGTAGCAAAATCCCTCATTGCAATTGATAATTGTTTTATTATGTCAATAGCTGGTGCCCGTGACTTCGTCTGTGCAGGATTATTACACAGTATCTTTATAAATTGTAGCCTTTATGTTATTCTGATGTATATTATAAAGTTTCATTAAAATCCATTTAGTAATTTTTACGTGAAAGAGTAACAAACATCCATCCATACTTACAAACTTTTGCGTTTATAATATTAGTAGGATAGTAGGATTTAGGTAACTCATTAATCAATGTCACTTGCAATCTTCCCACAAGCACGCACGCAAAACGTGCCTCTGTGGTTGCATTTGGCAATACTTGACACATTTCACTGTGTGATGTTCCGTACGAGTATAACACTTCGTAGTGACCTCTTACTTTGAGTTTAGAGTACAATAAGTCATAACAAAAAACCTTCTCGTTTTAATAAGTCAAACTTCATTGTGCCTTGTATTCATTAATCTACGTCACTTCAAAGCCTGCCGCAAGTACGTACGCGATACGGATATTACAAGTGACTGATGTGGTTGCGTTTGATAATGCTTGAAACACTTTACCGTGTCCTAGTCCACTTCAGTATCTTGGGTTTTGTATTAGAATAAATATGTAAGACAACTTCAAACTTCAATATTCTTCTACTATGCTAGTACACAAAGGAACTCAGGCAGTAACTTCAATACTATTTATAGATCCGTTGACATGGATTTATGAACTACAAGCATAGCGACAGCTAAGCGGTTACTTTACAAATATTTTCTCCAGTAAGGTACTGTTTTTTGTGTATTATATAATGTTCAAATTTATTGTTAACCTATACAGTAAAAAGGCAATTACAGGTCCTCAAAATATAGATATATTGTGAGGACCTGTAATTGGCTTTTTAATATCTTAGTCTTTTACCTAATTTATATTTAGTGCTGTTGGTCTTCCTATAATAATGAAATAAAATAAAACAAACATTTCAAGTTGTATTGTGTCTGGTGTTCATCAATCTACGTCACTTAAAAACCTGTCACAAACACGTAAGCATTACCTACAAGCGTTTGCGTTTGGTGACATTTCACTGTGTACTATCGAGTACCTTTGAGGATGGTAGAAGACTTGATGATGAAAACCTCAAGTACCTTCTATAAAGTCTTACAAAATATACTGAAACTATACTTCACTATCTCGGTCTGAATTCGCCCTTAAAAAAGTTTCAGTATATTTTGTTAGACCTTATATAATAAAAACTCGTAGTAAAACTACGAGTTTTTTCTTACTATTCTTATGATAATCAGGACAAGTTTCGTTGTATACGGAGTTAATTAATCTGCGTCACTTAGAAGCCTGTCACAAACATGTACGTGGCAGAGTGGTTGCGATTAATGACACTTGACGCACTTCATTTTGTATTATCCTTAATCACTATGTTGCGTATCTGGACCTTAATAGTAAGGTCCGTATTACTCGTAACTTCACTTGTTCATCATCATCATCATCATCAGGTCTTTTTGTCTCCACTGCAGGAGCACGACCCTCTCTGTACTACCAGTTCAGAGAGGGTCGTGCTCGCCTACACTCTCCTCGCTGGCCAGACGGGTTGGAGAGGTCTCTTTGATTAATAAACTTTGTTTAGCTTGTATTCCCTAAGTCGACATCCACGGGAGGATTTAGAGTGGCCCTATTCTACTCTTCCGGAAACCACACGGCATGCTTGCTTCACTTATTATTAAGTAAATTATTCTATTTGCAATTAAAGCAAGTTCCTTTGTGTTCAGTGTTCATTAAGAGTTCCTTTACCCTAAACAGAATCAGGCCTTTGAATACCAACGTAGTCTAGATTTTATTTAAAAACGACGTGTCAGATTTCGTTAAAATTTTGTAATTTATAAAAATTTCACATATTACGTAGGCATATAACATTTTTACAATCAAAATATGTAGTTTATATATCATTTTTGACCATCAGTATGGGAAACTTCAACACTCTTATATTTTCTTTCAAGTTCATAGGTATTTTGAATTTGAAAACAAATTATATGTCTAGATTTAAGCAATTTTTTTTTGAAATTACAAAGTTTTACCGAAATCTGACATGTTGCTAACTTCAAAATAAATAGATGTTTGTACGAAAATGTCTACGGTAAGGGGACTCTTAATCTACGTCATTTCCAAGCCTGTCACAAGCACATGCGCAGTACCCAAGTGACTGTTGTGGTTGCGTTTGGTGACACTTGACACACTCCGCTGTGTACTGGCCAGAACGTCCTTGAGTTTGGTAGTAAATTAAACTAGTAAGACAGTATAAAACTAGCTTTAATACGATTTACAAAGAAGCAGATTTTTGTTTTTATTCGGCCTAATAAAGCCTATGAGTTAATCCAGGGTGTCAGCTTCCTGCATACCAAATTATATCAAAAATTGGTTCAGCTGTTTGAGCGTGAAGAAATAACCAAAACAAACACAACAACTTTAGCCTTTGTATTATTAGTGTGATGCGTATACATAAGCGCTTAACTTATTAAGTATTACGTACATACATACATACATGCTTACTGCCACGTAACGTATTTATCTCTAATGTTGCAGATAGAGCATTTTGTATCTTGCGGCTCTAAACATTGTCGCAACATTCAAAAGCCACTGTTATCAAAATTTATTATGTCATGATCCTTAAAGGGGTTGACCCAGAAAAGACAAGGTCACAAGACCCAAATGCCACGTACGTCATTATGTGCGTGAAGATGGAAAAATGGAGTTAAAATCCTATCCTATCCTACTATATCCTATCCTACTTCCTACTATAATAATAATAATTATTATTTGTTTGTTACCTCTTCACGCTTTAACAACTGAACCGATTTGGATGAAATTTGGTATGGATATAGTTTGAGACTTAGGGAAGGACATAGGGTTCTTTATCCCGAAATTCCTTCGAGGAGCGAATGCCACGGGTACAGCTAGTTTGCCTATAAGTCATATTTGTCATCTTACAAGAGTTATTTTGACTAACTTGTGTGATTTGATTATAATAATATCTACATGATTTTATTTTCACCAGAACCTTTCAATTATAGTTTGCGCTTATAAACCACTGGCTCACTAGCGCTTTATGGCTAAATATATAAATAGATAGAGCAGAACCAAGAATAACAATATTTAAATAACATACGAATACTAAGAAAGATCGAAGAATTAGTGAACCTTTGACTTAGTAAAGTAGATGATTAGTAGATATGATGAGATATGGTAGATAATTATAGATGTAGATAATTAGGAATCAGAACAAGTTAGACAAAGGTTTTCGAAGATCATTTATTTACTTTAATTTTCACAATTTAATAAAAATATTAAGAAACTAGCCGTGGACTTTATGTCTCTGGAAAATGCTCATCCGGCTAAATAACTTAGGGCGTAATTTCTATATTCTTATAGTTTAACTCGACCATTTTAGTTCTGCATCAGGTGTTTTATTTTCCAAAATCATTTATACCCTGTATGTTGCCCAGGCTTAACAGTTATATAGCAAAAAAAGTTTCATTCGAAAATTCTTACTCTATTAATAACTTAGTGTTCATTGCCCCCAATTTTTTTGGGTGTGTAAATTATGTAATAATAACAGATAATTTAAATTCAATTGCAATAACGTTCAAATGATATAATTTTCAATTTTCATAAAAACTCACTACCTAATTTCATTTGACCTAATATTTTATATCATATAACTATCACTTGCTCTAATAACTTTTAGTTTAATGTTCATCTTATATAATTATCACTTGTCCAAATGCTCTTTTTATTTAACCTTATTTTGTTATAATCTTCTTTTATATAATTATCACTTGTCCAAACACTCTTTTTATATAACGTTAATTTACTAAAATATACTAATTAATAATTGGTTACTATAATAATATAAGTGTTTTAACATATACAAAAAAAACATTAATAAATGGGTATTTATTTTTTAAAGAAAATCATAAATAATGAGTAAAAACAGTAATGATTATTTACCTAGCCTTATTTTTAATGTATTTATCCATGTTTGTATGTATGTTCATCTTTTTCCCTTCCCTTAACCCTTAACTACCTACCACACGTTTTTGTCACACAACCACCTATCATACGTCTGTGGGACCCCAGAATAAAAAAAAAACAATAACTATAAATATTAAGGGTGGGTACAGATTTTAATTAAAATTCAGTTTTGAACATTATTATACTCTTTATTTAAATAAAAGGAACATGAAAATCAGTAATACTTTTTTTAATAACTTCGAATAATTGGCATAATCCACTGTTTTTTGCTTACTTACAAACGCTTATTGAAAATGGGATCTAAAAAAAATATTTTAAGTAATAGGAAATAATCCTTAAATTTTTTATATCAATCAATCAACAAGGAACTTTAAAAAAAATAATAACGCTCACTATAATAATTAATTCAACAAAATTGCAGGCTCTAAACTTCGAGCTTTTTACAGCAGTGCATCTTGTTCGTGCATTCGAGGAAAATTGGCGCTTCGCATTCGAAAAATGTATTGCGTTTTGAGTTTTTTTAAATATTCGCAAGTGGAACAGTTAAACGATCCACTAATCGCTCTTCACCAGTGCTCCTGCATGGAACAGCTGGTCTGGGGTCCCATTGATTTGGAAGATGCGTTTTATACTAACTAATACGTATGTATATCACATTGCAATGTCACATTGCTTTTACGACGTGTCATATGCGATCTCGTTTTGGCACATATGATATTTGTTCCCAACGCTCAATTACAGCTTTATTAATAACCATTATAATTAAAACAATAAAAATACACAACTAAAAAAAAATTACGTAACCTCCTAACAGGGGTCTCTCAGACTCGCGCTGGTATTTATTTTTCCACCTGAGGCAAGCGCGCGCACGTCTAACCTCGAGGAGCTGTTGTGTGGTACAGAGGGACGTAAGGAAAAGGTACAGGATCGAACAAGTCGATACAAAACTCCGGCGCAAAAATATTCACAATTATTATATCAACCGGATCTGTGAGACGTATGGTAGGCGGTTAAGGGTTAATATTGAAAATAATATTGAATTTTTATTTAAGTAGTAATATTTTGTTATCTGCTCCCTCAATATTAAAAATAAGGTTTACATATAATTTGTACCTATGTGATCATATTTTTTTTATAATGCGCCCTCGATATTAAACATAATATTTAAATAGTATGTACAAAAAATAAAGGGAGTGCCTCCGCAGCCGGTGCTGGTTGCCGAATTGGGTGGCAGCGCGACACGATCTGTGTCTGTGTTACTTTCGCCCTTAGTTTGAGTCGCTCGCTCGCTTCGCTCGCTCGCTCGTGTTTTGGTCACAGGAAACCTAACGAACCTAACCTACACTTCACGGCAAATTTTGAATGCTGGCGCCGGCAGCCGGTGTTTTAAAGCTACCGGCAGTATAACCACAGATTCCCAATAGTAATATTTTTAGGAGCCAGCGACGGCAGCGGAGGCACTCTCATGAATAAAGTAAAAAATATAATAAAAATTTGGTTACACATACAAAATGCGCGCGCATTTTGTATGTGTAACCAAATTTTTATTATATTTTTTTATTTAAAAAAACAAAAAAAAAACTTGCCAAAATAAAAAAAATTACATATACAAAATGCGCGCGCATTTCGTATGTGTAACCATTTTTTTTTATTTTGACTTTTTTATGTAATATTTAAATATTAATTTTAACGAGGGAGACGATGAAAAAAATATCATTAGTTACATAGGTATATTTTATTGAATTGTTTTTTATATCTAAATTTTTGTATACAAGATGCGCGCGCATCTTGTATGTGTAACTAATATTTTTATAACATTACATTATAAAATTTGTTATGTATAATAATAATATATAGATATATATAGATATATATACATAATATAAAGATTATAATTATTAAAGCAAAAGAATATTATAGTAAGTAAATATTAATGTAAATGTTAAATATGTAAAATATTCATTATACCATATAAAATTAGGTCAAATGAAATTATATAAATAGTACAGTATAACAATTGATTTTTATATTAAACAAAAGTATATTATATAACATTAGGTTGTATGATCATTAGATGATATGTTGTTATTACATATATTACACACCCAATTTTTTTTTGGAAATATGTTTAATGTCAGACACACTTTCTTTACGTAGTATAGTAGATACATAGATATAGATTCTCTTTGAAGAAACATGTTGAATGAACAAGCATGAAAGCACTTATAAATTATCCATATCACCGCACATAATTATCATCCTTATAATTAACTTCCTCGCTTGTGTACAAACCAGTCTCGAAACGATGGAAATAACGATATAATGAAAATACCTTTGCACCAACGTGAGTACGTGCCTGCGTACGTGAATACGTATAACTGTTTGATGAGTTTTTGGTATTTCTTTATATTATATTCTATTTTTTGCTCATTTCCTTGGTTATAAATATATACGGAAAAATCCTAACAGATTGAGCTAGCTCCAAGTTAAATTCAAAACTCTAGTTATGATGGGATAATAACTTAAGAGTCCCCTTACCCTAGACTTCTCCATACAAACGTAGTCTACGTTTAATTTTGAAACCACATGTCAGATTCCGCTAAAAATTGGTAATTGTAAAGAAATTGCAATTATCTAGGTTTATAAATGGTTTCCCACTGTAAAATTATAAACTGGAAAGAAAATATAACTATTTAGAAGTTTCCCATACTGATGGTCAAAAATGATAAATAACACTATATTATATTTCGAGTTCATATTTTTACCGTTGGAAACCAGTTATTAACCTAGATAATTGCAATATCTTTAAAATTACAAAATTTTGTCGAAATCGGACATGTCGTTTTAAAATAAAACGTAGACTACGTTTGTATGGAAAGTTGTATTTTGGTCTAGGGTAAGGGAACTCTTAACGATACTATATTGTTTACCAAATACATCCAAGACCCAGGTTAATCAAAAGGTGAAAAAGGTCATTTTCCATCTTGACCTGATCGGGGATCGAACCCGGGATCTCCGGTGTGACTGCGTGGCCTGATGAATACTAGGCCACAGAGGTCTGGAAAAAAAGAAAAAAAAATCATAGGAAAGGTAAGTTGAAAGTATCATAATATAGATTTCTGGCGGAAAATATAAAAAAAATCTTAGGCTGTTTCAGAAGTTTATTCTGAAATAATTTGAAATTACCGATATATTTACAAAAAATATAATTATAAATTATTAAATTCAACAATCACATTTGTTTTGTATAAGATAGGTAGAGCAAGTAAAAATCTACCGAAATATCCACAAAACTATAATTTCAATTATTAAATGCAATGATCACATTGGTTTAGTATAACATGAGTAAAGCTATCAAATAACTTAACTAATAATCACAATTATTTATTCATACTAGGCAGGCATTAACATGCATGTGGCTGATAGCATCTAATCCAATTGTCATAGTGATTATCATAACGAAGCAGATACCGCTAAGCCGCTAATTTTCTTAGGGAAATACCGCATATTGATCCCTAGGGAACAAGATACACACAGATGGTATGGGAGCCGTATAGGCTAGGAGTCGTACGTGTTTTTTTTTACAATTCTTGTAATCTGAAAATCTGAGATACGCTTTTCCACTTTCTTCTGTGACTTATACGTATCTAAAATAAGAATTAAATCTTCTAGTTACTGAAAAAACAAAACGAATCATTTTGTACTTAGGATATTTTTGAAACTATCAAGTAATTTCCATAGAATCTCCTTTCAACTCTGGTCTGGACTAGCGTTTTGGTTTGAGGTTGGAGTTTCACTTCAGGCCTAGTCGTACATAAAGAAAATTAAGAAAAACACACCAGAGCCGCCTATGTCTCTTGCTATTCCATGGAAAGTAGACAATAGACTGTCAGTTGCAGCGGCTTTACTTGTCAGTATCCAAGTCGTAATGAATCTTCCGAATAAAAGACCATTTTCATTCATTACTAAAAATTCCGCCCTCGAATTGAAAGATAATGCACCGTGTTTTAGTGTTACTCTCAGAGTAACAATAAAAAAACAGCAAATACATAACTAGTTACGTTAATTTATTTGTAATTATTTTCTAGGGGGAATACAAAAGTATAATTGTAAAATCCTGACTAAAATCTCTTTTTGAATTTGAAGTTTTTTTAATTTAAAATCGAACTTCATCCCCGAACTACAAAACCGAAATTGATAAAATTTCTATGGGATGATCTCGAAAGTATACGTTTAAAAAAAGATTTTTCTGAATCGGTTTAAATCTTTGAATAAACGGTGTATATACATAAAAAAAGATCGCGATAAATTGATAGCCTCCTCCTTTTTCTTAAGTCAGTTTAAAAGCAACAACATCATTATTATCTTTTCACAACATAACATTACAAGTAGATATTTTGCGAGTCACTAGCTCTCAAACTATTAGGCAGCATCGTAAAACTTTACTTCTATCCGCGTTATCAGTTTTATGCCTTGTAAATGGCATGTAGGTGTTCGATAGATATGTTTGTGCGGCCTGCGTGTTGGAAATGTGATTGCTGATAAATTTTGCGAGCAATCTGGCAGTTTTATCCATTTGTGAGATCTCATTTTACGGATGTCGTTTTTATAATACCTCCTATCATTTAGCATTTATCATCATCACTTATTCTTGTTAACCGTTCCTTTACCACCAATACCAGACACAATAGTAAGACAATGAACGTGGACATTTATTAATGTCGTCCGGGTCTTTACCGGTTTAATCATCACTGCAGGAGCTCGACCTTCTTTGTACTACCAGAGCCATACTTGGTCAGAGCAGCCAAAGAATTTAGCCTACACTCTCCATGCTGCTCAGACGGGTTAGAAAGGATTTATAGATAGTTGTTCATGCAAATAATTTGCTAGCAGCACCTGTAATGAAAATAAATTATAATAAATAAATAAATATATAGGGACAAATTACACTGATTGCGTTAGCCCCAAAGTAAGTTGGAGACTTGTGTTATGGGATACTAACTCAACGATACTATATTTTATAACAAATTCATATATAGATAAACAGCCAAGACCCAGGACAATTCGAAAAAGGTCATTTTTCCAACTTGCCCTGACCGGTGATCGAAGCCGGGACCTCTGGGTGGCGGACCAGCGTGGTGACCACTACGCCACGAAGGTCGTTAAATATTAAGAAAATAAAAAGACAAAAAACACAGTATATATACACCTTTTAGATAAAACTACTGGAGTAATAAATGCTTCACTAAATTTATTAAGAGCAGTTAAGGTTTTGATATGATTTATGAATAAGTAGATAATCAATATGTCTTAGAAAAATATCTTGTCTGCGCCATAAGAATAAACTCCAAGGAAAGTTAGGATATAAAATTTTATCGCGAATCCTTAAACAATGTGTACACGATTTTACGAGTATTTGTGTGGGCTAGCATAGGAAATACGTAGAATGGAATATCCATTGGGGATAAATAGAAAATGTATTGGATGATAAAATTTATGCCCTTCATTTATTTCGTGTATGAACAACGATAAATTTGTTCCGTGTTTGTATTATTATATATAGTACCATGCATTTATTTATATATTTAAACTTTATTGCATATTTCAAACAAGTAATTACTTTTATTTAATATTTTTTTAAAGCAAGCTTTTAACTAAAGACTCTATTCAAGATAAGTCAAGCGAGCTTTCTGGATTGCGTCGATTCATTACAGAGTTCCCAATGCCACCCTCCGGCTCCATCATCAGATCAGCTCCATGTTATATATTATAATATTGCATGTCACGAGATATACGTATGCGTGCACAATTTCAGCTCAATCGGGAACTGGGTCAAATTTAACTTACACGATTAGACAACAGGACAGGTAAAACTAAATAAAAGAATGTAAAAAATTACAACTGGCAGATCTAATCTAACGTCATATGACATTTTCTCCCGGTTAATTATCACTAGTCCAAACAAAAAAAAATACTTTGGTGCTATGATTTTTTTTAAAGACAAGAAATATTCATAACTAGCCGAAGCCCGCGACTTCGTTCGCGTGGACTTTATGTCTCTGGAAAATGCTCATCAGGCTGAACAACTTTTACTAAGGCGGCATTTTTATATCTCTTATAGTTTAGCTGGACCATTATGGTTCTGCATCAGGCGTTCCATTTTCCAAAATCATTTATACCCTATATGTTGCCCAGGCTTAATAGCTATATAACAAAAAAAGTTTCGTTCGAATCCGTCCAGTATTTCCGGAGATTAGCGTGTACAAACAGACAAACAGACAAACAGACAAACAGACAAACAGACAAACAGACAAACAGACAGACATTTTTTTTTAAATTCTTACTCTATTACTAAGTCTCCATCGCCCCCAATATTTTTTTTTTGGAAATATATTTAATGTACAGACACACTTTTTTTACTGTTTTATTGTATATGTATATAGATTAATTAATAATTTGCGTGTCATGCTCATAATAAAACTAACTTAATTCCATTTTATAAGGGTGGCTTTTAAAATAAAATAAAAAATAATAACATCATACGATTGGAAAGCAGTTCAGTATCTTTCAGCGTAGTACCGATATGATTTATAGGTTAAGACAAAATTAAATAACCAAATTCTCGTCACTGGCCTTAGTAAAATTACACATGATCTTTTCTTAAAGAAAAAGGTAGACTCAGTGGAAAAAAGGGGGCACAAATAAGGAAAATGATGGACATAGTAGGGAGCCTGGAGGCGACGGTCACAGATAAAATCAAGCTTAGTGAAGAAAAGAATTTGGAATAGGACTAAGGACAAGTAAACAGAAAGGTGCAAATTAATACGGTCGTTAATTTTTTTCCTGTTACCATCCCGTAGCCATTTGCTCCTAACAAAATATATCATTTCAAAACAAAAAATCTTTATTCAAAGATAAGTCATTAAATTATTATATATGTGACGTAAAAAAAAATATCATAGGTGTGACGTAATTAAAATGAAGAACAACATTTTAAAATATCAATAAATTCTTTTGTAAGCAAACCAATTTCACACGGAAAACACAATTTTTCCCTCAAATCAAGCGATCAGAACGGATTAAAAGAAACAAAAAACAGAGTCGTGAATATATCTAACCCTAAACTTGGAGCCTCACTTATAGCAGAAAACCATTACATTCGTTAAAGGTTTTTTTTTACTTGATGTTATAAAACTTATGTAAAAAGTGTTACGTCATACTTTACCTTTAGTTACTTGAGATATTCTAAACAGAAGTAAAACAGAGACAAATAAAAATAATAAAAATTTAGTACCTATTTTAATGTAAAAAAGGTAAAATGAAAGTTTCGGATATAAACAATCTTTGACAATTTTTTATCATTTTAATACCTACTTTTATTTAGAGGTAAATATAGAATGTCCCTTTAAGAGTTCCATACCCATTAGTAAAAACGGAACCCTATAACTATGACTCCGCTGTCTGTGTGTCTGTCTGATACCAGGCCGTAGGTATATTATGAACCGTGATAGCTAGACAGTTGAAATTTTCACACATGATGTATATCTGTTGCCGCTATAAAAAAAAACTGCTAGAAACAGAATAAAATAAATATTTAAGTGGGGCTTCCATACAACAAACGTGATTTTATTATAGATAATGTTACGGAACCCTTCTTGTGCGAGTCCAAATTCCACTTGGCCGGTTATTAAATTCATAAAATTATAAAATTTGCCTTTTAGACTCAAAAAATATTGTGAAAAGTATAGCATTTCACAAAGAATGATGTCACATTGTTTGTGAAATTCACAACTTATACGTTGAGTAATCCGCTTATAATGACACCACCACTTTAGGTTCAAATTACTTTGACCGCATCAATTTGCACGCACTTTTTGTTTTGTTACGTGTGTTAACTTTACAAAAGCCATGATTGAATGACCTACTTCTATTCATTTTTTAAATGAGTCAACGGGTTACTCATGTATAGAGTCAGCACTCAATTAAATAATGCCCCTCACTATGTAACTAAACTATGTATTTAACAATGTAGGTAACTCATTTAAATAATGTCTGTATTTTACGTTATTTTTAATAGAAATAGAAATAGAAAAATCTTTATTCAGCGATAAATTATACACTTACAATTTTTTTATGACTAAACGCTGAAAAATATACGAGCTTAAACATTAACTAAAACTATTAAAACGATTTTATCACTGAAAGTGATGTCCACTCAGCATAAGCTGCTGGTCGCCAATTAAGGCAAACAACAGCACTGGTCTTCCGTGGAACCACAATTTTACAAACAAGGTCGACAAATATATAATCAAACAATACTTCTATTTACATAAAGGTCTTTCGTATTTTTCTTTCGTTATTTATTTTATTTATTTATTAAACTCTATCTATATAAAGGGTTTTTCACACTTTTTGCTATAGTTGTAAGCCGTGCGGCGTGCGCGTGTTTCTCTGTCTGTCTCTCTCTCCTAATTAATCGAAAGGAACTTCGTTCCATCCTCTTCTTGACGCCTCTCAAGTTTTTATATCTTATATACCTCTGCATCATACTAAATGTATGTACGAGTAGGTTGTGTAGGTATACTTATTTTCAAAAGCCAAAACTACATAAACCTTATTTTTACAGCCCAAATATGTCCCCTGTTCTCCCAGTAAAATACCATTGCACCCTACTATAATATTCAATATTTTAAATAAAAAGGAGTATGAAATATTATAGGGTTATAGAAAATATTCAACAGACCCGGCAACATGATAAATTACGTAATTTGCCGCTGCCCGGAGCAAAAACCCGCAAATGGAGTGCCACTGTACCGCAGTCGGATATACATATTGCTTGTACTTTCCATTATATTTCGGCTTCGAATATTTCATTTCGGCCGAAACCAGTTTCTGTGTTAAAAGGTTTGATTTATTGCTTATTTATAGAACTCTATAAAAGGTTACCTTAAAGATATATTTTTTAAGTTTTTACCCAAAAGAGTAGCATAATAAATAAATATTCTGTTTAGTGTTAAGCCACAAAAAACAATTAAAAAATATAACCCAGAGAGATGAATAAGAGAAACGCAGGATAGTGTCAAAATAAACTTAATCAAGGCTATCACTAAGGCTATTTTAACTTTTCATCGATATAGGTAAGCCGATGATGAGTCTAATCTTTAAACATTATAAAATAGATATTCAATTTCAGACTCACGTGACTACTTCATGATCTTTAACAAAGCATCAAGAAGTCCACAAAACCTACCTCGGGAACAGTGTTCTTCGCCGATATGGCTAAGAATAGTAAACAGAAATTTGTACATGCAGCTGACCAATATAAAGGCTGTGGCTATTTATCCTTGTGACAAGGTGAAATCTAGCGAAGAGACACAAGGCCTCGTGCAAACGATTATAAAACCGGAAGAAATGAAGTTGCATGTGAAAGGTTTACGAAAAACTAAGTACGGCGGTGTTATTATCAGCACTGACACCAAGGCTGACATAGAGAAGCTTAAACATTTGCTGCAACTCACTTCTTCTTGCTTCACCGAGGAGCTGTATAAACGTAAACCAAGAATAGTTGTCATCGCAGTGCCCTCGGTTATGCAGAAACTAGTCTTCAATTGTTTATACGATAACAATCCATAAGGAATCTCTGTTGATACATTTTGACCTCTATTAAGCTTAGTCATATGTCGGGAAAGAAGGACTCTTATCCCAGTCATGAAAATAGGTACCTCCATCATCGAAGTAAGGGCCCAAGGCTATAATAACCAAGGACAGAATTCGTGAATTGGTCGTCCTGTCTTGTGAGCGATTTTACTTTAGTAACTAGGTGTTAGTAACGAATTGACACGCGGTCAATACGTGCACAGCTGACACCGTCACTTGCGGACATTGTAGGTTGTAGAGCGCTGGGTCACATAGTAAAGGAATATACGAAAACTCCTGAGCTGCCGAAATGTGCACGATACCTGCACTACAAAAAAACGTGCAGTCACAAAACTGGTGACTCCGATTGTCCAGATAAAATGACGTTTTTCACCAACAGCTCGCCACAAGCTGCCCTGTCGGCTTAATTATTATTATTTCATATAAAGCTTCAGATAATGATAATGAAGAAGCCTTTATATAGGTAACCATTCATATTTAGTTTAATGGAAATGACACACAAATTCAGCCAGCCTCAAAGTAAATTGGTAGCTTAAATCATTCGATAGATTCGGACACATCCAAGGCATAAGGCAGTCTGCCAAATATTGCTTTAAGTTATACCCTGGCCAGGATCTAGTCGAAGACCGCACTAGTTGTAGAATTTACTTTACCAGATTTTTTTAGCGAGTTAAAAAAAGGAGGAGCTAAGATAATAAAATTCGAGTGTATAAAATTGTTTAATGTATGTCAATAACTCTACGTTTTTTAACCGACTTAGATTTTTTTGTTTGTTTGTATGTGTACACATACATGTTAGTTGGTCTCAAGTGAGGATCTCATGACGGAATCTTCGAGAAATTAAGGAGACTTCTAATATATTCTATGCAATGCACAAGTAAAGTGAGTTTGAAGGTTCTTTTTAATAATTCGAGTATTAGGAAATGTGTTTTGGTGAAGTAAAACTGATGAAGAAGACGAGAATTAAAGTAGCTTTTTATTTGTTTAAAATTATATTTGTAAGAAAAGATAGAAACGTAATATTATTTCAAATATCCTTCAATATTGCAATACGAAAATGTTCCACTTAAACTTGCCAGTAGATCAGAGAACTACTCCGTTCCAAAGTAGATTATCAGCTTAAGGTAAAGCTCTTTGATTGATGTCGCTAGTACCGAGATCTCAGGCCGGTAAAATATTTTATTTCGACTAGGGAAAGTTTCAAAAGCTTTTATTTCGAAATACCTGGATTATTAGGGAAATGTGGAACGAATTTTTACGTTCTTTATTTTTAGAATTTTTTACGTAGATAAATGTCTTTTTAATAAATTAATGATTAATGTAAAAAAAAACTACATAGAATGCATAAAAAACACGTTAGTAACAATGGGAAGGTAAAACGAATAGATTTTACTTTATAAATGAAAACCATAGTATTACTGGTACTTAACTTTACCTAAATAGATTCTTATTTAACCCAGTAAATATTCATTTTAATCATGCAATAAATAGTTTTCCACCAAGCATGATCCCGCCATATGAACAAATTTTTTATGGAAAAGTGTTCTACATGATAATAAAAACTGCTTTTATATGTTTATTACACGGATAAATAAGATGTCAATCAGAACGAAAAGGGAACTTAATTTATTGTACAAAGTGTAAGGTAAAAGTAAATGAAATTTCTACGAAGCCTGAAAAGACCTGAATATCAAGAGCAGACCAAATCAATAACAACTTCAAACAGCCGAGCACTGGTAAACGTTGCATAAAAGGCGCGGAAGGAAGGTCTCGTGTAGGGAACATCACACACGCTCTACATGTGTACCTGTCATTGTGGTGACCTATTTCGTTCTCAGATGGATGAGTTAATATTGTTAGGTTATTTGCATGTCGTTTGTTTGTTACGCATCGTTATTTCCGCTTTTGAATATGCGTTAGTTATTAGTAGAATGAAAACGTACAGATCTTATTAATATACTCGTATAAGCATTGAATCGGAATTTACGCCTTTGGAATTATGGAAACTCTTAAATATACTCGTATAGTTGGCAAAATTTTTATTCCAATAATCATCAAGATCAAGCACACCTAAACCGAGTTTCCCAACAGGTGGGTCTTAAAATGAACACAGACAAAACGAAAGTAATGTCGAATGTCCGTCCATGTTGCGCCCCTACCTGTTTGTGTTGGGAGCTACACCCTCGAAGTTGTAGACCAGTATATCTATCTGGGTCAATTAATCCAGGCAGGAACTTCCAGCTTTGAGGAAGAGGTCTTTAGACGAATCCTACTCGGTTGGGCAGCGTTCGGGAAGCTACGCAGTGTCTTCTCGTCAAAAATACCTCAGTGTCTTAAGACTAAAGTTTACAACCAATGTGTGTTACCAGTGATGAATAAAATTATGGCTCTGAAACATGTTCCCTTTCTATGGGTCTCATAAGAAGGCTCAAGGTCGTGCAACGCGCTATGGAGCGGGCTATGCTCGGTGTTTCTCTACGTGATCTAATCAGAAATGAGGAAATTCGTAGGAGAACTAAACTCATTGACATAGCCCAGCGGATTAGCTCGTTGAAATGGCAGTGGGCGGGACACATAGCGCGACAAACTGATAGCCGATGGGGCAAAAAGGTTCTCGAACGGCGACCACGTACAGGCAAGCGAAGCGTAGGACACCTACCCACAAGGTGGTCTGACGACCTAACCAAGGTCACTGGAAGGCGCTGGATGCAAGCTGCCCTAGATCGGTTATTTTGGAAATCTTTGGGAGAGGCCTATGTCCAGCAGTGGACTTTATTCGACTGAAATGATGATGACTAATATTATGATGGCGAAAATGTATGAGTGTGTTTATCGTCAAGATAATGAAAATGTCATACTGAAACGAAGTCTACCTGGACTTAAATTTAAAAATAATTTACCTAGGAAGCTTTTACGTAAATCTTTATTTTTAAATCTTAATAAAACTAAGCTTTAACCGTCGAGGGAAATCGAGAAACACAAGAAAAGTAAATAAATTTTCCAACGCAAACGGTAATCTAAATCGGGATTGAGAAAAGTGCAGTCTGTCGCACTTTGACTGGAGATATATTTATGGAGAAACTCTAAAAATAAGTTACTACCTACTTTGTAATTGGTTACCTACTTTGTGATATCTTTATGAAGGTAGCACTTTTAAAACAACATTCAATTTATGGTTTAAAATGTAAAATACGCAGAGAATTCTCATAAGTTACAATAACATTATTAATAATGAGAAATTTTATTAAATCCATGTTACTTTGAAATCAGAATACTTGACGATATTTTAAATAGTAACCAACTTCAAAAAAGGTGAATTTTCTATGTACGACGAACTTTTGAGTTAGTCTTAATTATAGACATTTTATTAAAATCGATTGTGAAGTATGAGGGTGAAGTTTTTAGTTTAGAAAAAATATTTAATTGGTTTGTGTACAACATTAAATAAATGTAGTATATATAGCATAGACCTAGATTTTTTAACTGCTGCGTGTAAGACCACACTAGCCGACTGTGACAGATAATACGATAATGTCACTCTCGCAAGAGCAAGAGATAGCGATCAATTTGACAATGAGACAAGTTTTCATACAAAACTTTTAACCCATTAGCGGCCTGGCTCCAACATCGTCTAACTCGAAAATTGGATTTATCAAATTGTAAACTGTGTTCATTTGTAAGTTATCTTACCTTGGAAAGATGGTATCGTACTGCTTTACCGATAGTCCGTGTAGAAGATACAAATACAACCCCTTTTAGATCAAACGAAAGTATTTCGTTACTTGTCTTAGTTTACAATACGCTATTGGCTATATCGTCTCTCTTTTGAGTTTAGTTTCTCTTGTATTACTTCAAACATGTATCTCTTATAATAAATTGCAACCATTTGGAAAAAATATTAACGTTTGAAATATATGTTCTATAGAGAGAAAAAATTTTTAAAAACCTCCGTGTTGAAATCACGCTGCAAATGAAATATTTTTTTTTTCGTGCCTCTTTATCTGACTGGCTTTTGCAATATAAATAAATAATGAGATAGCAACTGTAAAAATCTGTTTTATCGTTTCTTATTATTTATATTATCTTGACGCTTTAATTATTACCTTGACCCATTTTTACAGCTTTTCCTAATGGATTCAGTGATTTGATTAAATTTTTGCTTGACTTCCTTCTGATAAGATCCAAAAATTTTCTATAACAATAAATATTTTCCAACTTTGTGATAAAAAAAATCGCTTTGATTAGCTTTTCATGTTATCGTAAGATAGTTTATTTGCTAAGCTTTGTTAGCTTAGCTTTCAATTAAGTACATTATCGAAAGGCTAAAGACTCAGACGTAGAAGGCCCTTTAGTAACTAGATATTTTCTATCCCCGAGGTCTTATTTGATCTAAGTATTTAAACAAGAAGGGCTTTATAAATATAAGACCTTGCTCTTGTATTTATTATTATTTTAGCAAACTGTGAGCAATAAAAAAATATACATATATTGCACCGAAATAATCATCATTAGGTAAACCTTGCTCTTGTATGTATTATTATTTTAGCAAACTGTGAGCAATAAAAATTAAATTTATTGCACCGTAATAATCATCTTTCTATCTCCACTGCAGGAGCACGACCCTCTGTACTACCAAAGCCATACTTAGCCCGAGCAGCCATAGGACTTTGTCTACACTCTTCTCACTGGCCAGACGGATTGGAGAGGTCTTATTGATCTTTATAAGCTTCGTTTAGCTTGTATTTCCTAAGTCGCCTTCTACGACATCCACGGGAAAACTTGGAGTTGTCCTATTCTACCGTGCTGAAAACCAAACACCGCACCGTAACAAAACACCAGAAAAAAAATGTTTTTGGTTAGAATTAACCTGGTCTAGTCGCTATTTAAACTTAAAGTTTCATCATCATCATATCAAACACAGGAAGTCCATTGCTGGAACTTAAAGGCCTTTTCAACGTTTTCCAAAAGAACCGATTGGAAACGGCCTGCATCCAGCGTTTTCCTGCAATCTTGGTAAGGTCGTCTGACCACCTACTTGGAGGATGTCGTGGCGGCCAGTACGTGGCCGCCATTTGAGAACCTTTCTGCCCTATCAGCCATCGGTTCTTCGTGCTATGTGCCCCTCCAACTGCCACTCCAATAAGCTTGTCCGCTGGGCTATATCAGTAATCTTCTACAAATCTCCTCAATTCTGATTCGACGTTCCATAAACAAGGAAAATCTTTACATCCTTAGAAAATGCCAGTACAAAAGAGACAAGTTGGAACAAAGCGGAAAAGATCAATATTAACGGCGGATTCAACTTGCTAATAGTCCATTATCATCCAAAACAGATTAAAATTTTCAATGGAAAATGAATGTCCATTATTCTTAAGAGTAGGAAGTTTTGAGCGCTTTCATGTCACGCGAGGAAAGAATTGTTCGAAACAAAAGGTTGTGCTAATTGATATTATAATTAAAAGGTACGCAACAAAATTAAATTATGATCAAAAACGTTTACTTGAGTACCGTTGCTCACTCTTTCTCTTCGCTCACACTTACTTAAATATCTGAAAGGCGCAAATTTGAAAGGAGGCTACTTTCAGATATTTGCGACCTCTTTCCTTTATTTACTCCCATGCTGGTCTGGGAGAAATAAATAAACTTAGAATGTACCAGCTGCTTCTCTTCCCACGCAGATCGTAAAAGTCGATCGAGGGAATGGGCAAAAATGCAAATCATGTTAACAGGCGATGCGGCTGGCAACCCATCACTGTATTGATTGCTTTTCCATCTTCTCGCCCACCATGACGCTAAAAGTGGCTTTTGGGTCTTGCGGCCCTGGGCTCTGCATAGAACCGCAAGACCCAAAATGCTCTGTCTGCCCCATTAGGGATAAAGACGTGATAGTATGTATGTATGTATGTTTCCTTTATCAACGAAGAAACAAACAGACGGACTGACATATCCAAGGATCTGCACTTGTAATTTGGATACATATCGTCATCAACATGGATGTTTGTAGGTAAACCTTTTTGTTCTTTGCTTTAAAAAAAAAGTATATTAAAAAAGCGCATTTTTGTCTTTGATTCAAGTAATCACAGAAGTTTTATATAAGGTTATAATGTATTGATATGTACTGAATTATTTGTATAAATTTGATTGCTTTTTCGTTTTCTATTATCAAGTTATTATTAATATTAAATTATAGTTTAGTCATATGTAAATTTATATCAAGTTTACTTATAAAATAAAAAGCTATAAGGACCACACAAACAAAGTTATGACTTATGACTGAAAATTTTATCAGAAGGTGTCCTTCGAAATAAAAATTCTTAGTATTTCTTGAATGAAAACGAAACTAAATAATGTTTAATATCTGTCCGTTAAACTCTGATTAGTTATATGAAGGTGTTCTGCTTTTCTTGGTACATGTAAGTGTTCTACTTTTCTTCATTTTCTGTTATGTATTTGCTAGTTTTTCTTATAGATGGAGATGAAAAGTAGAGTGTGCTACTCGGGTACAGTAATATTTTTATCTCGGGCGATATACATAAATCCCTCGCTTTATTTAGGATTCTGGCGTAGAATCCTTCGTTTTGCTCTGGAATAAGCGCTCTCGCGTTAAAAGTATTAACCTGTATTCCTTTTAGCACAATCAACTATTTTAAAAATAGGACAAAGGACAACTTTTATCTTTATTTTCGAGATATGTCACCAGACGTCATACAGATGTTATTTTCTTGAAGATCGTCTTTTATTTTTGACTGTTTAAATACCTACCTAATCAATTACTTAGTAAATTAAATTAAATTTTTTATATAAAGTTAAATCACATTTTATAACAATAATTTCCCAATTTTATTTGTTAACGGTGACAACTTTAAAAATATTCTGAATTCCATTCCTTAATTTTGTATTTGTAATTTCACTTTTGGCGCCTCCGCCTTGCCTCCTGGGATTTTAATTATAAGGCGTTGACCGTTTCAGTACTAATAGAACGTCCAACGAACCTCACAATAAATTTCACTCAAATATAGCTTGAGCGCCAAAGGGATCACTGAACAAGTAATTGTCGTATAATCTTCAAATAATCTGGCACAACTGACTATAAATTTAAACAGTGACAGGAATGCTGCAGAGGTAGAGACCACCAGAACCAGAACGGTCGCATTAGGCAGATTGCTGCTTAGAGTTGAAGCACATTTGCACAATAGTTTCCTTATCTTGTTTTAATTGCTTCTCGTGCTGTGTAGATCTTTTAAATCGATCTAACAATAATACTAGATATCATTGTAACTATGTAGGTAATTAACACATAAACGCAAACTCATGGACATGTACATCCTTCTAACTCTTACATATGGGGCTCAGACTTGGTCTTTGACAAAAGCTCAGAGGTCCGGGCTCGGGGTTTGCCAACGTGCCATGGAGCGCAGTATGCTTAATATCAAGAGAATAGATAGAGTCCGCAACACTACCCTGCGATCCATCACCAAAGTTGCAGACGTGAACGTCACCGCCGCTAAATTAAAATGGCCAAAACTGTAACTTTGTGGACCCCAACGAACGGACGTCGGCGTCCTGGAAAACCTAGGCGTAGATGGCGTGACGACTTAGAAACCTACTCAAAGGACTGGCAAGCAAAAGCAATAGACAGAGAGAAATGGAGAGCCGAGAGGGAGGCCTTTGCCCAACAATGGGATCTAAAGGGCTCTAAATAAAATAATATGTAGGTAATAGACTGGTAAGATCACGGAATAAGTCTACGGCTATTATCTACTTATGCTAGTGGTTCACCCTGACTTAGACCTCACGATTATTATTCTACAAGTTTATTTGCCATTTATTTTGAACCACTGAACCGATTTCCATCCAACAGAGTTAAGAACCACAAAACAAAGAAATATGCTTTCACGTAAAAAAACCGCATCGAAATAGATCCATCCGTTCGAGAGCTACTATGCCACAGACAAGTAGACAGGCAAACATTGACATCAAACTTATTACACTCCTGTTTTTAGTCGGGGGTTAATAATACGAGTATGTAAATTTACTCAACTAGTTTTAATGTCTCATTCATTCGGCTCAATACGTTTGCAGTAAAAAGATATTTCTCTTTTTTTTTCCATGCGGATAAAATCGAAACCTGAATCAAATATTGAAAAAGCAACGTATTTAAATATTACTAGGGAGGATTAAAAAGTGTGCGTACTATTTGTTTTATTCAACTGTAATTTTTATTTTAAGACATACATACTCATCGTCCATTTTGTATTTTACAGTCCTATGCAATCGACTTCAGACCGCAACAGCCATTTGCTGAATTTAGATGGGAGTGAGACTTGCTATTCACAGCACAACTAGATTTATTGCCTTTCTGCCTGTTGTCACTGATTCAGCAAACGACTTCACAATCACGAGAGCAGCTCAATAAAGGAAAGGAAGAGAATCAGAAATGTTGGTCGAACATTAGTAGTTGACTCAATATGACACTGTCAAATTTCATAGGAACGTTCAATACAATGCGATAACACCATTTGTACACATTTTATGTCTAATTCAGTTTAAATGAATAATAAAAATACAAATATATATATATACTCTTTTTTTATCGAGTTTGTTAAGCTGGAGAGCTAATACTGGCAAATGTTTTACGTTTTTTCCTTTGTTAAAGCCATACAGTCCACTACGTCAAACCACGAAACCAAGGAAACACGAACGGCTCACTGGCGCATGCGACAGCTAGTTGTGAGTTTTGCTAGTATGTCCCAACGGAGCCAGATTTATTGCATTTCCTCCTGCTGTTTTGCAAATAAATGACTTTGTACTTCACTATTCTAGTAATTCAAGATATAACTAATTAAAAAATATATTTTTTTAATCCTTTTTAGTGTTAGTAGAAAAAACGGGACAGAATCAATAATGCGGCTCCAAAGCCGGATATTTAATACGTTTTCTATGATAAAATAATAAATGAAATACATACTATGTTTTCGTTTTTAAAATTGTCACTCAGTGTATAGGTATAACTAGATATAAAGGCAACTTGAAAGCCTCTCATTTCAAAATATCAAATATATAAATCTTCATTGGAATAACAGGTTAACTCAGTAAGTTTTAACGAGATTTTTGTGGCGCGCGATGTGGCAGAACTGGGATACTCGTAAATTGACTTAGCAAAGTTACGAGTGCTTCAACCTGTCTTGTTGCAGGTTAATCCGCTTTCCAAAAACATAGACTGTACAGTAAATAGAAGGCAGAAGTCCAGTTTATTTTTTTGTTTGTCATTCAATAGGTTATTGCGTCCTGTTTCTATGGGTGTCGTTAGTAAGTGGCTACTGAAGTACTAAACACAAACATTTCGTGCGACAACTGCTTTTCCAAAAGGGAGTTGACGTTGGGCGGTGGTCAGTTCTAAACTATTCGCACAAAATTCATTCCCAAGAAAGGTCGAAGTCGGGCAGGTGAACATTGATCCGCCTGTTCCCCTTCCCGTTCCCGTAGCCGTTGCTATTTACACTTTCATTCCCGTTGCCGTTGCCGTTCCCGTTCCTGTTGCTGTTGCCGTTACCGTTACCATTGTCATTCCCGTAGCCGTTGCCATTTTTTTTTTAGTGCCAAATATGAAAAACTTCGCGCTCTTTCGTTTGCGTCTATTAAAACATCGCTAATCCGTTTCTTCTATCACAAAGTGTCACTGTTGTTTTTTTGAAGACTCGAGCATTGACCATAATTTTTTTGAAATTAAATAACTAAAATAACACCACGATTTTTGGATACAAAATGTTGTCAAAGGATTAGACTTTGGAATAGACCTGAAATTATGTAATTATCCTATCTCATTTTTGTGCTGTTCATGACTAAACTTTAGAAAACTTTAAAGTGCTCTCCTTTAAAGTTGTCAAAATTGTACTTAGTACATTGTAAACTATGGCATCAATATATAGTAGATACAAGATACACTAACTTTAGCCGTAATTTCGTCCGCGTAAAAGTCGAAAATGTTTCTAATAGGATTTTAACTGGGTTATTAAGGTTGTAATATAACTAATCTTGTAGATCCAAACAAACTTTGGACCCCGTTTCAAGAAAGGATTTTTCAAAACTCAAACCCTAGCGGTAAGCGTGTGATTTAAAAAAAATCCTTGCTTAGTGCACCCCTAAGCTTTATACGGAACCTATGTGCCTTTGGAGTGTCTAAACCGTAGCGGTTTGGCGTATACATCAGACAATCATTTTTGCTTTTTATATAGAAAGATGTAGATAGATTATATGTCAGTAGAGAAATTTTACACACTTTTGAACTAGTGTGATAGATAAATCATTAAAAACAAGCAATGGTTCATGAAAATTATCTGATATAATATCTTTTTTCGAAATTTTCTGTACAAACTCTAAGTTACAAGTGGCGGTTTAAACTCCGCTTTTTTAAAACCAGTGATTTAAGATTACTACCGCTTCAAAAGATGTCCATAAATTTCTTAAACTTTAAAATTCATTGATGAATTTTATTAAATGATGCTCAAAACATAATAACAATAGGAATTACGTGCTTATAAATGAAATAATAGTGTAAATAGTCTGTTTACCAGGCCCGTGTTCTATTTTCTTGGTTGCAAATAAGTAAAGACGCACCGCTACGAAATTGATAAATTGAATAGGATTTTTAAAGAAAATTAATTTCTAAATTGAGTTTGCTACGTTGAAGGTCCTATCAACAAACTACTTATGATTCAAAAATTGATGTTTTAGACTACTGGCCTAAAAAAGGAGTGTTGTGTTTACAAGAGTCATGAATGTTCCTCTTTATTTATTTCACCATGGCTTCAAAATTTGAAGTGTCTGAAAGTATGGAGGTGAGGTTCTCATCCAGCAGTGGGATTTAGTAAGTTTATAAAAGAAGCTTCAAAATTTCTAAACAAATTTTGATGTATTAATTTAAGAGGCACCGTTCTGAGGAATTAACCCATAAAGGAGTAAACGTACAAATCAATATGAACAAATTTTACAAAGAAAACTTCTGCAGCTCCGAACATAAGTTTTGTATGGAACTGGAGCTTTTGCTTTTCAGGTCCTATAGTAAAAGTTGTCCTTATTGATTATTACGTTGATTCCCATAAAGTATTCCCTTTCGGGATGATACCCCCTTTTCGTTACACGTTGTATAATGAGGAATTTAAAAAAAACTTGTATTTGTAACTTGTATTTTTGATGGAAAATAAAGTAAGTAGAAGTACTTCATGAGTTTTGCTGAAGTAGTAGTTATTTGTTAATAACAAAAAATGTATGAACATAATATAACATCAACATCTTTACTGACCTTACGCTGATTACCCGATTACACACGGCTGTCGCTAGTCCCTCGCAGCTGCAGCGACGGCTCCTACGGGTCGATAATTTGTTATAGCCTGAGTTTTATCCCACTGTTGGGCAAAGGCCATCTCTTCTATGTCAATACATTGGCAATCTAAATCCAAACGCGCGGTGCTACAGCGGCAGCAATTGGCTTGTCAGGTAATTTTTGGAAAAATCTAATTCGCAAATCATTTACGGAACCACCTCTAGGATAAGGTTTCTCTAATCAGATTTAAAAATACTTAAAAATAGACATTGCAAAAATCCCACTGACCTTAATTTCCAAGCAAGGTCAAGCTTATTTGATGAAGTAAATTTTCACGATGAGAAATTCTTTGAGTACATAAAAGTGGCAATATCCACTTTTAGTACTGTACTGTATTGTCACTGTCACCGTCATCTACCAAAAATACAACTTGACAACCAACATTACGATAGTAATTTTAACAGGAAACATTGAAGTTGACAGATATTATTGTTTTTTTAGTGCAGGAATAGGAAAAATGTAAACTTCGATTGCTGTACGTCGTCACTTCCAGTGTCAAGTTTAAATTTCCATTTAAAAAAACCTGATAAGACATGGATTTTTTTTATTTAAATTACTTTTTTTTAATTGGCTATATTTTCTATTAAACGCACCTACCACATTTAATATTCTTTAGTTGACAAGAAAATTACGTATCACTTCCTACTAATATTATAAACGCGAAAGTTTCTAAGTATAGATGGAGTTTGTTACTCTTTCACGTAAAAACTACTGAATGGATTTTAATGAAACTTTACAATAATATAGCTTATACATCATAATAACATATAGGCTACAGATTGCGTAGACAAAGTCGCGGGTACCAGCTAGCTTTTCATAAATAAAAGAAGGCCAACGACGTAAAGATTTTTGGAATATTTTTTACGGCGCGCCGTCTATACATGAATAGAGTGGGCGTTCTCTAAGTAAGACGTATTTGGCAACCTTGGTATTTCGCTCGTTTAAATAATAGTTTACTATTTATTTAACAATTAGGCTTGTGCCCGTACGTCCTTCTATTCTCTTACATGAGTGGGGTTTGTATGTCAACTGTTTGAATTACCCTCTTTCTTGTATATACCTACTATAATTATATAGTATATCTGACAATTGAGAAGAATGAGAAAATGTGTTTAAAAATTTAAGTAGATTACACTTACCTGCATTATTGTAGCTTATTTTCATTTTAAAAATTATTAAATACTGATTTAAAGAAAATGAACTAAAACCTATAGGTCTCTTTTTAACTCATACAGATTGTTAATAAAAGGGTGCTTAGACTCTCAATATACCACTTTTTTTAAGGAAATACATGCTCAAAACTTTTTGGAATTATTTTTCAGTCACTATGTTCAGCAACTGACTGGACAACATGCATGAAAATGTAATTTTCAAGTGCATGATCAATAGAAAAAAAAAGATAGCAAACAAGCTAAGCTGTTCCTTTCTCTCAAACCAGCAAGAAAAGTCATCATCATCTTCATTTATCTTAAGGTCTTTTTTTCTCCACTACAAGAGACTACATGCCCCTCTCTGTACAACCAGAGCAGCCAGAGGATTTGGCCTACACTCTCCACGCTGACCAGATGGATTATAGAGGTCTCGCTGATGTTTTAAACAAAGCCTAAAACATTTTTTAGGCTTTGTTTAAAACATCGTATAGTCATAAGTCGCTGTTCTATGACATCCACGGGAGGACTTGGAGTAGTCCTATTCTACTCTGGCGGAAACTACACGGCCTAAAAACAATAATTGGCCAAGTGCGTGTCGGGCCACGCGCAGTGTAGGATTCCGTAGTTCTGAATGCCAACTTTGAGTTTATGCCACTAAAAACGTTTAAAAACTAATTACGAGTATCTATTGAATTTGTATGAAATTTCTTTTTCCGAGTACATTTTATAAGTTGATCGCCTATAACTTTTTAATTTGTATACCCTACTTAGCTTTGATAGTTTTCCTTTAAACTACATTATATATACTATAGCTGTTTATTTTTTCACGTGGCCATATATAACCGTTTAGCAGATAGAGGGGACACTTGCCTCCAACAAAAATTTTCACTTTAAACCCAAATATTTCAGAAACGGATCCCTAAATCCAAAAATGGTGTTAATAAGCTCACAATTTTTTTGAAAGACCTATTCAACGACACCTCACACAATGTGCTTGTCGAGAAAAAAAATATTGACTACCTCTTTACTTGTATGGCAGCTAAGCTAAAAAAAAATTTTTTTCCAGATTTTATTTTACGACTTTTTTGCCATGATTAATATACATATCCATGCCAAATTACAGCTTTCTAGTACTTGTAGTTTCTGAGTAGGACCGCGGACAGACAGACAGACAGACAGACAGACATGGCGAAACTATAAGGGTTCCTTGTTTACTACGAAACCCTAAAAAAGGTAAATTTGGTTACTAAGCATTAAGTATTGGCAACTATTGGATAAAGAGTTAAATACGTATATTTAATAATAGTTAAATGCTTGATTTCTATAAAATTAATCTACTTAATAAAATGAACCGGTTAAATTGGTATAAACTGAAACGTTAGCAGGCGTATGTAGGTATATCTATCAGAATTAAGCTTGCGGGAATTAATTTCTGCTAACCAAGAAAAATACTTGTTGCAAGCCTACCCAACGTGACCAAGCTCTTAAATGAACTTTTTAAAGCGTGGGCCATATATATAGCGGATTTTTTTACAGAATTGTCATAAAAGTATACTATTTGGCCAGTTTTTTCTTTTATATTTCTAAACTGTAACAGGCGATGTTTCTGTTAGGAATCATAAGGAATGTAAACCTATTCTATCAATTTTTGCACTGAAAATTGCCTTCCTTTATTGAACTTAACAATGCATTGCGAATCTTGCGTGGAAATGTGTTAATTGTCAATCTTTGCTTCGCAATACTCTTACGTGCTATGACGTCACATACGTTTTCTTTGGTGGTCCAGCGGGAGCCTATTACTAGCGTTTTCGCAAGTAAAGCGACACCGGGCATGGTCCGCACTTAGATGGGTGACCACAGGTGGCATCAAAATTTCTCAAGCTCCTCCGTGCTTCGTAAGGGCCATCGGCAAAAGCCGTTGGTCTCGGCTGCCATCGTTATAGACCGTCGTGAGACAGGTTAGTTTTACTCTACTGATGGCTCGTCGTTGCGATAGTAATACTGCTCAGTACGAGAGGAACCGCAGTTTCGGACATTTGGTTCATGCACTCGGCCGAGCGGCCGGTGGTGCGAAGCTACCATCCGCAGGATTATGCCTGAACGCCTCTAAGGCCGAAGCCAGCCTAGCCGAATCCGGCAAGGATATGCTCACTGTGGAGCCCCGAAAGTCGGGAGGCTCTAAACAATGTGACTTTACTAGTCGCGCTTCACTTCGTGAGGTGCGACGTCGAAGCCCATTTGGATCACGGAGATCGGTGCGGTCGGTTTAACACGTGCGCCACGGCTCCGAAGGTCCGAATATACCTCAGTTCGATGTCGGGGCTCGGAATAGTCTGTAGACGACTTCCGTTCATTATTTAATCAACCTGCGTCAGATGCCTTTAGGTAGCCCTAAAAATCTGACACTAACACACACAAAAAAGAAAAACAAACTTTTTCTTTGCTCATGCCTTACGCTGCCTTGCTTCTCCGCAACAATGTATCAAAGATTTTGAACCCAAAAAGGCATAGATTTAGAAGGTACAAGATGGATATAGTGTATGGTAAAATATCAGAAACGAAATATTTTTGTGTGACCTTAAAATTGTTGTACTTGTACCTACTACACGAACTACTTATCAGTATACAATTTATATAATCGAAAGAGTTTCAATTGTATCTGCAAAAAGCAAACCCTGAACCCCCATAACTTTTAAACCGCTGAAACGATTTTCATCAAACATAACTAACTAAAAACCATCTCAAACAAGTCGGCTGAGACTGAAAGTTGGCCCGTTCGTTTAGGCGCTACGATGATACAGATACACAGACACGACAAACTATAACATCCCTCATTTTTGTCGGGAATTTAAAAGACCAGCTCCCTCCCTTAGTAATTCAAATAAAATGATTATTCGTTTCGCCTCTCGCTTCTCTGTTATTACTTACCTCAGAAAATTGTACACTTTATTCTGAAAAGTTAATTTAAGACGTTTTAACGTTTTGATTTTCCCTTGGGGGAATGAGAATTTGACACATTATTAGTAAAAATCTGGTCTCGTAATATGGCTTATCCGGCTTTATTAGATGTTGTTTTATATTTTTACGGCATGAAATTTGAGATGTATTTTACTTTCTATTCACATTTTTAATGAAAATGATTTATTATATAAATGTTTTATTTATAAATAAAATGTGCTTAAAATATTTCAGCTTGAAGTCAGTATATGATACTGAACAATTTTCCCCTAGGACCTTACACAGAAATCAAAAAAAGATCGGTCAACTTGTATGTTAGACTGAAATGATTTCTTAATATTTCGATTTACCTATGTTCCTTGGATAAAGTATCTCAGTATGAACTGAGTTCACCCTTAAAATAGTTTCAGTGTATTTTGTTAGGCCTTGTTTTCTGTATACTGTGTCCCTAAGAATAAGAATCCTGAATCAACGTCATATTTAAGTATACACATCTATACATATAATAAAACAGTAAAAAAAGTGTGTCTGTACATTAAATATATTTCCAAAAAAAATATTGGGGGCGATGGAGACGTAGTAATAGAGTAAGAATTAAAAAAAAAATGTCTGTCTGTTTGTCTGTATGTCTGTTTGTCTGTTTGTCTGTTTGTACACGCTAATCTCCGGAAATACTGGACGGATTCGAATGAAACTTTTTTTGTTATATAGCTATTAAGCCTGGGCAACATATAGGGTATAAATGATTTTGAAAAATGGAACGCCTGATGCAAAACCATAATGGTCCAGCTAAACTATAAGAGATATAAAAATGCCGCCTTAGTAAAAGTTGTTCAGCCTGATGAGCATTTTCCAGAGACATAAAGTCCACGCGAACGAAGTCGCGGGCTTCGGCTAGTACATATAATAAAACAGTAAAAAAAGTGTGTCTGTACATTAAACATATTTCCAAAAAAAATATTGGGGGCGATGGAGACGTAGTAATAGAGTAAGAATTTAGAAAAAGATGTCTGTCTGTTTGTCTGTATGTCTGTTTGTCTGTTTGTCTGTTTGTACACGCTAATCTCCGGAAATACTGGACGGATTCGAATGAAACTTTTTTTGTTATATAGCTATTAAGCCTGGGCAACATATAGGGTATAAATGATTTTGGAAAATGGAAGTCCTGATGCAAAACCATAATGGTCCAGCTAAACTATAAGAGATATAAAAATGCCGCCTTAGTAAAAGTTCTTCAGCCTGGTGAGCATTTTCCAGAGACATAAAGTCCACGCGAACGAAGTCGCGGGCTTCGGCTAGTAACATAATAATATACATGTGTTATGTAACAAGTTGCGTAATGTAAAAATTTCATAAACATGTTAAATGGTTCTCCACATAAAAAGTACTAGGTCTATGGTTACCTAGGTCATTAAGTGCTTTATATATCTAACACACTTTATAATGTTCTTGTTATAATACTTAAAATTACTAAACTGAGGCAAAGATAATATAATTACTAATGTAACAGATGCCCAACGCCATATAAACGATTGGAGGGTCCGTAAGTAGGCAAAACTGGGAGTTGTGGATAGGTACACTTAGATGGCAGTACACCCGACTAGCAAATTTTGCTAATGTAAAAAAATTGCAAAATGTATTTCAATATTTTTTTTTTAAGTGAAAACTTCTTTAGCGGCGTTGTGCATTTTTTTTGGAATGGGTAAAAAATATTAAACTCGCGTCAGGACACGTGGCCTGATCAAAAATTCGTAAGACGGCGCAGGGCGCTTGCGCGAATGTTCGTGTGTGTTTATGTTACAGCGTGCTACGCGCATCCATGAATGGTGACAGCTGATGGCTCGACCGTCTGTGTAGTGGCCATACTGCTGTGTATTTGAAAATGATTTTGTTGAAAATGAATTTGGTCATGCTTGTGACATTTGTGACAGACTGTGGTTCAGAAAAGATTTGAAATATTTTATACTGATAATTAAAGCAATTCGTGCAAAATTATTCCCTAACCATTCCAAAATATCAAAAATGCACAACGTTAATATTCAAGTTTTCACTTCTGCCGGCACTCCCAGAGTGCAACCCGTCTTTTTTTTTTTTTGGCTCTGGATCTAGGTCCTTCGAGTCTATTTCTTGGTCAGCTCGCGTATGTTACGTTTTTTTTGTGTATAGAGTTTTTTCTGTGTGTAGATTGCCTGTAATCCCACGGTAAGCCTAATGACCTTATTTTTTGGATTTTCCAAACTTTGTTTTGGCAGCGCAATTTTCACAGCGACGAAAGAAGATAGGTACCACGTTTACCCACGGTCATATAAAGCAGTATCCAAATATACCATTCTCATACTGTATAACCAACAGCAAACTCCTAAAACTATTGCAAACTAGTATTGGCCGAATCTACCACTCAATACAAATTGAATTCAATTTCGCTCAACAATTTAAGCGGTACGATATTGCTCTTTCGTATCAAGATGGCGTAACTTGCAAAGTTACTGAACTCACAAATTCAAATCCTGGATCTAATTTAATTGTGAAGGCACTCGACAAATTTGCTGCATAGAGTACATAATGTACAGAATCTACGTACCTACTTACATATTTTCCCTACTTTATACATAAGTATAGGTAGTTCTTTTGTTGAATTGGTGTGAACGCTGTCGGCGCACTAGAAAGGTCGCGCGTTTGAAAAAGCCACTGACATTCAAACTAATTGACGGAATTGACTTTTTGTGTCTGCGTATGCACCTACATATATGCACTTTAACTCCACTTATATTTACGCTGGCTCTATACAGTTATTTAACTTTAGCCCTTTTTAATAGACAGCTAGTGCCAATATAGAATACAATAAATAGACCTTATCCAAACTTTATGAAGTATTAGCACCAATCATTTTTATCCTTTTTGTGCTGTGTGGTTTCCGGCAGAATAGGGCGGCTCAAGTCCTCCCGTGGATGTCGTAGAAGGCGACTTAGAAAACAAAAGCTAATAAAGCTTATAAACATCAATGAGACCTAGTAGTAAACTTAGCTGTAAGTAAACTTTTGACGTCAACAATTGTACAACAAAACAATGACGATTATTAAGAGATATTATAAATATCATATGATAATAAAGATATATTTGAATTTGAATTTGAATTGACCTCTCCAACCCATCTGGCCAGCAAGGAGAGTGTAGGCCATGTCCTCTGGCTACTCTGGCCAAGTATGGCTCTGGTAGTAATCTTATCCTTAAACACATTATTTAACAAAAGCAATCACAGTCTATTAATTTCATTGTCTTTGGCCGACTAACTGTAGCAATGTCTGATAGTATTAATTTTATCAAGCTTTGGATTAATGTGCGGTTTGACTAGACCCTCAAAAGGGTTTATAGCTGGATTCAATGAATTGGCTATTAGCAATGCAATTACTTTTCATTAAGTTGTCCTTTATGTAATCAATAGCGTGTGATTTGTTTTAATTACCGTTATATTTGTTCTTGAATATTTGGTGTACGGAACATTTATTGGATATGTTTCATTTGTTTAGGTCTTTCGAAAATCAATTTTGCTGGATTATATTTCTGATTCTGTTTGATATATAAAAGTGTATATCCTTATGTTTAAAAACGAGACGATAATAATGTTAATTTCAAAGGGCTGGTCTGATAATGCAGCCAGAAGGTATCAAACCGTAGAAACTCAATAATGGCTTGGGATGTTTCCCTTCTCTTAACGACCAATTGAGTCTCACGACATTCAAGATCGATTGATTAAATTGATATGTTATTATATGCAAACAAAGCTCGTAAAAAAAAAGTTGTATCATCATTACGTATTTTTAGTCTTCACAGCAGGAGCACGACCCTCTCTGTACTACTAAAGCCATACTTGGCCAGCCAGACGATTTGGCCTACATTCTCCACGATGGCCAGACGTATTGGAGAGGTCCTATCGATTTTTATATGCTTTGTTTAGCTTGTATGTATTAAGTATACTTATTAAAAAATAATGAGAAAATTAAATCAAACATTATATTATAGTAAACGACTAAAATTAAATTAGTTAATAATTTTTATCAGAGCGGAAAGTGCTTACGTAATGTACTTAGCTAAAAGAGCTCATTTGTTTTGGAGGTAGACAAAAAGTAATCTCGAAAACAAACTAAAATATGGGGCTTTTCTTACATTTTCAAATGTAATTAATTACAGAATGTTAGTACGGAACGGGCCCGTTAATGAGGCTGTACTTTAATTTATTTTACTACGCAATTTGTATGTATTTCTTACGCCGGGGCTCAAGTCAGAGGATTGAGCGATTGTCTAATAAAAGCTTCTTTTGTCCATAAAATAAATAAATATAAAGAGACAAATCATATAGATTGAGTTAGCCCCAAAGCAGTAACTTATTAATCTGTGCCCAAAGTAAGTTCGAGACTTGTGTTACGGGATACTAACTCAACGATACTCTGTTTTATAGCAAACTAGCTGTGCCCGTGGGATTCGCTCCCCGTGGGAATTTTTTGATAAAAACTATCCTATATCCGTTCCCTGGGTATCAAACTATATCCATATCAGATTTCATCTAATTAAGTTCAGTGGTTGAAGCGTGAAGTGCAAACATCAGATATACAAACTCACTTGTGCATTTATAATATAAGTAGAATTAATAAGAAAGGAAGTAGTATAGAAATAAAGACATTTAAAGACACCAAGACCAATATATGTATTATAATTCAATCTAGTTTTATCCGACCTTGAATAGGTTTACTTTGTCTCTTCCCGAGGAAGTCGTAAGAGTCCACCATCTAAGCACACACGTCTTGTGCAGCAACTGCATTCCCGAGGATTGTTGACGTTGGGCAATGACTGGTTACGTCAGAAACTGGCAAATTACATAGAAAACAAACGTATTATATAACAATGCCACCTCCGACGGGCCTTAGCAGATGATCCAAGAACCGTTATAAGAAACTTTCTTGTCATGGTCATGGATGATACGCATGCCAATGGCCTTATAGGGATGCTCAAGACAGGTCTAAGTGAAGAAGTAAAAGACAGAAAACGGACCCCAGGCATCATTACAGCTGACGATGAAGGTCGCTTGTAACACCCACTTAAATCGTTATCAATGTACTCCCTAATTTTGTCGCTTCTTGTTTCTTACTTACAGCGACTTCTGAGACCATAAACAGCATAAATCGTTATGTCTACTTAAATAAGATTAAAGCATCCTTATTCTTATATCTTGCTCACTATGATGTTAACTTTGATAGAAATCTTGTAACAATGTTGCAATAAACTCCGTCCTTCATGTTCTTACTTACCTCTTTTCTTCATCATTTCATTCTAAATCTAATTTTTAAATTCCACTTTCCTTCCTTATCATTCTTCATTCTTCTTCCATCTCTTATACTATTATTAGTATGAGAGGTGGAAGAAGAAGGAGTTCGATGTTATCATAGAAGTACTTGTAATTTATGGTATACCTAATCAGTTTTGTTATAATAATAAATATTTTTTACCCTTGTCGATATCTTGCTCTACGATCTCTACTGTACACATTTCATGTGGGAACACCTATACTGAGCTAGGACAGGTGGAGTTCCTACAACCAAAGAAATCGCCTCAGCTTATCAATAACATCTCACTACGATGTTCAGCTTGGAATGACGGCTATTCTTCTACGCTCGTTTATGGCGCTGTTTCTCTTATAAATGTGTAACTAAAGGCTTTGAGAGTACCACATCACCACTGAGTACATACAAAACGAAATAGAATAAATTAGACAAAAATTTCACTAATTTCGGAACTGATTAATAATCATTATGATGTTAAGGATTATTCAGCGATTTATTACTGAAAATGTAAATCTTAAATGCTGAAAATTACGAGAAGTATTTTTAATTTTATTTAAGGAATGAAAAAACGGTATGAATTAAAATCATTAGAGACGTGTTTAGAGATAAAAACACATTAAGAGCGAAAGTTCAACTTTTTTTTACTGAATTATTTACGTTTATGAATAATTTCACATGAATTTACGTTTATGTATTACGTATGTGAGGATGACCCGTCAGTGTAACGAGATTGCGTTGACTAACCCAAAATTTGATGTTTTTGATCCTAAGCTGGGCTCATACATTAGGACACTCAAGGAAATCCTGTACTGTGCTACAGGAGAATAAGCATGTAAAGTAAACTAATTGTAATATTTCATTTTGATAAACTTGTTTTCTCTTAGTTTGTAAGATTCTCCTTTAATAATTGTTTTTTGTAGATACACACATGTTTTGGATTGCGACCAGTTTTTAATGTTTTTTCTGTGGATTTTTGTAATAGTTGTAATCTGTTTTGTGTGATAATAAAATAAAATAAAAAATAAATAATGTAAAAATCCTCAAAAAAACTTGGTCGCGTAAAAGCTGCACCGGCCCTCGTAATAGCTGCTTATTTATACCGGATATTTCAGCATCTTCACAGTGTCCTAATTGGCATTGTTTGGAAATAAAGCAGCTTGCGTAAACAGTCAGCGGAGACCAAAATTATGGGATCATTTACTCCTTGTTTAAATTTATTTTATAGGTAAGCTCAGGAAGATATTATAATATAGATTGTTTACACAAAAATGGACTTTTCTTTCAATACTATTAAACAAAAGATTACTAGTTTGATACCAGGAATGTGAGTATGTGAGTTAAGGGTTTTATAATAATGCATTCACATTAAAATCATATAGAGATAGAAATATACAAGAACAATTGAAAAAAAGACACATTATTTAGAACTATAAATATTACGCGCAGATTGTAAGAGCCGATCGAGGGAATGGGCGAGATTTGAATCATGGTAATAGGCGATGCGGCTAGCAACCCATCACCATTTTGATTCCTTTTCCATCTTAACGACAATCACCACGCTAAGCGTGGCCTTTTGGCCTAACGGCCCTGGGCTTTGTCTACCCCGTCAGGGATATAGACGTGAAAATGTATCTGTATCTGTATAAGTATTACATACAGAACGAATTCTCCTAAAGTTCCGCGTAATACGGTATTTTACTCAATTATTTTTATTATTCTTATGAATAAGTATAATCCGAAACAAAAACTTTTTTAATGTGTCCGAAAGTAAGTAAATTATAAGCCTTTAAAATCTAATAGAAAGGGAAATTATCAAGTAACAGAAAAAGGATGCACGTACAGCACACTTGACGTCACGCTATTAGTTCTCGCGCGTACGAAAGAGATAGTAAGATGTCTCCACCACGCTTCCAATTTGAAATGCTTATTATTACTTGATTACGTAACCAATTATCTTGCAGTTTTCAAAACAATATTTCTTTTCAGTGGTATTTTTTTGTTTTATATAAAATAATAACCAAAAACCACAGTAAAATAGCCTATAATAATAATAATAATATAGGACCGGGCTATGGACCCGTGGCTGAAAAGCGTACCAACATAATAATAATATTCTTTATTTCAGACCCTGGTCCATAGAAATTTAGTAAAAAAAAAAAAACTTATCCTAATGTTAGTAATTTCCAAGGCAAGACAAAAATATTTCATTAATTAGGTGTACACCTTTATGCACGAGCAGATCTGCCCAGTGCCTATTTGCATGATCTATTTAAAAACCTCTTTATACCACATTTTCATAAATACTTGATGTAGGTTGTGGACATGAAAACCCAGTTCAAAACTGAATTAAAAGCAATAAGTAGTTAACAGTTGGATCAAGTGGTTTAAGCGAACTTTAATTCGATTATAATTTATCAAAGGTCAGACGTGGTTCAACTTATATTGAACTTTAGTTCGAACTAGTTCAAGTGGATTAAGTGGTCCATGGAGCCGTTTTAAAAGTATTATTGAGTTTAGGTTCTATTCATGTAAACAAGATCAATAACGTAAACGTAAACGTTCAGAATATATGATATTATGAACTGATAGACGCGAAAAATATAAGGTCTAACAAAATATACTGAAACTATTTTAAGGGTGACTTCAGTCTATGTTACTGAACAACTTTCCCGAGGGAACATATATCGAAATATGAAAAATAATTTTGGACTTTATATCGGATCAGCTTATCGGTCAACTTGTATGGAAGGCCCAAAATTACTTTACATATTTAGATAATTTGTTCCTTGGGGAAAATTGACCAGTATCATGGACAGAATTCAGTCTTAAATAGTTATATATTTTGTTAGACCTTATATATGCGGAAACTTGTGATCAGAAATCTTTTAATCCCCGACAAAAAAGAGTAATTTTTATGCCAATTGTCTAATAATCAATCAAATGCGTGTCGCAGTGAAATAAAAGTGTAAGTCAAGGTAGGAAATACTCGTGTAGCATCCTTACTTAAAGCGGACATACTTTTTTAATTAAAATAAAAATACTTTCATGTATAGACAAGGCTATAATTTACAACTAGAACTATAATTTAGGTGATGCCTTTGTAGTTGATAATTATACTTAAATTATGAAAAGGTTTGGTTTTTACTGACAGAAACGAAATATAGAGTATATTTTTTGCGGAAAAGGCTTGCCCTTGAACTTTGGATTTGGGGTATAACAAAAAGGTTTTGTAGTTCGTAAATAAAGTTTCAAGCCGATTTCCCATAAGATCGCACGAATTGCTTTGTACCTTCATTTTCAAAGCCAATAAAAGATACGTAAATGTGTTCTAAAAGAAAATTACAAAGAAATGTTTCGCTTTTTAGGGTTCCGCAGTAAACAAGGAACCCTTTTTGTTTCACCACGTCTGTCTGTCCGTCAGCGGTTTCACTTAGATACTAAAATAACCAGAAAGTTGTTATTTTGTATGCATACCTCGCCAAAAAAGGGTTAAAATTAAATATTGAATTTTTTTTCTTACCTTAGATCCCGTACAAGTTAAATGGGAGTCAATTTTTTTTTGTGTACCCAATCGTGTGTAGTATTGTTAAATAGACCTTTAAAAAATATAGTGAGCTTGGAAATACCGTTTTGCGATTTAGGAATCCGTTTTTGAAATTATAAACCGCAAATAACCTTTCATTCAATAAACTCAAATATAGAAAAATAAAAAAAATCATACTACAAGACTTATTTTATGTTACTTGCGGTTACGGAACCCTTCATGGGTGAGTCCGAGTCGCACTTGGCCGCTTTTTTTTAAGCAAATTCTTGAATAATTATTTTTAAAGAAATTTACTGATACGAAGTGATTAATTAGTTTTTCTACTCCTGTACTGTTATTTGTCTTTTAAATGGTTCTGAACACTAATATATGAACATTGATAACATGATTGCAGAAAAAAGTATATACTCTGTGCCTCATAATAGCACATGTCGTTATTTCGCTAAAAAGATACGCCTAGCCATAGACCTAGAACTTTTTTTTATAGATTTACCATACTGCCAACATAAGAAAAAATGTTTTTTTTAACATGTTCACTAATTAGACGTCAATTAAAAAAAAAAACATAGATACCATATAGATAAGTACTTACATACATACATACATACTATCACGTCTTTATCCCTAATGGGGCAGACAGAGCATTTTGGGTATTGCGGTTCTATGCAGAGCCCAGGGCCGCAAGACCCAAAAGCCACTTTTAGCGTCATGGTGGGCGAGAAGATGGAAAAGCAATCAATACAGTGATGGGTTGCTAGCCGCATCGCCTGTTAACATGATTTGCATTTTTGCCCATTCCCTCGATCGGCTTTTACGATCTGCGCGGGAAGAGAAGCAGCTGGTACATTCTAAGTTTTTTTATTTCTCCCAGACCAGCATGGGACCAGATAAGTACTTGTAGTAAGTATATTCTAAATCTGATTTACCAAACATACATCAAACATTTTCATATTTTTCTTTGTTTGTTTTTTTATTTTATTTAGTAAACATAGTCGTAGAAAAAGTATTGTATGCAACGTTGTATAAGTACGTCAAAAAATGCTCGATGGCGTCTCCTTAAACCTGCGCCACTCGCATTTTTAGGGTTCCGTAGTAAACAAGGAACCCTTATAGTTTTGCCATGTCTGTCTGTCTGTCTGTCCGTCTACGGTCCTACTCAGAAACTATAAGTACTAGAAAGCAGTAATTTGGCATAGATATGTAAATTAATCATGGCAAAAAAGGTCGTAAAATAAAATCTGCAAAAATATTTGTTTTTAGGTTAGCTGCCATACAAGTAAAGTGGTACTCAATTTTTTTTTTTCGGCAACTAAATGGTCTGAGGTATCGTTGAATAGGTCTATCAAAAATATTATGAACTTGTGAACACCATTTTTCGATTTAGGGATCCGTTTCCGAAATATTTGGGTTTAAAGAGCAAATTTTTGTTGGAGGCAAGTGTCCCCCCCCTTCTATCTGCTAAACGGTTATATATATGGCCACGTGAAAAAATTCACAGCTATAGTATATATAATGTAGTTTAAAGGAAAACTATCAGAGCTAAGTAGGGTATACAAATTAAAAAGTTTTAGGCGATCAACTTATAAATGTACTTGGAAAAAAAATTAAACAAATTCAATAGATAATTCGTTTTTAAATGTTTTTAGTGGCATAAACTTAAAGTTGGCATTCGTAACTACGGAACCCTACATTGCGCGTGGCCCGACACGCACATGGCCAATTATTTGACTGTTCTTATACAACTGTTGCATAAAATACTATTATTTTTATCGAAGTACGTAACTAATTTCGGTATTTTATTGTCTAACTAGGACCCATCGCCCCAATTTTTTTTAAAATATATTCAATGTACAGACACCGTTGTTTTACTGTTTTATTATACGCATAGATATTTTATTAAAGATGACCAGATTTAAAATGAAATAACGCAGAAAATGTATAATACTAATACAAATAATTTTTAATAAAAGAGTATTAGTTTATGAGCCTTTTATTAAGAAGGTAAGTACTTAACTTTAACTTAACCTGAGAAAAGGGACGAGAAAATTTCAACACAATTTATAAAATGCGTGAAATCCCTTTTGCGGATTTGCGTAAAATAAAATAAAGGAAATGAAAAGGAAGATAAATGTGTCCTTCTTTAAGGATTTTGCAAATATTTGCTATTCCTTTCTATATTTATTTTCTTAATAAAAACCTGCATTGTATATTTACATTTTATTATTTATCTCTTTTTCTTGCGGCGTCATCCGCTGTTTTCATACTTTTAATTTATTCTAAGACGCAAAGTATCATGTATTTTCTCCGGGCATGTTAAATATATGGCTTGTATACAACATTTAAGGGACATGTTATGCGTAATTCTTCGTACCACGGGCTATATTTACTCGACTATGGACTCGCACACGAAGGGTTCCATACCATTATCTATAAAAATCACGTTTGTTGTATAGGAGCCCCTTAAATAGGTATTTTATTCTGTTTTTAGTATTTGTTGTTACAGCGGCAACCGTTCTTCTTGCGTTAGCTGCTTACTGTCTGAACATATTGCTATTTCCTATATATGAGCATACATATACATACATACTATCACGCAGACAGAGCCTAGGGCCGCAAGACTCAAAGCAACTTTTAGCGTTAAAGTGGGAGAGAAGGTGGAAAAAGTAATCAAATTAGTGATGCTAGCCGCATCGCGTATTAAAATGATTAGCATTTTCGCCCAGTCCCTCGATCGGATTCTACGATCTGCGCGGGAAGAGAAGCAGCTGGTACATTCTAAGTTTTCCTTTTCTCCCAGACCAGCATGTAAGATAGTTATATGAGCAAGCATTGAGCAATGGGATGTTTAGTCGTCAAAATCTTATTAGCATAGTTATTGTGTTTTGCATGCAAGTGTCTGATTATAAACAAAAATGTATTTTTACCCGACTACAATGAATACAAAAGGAAAGTTATGTGATTCAGCGCTATGTGTGTATGATGAATGTATGTATGTCTGTTCATCTGTTCCCTCGTGTCTTCTATGAGATCCATGGTACCTTAACAAATGAGGTGTCGTTGAAAGTCTCTTGGCTGTCCGCTGATTATAGGCTATATAACGTCACAATAAATCTAATATGGCGCCATCTAAAGGCCAAAAAGTAAGTAACTGAGAAATAAAATAAATCAAATTAAAAAGTTCAATTAGTTATAATAATCAGACATTTTATTGAAATAAATAAAAACAGAAACAGATAAATAATATTAAACTAAACTATAGAATAAAACTATACTAAATTATAATTTGAAAAATTCATCTTGCCCGTGTGGCATGGTAGAAAGAAAGCTGGCTGCGTTCCTTTGCTGGATAGCAATGCTGATCCGTTAAGCGAAAAAGCAGTCCTCTTGTCACCTGTGGCGGCTATCATTCGCAAGGAAATCTCCTTGAAGTCTTCTCGCGCTAGGTCCAAATGTTTCAACACCAAATCGCACAAATATATTATCTCCACTGAGAGATAAATATTTGCATCGTTTGGCAGCTTCAGCGCCTTCAGCAGCCGCCCCGGCCCTCAAGGCCGCTTTGAGATGGGAAGGCGCCAGTGTGTCAACACATGTTGCGTCCCACACTATTCTTTCCGCGTTCCCAAGGTATCAGCGACCTTCTCATCTGGCCTCTTGCCATCATTACAAAAATATATACATTACTTAACTCTTTAAGATGCGACAAAACCCAGACACAATAGTAAAACAATGGAAGCCGGGTGGTAACTTATAGGTGTTTCTTCCTACTGCGCTTGCATTCACTGGATAGAGGGACTTTTTAGCAAAAATCTTTTCTTAGTCGGGTTGTTTAGTTTTTTAAACTATAGGTAAGTATATTTTGTGTCTAAACATAGTTGATTCTAACTTCTAACCCCGCCAGACAACTTGTACCGTGGAAAAGAAATAGTGATTTACAACTTCTGCGTAAGTAAACTTTTATTATCTCATGCTATTCAGTTATTTTTATACAGAACTTGAACTTTGTTGATGTATTTTCTACCAAATACCAATAAAACAACATAATGTATACAAAACAAATTTATTTCGTTGATTTTCCCTATTTACAAAATTTTGTGACTAACATATTTCTTATCAAATGGTAATTACAACGTTTTCGATAATGTTCATGTGGCTATTTTAAAGTAATTTAATTCATAAGGTTCATTATTTCATTAAGTAATTTTAAAAAAGGTTCTTGGTCACTTGGCTATTATATTTTACAATATTATTCAACTTTAACTAATTAGGCCAGTAAAATGGTGTATAATACTTGCGATGCGCTTTGTAAAACTGCATTTTGGCATGTTAGTTGCTCTTCTTAGAGAAGGGTGAAACTATGCTTTGCAAAGAAAAACATTGTATTACTCGAGTAATATAAGAAAACTACAACATTTTTTTACTTTTTTCTGAAAACAATGTATATCTTACTAGCTGTACCCGCAGGCTTCGCTCCCCGTAGGAATTCCGGGATAAATTGTACCCTATATCCTTCCTCGAGTCTCAAACTATATCCGTACCAAATTTCATCTAAATCGGTTCAGTTGTTTAAGCGTGAAGAGGTAACAAATAAACAAATATAAAAACTCACTTTCGCATTTATAATATTAGTAGGAAAGTAGGAATAGGAATTTTGTTATTAAAGTGACAGAAATATAATAAAAAGAAACTTTGTCACTGCGTCGTATAGTCAACGTGTGACGTCATTATAATCATCATCAGGTCTTTTTGTATCCACTGCAGGAGCACGACCCTCTCTGTACTACCAGAGCCATGCTTGACCTGAGCAGCTAGAAGACGACATGAATAAATTGCATTGTATTTTTTTACATACCTATGTATTTTGTGTAAAGAATTGCAAGATCAATAAACGCTCAAAACATGGGTCCAAATAGCATACCAAAAAGGAGCTTAACATAGCTGTTTTTTGACATAAGTAAATTTTGAGTAAGAGTTGCGGGCCCACAATTGGTCCTCACTTAAATCTTTTGAAAGTTGACATTTATATTATATATATTGTTTCATCACACTCATGTTTTACTACATGTCTATGACGAAAACTTAACTGATTAAGGATAATGTACACCACTTTAAGCAAAAATTAATATATACGGACAAATCACTCAGATTGAGCAAGCCCCAAAGTAAGTTCGAGACTTGTGTTACAGGATACTAACTCAATGATACTACATTTCATAACAAATACATACATAGATAAACATCCAAGACCCAGTTCAATCTGAAAAGATAATTTATTTCTATCTTGACCTGTTCGGGGTTCGAACCCGGGACCTCTGGTGTGACAGCGTGGCATAATGACCACTAGGCCGTTCATACAAAAGTCAAGCCGCAACCTGCATTTGACTTAAATCATGAATATTTATCATTATTTAAATTATTCGGTTATTTAAAAAGAAAACTTGCATTAACGAGCACGAGTGGAATTATTCATTCAACAGCGGTGTAATTTTCAATAATAAGCCCCTGAATATTTCGACAACCGCTTCCAATTTCACTTCAACCTTTGTGTCAAAACTCAACATAAAATATCTGATTCCTCGCTGTAATTGTAAAACGAGGAATGATACTTTTACATTACAAAAGAAAAGAAAAAACTATTGACAGAATAATAAAATATTATCTTATTTTCTTTTCCTTTCGAAGTTGGGTTACTGAACCGTGATAAGTGATAAGAAATACAAGTTCTGTTGTTTGAAGAGTAATGTTTACCTAACTTATAAAGTATACCTACTTGGCAAAAGTACAAAGTCTTTTAAAAAAAATAATTAAGTTTTAACTTGTTAAAATTATTCAGTATCTTTAGAAAAGTAATTTCCCATGTAGTGACTCCGGAACTTGTATGATTAAAATGAGTTTGTACCAATAAATAAAATCAAAACATTAATTGACAAGTAACAGTTGGCATTTACTTTTTTTGACTTTATTTTGCCGTATTAGAACTTCAAAACTTTATTCTTAAATAAGAATTATACATAAAATGTACTCAAACATATCAGTGCCATTTATTATATAGGTAATTTGAGCGGTGCAAGAAATTTACATTTTATTTATTCTGACATGTTATTTATAATTAATTATTACAGATGGTCGATATTTACCTACCTACATACTTTAAAATCTAACTGTGACTAAAATATAAAAATAATCAACGTGATTTTATATTTATAGACAATGATTGGAAAAATCATTATTTCATTTTTTATTTTAAAATTTGTGTATTTTAATACCTACGTACTTATATGTTAATATGTACAAAACATGTATAGTCTTAATCTGATACGGTTGGCGTAAGTAAGAAAAAAATTGCTACAAAAACAATGGTGAAATAAAAATAATGTAACGAAGACTTATACTTCGGATATATTTTTTAGGGTTTAATAAATAAATATTTATAGACATGTCACACTGATTGAGCTAACTCCAAAATAAGTTTAAACTTGTATTACGGGATACTAACTCAACTATACTATATTTTATAATAGATACATATATCAATAAACACCCAAGACCCAGGACAATTATAAAAGGCAATTATCCAACTTGCCCTGTCTGGGGATCGAACCCAAGATTTAAGAGAAAATAACTTACTAAATAATTCATCAATATTTGTGTGTTTTTAAATACAATGCAAGACCTCAACGATGCTAATGATCAAAGTCGCCATAGCCAAGCACTAATAAAACTTATAATAAATTATTTAAATTTTCACATAGCCAATCGACTCGATCGACGAAAGAAGGAGATAATAAAATGAAAAACAGATTGCTACACTATATTGACAAAAGTTTTTTTATCTTACAAAAAAAAAATTGATTGAGCTTATTCTATACGTTTTAAATTATTTATGAAATAACATCGAAACTGTAATCGTTAAACTAGTGTGAGCGTTTATACCAAACCATAGTCCTTTTTTTTATGCGCAATGCATATCGTGTAGGTACTTTATAATAATTTTTAACACCCGACAAAATAGATAACCCCCCACAAAATGCTATAAGTTTGACTCTAATGTCTGTCGGTCTGTCGCATCGTAGCGCTCGAAAGGACCGATTTCAATGCAGTTTCTTTATAAGTGAAAGCAAAATCCTTTGCAATGGTGTTAAGCTATGATAAATGAAAATCGGTTCAGCAGTTTTAAAGTCAGGATATTCCCTAGTAAATAATAAATGGTGCTACGGATATTAAAATGTATCGGTAGTTCCGCTACTCACCACTAGGTGGCGTTCTCGACAGTTAGTTTTTTTCAATTTGCCTAGCAAATAAACTTGTTATTTTTGACTTTATAAATTCAAAACTTTTACAAATCTAATCTATAATATGCATATTGACACAGTTCTTTGAACATCCAAATACTCATATTCAAGTACCGAATTGTAAATCATTTACTATCCTAAACACGTAGAGAGTTAGTAAACAAGATAACATTGGCGCCGTTTTGTCCAGTGTCGATTTAGCGCAGCCCTGCTGCATAGCTGCTGGGTGCTCCCCTGTAACAAATATTTTATATTAGCAAACAAATATTTATTTATTTTCACACTTTATTAATAGAATTGAACAGTACATAACTGCGAGACACAATGACATATCCGCGGCATGCTTCGTCAAAGATGTATATGCAACATGCTTCGCATCTCAAGGATGCCGTCAGAACGGCAGGTTCTGCTGCGGAGAATGTCAACAAATGAAACGGTCAAGCAAAAGCGCGCTAAATATTCTTGACTGAAACCAGCTTAGAATTTTGTACCTTTGAAACCTGCTTGGGGAAAAGAGGCAAGGGCTTGTATTAGAGAATTAGGCCAACGCATCTCTGATCATACAGATGACTTTCTCTCCGTATCTTATCTGGCTCAATGATATCCCATAGCCATTCAACGTAAACATGCAGCCAGTATTATGAGAAGATGGGTCAGGAACGATGCGGAGTGGTTTCTTAGATTAAGAATTTTGACGAAGCATGTTGCGAATAATTTTGTTTATATTTTTGACGAAGCATGTAGCGGATGTATTATTTTATCTCGTTGTTATGTACTGTTAAATCGTTTCATGAAATTGTAAAATACTTAGGTAAAGTAAAAAATATACTTTTAACAAATAACGGACTAAAGGCTAAAAGCATTTTCTTTCAGTCAACCATAAAAAAAATTGTTCAACGCGAATGTATAAGACGACCGACCCAAGAAACGCTAACGAAATTATATAGTAATATGACTCGCTAGGTATATATTATAGCTACTTCTGTGTAGTACAGAAACACCAAACACCATGCAAAATAGAGAAGGAAAAGTTGAAAAGCGGACGCTGGGCCCTGGAGCTACATAGTTAAGTATGCATTCCAAAAATGTCCTCAGATGACTTAAATAATTTGAACATTTTGTGAATAAATTCCTACCTATCTGGGTACAAAATTACTGCACTTTACAAATCACTAAGAAATACAACGTTATTTCGCCTAAATATAAAATGCCTTGGCTCCTTCATTCTTACTGTAAATTATTTTCATTAAAATGACACTAAAGTGAAACCGCGCACTCGTAACCAATAGGAGCGCGTTATATGCTCCTAAAATTGCATAACAATGGAAAATATATCTAAAGGAAATAAATGAATAGTACAAATTTATTGCAAAGCATTTTAATGCCGATGCTAGTTCACTGACACTGTGAAAGATGATATAATTACTGACGTAATAAATACCCAATGCCATATACCATTGGAGTAAGTAAGCAAAACTTGTAGTTGCGGGTAGGCACACAGTTGCCAGCACACACGACTACCAAAAAAGTGTTGAATATGCTTCAAAAATAGTTATTTCATTTCATTTAAGTCATATGTAATTAGTTAGAATGATAATTTATTTAATTAATAGTAATAAAATATTTTAATGTTTTAATTATTACCTGCTAGCTGGGCACCACGGTGCCGCGCTTAAAGTAGCCTATATCCAGGGTGTCAGCTTCCTTCATACCAAATTTTATCAAAATTTCAGTCCAGCCGTTTGTGCGTGAAGTTGTAACAAACATACACACATACTCGCAAACTTTCGCTTTTGTATTATTAGTGTGATGTGACACAGCCATATAGTGACAGACAGACAAGAAAGAGAAATAATAACATCATCACACTAATATATCATACTAATAATCACACTTATCACACTAAATAAATGCAAAAGTTTGTGAATATGTATGTGTGTGTGTATGTATGTGTGTGTGTATGTATGTGTGTGTGTATGTATGTTAATATTTATTACTTCTTCATGCGCACACGTCAAGACCAATTATGATAAAATTTGTTATACAGGAAGCTGTCACCATTGATTAACCCCTTGTATGCCGAAATATCAGACACAATAATTAAACAATCCATTCTCGCGTAGATCTACGCAACGGTATACCGAATGAGATTTTTCCATCGGTAACACCGCGGGGCGCAGCTAGTTATGTTTATTTATTTAAACTTTATTTACCAAAACAATATGGTACAAAAGGCGGACTTAATGCTAATAGCATTCTCTACCAGTCAACCTTCGGGATAAAAAGAGAAAAACTGGTGGTAGGCGTACAAATAAATAATTATAGCTATAGTAATAAAAACACTCGTAGTTACAACATATTAAATACAAATACTTAAATGTTTATACATAGATATGATAGAATAAACAATACATATATACAGTAATAATATATATATATATATATATATATATATATATATATATATATATATACTAATTATACTATTAATACATACTTATTTTATTATGTCCAAATACCATAAAGGATCCATGACAACACCTGATACCAGTGTAGATCTTAATTAGTAAGGAATTAAAATATTAATATGTTTATAAGGCGATGGGTAGACACGACTAACTTATTCCATTAAAAGTGCACTACAAGCCAAACTTACCCGACAAAACGTGCACTCGTGTGACCGCAGGCGGTGCATTGTTTGGCCCGCAAGTGTAAAGCCCGGCGTCAGCCCCCCGCGTCCTCTGGACCAGTAGCCGGCTAGTGCTCTTCATGCCCTTTTCAGTCACCAGCGATATGCCGCCTCGGGCCGAGTCAAAATTTATGACCTGTGTACAAAGAAAAAAAAATCTAGTCTGGTGTCTAGTTGCTTTTTCTCTAGTATGGAAGTATTGACGGAGAGAGCGCAAAGCGTTTCCGTTTCTAAAATGCTTTTGTTAGTATGTCTTTCTGACCCGCTGTCCGGATATTGTCCTGAAAAATCGTATTTCTTTACCGGTTCTTGTGAAACTTTGTGAGCAGATTTGATAAAATTATACAGATTTTTAACATAGGATGCGAGATCAGCTCACATTGACTCACTAGTCTTTTTTCTTTTTTTTCCCTTAAAATAGCATTGTTTGAAATAAAATTATTTCACATATTATATTCTTCACACATATTGTTTCAACCCTTTACAATCCGCCTTTCATGTTTAAATTATAGAACTCGAGGAATAATGAAAGGCGACAAATCCGGAAATAGCTGGATTAGATCGGTTCAGGTCGGATTATGGTCTTAAAGGTGTAGGTTTAAAGCCTGGCACGGGTGCGGTCTTACTGTGATTACCTGACAAATTGCCTAGACAAAGTCTTATTGATCTGAGGATTAAACTGGTACTAGACTTAGTTTACATTTTGTTGTACTGGATTTTATTTCTTCAAACTTTATTGCACAAAAAAGTGTACAAATGGCGGACTTAACACCATTTTATGGCGTTCTTTGCCAGTTAACCATTGGACTAAGTAGAAAATAATTTGAGTAGTACGATATAGAATGTCTGCAAGACAATATAGAAAAATATAAATTTAAAAAACTACTGCGTACTAGAGAGGAGGCCCTTTCCTAGCAGTGGGACGGTAGAGGCTATTAAAATCAGGAAATCATCAGTTTATTAAATTGATATGAAAAAAGAAAACGAATCGAAATAAATTAAGCTTAATAAGGAAGTAGTCAGAAAAAAAACAATGTAAAAAAATAGTAAAACTTTTGAACTACCTTCTAGGCACCTAGTTATCCTACAAACAAAAATACAGGAATAAAAAGACTTTCTTTAATTTTTTTATATCTAAATGTCTTTATCTGTCATGTTTAATTTGAGTAAAGCTCTTTGGCATTTTGTTAAGTCTTAAAAATCCTTAAATTATATACACATTCATTACTTTCTAATATCCCATAATATAGATAGAATTAGCGCTAAAATAAATCAGTGATCCCCAAATAGCCACCAAATAGTTGAACAGGATTGCTCTACAACCGCGAACGTGGTAACTTGATTAATATTTCAGGGTATAAGTTCCGTCTAGTGTGTTGTTATATCTATTCTAGAGAATACAATGCTCTCGGGTCTCCTGTCATAAACGCTTGTATTTTGTTAGACATCATTTCATCGTATTCAAGTCTTACTTACATATTTAAGTTTTTACGAAAACATTACAAATTTTGTACAAGCTTTTATTGTAAGGCCAAAATATTTATTAAGACAAAAAAATAACCTCGAAACTGAATAAAGTTACGAGGTTTTCTTACTGAATTCCATCGACTACCTTCCATCGTCGGGATAAGACCCTAGGTATCGTCTACTATAAAGTTCGTCAAGATGAATCAAACAAGTCCTAGTCAGTGAGGTTATGTTGTTTTATAAATAAGTTCTGTCGAATATCTTCCGACTCCATCATCAGAACAGCTCAAACATTATCTTATATTATCATCTGACTTGTTAGTCAGAAGATAATACGTATGTACGCAAAATTTCAGCTAAATCGATTGAGGATAACTGGTTCAAAATTGAGTTGTAAGATTTGACCTAAACAAACATTCATACGTACATACAAGATACATATCAAGTTAAACAAAAGCTTGTAAAAAAGGTTCTTTCTAACGACCTTTAGTAAGTGAAAACAACATTTCTAATATATTTGTTTTCCTTTTCAAATAAGTTGTAATCAAAACATCAGAATAATAAATACAAATTAATCTATATCTATCTATACATAAAATCTATACATATAATAAAACAGTAAAAAAAGTGTACATTAAATATATTTCCAAAAAAAATATTGGAGGCGATGGAGACATAGTAATAGAGTAAGAATTTAAAAAAAAAACTGTCTTTTTGTCTGTATGTCTGTTTGTCTGTTTGTACACGCTAATCTCCGGAAATACTGGACGGATTCGAATGCAACTTTTTTTGTTTTATAGCTATTTAGCCTGGGCAACATATAGGGTATAAATGATTTTGGAAAATGAAACGCCTGATGCAGAACCATAATGGTCCAGCTAAACTATAAGAGATATAAAAATGTCGCCTTAGTAAAAGTTGTTCAGCCTGATGAGCATTTTCCAGAGACATCAAGTGCACGCGAACGAAGTCGCGGGCTTCAGCTAGTATTAAATAATCTATACATATAATAAAACAGTAAAAAAAGTGTGTCTGTACATTAAATATATTTCCAAAAAAAATATTGGGGGCGATGGAGACATAGTAATAGAGTAAGAATTAAAAAAAAATGTCTGTCTGTTTGTCTGTTTGTCTGTTTGTCTGTTTGTCTGTTTGTCTGTTTGTCTGATGTCTGTTTGTCTGTTTGTACACGCTAATTTCCGGAAATACTGGACGGATTCGAATGCAACTTTTTTTGTTATATAGCTATTAAGCCTGGGCAACATATAGGGTATAAATGATTTTGGAAAATGGAACGCCTGATGCAGAACCATAATGGTCCCGCTAAAGTATAAGAGATATAAAAATGTCGCCTTAGTAAAAGTTGTTCAGCCTGATGAGCATTTTCCAGAGACGTAAAGTGCACGCGAACGAAGTCGCGGGCTTCAGCTAGTATTATATAAATACTGAATACGTTAGAAAATGTTTCTTTATTTTGCCTAGATGAATTGTAATACAAACCTGGTCACCATGAGTCCACGTGATTGAAGTAGGTGGCTCTGGCGTGTGGAGGACTGTACACGTGAGGTTGATGGTGGAGCCAGCTTGAAGAAACAGCTCCGGCCCACTGGATATGACTGTCTCTGGTTCTACAACAAAAAAATCAAAGGAAAATAAAAATAATCGGCCAAGTGCGAATCGGACTTTCCCTTAAATATTTATTTTATTTTGTTTCTAGTATTTGTTGTTATAGCGGCAACAGAAATACATAATTTGTAAAAATTTCAACTGTCTAGCTATCGCGGTTCTTGAAATACAGCCTGGTGACAGACAGACGGACAGACGGACGGACAAACAGACGGATAGACGGATGGACGGACGGACGGACAGACAGCGAAGTAATAGGGTCCCGTTTTTACCTTTTGGGTACGGAACCCTAAAAAGATTGGAAACATTCAAAAGTACACGCCAAATAACGATCATTAATAAAAAAATATCATGGGGCTCACGGCCAATCTGATAATACACAGAATCAACGCATGACACGAACTCTTTTAGGGGCTGGAAATTTTTGGGCCTTCAATTTTTGTAACTTCGTTCCAATTGAGTGTTTCACAACAAAAAAAAATTTGCAAGTATAATAGGATGATTTTGAACTCCCTAGCTTTATTTAAGGAACGCACTCTATATGTGATATAAAAAATACATGTTGAATTACTTTTAACTCGTTTCATAGTAAAAACCAAAGATATCAGGCGTCAAAGATATCCCAAAAATAAACGAATTTGTCGCCCGCGCCGCGCCCGTAGTGGTACAGGCCGCGCGAGACGCGTTTACGCCGCAAGGTCATTGATCTTTATCGTTACGTAGCTATTGTATTACGTTTAATATGGGTAAATTCATTTTGATGCTCAAATGGCTGCATAAACCTCGCGTTTCTACCATTTACACGGTAGCACGATCGTGGTGCGTATTTTATTAGCGTTTTCGCATGTTAAGTAGCCCTGGGTGTGCTATACCAGGATGGGTGACCGTAAGTGTTTAATAAAAATTTGCAGCCTCCTTCAGCTGTCATCGTTAGATAGCGGTCGTAAAGCTGCCTGTAAAAATCTTGCAAACAGTGTTGGCCACTTTCGTAAACACACGATAAACAATAAAGGAAGGAACTGAATCTGGTCTTAATTTTATTCCTAATCATAAGTCGCAATTTCCCTTCTTACTTTACGGGCTGTTATTAGTTGTTATTGTTACTAAGCAAGGAAAAAAACATAAGGTACCTACCTAAACACTAATAAAAATTATAGGTACGAAGATAGTAGGTAATTAGTAAAGCATTTACAGCTTCTGCATCGCCGAGCTGCATCTCGCGTGCTGGCTCGGGGGTTCCGCTCGAAAAACTCGAAAATGTCATCTTCTATCTCGACGACTAGCTAGACGTGGCGCTCCGCTTCCTCGTGCATGGGATGGTATCTCGAACTGACCATAGTCACAGAATTAATAACCATAGTCAAGAAGCTGATGGTTTGCGGCCAAAATCGTTTGGCGGTCGGTGAGGCACTGTAGCATTCGTTATGCCTTGAGCACGAAGTCGAGGAATGCTCTCACTTTCGTAGAGCCTCCTGGCTACGTGTAAGTTTTCCCCACTTAGAATGTCATGCGCACCATTTCGCAATACTCTCGTGCGGAATACGACATTGTTATGGGTAAGAGACGCGGGCGGGAAAAGAGCTATCGCAACCTCCCGTGACGCGAGGGTTTTGCCGACTGCCGACTCGCGGCGCGTGCGATCGGTTGACTGACTGCGGCAGGTGGCGCGGGCGAGGCGAGCGAACGATGGTAGCGGCGCGGCGGAGTTGCACGATTGAATCAGCTGTGTGCCTGTGCGTGTGTGCGGCTGTGCGGCCGCCCGAGCGAGTTCATTCATTATTCGGTTGACCATTTATTGAAAATTTGCGGACTTTTCGTGATATTTTTTTTAAACTTTTTTATTATTTTTTATTACGGTTTTGTGTTCTATCAGTGATTCTGATTCTAAGATTTCAATAAAGCTAGTGGGTATAAAATCATCCTGTATTTTTATAAAAGAGTTGTTCTTCATATGTCCGTCCTTATATTATTGTATTGTAATATGAATATAATTTTTAAGTCTAGAAAAAGCTTGATCCTGTCATGTTGAGAGTAGAACACGATGTTAACGCTCCGCTTATCCGCGAGGCTAGCAAAAAATCCAGATTATCATTTCTCACTAGATTAAACTTGGCTGAAAATTATGGCTACCTGATTTTAAAACCGAGTGGATGTAGTAGAAAACGTGTGTGCTTAAATCCTTTACAGCAAAATATTCACATTTCATATTAATATGTGAGAATCATGCAAGAGATTGATATGAAAAGGGTTTAACCCTGACGACAAAGATTTATTGCTCAAGAAAATAAAACCCAGAACTGTATTTTTGCAGTCTCCAAAATACGTAATTCTTAAAAAGTTGTATTATATTATAACTATATTATTGCTCTACAACTAGCTTAAAGATGAATCAATGAGATGAAAAAATAAAACTAAAATAAACTAAAATTCTTCTTTTCTTGACTAGTTATTTGATCGATCCTCTTCATACCGTGGCGCCAGGATACTCAGTCCCGGGATGTCGGGATATCTAGTTTTGCCCGGGTGAAAAGAGGTCTCCCTTTGTCTTTCTTCTTGTTGAGAATGGCTCATCATACGCTCAAATCACTTCAAGCTACATCTTTTCTGTTACAGTTGCCACTGTTTTTAGGGTTCCGTAGTAAACAAGGAACCCTTATAGTTTCGCCATGTCTGTCTGTCTGTCTGTCCGCGGTCCTACTCAGAAACTACAAGTACTAGAAAGCTGTAATTTGGCATGGATATGTATATTAATCATGGCGAAAAAGTCGTAAAATAAAATCTGGAAAAATATTTTTTTTAGGTTAGCTGCCATACAAGTAAAGAGGTAGTCAATTTTTTTTTCTCGACAAACACATTGTATGGGGTGTCGTTGAATAGGTCTTTCAAAAACATTGTGAGCTTGTTAACACTATTTTTGGATTTAGGGATCCGTTTCTGAAATATTTGGGTTTAAAGTGAAAGTTTTTGTTGGAGGCAAGTGTCCCCCCCTCTATCTGCTAAACGGTTATATATGGCCACGTGAAAAATTCACAGCTATAGTATATATAATGTAGTTTAAAGGAAAACTATCAGAGCTAAGTAGGGTACACAAATTAAAAAGTTATAGGCGATCAACTTATAAAACGTACTCGGAAAAAGAAATTTCATACAAATTCAATAGATAATTAGTTTTTAAACGTTTTTAGTGGCATAAACTCAAAGTTGGCATTCGGAACTACGGAACCCTACACTGCGCGTGGCCCGACACGCACTTGGCCAATTATTTGACGTTATTTCTGACTTTGTCAATTCTGGTGAACCCGCTGCCCACCGTAGCTTCTTCATCTCATTTGCGTGCATATTCTGTTCATGCCTCTATTAAACAGCACAACACTCGGATGAAAAATGACAAAATATTTTATAACATTAAATACTCCTTATAAATAACTAAGGACTGTTTTAACTCAAAGGAGTAAACACATTACTTTTAAAGAAAAAGACGGTGAAAACGTAAGACGGTAAACAAACTACTGCAAAATCAATAGGAACTTTCAAAGCGTCTTCAAGTTGCAGCAGTAATCCTACAGAAGGATGCACATTTCAACTGCTAATCCGATTGAAGTATCTAATCTGCAGTCGATAGAACTGGATTGTCACAAATAATATGATTAAAGGTTAGCCACTGCGATAATTTATTACTTTAATCCTTTTAATGTTATAGATGTGAAAGTTTGTATGGATTTATGGAAGTTTACTCCACATGCCAAATTTAATTTTAATCCATTGAGCTGTTTAGCCTAATTCCACTTTTACACTAAAACAGTTGAATGAATTAAAATGAAATTTGGCATGTGATGCTTATTTATTACCTGTATTATTAATATAGGATACTTTTATCCCAGAGAATAATTAAAGTGATTGTGGGATTGTCAAAAATTTAATTCGAGTAACGCCCCGGGTATAAAATACTAGTAAATCCTAGAAAATAATGCTGCAAAACATAAAATAATAAAAGACAGGCGTATAACTTTCAAAGTATTTTTCCATTTCACACAAATATTTATTTTTAATTACGTACTATGTGTTTCGAATTGCTTTGTGTGATTCCGCCACCAGTTACTTAACTGGTGGTGGAATAACTCTGACTTCCGCAAAGTGACACCTGAATCTATGAACTATTTTAAAGTCGTTAATTGATTTCTATTAGCATTCAACGAGTGGAATTTAAACTAACATGTTTTTTGTTATGTTGTTATGTTACATAAAATTTACATTAGGTTACATTACGGTGCATTAATTAGGTAAGTAAAATAGAATCACCCTGATGAAGTCCCTAGACTGTGTAACCAAATTACAATAAATCAATACTGAATCTTTAAGTTGCAGCAAAAGCTGAACGATTCCACTGCTACTAATGGTTTATTTAATTATTCTCTAGACAATCGAGTTATAAACAAAATCAGCAGAAGAGGAATTGATAGATGCTAAAGGATCTATTGCACATAAATTAAAGAATACTTTACTGCAACCCATCTTTGTTGTAAAAATATAATCATAGATTTTTACTTTGTACCACATTTTTTCCGTGTTCTACGAGATTTGATCTTCAAAAAGTAGGTTAGGTATATTCTTGTGATTAAAATTAAATTATTGTCTTTGAATAAAATAAAACATGTTGCTTAGGTGAACAACTAAACCGTCCGTGAGCTTCACTACAGTACATTATTTATACTCTTCAACTTTATCTTCGATTCAATTTACTGTGTTTAACATTAAAGGACATAATATATTACACTACACTGCATTGTCGCTTCTTAAATTAGAAGGTACAACATGAACCCTGATAGAACCCTGAAACAGTACAATATGTGGATTTTTTTAAATTCTGAAATTATTATGTCGGTAATATGGCAATTTTTTAGATAATGTCAATTTGTTTTTATACAAAGTCATACATACGTACATACATAATAACGCGCCTGTTTCCCGCAGGGGTAGGCAGAGAGTATGGACCTCCACTTGCTACGATCCTGACAAACCTCTTTTGCTTCATCTAAACTCATCAATCTCTTCATACATGCCCTTCGATTACGGGTACTTTTTACCTCTCCTTTTCTTAGAACGTCTGCAGTTTGGTCGCAGAATATTCGCCGAGGCCGACCCTTTTCTACTGTTCCTTTCACATTAAATTTTGTGAAATAAATATTTTTCGTCAATCTCTTTCATCCATCCTTTCTACATGCCCAAACCATCTTAACATCTCTTTCTCTATTTTTGTCACAATATCCTCTTTTACTTCACACCGCTCCCTTATGACATCATTCCGTATTCGATCTTTTAAGGTAACACCACACATACTCCTCAGCGCTCGCAATTTAATTGCATTTATTCTACTTTCATGCTTTCTCTGCCATACCCAACTCTCACTACCGTACATTAAAGTAGGTATCAGTACTCCTTTATGAACAGCGAGACGTGACTTGTCTGATACCTTCCTACTGCTCATAAAGGAATGCAACGCTCCATTCACTTGGTTACCCGCATTCACTCTTTTTTCATAATCACCCTTGTGCTTGTCATATTTTGTAAACATACATCCCAAGTATACAAACTCCTTCACTTGCTCAACTTTCACCCCATTTATTAAAATATTGCATTCTGTTGCACTATCGTCCTTTTTAAAAACCATAACCTTAGTTTTACTGACATTAACTTTTATACCCTTTTTCTCTAACGCATCATTCGTAACAGCTATCATCTTCTGTAATTCCTCCTCTGAGTCCGCAAGTGTCACTTGGTCATCGGCATAGAGGAGGCATTTGATTAATAACTTATCCATTCTAACACCAAATTCATCTTCTTTCAAATCTTTTAAACAACTGTCCATGATTAAGTTGAACAGCCAAGGCGACGCTACACATCTCTGTCTAACACCCTTTTCGATGTTAAACCAGTCTGTGTATTCGCCGTCAATTCTGATAGAATAGAGATAATAGAAAAAAAAAGAAGAGATAAATTTATACAAAGTCAGTGTTTTATATTATTCTTTTGTTTTATATCTTTCGTTATTTTCGTCTGAATTTATTTTCAATTCTTTTTGTCGTCAAGTAAAAGCTCTTAGCGTATATATTCCTGTTTTTCCTAAAGATTAACTGGTAGAAAATGCATTTCCTTTGTGTTTACAATTAATCAATTAAATTTAAAGTCAACTATTTCCAAGGCTAACTAAGCCGATGTAAGTAAAATATATTGTAATAATGATCTAATAGTCTAGCAGTGTACACTCACCTACGATGTTGAGGTAAACGGCGTGTCCAATAGGCGGCGTGGTGGAGATCTGGCACTCGTACTGTCCGGAGTCGCGCCGCTGCGGACTGCGTATGCGCAGCGCCCACTCCTCGGAGCGCGGCTTGTGCTGCGCCTCGAAGCGCTGGTCCGACGTGTACGTGTAGCGGCCCACTGTCAGTAAGTGGATGTCTCGGTGACGTACCCATGACACCTAGTAAAAATAATATATCCTTAAAAAAATTCTAGGTTGAAACAAAGTTATTTACGATAAGATAGGTGGAGCTGATTTCATAACGAATAAAATTTACAGATTTTTGATTCCTTCCAGTGTAGTAGTTGACGATTATATCCAAACAAAACCTTCTCCTTAGGTTTTTTTAAATAAATAATTATATACATACATACATACTATCACGTCTTTATCCCTAATGGGGCAGACAGAGCATTTTGGGTCTTGCGGTTCTATGCAGAGCCCAGGGCCGCAAGACCCAAAAGCCACTTTTAGCGTCATGGTGGGCGAGAAGATGGAAAAGCAATCAATACAGTGATGGGTTGTTAACCGCATCGCCTGTTAACATGATTTGCATTTTTGCCCATTCCCTCGATCGGCTTTTACGATCTGCGTGGGAAGAGAAGCAGCTGGTACATTCTAAGTTTTTTTTATTTCTCCCAGACCAGCATGGGAGTAAATATATATAGTGACAAATTACAGGTTTCTGAATAAAATGCATCAATAATTTTTAAATTAATAATTTTGTATAAACGGATAAGAGAAAGCACAATAAAAATACACGGAAAACCCAAATAAAACTTGTGTATAGCCAAGCCTCGTAATTTTCGGCACTCATAGAAATACTACACTTTCAGAATCAACAAAAGCCATAATAAACCTTCATATTCCTTGTCTCCGTTAATTGAGGCGGGTGTTTGTTTAAGTTCAAACAAATGAAAACAAACAACTTTATCTTGTGTATTTATGTTACACAATTTCAGAGATGGATGCAAGTTATAACAGAATAAATAAATGTTAGCACAATCATTTAGATACCCGAGATATTTAGTCTTATAATATTAGTTTTATAATTTTGTATTTATTTATTTAAATCTTTATTGACCACAATGGTAAAAAAGGTGTACTAAGCTAAAGGCTATACATTCTCTACCAGTCAGTCTTTAGGAAAAACAGAAATCAATTAATTACATACACTTTATACACAATACACCTAGATACATTTACATACGTACCATTGTATATATTTGTAATATGATAGGATATGTAGTATGTAGTTTTATATAAAATCGATCATAGAAGTTTCCTCATATATTATTCATTTAAAAGAAGAACTTCAACTGAACTAAGTAGTTGTAATATATGCAAAAGTAAGTAAATTGTCAAAGAATTCCGTTAAAATAATGTAGAATCAAAAGCGGTTACTCTATTCGCTTCCGTTAACGAGAACAGACGTCGAAACACTAAATTACCATATTTAATGAACAACTTTTATAAGACACTCTTCTGGGATTTACGGCGAAAGAATCTAAGAAAGTGGGAAAACTCGATTATGAAGTCTGAGATGTAATTAAACAGAAGCTTTTTTTTATAGTACCTACTTACCTTAAAAGGTGACATTGCATTTAAAGTAAAAAAAGAGTCTAAAATCATTTAAGTATTATCTTTAGATATATGTATTACTTGATAATTGACATTTTCTTTTGATTTCATAATAGTTGTTGACGTCAGATCATTTACTTACAGCTTAGTTTACTGCCGCTTCCTAAGCGCAAGTGCAGAAAAAGACGACAACAAACTGCACTGCAGTATTTTCCCCAAAAATGACAACTTACTATGTGGATTGAGAATATTTTGTTATGTCATAACATAATTATGATGTCAAGTTTGAAATTAATGTTAATTTGTAAATTAATCACACATGTACCGAATCTACTAAAATTATGACATTTGGTAGTGTAGCCAGTCATGTCATTACAACTTACGTTTTATCCCTTTTTCGTTAACTTGTTTTATGATCTCCACAAGAAAAGCAATTACAGATAACAGTTAGGTAAGTATGAAATTCAAATATGTATTAATGATACCTTTTTGCATCTTCTACCATCATATTAGGATTTTTCTATTTCATTTCACATACTTAGTATTCAAAATATTTTGTAACGACACTAATATTTTTCAGCATTCATATTGAGCACGTTTGTCGTTATGACTGAACATGGACTGAATTAATATGCTGTAAAAAATCACATATGGAAAATTGTTATGAATACCTCTGCATTCGTCATTTTTAATAAATTCTTCTTAATATAGTTTTCATATCATCTATTCGAAAATTTATCCCAAAATATTTGAGTCTTAAATTACTAGTAATTCTCGCGGGACTACAAATTTAAAAATAAAATCTTTTGGGATGAAAAAAATTGAAAACTGAATACGAATATAATTTATACGGAATCCAAAATGATGTTGGCAATTCAGCAAAATAAAAAGAAAAAAATCGTTTTAAAACAATAATAATAACGGGAACAGGAGTCGTCAATGTTTAAATTTGGAAAACGTGGTGTATACCACATTTTACAAGAATGAATGTAGGATAGCATTTTTAGGTAACTTGCTGCAAAAATATATATACTTAAATAAAAACACACGATTGTGGTCCTTGGTTCAAATAGTACTTTGTGAAAAATAAAGGAAAGTTAATTTATATTTTAAATAAAATATAAATTTGATAGATACTAATTAAAACACCTCTTTCCTCAGAACCGATACCCTAAAGCTGTTCCCAATTACCTAAACAAAGAAAGATTAACCAAGAAACCATTTCCAGCCGTGACGAAGGAGATTCCCCCAATTAATATATTTAATGAACTCTCAAACAATTTGAAGACAAACATTTCACGTAGTTGAAAGGGTTATATTGTTTTAGAAAAGTTTGCCTCTTTAATATGGAATTTGTTTAAGGTATAACTTTATTTTTGTAGGATAAAACTGGTAAACAAAACATGTTTAAAATTTCCATCGCCAACATCCTTTGATGCTCGAATCCTTATTAGAATTTGAATATCACAGTCTTTTTAAATCTTCAGATTCCTTCATATGTCATATTCATACACGCTTTATAAATTTTCGTTGTTTAAATTAAATTAAAATAATAAAACAAGAATCCCATGCTGGTCTGGGAGAAACAAAAAAACTTAGAATGTACCAGCTGCTTCTCTTCCCACGCAGATCGTAAAAGCCGATCGAGGAAATGGGCAAAAATGCAAATCATGTTAACAGGCGATGCGGCTAGCAACCCATCACTGTATTGATTGCTTTTTCATCTTCTCGCCCACCATGACGCTAAAAGTGGCTTTTGGGTCTTGCGGCCCTGGGCTCTGCATAGAACCGCAAGACCCAAAATGCTCTGTCTGCCCCATTAGGGATAAAGACGTGATAGTATGTATGTAATAAAACAAGATGAAATCTACTAATCGTTATTAAAAATTTAAATTTATGCAAAAATATTTAAATATTAAGTCTTGATCAGAATGAAACACTAAAGAATTATACCAAATGTATGACATTCGACATTCTCATGCGAATTGCCCGGGCGGCTGCACACTTTTGTATGGAAATGCCAAAATGTTTTTTAACTGTTATTTTAACTACATTATACTATAGTGATCTAGTATTGCCCGTGGTTCGATTTATAACGGGTATGTCCCTTCTACGTCGTTTATAAAAAGAACGAAAGAAAATGCTATAATTTTGTTTATGTGTACGGTATTTCGCCTAGTAACCGTGACGAAGTAAACCTCAAACGCACCAAACTCGAGGAGCACTAAAACGAGTTCAATTTCCGCGAACCCAGTAAGAATTGAGGATTCCTTATAATGGATCGTTGACCGTTATTTGTAAGGCCGTTTTCTGATTTTATCAGTAAATTTTCAGAGTCGACTTTGCGCTATGTATTGTTGAAGAATTAAACGCAGAAATGATACACGTAACTCAAAAGTCTAAGAATTAGAGTTGCAATTTACTTTCAAACGTCTAAAGACAAAACTTAATACGCTAATCATATAAGGCTAATTTGGTACCTAAATGGAACATTACGGAAGCGCTATATTTAATACTTTTTACCCTGTTACTAAGACTTTCCTGTCCGTCTTGTTTGTCACCAAACTGTATCTCATGAACCGTGATAGCTAGACAGTTAAAATTTTCACAGATTATGTATTTCTGTTGCCGATGTGACTACTAATACTAAAAATAGAATAAAATAAATATTTTAATGGGACTACCATACAACAGACGCGATTTATTATAAATAATGGTACGGAACCATTCGTATGCGAGTCCGTCTCGCACTTTTTACTTTTGCTCTGAACATCATTTTCACATAAAGCTAATTTGGTACCATTAACACGTTGAACGCCATGTCGGACACCATGTGGTCGACAGCATACTTTCCCCTGGGGCCGTACCAAAAAATAAAGAACGTCCAAAAATTGATAGGGATTTTTTTTGAAAATATTGTTCAGAAATAACCTAAAAATAATGGGCAACTTATAGAACAGAGACGTTATGCATTATTTTCTGAGATGTTAAATGGCAGACACCAGTGTCCGTCACGGCCTGCTAGAACGTCCAACCGTATTTCCTTGCGCGGGCGCCACGCGGGTCCTACTGTCGGCTCCCCCTGCACTATGCCGCGTCGCCCTCACCAGCGAGCCCCAGCGAGCAAGACGCCCTTCACTCGTTCATTTGCCTTTGCGTTTGCATAGGAGAAGGTCGTGGTGTTATTGAAAATTAGGGTTCCTTTGGAGTTACTCCGCCATGACAACAATATCGTCGGCAAATCGAAGGTGAGTGATATACTCGCCATTGATGTTGATGCCAAATCCTTCCCGTTCCAGAAGCTTGAAGGCATCTTCCAGTGCAGCGGTGAACAGCTTCGGAGATATAACGTCTCCCTGTCTTACACCTCTATGCAATGGAATTGCCCTCGTGCACTGCTCCTGTACTCGGACTGACATAGTGGCATTACTGTATAAGCATTTCAACACTTCGATATACCGATAGTCAATACGACTTCGCTGAAGGGACTGAAGCACGGCCCATATTTCGATCTAATTGAAGGCTTTTTCATAGTCCATGAACCCCAAGCATAACGGCCGGTTATACTCCCTCGTCTTCTCTATAACCTGCCGCAGCGTATGAATGTAGTCCAAGGTACTAAAACCTTTACGGAAACCGGCTTGTTCGGTAGGCTGGAAGGCATCGAACCTGTTTGCGAAACGATTCGTGATGACCTTCGAAAACAAATTATATACATGACTCAGGAGCGTGATACATGATGATCAGGCCTATAGTTCTTCAATAGAGTGTTATCTCCCTTTTTGAAGAACAGGACCACCACGCCCCTGCTCCAAGCTTCCGGCGTTACGCCCTCGAGCAGAACGAAATTAAAAAGCCTCAGAAGGACTTTCAGTACCGGCGTTCCGCCCGCTTTCAGAAGCTCTGCTGTAATTCCATCCTCGCCCGGCGCCTTGTTGTTTTCAAGCTGTTTGAGGGCCAACCTATGCATATATATGTCCGGGATATCTTCGGTATAGTGTCGGGTTAGCTTGGCTCTTGGGTCTTTAGCCATTTGTTTACTGGGTTGTGAAACTGAGGTATACAGCTGTCCATAAAACCTCTCAATCTACGCCAGACGGAGGACGTCGCGCCGCCGTTCTCCGTCTTCAGCTTCATCAATCGACTTTGCCCAACCGACATAGCTCTTACAAACATTTTGGAGCCTTTGTTGTGCTTTATCGTCTCCTTAATACATTTAGTATTAAAAGGAGCGGATGTCGTGTCGCAAGGACTTTTGCTCTTGCTCCCTTTGTAAGTACTTACATACATACATACACATTCATTCGAAAAACATAACCCTCCGTCTGTCGCAGTAGGATAAAAAAGTAGTGTTTCATATTTACTTTTACAAAATAAGTCGAAATATTGGTAAACCGTAGAATTATTCACGAAAAGGTAACTTCTTACGTTAATTATTACCTACGGAACCCGGATTACTTATTGGATACGTGCTTGACTGATAACTATTATAATTCTTATGACTTTCTAGTGCAATATAAAGGCAAAAAATATGTTTACCTAACTGTAACCTCACTAAATTAAAAATCAAAACACTTATTGTAATGTGCTCAAAACAGTTTTTGGACACATCTTGTTGAAAAGCCCATAAATTCTAAGTCCTTTCAATTTTTTTTGTGCCAAGTGACCAGATTGTACTGTGGGGCCGCGCGGATCACTTCCCCTTGTAAAAATAATCGAAACGCTGTCTGCCGGCCGTGTAGAGGCATTTAAAGTCACCGAGGGTACGCGGACACACGGTGTTCGCCGCGGCGCCCTGGACCCGATATGATGCGGTCACATGGTGTCTGCCGCGGCCCACTGGGCTAAACATGGTTTTGAGTCTGGCGTTCTACGTGTTAAACAAAAAATCTAAATTTTAATGTAACTTTGAATCTAAATTTAAATTGATACCTAAAAAGACCTAATTATGATGATGCAATGCTAAATATATGATTATTGACTTTAGATATGTGTTTAACTAAAATACATCTTTGCCTTATTGATTAATCTGATATAAAGTCACATATTTAATGCCATAAGAAGATAATTCAATCTCGTCAAAATTATAGCAGACTTTTAGATTACAAACAAAATCCTACTAATATTATTAAATGCGAAAGTGAGTTTCTATATTTCTTTGTTTTTTACTACTTCACGCTTCAACCACTGAACCTATTCAGATGAAATTTGATATGGATATAGTTTGATATTCAGGGAAGGACATAAGATTTTATCCCGAATCCCCATTTATCTCCCATGCTGGTCTGGGAGACTCCCATGCTGGTCTGGGAGAAATGAAAAAACTTAGAATGTACCAGCTGCTTCTCTTCCCGCGCAGATCGTAAAAGCCGATCGAGGGAATGGGCAAAAATGCGAATCATGTTAACAGGCGATGCGGCTAGCAACCCATCACTGTATTGATTGCGTTTCCATCTTCTCGCCCCCCATGACGCTAAAAGTGGCTTTTGGGTCTTGCGGCCCTGGGTTCTGCATAGAGCCGCAAGACACAAAATGCTCTGTCTGCCCCATATGTTTATCCCGAAATTCCTACGGGGAGCGAAGCCCTCGGGCACAGCTAGTAAATGTATAATTGTTAGATTCTATGTAGTGAATAATAGTTTCACCAATTTTTATTGTTAACTATTTAGAACCTTACAATATGATTAAAGTCTGTGAACAGCCTTAAGATTCTTTATAAAGGATTGCTAACCGTTCTGGCCAGCTTTTTCAATGGAAGCCTTAAGTGCCCACTTCCGAGGTGTAACGATTGCTATCAGGGAAGCTAATCATAAATATAGACCCTCAGTAATCGTAACAACAGATTTTATGCCCTCGTATAAACACGCGCATTTTATTATACTATACTGGATTGAGCCATTCATAACCCAAAATCGAAGAAAAAACTTTTGTTGCTTTTTTTGTTATAGCTTCTATCATATAGGTATGTAAAAGGTAATTTACTTGCATAAAACACTTCATACTGATGGGTATAGAGCCATTTGTACTACGTTGGAAATAGACGTATTTTGATAGGCAATACTGGACCTTATGATATAGTACGGTACGTTTTAAAAAGGGAGTCGGAATCTCTCGTACTTATTGTAAAGAAACTATGACTCCATTTATGAAGCCTGACATTACTAGCAGGGTAGATTGAATCAGTGTGAAGCTGGTATATAAATCTACGTGGGTAAATAGTTGTTAAACCAACATCTACCATGATTCATAACGAACCGATTACTAACCAAACGACCCGAAAATCTTAAAGTTATGGCACTTAGAAAATTTAAACAGTTCCATCTGCTACGTCAACGGCTTGCAGTGGCGGAGCCTCCTTAGAAGCCGATTCCCATCGAGTTCCCTTAGGGGCTTCTAACATTTATTACTAATAACAATTATAACCTTCGTATATCGGCGCACTTACTATTTTCATAAGCCGTAAACTAGTAGTATGACTGGATTGCACGCACCCACATATTCAAAATACGAAAATTCCCTCTGGTTATTGAAATACACTCACAATGATAAATGCATAAACACGCTCAGATACATATTATTCACACTAAGTTAATAAAAATAAGCCGGACATGGAACGGCTTATTATATAGCTGTACTAGTCCAAATTCTCACCCAACGCCACTGACAGCTTGCACAAAGGGAGGCAGATATTTGGAGTAATGAACACACAAGAAAAGGCAAAAAACAATCAGTTATAAAGGTTTGCTTCCCTTTGCTAAGGACAGAGCCGTGAGACTTAAATGCCACTTGTAGCGAGATATATATATATACAAATCACACTGGTCAGCGTAAATGTGGTAAAAGGAATCAAAATAGTGATGGGTTGATTTCCATCCAAATCCTCAATCAGTTTTTACAATCTTCACGAGAAGAAAACAGCAGATTGGTGTTTCTTCAGAGTGCCTTTTTTTACTGTCACACGGTCTTTATTCCTAACTTAACCAATGTACGGTTTTAAAACCGATTGCAAGATTTACTTTGGTTATACCCCTATACAAAATCATAATTAAATAAGATACATAATGTACAGTAATTTTTTAAATAATATTTGAATGCCAAAATCGGGAGCAAATTTGCTGTTCTCCGCGTGTCACACTTACGCGCGCGCTTTTGCCTTCTCGTATAACTTTTTTGTTTATCACCCAATAAGTAAATTTTGTATTTCTAACTATTTATGATTAAACAATGCATATTTGTACAAAAAATGGTAATTGTATCTCTTAAATAAAAAAAGTTATGAATCATTTAGTCTCTGTCACAAGATTTTGCTAGTTTTCGAAAAACGATACATGCTCATAACTTCAGAACGAGTTGAATCATAGGTACAAATTTTAGTTGCGCGGATAAACAGTGGCGACTCGTCATTGGTGGGGAACTCATGCGCTGCTCACCGGTTGTCTGCAAATAAATACAGATGTGTATTTCTTTAAGTTTTTTCAAATTCTTTAACCTAAGTGACCTTTGTGGTCACTTTTCTAAGAATAGAAGTATTTATTCCGCATTCAACGATTCACTCCTTAAATGTAATATGCCTTCGAGTTTATTTTAGAGTATTTTGTTTTTAAATTCATACGTAATTATCTCCGTAATTTTAAAAAATGTTAAATTTTCGTAACTTTCGTGGTACGGACTTCGTGGCAATTTCGCCACGAAAGTTATAAAGTATGCCACGAAAGTTACGTATCTATATTAATTCTCACTAAATTACCAATGATATTAATTTCTTTACATATATTAAATCATACCTTACTATGTTCGTAACAAGAAAATACTAAAAACATGTTTATTTCGTTTTTTTTTTTATACGACAAACTTTTTTGTGATATTTCTTATAGCGGTTTCTAATATACGAGTAATCTAATACAATGAAAAATCTATTAAAATGTTCTCAAACAATGTGCTTGTGTCGGTATGTTATGGTATATGTAAGTATTGCTATGGGTTGGTATTAGTTCGGTCAATGAGTGCTCAAAAGGGGCATGTGGATGGAAAAGTCGAAAGCAGAAATTTAGACTCGGCAACTTTGTTAGGACTAGCTTGGACACCTTTCTCCTGAACTATGGGGATAGAAACGCAATGAAAGGCATGCATTGGATGTGGGCTTGACGTGCGCTTTTCGTCCAAATACGCCCAGAGTGTAGAACACATTTTAAAAAATTCGAAAATTTTTCGTACGTCATATCTAGGTAAAAATTGGAGATAGATAAAAAAATTAAAGCCATAGTTGTAGAGAATTTTATCAGCTTTCATAATGTAGTCCAACAAAATTTCGTACAACGCACCGTTTTCGAGACGTAAGCAAAAAACCAAAAACGGGACCTTCTTTGTGCCCTCCCCTCGCGGGCTCACCTCGGAGGGGTAAGGACTTTTAGTATGTTTATGTCCTAACTAGTCTTAACAAAGATGCTAAGTCAAATTTTCTGCTTTTGACTTTTCCATCCACAATTATTCGTTGACTGTTATATATGTATTTCAGTGTTGGAAGGTATTGGTATTTCTTGGTAAGTGTTAGTATGTGTAAGTAACGATGAGCCGGTCGAAGAATATTCTCGCGAGTAGAAGTATAATTAGTTTCTTGTGTTTGGTTTTATATATTTGGTTTGTTAGTTTGTCTGTGAATTTGATTGTGAGTTTCTGAATTAGTATGATAGTAAGAATGTGAGTTTATGTGTGAGTTTCTATAGGAGTTTGTTTTTGGATTTTTTTAGCTTTAATAAAGTATTCGTTTGTATGTTACTTTATATGAGAGTTTGAATTTGGTTCTGTATTTTAGTTTATGACAAGTTTGTATACAGGTTTATATCCACGTTTGTGACTTTGTATGCATATTTGTAAGAGTGTAATTTTTTTTAAAGAATTACCATAACGAATTTAATGGTTTAACGTATTTAAATTAAAATGCTGCCGTAAAAAATTACATCTGGAGAAAAAGCGATTAGCTGAAATAAGAAGAAGAGAAAAAAATAAAAAAAGATACCGAATTACACAATATTGTAAAAGCAAAGCCGAGAGAAATTTACTACAAAAGCAAAAAAAGAAATAATACCTGTCTGTGAATTATATTAATTGCAATTGACCAACATATTAAAAATTACATCTAAAAATTAGTCATAGAAAGCCTAAAACGTCCTATAAGTTAATAATTTTTATGTCAAACCATTTTTTATTTATTTTGTTTCGCACATATTCTTTAGCCATTAATAGAAAAAATAAATAATGTTTGAATTGATAGGTAAAATGAAACAAAGCAGTTTTCAAAACAACATTTTTTAATCACAAAAAATGTTGTTTTGAAAACTGCTTTGTTTCATTTTACCTATGAATTTATGCAGTTTTAATTCATAAAAAAATAGAAAAGTGATGCTAATGCAACATTTAAGCATAGAACGCTGGTGCAATGCATATGCTTGCCTTGATTGATTGTTATTTAATGCAAAAATATATTTAGTTGTAGCGAAAACTAAAGTTTTCACTACAACTGAGTTGTATTTTTTACTGGCGTAACTTTCGTGGTATCGATAGTAACCTTCGTGGGCAGATTTTTTTCGGAATTTTATATCTTTATCATTAATTAGTCAATCTGAAAGTTTCAAACAGTGTATTATTTGCTTTTAAACCATCTATAGCGTAGTATTTTTTGTCAAAAGATTATTGGTAATTTCAATTTCGCCACGAAGGTTACGCGGAGAACGAAATTTGAAGAAATGCCCAGTACATTTCAATTTTTATCTTGTATCCCGGACAAGAATGGTAAAAAACATATAATATATACCTACATTATAACAATAATAATATTTTTAACTAACAAACATTAAGATATAAGACACGGTCCGGAAATCCCATTATTTAATCTCAGTCAGAATAAAAAAATCTATTTAAAGATCAAATTACCTTAAACGCAAATAAAATCGTCTTTCTCTCCCGCCATAAATGCAAGATTTACATAAATCTACGCCCTTTCCTTCACGGATTGTCCCATATCCTTAGATCTTTTAGGAAAGACGATCTGAATTGGATTCAGTCAATCACAAGTTTATGTTTAAATAAGACGGAGTTGTTACTGATATTTTACTAGCAGTCTTGGAATGGAAACAGACATATAAAATGTTGATTTCTCAGAAGCTAATTATTTCTAGCTTTTGTTAACTTCCTCTAAAGATGAGGGTCAAATCTTGGGAACTTAATTGGAACTAGTTAGTTTTTGAAGTGAAAACTTCTTTAGCGGCGTTGTGCACTTTTTTTGGAATGGGTAAAAAATGTTAAACTCGCGTCAGGACACGCTCGCGTCAGGACACGTGACCTGATCGAAAATTCGTAAGACGGATGGAGAGTAGACAGCTGGCGCGGCGTAGGAGAGGGAGTATCCCCCTCTCTTTCTACGGCGCGGCGAAAATGTATGCCTGCGCCTGCTGTTTCGTATATCAAAAATGCACAACGTTAATATTCAAGTTTTCACTTCTGCCGGCACTCCCAGAGTGCAACCCGTTTTTTTTTTATAATACAATATCAGTTACAGGAAGTCCACTGCTGGACATAGGCCTCCCTAAGGATTCCTAATTTTTAGGGTTCCGTACCCAAAGGAAAATTCGTACCCTATTCCTAAGACTCCATTGTCCGTCTGTCTGTTTGTCTGTCACCAAACTTTATCTAATGAACCGTGATAGCTAGATGGTTGAAATTTTAACAGATAGTGTATTTCTGTTACAGCAAAAATAAATATTTCAGTAGGGCAAAAACGTAACTTTTTAACCTCCGGCAAAAAAGGAGTGTTATTAGTTTGATGCTAATGTCTGTCTGTCTGGACCAATCTCGATGCTATTTTTTTTAAAAGAAAAGCAAGTTTCCTTGCAATGGTTCTTAGCTAAGTTTGATAAAAATCGGTTCGACTGTATAAAAGATATTGAGGGTTAACGTTCCAAAATCAGGGTTTTTGTAGATTGTACAGCAAATAATAGATGGCTATAGATATTATTTCTACTATTTAGTTCCTCCGTTCATTACTAGATGGCGTTTACATATGAAACTATTGAAAGTCGGGGATTTTTAGTTTTCTTGGCCAATAACCTTGTTATAGATGGTACGGAACCCTTCATCAGTGATCACGACTCGCACATGGCCGGTTTTTTTTCACGGCTTTATCCCTAATGGAGTTTAATCCGTTAAGCATAAAGATATAATTAAAATAAACAAAAAGCATATAGTGATACAGTTTAATAAGGTACAAAGTTTTTATTAAAATATTGTTAATCTCATTTTACTTATTAGCCAGTAGAATTAAGCTCTAGTGTTTTGTGGAAATTAACTTTCGGTGGAAAATTATATTCACTGGATGTGGATGTTGACTAAACGGAATTTTGAGATAAAAATGAGCTTTTCTGTTGCTAGAATCATATTAAAACTAAATTGCTTTCATTAGATTATTATTACAAGTCCCCGAAACGCTCATTTATTATATACTTTTGAAACTTCGTGACTAACAATTTTAGTCAAACTTTGAATTTAATAATACATAATTGGATGCATTTAATTTAAAGTAAGATTAAATAACTAATTGGATTAAATTTAATACGTTCAAACATGGATTTATTATTAAATCTTAAATCAATATTTAGGTGGTTTTTATAAACAAAAAATTTGTAATTATTTGATGAATAATTACAATTTTTTTACCACTTAAATATTGATTTAATAATAATTTTAATTACTTTATTAAAAATTGCAGAAACGACAATGACTAAATTTTGTAAATTTAGACTTTCATAGTAGAAATGATTAAACTGGCCAAAACCATAACATTTACGTGGGGCATATCAAATACGCAAAACAACAACTTCGCGTTATGGCTTAACTTTATTTTCGAATAAATTCTTGTTTAGTTATTAAAACAAAACTATTTTTTAAAGTCAACTTACCGTTCTGTTTTGAAGATTTTTAACACGGCAGAGCAATCTCACAGGATGTCCCACCAACCCAGTAATGTTTCTTGGAATTCCGGCGTCAAAGTAGGGTGCATCTGTTGATCCCTGCCACTCTTGGAGGAACTCCGCTCTAAAGCGACGAGACGAGATGTCCATGGTAGTCTCATCTAACGGTGCATCAGTTCCAGAGCCAGCTGTAAAAAGTTACTTATTTAAGTAAAATAAAAGAAATCATATTTGTAAAATAAAATTAAAAAGAAATGTGTTAGTCAAAACGGTCACATGGGACTTTCGCCTATCACTTCATGCTTACGACAGCGCTTTAGAAAGAAATAGTCAGTAAAATAAGAAAAAAAAAACCGGCCAAGTGCGAGTCGGACTCGCGCACCGAGGGTTCCGTACAAACGAGAATTTGGTATGAATTTCAATTTAATAGGAAATCAAACGAACTTACCTGTAAGTGACGTTCGATGATTATTAAACGATGTGATTCGCCCGAGAGATTACACATGATTCACTAGTAGTAGCACGAAATATGTGCTGCCATCGTACACTTTTCAGAGCCTATTAAACTAGAGAAAGAGATAAAAAATTAACCTATCTCCTACCCGCAACACTCTGCCTATTTCATACACGTTAACCCTAAAGGCCATAAATAACTATTTCGTTTAAAAAACGGGTAAGAAACGAACAACATTTCGTTGAGGGGCCTGGGTGGGTGTGTAATCTCTCGGGCGAATCACATCGTTTAATAATCATCGAACGTCACTTACAGGTAAGTTCGTTTGATTTCCTATTAAACTTCTGTGATTCGCCCTTCGAGATTACACATGATTCACTAGTAGATGTTTAGAGCAATCATTACGAAATAGTTTGAAAAAACACGCAGACATTAGGTAGGTAGAAATTAAAACAAACCTTAAATATTAGTGAAGAAGTACTGTATGTTTAAAAATACAATAGAATTACTAATAAATTTAACAACAAAAATCAACAATTAACTGCTAATCCTTAACAACGAGTAGGCGAATGAGTCATCCGGACTCGCCTCCAATTCCCTGTTATAAAACCTTGCAAAAGTCTGAGAGTTACCACTCCAGCCTGCAGTCTTCTTGATAAGATCTATGCTCACGCCCAGTCTGTTAGCAGCGGAAGTGGAGGCGTGTCTTGTACTATGAGCTCTAAACACAGAGGTATCGATTCCACTGTCTGTTAAGGTAGCTTTGATCCAACGACTCAGTGATTGAGAGCCAACCTTCTTGAAAGGTTTCTTAAAACTAATCAGTAAAAAATCACAATCGTGCGCCCGTTTTGAAGCAGAAACTGATAAATAACATTCTAAAGTCCTCGCAGGACAGATAGAGGGTCTGTCATTGAAGTAAGGAAGAATGAGAGAGGGCTGTTCTCTGTTAATAGCCGATGTCTTAATTTGATCAGTAATATTTATAATATATTTATCATTTAATCTGATAATATTACTTATTCTAATCAAAGATAAAGTTTGCACGCGATGCGCTGTAACTAATGCGAGGATGGTTGTTAACTTTTTTGATAATAATTCAAGAGAAAGATCTTCATTAGGGTACCAATGGCTGAGATAGTTTAAAACTATTGATGGATCCCAGGTGTTAGAATACCTTGGAAGTGGAGCACGCAATTTATAAACTCCACGCATAAATCTCTTAATTTGAGTATCATTAACAGTATTAGAATCTAATATTAGCGACAATGCTGATTTAGCGTTATTGATTGTCCCATACTGATTACCCTGTTCAAAAATTAACGTTAAAAATTTTAAAACACTAAAGGAGGATGCACTTGAAACATCGTAATGGTTTTCTTCGCAAAATCTAAACCATTGTTTCAAGGCGCAATCATACTGTTTAAGAGTATTGTTGGTTATAGAGGACAGCATGATATCGGTGGCCTCTGGTGGCGCGCCCCGCCTCAAGAACGCCGCCCGGACAATACTCCTGCAACCAGGGTAAGGTTTTGGTGCAGTTTGTGCTCCATGCTGTAAGGAGAGGACAATAAATTACGATTAGGTGGAAATTCAATTGTCACAGAAATCAAAAGTTTTTTGAATAGGGGATACCAAGGTTGTGTAGGCCATAGCGGCACTACCACAATACCTTCTGCTTTATCAAACCTAATTTTCTGTAAAGTTTTCAGAATAAGACAAAAAGGCGGAAATGCATAAAAGAAATAAGGAGCCCAAGAGACGGTAAAAGCGTCAACTTTAAAAGCGTCTGGATCGCGATGCCAGGAAATAAATTGATTACATTTTTTGTTAATGCGGCTGGCAAATAAATCTATTTCTGGTAGGCCAAATTGACCACAAATGCGTTGGTAAGCTAGGTCTGACAACTCCCATTCAACATCTGCATGAGTGCGGCGAGATTCTTCATCTGCAATATTATTGTCACTGGAGCTAATGTATGAAGCAAATATAAACAAATCCCTTTCCTCGCACCACTTCCAGATTTTCTGACTTAAATTACTTAAATGTGGAAATTTGATGCCACCCATCCTGTTTATATATGCAATAGCTGTTGCATTATCGATTCTTAATAGTATTTCGCAACTCCTAAGATCCTTTGCAAAAATCTTTAAGCCGAAAAAAGCTGCCATTAATTCGAGGTAATTTATATGTTGGGTAAGTTCTTGTTCAGACCATTGCCCGCTGGCAGTGTGGTTAGAACAAGAAATACCCCAGCCTAAACGACTAGCATCGGAATAAATTTCAAGTTTATAATTGCCTAAACGAATAGGGTTGCCAGGTACGTTAATGTTACGAAGCCACCAATCAAGATCTTCATTTAGAGATTCCGGGATAATAATAAATTGATCATAGTCGTCTTTTTGTTTTAGATATAAATATTTTGTTCGTTCCATTTTCTTTGTGTACATCCAAGCATACGGTACCGCGGGACAAATAGAAATTAATAGACCTATTAGATGCGCAAAACGACGAAGTTTGCATCTTTTAATTGATGAGAAATATAACAGTTCGTCTTTGATTTTTTGTTTTTTGTCAGAAGGAATACTTATTGTATATTGTACAGAGTTGAATACAAAGCCAAGAAAGGTAACCGTGTGACTTGGAGTACCCTTAGATTTATCGAAATTAATTGTAAATCCCAACCATTCAAGAAATGATTTTGTAAATTCAAAATTTTGTTTACAATCCAAGAAAGTATCCCCAAAAATTAAAAGATCATCTAAATATATGACACATAATACGCCCTTACTGCGTAGGTATTCCATTACAGGACGCATTATTTTTGTAAAAATATATGGGGCGATATTCAATCCAAAGGGTAAGACTTGGAATTCGTAAATCTTCCCTAACCACATGAAGCGTAACAATCGTTTGTAATCGTTGTGAATACTAATAGAGAAATAAGCATCTTTCAGATCGATTGAACACATATAAGAACCTCTAGACATAAGTTTCATTGCTGTCCTGTAGTCTTCAAGCTTAAAGTGCGGAGCGTGGATGTACTTATTAAGGGATTTCAAGTTTAAAATAAACCTATTTTTACCGTTGCTTTTCTTGATTAAGAAAATTTTGGAAAGGAACTGGCCTTTGCAAGGCTCACATTCACGCACAGCACAAATACTAATAAGATTTTGAATCTCCTGGGACATTAAAATGTTCATTTCATGAGACTCAGGCTTATTTACTGGGTAAACTGTTTGAGAGCAGTCTGTCGATGCAGGTATACGTAAACCGGAGATCCATGATAGTATAACCGAATCATTAGTGATTTGTGACCAATTATTATAAAACAATTTAAGTCTACCAGCCTGCGCATTGACGTCAGCAGCTGCGTCTAGCGGCGCGCTGTTCGGCCGTGGTGACGCGGCGGCGGCGCGCGGCGATCGCTCGCCCGACGCGGCGGCGCCGGCTGTCTGCGCCCACCACTCGTCGAGTTCGACTTCGCTTGAGCGCGGCGAGGGGGCGGCGGTGGCGCCGGCGTCGGGCCGCCCCTCCAGTTTAAAGCCCTTGAGGATGACGCTTCCGTTTGTTTCCTATTTAGTGGTGGCTTAGGTTTTAAAATGCTCTGCTTAATCTCAGCGCCTGTCTTGGAGATTGCTTTCATAGACTTCAAATTTTCTTGTAACTCGTTTCCGAATAGTAAATTGTCACGTTTAAGGTTTTTTATATTATCTTTGACATCTTTATTAAGACTTGATAATAAAAAATTTCGTCGAGTCTGAGACTCAGAAAAATGTAAGTGACATAATAACCTCCCTGCATCACTAAGTGACTTTAAAAGTTGATTTTTATGATTGCAATCCTTAGAGCCCTCAGATAACAACATAGACGTTGACCTAGCTATGCTGGTTATGGCTGTAGCAAGAAGCTTTTGTTTTTCTATTAGAATGTTGTCTCGCTTTAATACATTTTCATTCGAAGCCGCTTTAATTTCCGGGTTCAAAATGGGAGCCATAACTAGTTTTAAGTTCTCTGGGACATCATATTGCTGCAAAATTTCTTTTTTGGTTTCTTCTTTGAGGCCATTGACTAAAAGGTTGGACCATCTGGTAGCAATCTCTTTTTGGATAGGGGGACTAAATTTTTCTTCTACCTCTGGCTCGTCACCCAAAATGAGTAGAACATCGGGCTCCAAATCAGCTGTAACTTCAGGGGTCGGCGTGCCGTCGTTGGACCCCGATGCTTGAACCACTACAGAGCTAAAAGCAGGCGTCGGCGAGGGCGGTGGCTGCGCTATAGACGTGCCTTCGACCGTAGGCTTAGCAGATATAGCGGATGCTGAAGTCGTAGGGACGTCTTCGTCGATTAAATTTAAACTTATGATAGGGGATTCTGAAACAAAACGATAGAAACAACCTATCTTACTATATATATATATATATATATTTTTAATATATATATTTACCTATATATATATATGTATATAAAATATTTTAATTTATACAAAATATATAAGGGTAAAGTTTGGTTTATTTAATAATCATTGATGCATTTTGATTTGTAGTGAAGACAAACCCTCGAAATTTTTTGAAGAAACATCTAAGTATTATAAACACTCACGACATAGCCTCCCGGACTATGCTCCAGAGTTACTTAATTGGGTATTCATGACACAGCCTCACGGACTGTGCTCTAGAATAATAGGTATGTACTGCCCATTTATACAACGATCAATCTTACAGGTTGAACTGAGGTATAATTAACGGGAAGGTACTAGCCTTGCAGACTAGACTCTTTGTACAACGTAGCATCGATTACATTTTAACGATGATCGCAGGCGCATAAAAAATAAAAGGCATGCTGTCTCTGCGCCGTCGGCGCCGCCCCGGCCGCCCGAAGTAGGTCAAGGTCAAGCGAGATATGTTTTCCGCATACAAAAACAATAACGATATTTACCTTCATTTTGCGAATCCTCCTGCAAAGGATCAGGTTCTACCATATCACCTTGGTCACTATCACTGTAATAATAACGCTGGGGTTCTAAATTCATAGAATCACTCGAACTAGACCGGGAACTATGTCGACGGTGCCGGGTACGAATCTTAGATCTCTTTTTTTCTAATTTTCGTATTTTACGGTCAATATACTCTTCATCGCGATGTCTGCGTTTCCCCATAATGTAAAAACACTTATATTCGTATGGAATGTAAAAGTACGTGCACGATGGCCGCGACACAAAACGTGTATGAAATAGGCAGAGTGTTGCGGGTAGGAGATAGGTTAATTTTTTATCTCTTTCTCTAGTTTAATAGGCTCTGAAAAGTGTACGATGGCAGCACATATTTCGTGCTACTACTAGTGAATCATGTGTAATCTCGAAGGGCGAATCACAGAAGTTTAATACCTCTACGCGTTTATGAGGAAATGGGTAGTAAGTTTAAAATTATTAAAAAAAAATATATTATGTGATGTAACTAAAAATTTATGGTTTTCGTAATTTTTCCTTTATCTATGCTATAAGACGTTGCTTCGTACCAAATTTCAAGATTCTGAGTTCACGGGAAGCACCCTGTAGGTTTTGATTCCCTTGCAAGTGTCGAAAATTTGCGGCATAAACGGCTGTATCTTTTGATTGCGTTGGCTTAGAAGTTTGATTTTTTTACAGCTTCAAGGGACAGTAGACCTGAGTAATTGATATAAATTTCAGCTTCATACCTCCACGCGTTCCTGAGAAAAAGGGTCTTGACAGACGGACGGACGGACGGACAGACGGACAACAAAGTGATCCTATGAGGGTTCCGTTTTTTCCTTTTGAGGTACGGAACCCTAAAAATGATAAAAGGTTGAAAATATATTATAAGTCAAAGCTGTCACATATGACTTTCTATAGCGCTAGAGAAATCAAAAGATTTATTTTGATCACGTCTATTCAGAAAGCTATGTTTTTATCCTTAATTTAAAGGTAAAAGTTATTTCTCAATCCCGCGGGATTTTTGTCTGTTTTGATTTTCGTGTCTGCAAGTATTCCATGGGATTGGAAAGGTATAAGCAAGCGAAACAATTTGACTACCACGAATAAGTCAAAGAAGGAAGGTTAGGTTATAATTGAATAGTGACCATAACCAGAGCGAGAGTTAACCATTAGATAGGAATGCTTGATGGATTTAATGATAGATTTTTTTATTTCTTAATAAAATTTTAGTTCTTCTGTAAATTTTAACTCATTGCAATAGTCTAGGAATAAAAAATTACAAATATTGTTTTAAAATAAAGAAAAAAAATATGAAAAAAAACTGCAAACAAATAAAATTATCAGAAGTCTTTAAGCAGCTTAAAAAATCTGACACCGGTGTTGGCCACTTAAACACACAAAAGATAGAAAATAGAGAATAAATAAAAAGGCTATCAAAAAATATGCGACCCACACTTATTATGATAGCGAATAATTTCTGAAGCGAACTGTGACCAGGAATTTGGCAACGATACAAGAATGAGCGCTTCAGTGACCGGGGTTAATAGTTGATAATCTTTTCTTCATGAGGCTTTTAAGTTGCCTCTTGTTACAATTTATGGCCCCTCTGTTTCTACATTCAATATTTTTTCTTTGTTTATCCCCTTTTAAATGTAAGCTTGGTAAATATTTAAACGATTAACCGAAGTTCTTCTAGTCTTTTTAGATAATCTGGCGTTTGTGTGTATGTTAATTTTGTTTGGATTTTTTTAAAACAGGTTTGATTTTATATACGCAGTACAGAACAGGCGCAACAGTTGCCGTGTGGTTTCCGGCAGAGAAGAATAGAACCACTCCAAATTTTCTGATGTCGTAAAAGGCGACTTATAAAATACGAGCTAAACAAAGCATAAAAAACATCAATTAGACCTCTCCAACCCGTCTGGCCTGCGAGGAGAGTGTAGGCCAAGTCCTCTAGCTGCTCTAGCAGTACAGAGAGGGTCGTGCTCCTGCATTGGAGATAAAAATACCTGATGATGATGAATACAGAACAATGAACCACAAAGAAAGATTTATATTAAAATAGCTGCGCCCTGCGGTGTTACCCGCGTCTAAATTTGCCTATGTGTTAATTAAGGTTGTCAGCTTCCGCATATAATTTTTTTTTTTTAATTGTTCCCGTCATTTGTGCGTGAAGAAGTAACAAACATACACACACAAACTTTCGCCTTTATAATTATAGTGTATTTGTTTCAACTTGTTATCTTATGCTAACACTTCTTGTACTAAACTTATTCTAATACAAAGAGTTATATCTATTGCTAAAAATTATTATTAATATTATCATAAATATAAGCTATCACAAGTAAATAAAAGTTTTATATAATTACTTACAGGAATGTTACATACTATACTAGTAAGTATACAATGAAGACCTAAATAAACAGATATAACTGGACGGAGAACTCTGTTTTCCTACAAAATCCAGCTATGGCTTATTTTCGTCAGGTAAGTACATAATTTAATCTTCCCTTTTTCCTGTATCCTAAATTTCTCGGGTTCCACTGTCATCTTCAATTGATTCTAAACCTCTGAATTACGTCGTAGTTGGCCAACATTCGGACTAGTCTATATGGTGAAACCGTAAATAATTGTAATTAATTTTTTAAAACCAATTAATTGAATATTTCTTATCTCTTTTTTTGCTTCACAGCGTACGATTTTTGCAATTATTGGTTGTGAGATTTAAATAGTCCCACATGATAGTTATCCCATACCATTATTTTGTTTCAAACATTAACATCCTACAATGTGAAGTCAAAGTTCGCATTTCCTAACAATCACAGACATCAGGAATAATAATAAAAAAATAGATATTTTTATTTCAATGGTATAATTAAATAAAGATATGGTAGGTCAGGATATTAACAATATAGGTAACAATAATATCTAATAATAATGAAATTACGTTAAACTAAAAGCTATTCTATAATTATTAAAAATTATTATTAATTTGCCGTGTGGTTTCCGGCAGAGTAGAATAGGATCACTCCAAGACTTCCCGTGGATGTCGTAGAAGGCGACTTAGGAAATACAAAATAAACAAAGCTTAGAAACATCAATATGACCTCTCCAACCCGTCTGGCCAGCGTGGAGAGTTTAGGCCAAATCCTCTAGCTGCTGGTAGTACAGATAGGGTCGTGCTCCTGCAGTGGAGACTAAAAGACCTGATGAAGAAGAAGAAGAATTATTAAAAATAGATATCAACTTATGCAAGTTTTGATCTGACTCTTGACAATATAAGACTCTGCTAAATCACAGTAAAAGTAGACGTGTAAAGTATCGAAAAAGTTGATATATTGAAGTTTAGCATGATACTTGGTGTAATCATCATCATTATCATCAGGTCTTTTTGTCTCTACTGCAGGAGCAGGACCCTCTCTGTACTACCAAAGCCAACCTTGGCCAAAGCAGCCAGAGGATTATGGCCTACACTCTCCTCGCTGGCCAGACTGGTTAGAGATCTCTCATTGATGTATATAAGCTTTGTTTTGCTTGTATTTTCTAAGTCGTGTTCTACAAAATCCTCGGGAAGACTTGGAGTGGCCCTATTCTACTCTGCTAGTAACGACATGGCACTTGGTGTAATCCAGAAACGCAAATCAGAATAATGACTGCTTGTGATTTTTAAGATTGTCTTCTAATACGGATGTGGACTAAACTAAACTAACTAGGTTAATTATTAAAAATGCTGCAAACTCATTTTTTCTTTTCTCTGTTTAAAGTTAATGACAAAAATGTGCATTTAAATTTCGCATGACGTCACAATCAAGTACAATTTTCTCTAAACGGTAACGTATATTGCCCCCACTCATTTACTTGTGCGAAAACTTCGATGCGATGTACTCGTATCTTTGTGAATTTTGCTACTTTGCTAGATGAAAAAATATGGGTCAATTATTTTTTTATAATCTAACTGACGGACTAAACAAAATAATAGTTTTTGGACCGAGTCCACGCCCTTTTTCCTCGCCTTTTTCGATTTGCGCGGAAAAACAAGAAACTGGTAAGTTCTTAGTAATTTTTCCCAGATAATAAAAATTTAAGAAAAACATTGCAATGTTTACCAAGCACTTATATTATTTCACACTTTATCAGCACCAGTCAACACGAACCTTAACTTGGTCCCTTTTTCATCCTCAAATCGCATTTTCCTCTATCGAAAGTTTCCTAAATGGCTTTCACTTGCGTACCCGCGCCGCTTATAAATCTGAGTATTTTTATTTCTTTCCACTGTCTTGAAGCTTTCAAATATTACTGTTTCTAGTTGGTTTTATTTGTAAGTTTGAACAGGCTATGAATTGTTTTATATGAATTTCTCAAGTGCTTTTATTATTGGTAATTTTTTGGTCTCCAAATACAATATAATTGGTCAGTCTCCAAATACATTCACTGTAACAATAAATACATTGTCCTAAATCTTAAGTATGTTGAAGAAATAAATACTTATTTTACTTTACTTTATTTTACTTTAATATTGGTAATGGATTTTCTGCAAAATTGAAACTAATTTGATGTAAGTTTATGTAGTCACAGCAATTTGCAGCTTTTATATTATAGACACAAATATATTCGCATTAATAAATATATCGCCGTGTGATATCCGGCAGAGTAGAATAGGATCACTCCAAGTTCTCCCAAAGGCGACCAAGGAATTAAATGCTAAACAAAGTAAACAATAATAAGACCTCTCCAACCCCTCTGGCCAGCGTGGAGAGTGTAAGTCTAAACTTCTGGCTGCTCTGGCCAAGTATGACCCTAGTAGTATAGAGGTCGTGCTCCTGCATAGGAGACTAAAAAGATCTGATGGTGATGATGATGATAAAGACACAAATATACATACAATCACGTTGTAGGAAACGTAGGCGTGGTTTGTGGTGATGGACTTTAAAATAGTAAATAGAAATCGAATTGAATCGAATCGTACAAAAGTAATGGGTGACTTTAATAGCCACATCGCCCACCGATATAATTCAAATGATGATGATAATGAAGTGTTTGTAATTGTTTATTCGAGAGTCATTTCTTACTCAGTTGCAAATATCTTATTTTGTAAATTAGTACCTAGTAAAGGTATTACTTCCTAAAGATTCTGATGTATGTAGACTTTACAATTTTGATGTACTTATGTAAAGTTTAAATTACTTTTAACGTTAATTGCTGTTTCTGTTTATTTATTAATTCCGGTTTATTGTTACAAAATAATTGTTTAGTAATAATAGCATGTACATTTATTCAATAATAAAGTATTTAATTACTGGCTTTAAATAATAAATATCCAACGCTGACATAAATCAATATTTTAGAAAATATACTTAATTCCATTACATACCGATGAGAAAGAGGTATCCATGCAGAAGAGATAGCAATAACGCGATTCTGACGTCACACACCGCCTGCCCCATAACGCTCACCGCAGGCAGTCGAGTACCTGAAATTTAAGGATACGAAGATAAAACCAATGAAGTGGGAGTTACTGTAGGTATTAATGTTGAAAACAATAGTATAAAATATCGATAGTCTATCGATATAGTATCGATAGACTATCGATATTTTACAGTTAGCAGTTAGCAGTCCTTAGGACTATCTATAGTACCGATAGTTTAAATACTATCGATACTATTGTAATATCGATAGTAAGTTAAGCCGTCGATAGTTTTTCATGCAAATAGTAAATACAGTATCGATACTATCGATAGTATCTAAATCCAATACTATCGAAACTATCGATTGTATCGATACTATCGATATTAAGACTATTTTTCAAGGTCAACTATCAATAATTATGCAACGCTATAGGTATGGCCTAAGTTTAAACGGGATGAAACTTTTCGCACCCGCGCGGTCACTCTATTCGGGTGTTCAGTGATTTCAAATGTAAACTTTATTTACTAAGTAGCAAATATCATATTTGCCGTGTGGTTTCTGGCAGAGTAGAATAGGGCCACTCCAAGTCCTCCCGTGAATGTCGTAGAAGATGACTTAGGGAATACAAGCTAAAAAAAGCCGTCTGGCCAGCGAGGAGAGAGTATAGGCCAAGTCTTCTGGCTATTCCGACGAAATATGGCTCTGGTAGTACAAAGAGGGTCGTGTTCCTGGAATGGAGACTCAAAGTCCTGATGATGAAATATCATATCTCTTATTACCCCAATATGATGATTTAAATAATCAAAGATTCAAATGTTTATCCGGTAATAAGACCTTTAAAGAAAATTTTACATGGCAATAAGTATATTTTACATTGCGTGTAGTTTTCACTGCGTTCGTGTAGTTCACTCCCATGCTGGTCTGGGAGAAACAAAAAAACTTAGAATGTACCAGCTGCTTCTCTTCCCGCGCAGATCGTAAAAGCCGATCGAGGGAATGGGCAAAAATGCGAATCATTTTAACAGGCAATGCGGCTAGCAACCCGTCACTGTATTGATTGCTTTTCCATCTTCTCGCCCACCATGACGCCAAAAGTGGCTTTTGAGTCTTGCGGCCCTAGGCTCTGCATAGAGCCGCAAGACCCAAAATGCTCTGTCTGCCCCATCAAGGATAAAGACGTGATAGTATGTATGTATGTATGTGTAGTTTATATTAACATTTAATTTTACCGGTAACGGTTATACCGGTAAATGCGCGGTCTTCGCGAGGCACTATTCGTTTTGAGTACACGCGCTCTATGACTTACGCACCCAGGATGGCTTTTCTATTTCTATGAAATTCGATATGTATTATGTTTAATGTAACTACTGGTTAGTTTTTTCGATTTTGTGTGTTTGGCAGTTCCGAACGGCAAGGTTAGGGTGGCGAATTGAATTTTGGGTTACAAAATTGAATTTTCTTCCTCCCGATCATCCTCCTCCACAAACTATTCTGCTTTATGGAAGTGACAAACTCGAGCATACCAGTTTTTCAGTGTCAAAAAAAGGTTTTTGCTATTTATCTAACGACAACTTTACCCCTCATACGACTAAGTGGCCCTATATTTGAAATTCAATACATCCGTCTTATCATTTACATTTATGTGTTTTTGCTATTTATCTATCAAAGAATTCATTTTTTCTAATTTTGTTTTCGCTAGTGTTCGTCAACCAAGGAAATGGTTGAACTATGTTCGAAAGTGGACTCGTGAGTGACAAAATGTGAAGTATACGAATTTTGTTGTTTTGTTGTCAAGACACTAATACAATGTTCCTTGCATTCCATAATTTGTATTGAACCATCTGAATATTATGTTTGCAAAGTACGCATTTTACATGAAAACAGAAACTAGAAGAAGTATGATGTAATTTTATTCTTTTTAAATTATTTTCTTTAAAAACATTTACAATGATATAGCGACGAATTCATGTATTCGTGAATTCACACGAAGAAACAAAGAACTTTAATTACGCCATCCAATTTCAAACCATTTTAGTAAGGCGCTATATTTAGTTGGGTTCCTAAAATAGAATATTTATAAGCTAAGTTTATACTAGAGGTTATTAAATTAAAAACTTTAAACTACAGACGCACTTGGAAACAAATAATAATTTTCTTTTAAAAAAATTCATATGTGATTTAGATTCTTTTTCTCCTTCCTTCGCTTTAATTACCTATTAATGCCATTGGAATTAAACTATTGGAATGAAATAATTTTTTACGTAGCCGTAAATACCTATATTTCAAAATATAAATAAAACTTACGATTTTGTGATTTCTAGAGGAATAAAATAATTTCCAAGCACTTGATTAATTTATTGATAGTATAAAACAACAAACAAACCGTTCTTGTTGTGAGGTTGTGGGGATTTTTTATCGTTATTGAACCCTTCGTGCGCGAGTCCAACTCGCACTTGGCCAGTTATTTTGTTTTTCGTGTGTGTAAGGCTTGGGACTCATTTGGCAGCACGGAACTGTACTTTTCTATGCTGCTATCCTTTTCTGTCACTCAGACCCAATGAGATGGCGTTGGATCTCATTTAGTCACTTCTTAAGTGGCCACACTACTCTATGACAGTTGGTGAAAACAATGAGCGTGCACAGCACTCTTAAACGCTTGGAACTTGTATTTTTTCATTTCATAACTCCGTTATTTACCTTTTATACTGAAATAAACTTATTCAACATCATCATTTCAGCCATATAACGTCCTCTGCTAGACAAAGGCCAAACAAATAAACTAATTAATTCCTTTCCTTTGAAACCCACTTCCTGTTTTATTAAGTCAAAGGTTCGTAAAAGCACAGAGCTTTTATAGTAGTTTTCTTTTCTTAAATCCTCGTACGTTGCATGGAAGGTTTGTTTTTCCATACACAAAGACAGTGTCCGATCGTGGTCTGTCTGTCTGTCCGTCTGTCACCAGGTATCCATTAACTGTGATAGCTAGACAGCTAAATTTTAACAGATGATGTATTTCTATTGCCGTTATAACAACAAATACTATAAACAGTACAAAACAACAAACAAACCGTTCTTGTTTTATATTAATAACGGCTTAAAATATTCACAGAATATTCAGTTGTACATTCACTTCAAAAATAAGTAATTAAAATAAAATAAAATAAAATATATATTAAAATAAAATACATATTCATAGGGATTTTTTATCGATAATGAACCCTTCGTGCGCGAGTCCGACTCGCACTTGGCCGGTTATTTTTTTTTTTCGTGTGTGTAAGGCTTGGGACTCATTTGGCAGCACGGTACAATACTTTTCTATGCTGTTATCCTTTTCTGTCACTTAGACCAAATGAGATGGGGTTGGATCTCATTTGGTCAACTCTCACCACTTCTCAAGTGGCCAACACTGGCATCAAATTATTTCATACACATCTATACTTTCCATTTATTTATTTATTTATTTAACTTTATTACAATACATGTAAATGGCGGACTTAAGGCCTGAGGCCTTTTCTACCAGTCAACCAACAGGTGATGCTGAGCAAGCAATCTTTTGGGGGTAAGTACAGCAAACAATAAAGAAAATATATTGTTATATCAAAATGTATACATATATATATCGAATATAATAAACCTACACAAAAATATACATATATAAATTATTCCCTAATAAACCACATACATAAACTACATAAATACTTTTTATATAACTACTGACAGTTTTCCATATCGGTTGTTTTTCAGCCTTAACTACCCTGTTTTCTCGCTCCACATACAGCACTCTAAATTAACAAGATGTTTTACCATCTATCCCGAAAACATACAGGTAAATCTTTAACTTCCTTTTAAAACCCACTTATCCTATTTTATTACGTCTAAGGATCGTAAAAGCACTGCTGGGGGTTGGCAACCGTTCGATCTACCTACGTAATTGTTCTACAGATTTGTCGTTTTCAAGCAGGTGAATTTGGCTTGGGCCCAAGATTGTGATTGCTTAAGAATTGAACCTCTAAATATATTTCTGGCGTCTTTTAAGAAATAGAGAATTGAGGGATGGTTGCTTTTGACAGCGGAGTGGTAATGGTAAAAGTGTTTTGATATGAAAGAATGGTGGAAAATGAATAAAAAATATTAATTTATAGGGACACAACAAAAATATTAATATACACTGATCGAGCTAGCCCCAAAGTAAGTTCGAGACTTGTGTTATGGGACACTAGCTCAACGATACTATATTTTATAACGAATGCTTATATAGATAAACATTCAAGATCCAGAGCAATTTGAATAAGGCCATATTCCAAATTGCCCTGACCGGGGATCGAACTCGGGACCTCTAGGTGTCGGACTCGCACGGTGACCACTACGCCACGAAGGTATGACGTCAAATGAGATTTATGCAATAAAATATACTTAATTTTGTATGTACGTTTTACAATATTTGCCAATCTACTTGAGCGCAATGAGAAAAAAATCATGATTTATTTTTAATTCCTGTTTAAAATAGTTTTCATGTAGGCAACTAGGCATATGAAAATATCATTCGGATCTAATGCAATATAATTTTTCAAAACTAAAAACCGACTTCACTTCCTTCGCACTTTAAAGATTTTGATAAAAAAATTGTGGTAAGACTTGGCAAGTATACCCTTTCAAACAAAAAAATAAATAATCTGAATTAGTCTAGGCGTCTTCGACTAATCGGTGACAAAGATAAAAAAGGTCGTGACGAACTAATAACTTTTTGGAAGTCAGTTAAAAATATTTAATTTAGTAGTTATACTAATAACAAAATAATCTGTCAAAGTAACGTACATCGCAATGAGAAACAAACGAAATTGCGTAATTCGATATAGCATACTTTCTAGTTCACGTAAATCGTTTTTATATACTTTCTGGATACAGTACATCGATTTTTTAACTTTCGACGTTCAGTAGGACAGTCCAAATTAGGAATCAAGATACAATGAAAAATTCTACTTTTCCCAGGAATCTCAATGAGCAATTATATTAAGGATACAAACAAGGCAAGGCAGGATGTCCCAGTACGTAGGAATTCCAATTTAGCAAATTGAAAATTAATTCGATTGCCTCGGACGATTTAAAGACCTTTTCGCAATTTGGGTAACGTATGAAGTGACACATTTCGCATTTTACGTAAGAATTCACTTAATGTGAAATCGATACCTGATCCCTATGCCGATTTGATGTGATCCCAGTTTCTTGATATTTGATTTTGTTTGTTTTTATATTAACTTAAATGCAAATTTTCTCGCCAATAAGATGTCAAATAGTATTAATACATGCAAATGAAAATATACATGCAACGCGCAAAAAATATAGGGTATAGTTTGGACAGTCCACATGCCACGTAAAAAAACCGAAGTTTCGTGAACTTTTTGACCACCAAGGTCCAAAAAATTCACGAAATCACGTTTATGTTTCAAATTACACCGTAGTAGACAGTATCTCTTAGGGAAGGGATGAAGAATTTGAAAAGGCTTAAATATTTTTCTGCTGTTAGGATAAACATCCCTTTATTAAACAAAAATAAAAAAATTAAATTGTTCAGTCAATTCAATATAAAAGAATATTCATTTTGAATCTCGTGAAATGAACTCCATATCAATCCAATCAATTATTTCGTCGCTATATATTTTGCCCGGACCGCCTGTCGTATTAAAACAATTAGTGACAGTAACCATTGACAACTTAGGTGTCATTGTAGTAAGGGAGTAGTTATACCTAGCGTTGATTTTGCGTTAGATTTGCGCTAGAAGCGCAGTGCTTCCAGCGCTCTCCTAGCGCGACAGGTGTCAAACACATGTCATCAAAAAATCCGCGTTCGATTAGCGTTCGCAGAGCGCTTGACGAGCGCTTTCTTCGGAGGGTGTCCACATTTCAGAATTAGTTTTTCTATTATCCGACTTGGAGAGATGACCACAATAGGCATAAAATAATTTAGATTTCTCCGTGCTTCAGAAAGCACGTGTAAAACGCTGGTCCTTATCGTCAATATTGTCAAATGTATTTATAACCTGATAATTCGACACCAATATTGGTCACTTACAGATTCGAAATACAAACGTCTACCTACACCCGAGTCCCGCGACCAAGGAACATTCTTTAGATTACAACCTGCCTAGTCACCCTACTACTCACAAATGACATTATTTGCGGGTTGCCGAGCGCTTTCAACGCTCACAAAGCGCGCGCTCAACGCGCGTTAGGAGAGCGCTAGGAGAGCGCTCCGAGCGCTATGGCGCTCGAAGCGCGAGCTATAATCCGTTCCATACATTTTCATACAAAATAATCGATTTGACAGCTGACGCGCTCGTAGCGCTGCGCTAGCAACGCTAGGTTAATTCCTAAAATAGGAACTAGTACATACACTTCATGCTGGTCTGGAAGAAAAGAAAAAACTTAGAATGTACCAGCTGCTTCTCTTCCCGGGCAGATCGTAAGAGCCAAACGAGGGAAAGGGCAAAAAACCGAATCATGTTAATAGGCGATGCGGCTAGCAATCACTATTTTGATCCCTTCATCCACCTTCTTGCCCACATCTAGCTAAAAGTGGCCTTTGAGTCTTGCAGCCCTGGGCTCTATATGCTTAGAGCCGCAAGACTCAAAATGCTCTGTCTGCCCCATTAGGGATAAAGACGTGATAGTATGTATGTATGTATGTATGTAGTACATACAATTCCATGATAGGAACACTATTTTGACAACTACGACGTTTGAATGACAAAAATCAGTCAGCTCTCATATGGCAGTGTCTCTATTTTAAAACTCTCGTATTTTTTGGTGTTCTTAAAAACTACTCTTCTAGAACTGTTTCCAAATAAAATTGAATGTTACATCGTTATTAGAAACCAATTCTCCTAGAAGGGAACTCAATATCATGTGTGAAGAAATTCCAATTTCCTATCTACAATTTTACCAAAGATAATTTTCAAAACTAAAAGCTGAATTTACCCTCAAACTAAAAAACCAATTTTAATAAAATTTCTACGTTTACAATCTTAAAAGTATGCCCTTTCAAAAAAAAAGAATTTCTCGAATCGGTCTGTCTAGGCGTCTTCGAATAATCCGTGAACATCTATAAAAAATAAAAGACTGCAACGAATTGATAACCTCATCCTTTTAGAAGTAGGTTAAAAATAACCAATTTTATGTGAGTTTCCGTATTATATACGTTTACGAACTCTGTCACCAAAACTTCTTTTATTAGTTACATAAAAGGCGGCCAAGTGCGAGTCGGACTCGCCCATGAAGAGTTCCGTAGTAGCAAATAACATAATATAAAAGTCTTGTAGTATGTTTTTTAGGGTTCCGTAGCCAAATGGCAAAAACGGAACCCTTATAGATTCGTCATGTCTGTCTGTCTGTCTGTCCGTCCGTATGTCACAGCCACTTTTTTCCGAAACTGTAAGACCTATACTGTTGAAACTTGGTAAGTAGATGTATTATGTGAACCGCATTAAGGTTTTTACACAAAAATAGAAAAAAAACAGTAAATTTTGGGGGTTCCCCATACTTAGAACTGAAACTCAAAAATTTATTTTTCATCAAACCCATACGTGTGGGGTATCTATGGATAGGTCTTCAAAAATGATATTGAGGTTTCTAATAGCATTTTTTTCTAAACCGAATACTTTGCGCGAGAGACACTTCCAAAGTGGAAAAAAGTGTGTCCCCCCCCCCCCGTAACTTCTAAAATAAGAGAATGATAAAACTAAATAAAATATATGTTGTTCATTACCATGAAAACTACCAGCGAAAATTGGTTTGAACGAGATCTAGTTAGTAGTTTTTTTTTAATACGTCATAAATCGTAAACGGCAATTTACCTTTCATACAATCAACTCAAATTAAAAAATTAAAAAAACATACTACAAGACTTTTATATTATGTTATTTGCTACTACGGAACCCTTCATGGGCGAGTCCGACTCGCACTTGGCCGCTTATTTAAATTTTTATATTTGAGTTGATTGAATGAAAGGTAAATTGCCGTTTATGATTTATGGCGTATTAAAAAAAAAACTACTTACTAGATCTCGTTCAAACCAATTTTCGCTGGTAGTTTTCATGGTAATGAACATCATAATTTCTTTTTAGTTTTATCATTCTCTTATTTTAGAAGTTACGGGGGGGACACACTTTTTTCCACTTTGGAAGTGTCTCTCGCGCAAAGTATTCGGTTTAGAAAAAAATAATATTTGAAACCTCAATATCATTTTTGAAGACCTATCCATAGATACCCAACACGTATGGGTTTGATCAAAAATAAATTTTTGAGTTTCAGTTCTAAGTATGGGGAACCCCCAAAATTTATTGTTTTTTTTTTCCTATTTTTGTGTCAAAACCTTAATGCGGTTCACATAATACATCTACTTACCAAGTTTTAACAGTATAGGTCTTAAAGTTTCGGAAAAAAACTGTCTGTCCGTCCTTATGGCTGTGACATACGGACGGACAGACAGACAGACAGACAGCGACAGACAGACATGACGAATCTATAAGGGTTCCGTTTTTGCCATTTGGCTACGGAACCCTAATAAAAAGGAAAGTTTTCCTGCTTTCCGTTATAACCATCCGTTATATCTAAATCTCAATAGGATTCAATATTTTATATTAAAGCTACAAAATATATTGAAGGTATACATGATCTACAGGATATGATACTGCGAGGTAGTAAAATAAAAAATAAAAGTGTTATTAAGAAAATCTTTTTTTGTAACACCAATTGTTAGTACGTTGGTGAAAGTATAAGCAAGATTTTCACTTGAAAAGAACGGCTGTTTTGTTCACTTAAGTCACTACGCTGACCATAATTTACATAAACAATAAATCAACTCAAGATACCACCATTTTATTTGGGTCAGTCAGACACCATAATAAATATACGGTGAATATACAAAGGGTAGTTTGGGGTAACTGTATACATTTGCCGCAAGACATTCTTTTACGTCGGTTGTAAAGAAAATTGCTCCGTAAGGGAAACGAAAGAAGAGTCGTAAATTTAGTGTTAAATAAACAAACCAAATAAAATTTAGTTTGGCAAGAGTAGGTAGTAAAATTATCCAAGTATAGTTTATGTATTTCATGAAACGTAAATACGATTTTATATTATTATGCTGTAAAATAAATATTTGGCTTATGAAGCTTTTCAATATTTTCTCAATATTTTACCTGTCGACTACTTTAAAATAAATTCGAGATATTGAAAAGAAATTGAGATTCGTAAATTCTATCCTACTCTTACTATAATAATAATATTTTTTTATAATATGTTTATATTTTGTAGTGTTTTTTATATATTTTACTTTTATAGATATGTTATAAAAAAACCTATTATATGTTTATAAATAAATAAAGAGAACTATAATGATAATAATAATATTATAAATGCGAAAGTGAGTTTGTATATTTGTTTGTTTGTTTGTTACCTCTTCACGCTTAAACTACTGAACCGATTTGGATGAAATTTGGTATGGATATAGTTTAAGCCTTGGGGAAGGACATAGGGAGGGACATACTCTTTATCCCGAAATTCCTACGGGGAGCGAAGCCCGCGAGTACGGCTAGTTAATTATAAATTATTATATAATATCGTTGTACATTGATTTATATTTCTAGTAGGTATAGTTATTTTATAAACTCACATCGCATCGCACAACTAATCTACTATCACGTCCTTATCCCTAACGGGGCAAGCAGAGCACTTTGAGTCTCGGCTCTAAGCAGACAGAGCCCAGGGCCGCAAGACTCAAAGGTAACTTTCAAGGTAGAAAAAGGGAATCAAAAAAGTGATGGGATGATGAGAGATTAAAATGATTTGCATTTTTGCCCAGTCCCTCGATCGGCTTCACCGATCTGCGCGGGAAGAGCAGCAGCTGGTACTTTCTAAGTTTTTCCTTTTCTCCCAGACTAGCATGAAATCGAGCATCGTACGACATCACAATACAATAAAACCCGTACGTAATGGTGTTGCAGATAATTGTTCGACGACAACAAACTTCTGTGTTAGCGTTCCCCCACTTCGCTAATAAAGGAAACTTGGGCATTATAACCGTGGAATCTTTTGGAACTTCTCAAGTGTCCACATTAGTTTAGGTACTCGCTTTAAGCCTAAGTTTAGAGGCTGAAATATCTTGATGGTTAGGTTAAACATCACACACGCTTTAGTTTTACTTAATGAGGGCTGAAGATAATGCGTCGGCCAGTCAAGTAGCAAAAAAGGGTTCTAATTTTAGGAGTATATCTTTGCTAGTAGTTATCAAGGAATAAACTTGAGCAAATGGGGGTTTTCATGATTGTGTACTGAACTTGGTACCCACTAATATCGAAAAATTCTAAAACTTCTTTTGTAAAAAATAAAATTTGACTTAAATTAAAACTATACATTAAAAAAAATTAATTAAAACTAAACAAGAACTAAAACTAAAATATTACAAACTAGCCGAAGCCCTCGACTTCGTTCGCGTGGACTATATGATTCCGAAAATGCTCATCAGGATGAACAACTTTTAATTTCACTAAGGCATAATTTTTATATTTCTTAAAGTTTAGCTGAAATCAATTATTCCCATATAATTAAACGTATTGCCCAGGTTTAGCAGCTATATAACAAATGAGTTTTATTTGAATCAGTCTAGTATTTCCGGAGATTAACGTATACAAACAGACAGGTTTTTTTAAATTCTTTACTTTATTACTATGTCTCCATCGCCCCAATTTTTTATTTTTGGAAATATATTTTACTGGACGGATCCGAATGAAACTTTTTTGTTATATAAGCCTGGGCAACATAAAAGGTACAATTTATTTTGGAAAATGGAACACCTGATGCAGAACTATAATAGTCTACGCAAACGAAGTCGCGGGCTTCGGTTAGTTCGTAATACAGAAAATAGCTTAGGGATAAGTGCGCTCTTCAAATATTAGTGGGCGAGGGCAGATATAAAATAAAATTGCAAACAAAAATACAGATAAAGTAAAAGCGTTGACTCTTTTATCTGAGATTGAAAGTAAGATAGTTTACGCTCCTTTCACACTTTGAAAAGGTCTGCTAGAAGCTGACGCGGGGATAAGTTGAAGATCGTATCTAGGTCTAAAATATGGGTTCATTGCAATATTAAGTTTAGGAGAAATACTTTAAAACATGTTTTTTTTTTTTGTATCAAACATCGACATAATATGTCTAGACCAGCTGTCTTCAAAACGGTCATGTCTTTTTAGGGTTCTATAGTAAATAAGGAACCCTTATAGTTTCACCATGACTGTCTGTCTGTCCCTCCGTGGTATTACTCAAAGACTATAAGTACTAGAAAACTGTAATTTGCTGAAAAAGTAGTAAAAAAACGTGATTTTTTTAATCTTAACTCCCATGCAAGTAGTAGTCAATTTTTTTTATATTAACGCGTCGCGGGTTATATCGTTGAATAGGTCTTTTAAAAATATTGTAAGCTTGTGAACAACATTCTTTGATTTAGGGATCCGTTTCTGAAATATTTGGTTTTGTAGTGCAAATTTTTGTGTCGCGTGGCCCGATGCGCACTTGGCCAATCATTTTGGTAATTGACATTTATCTCGTTTCAGCGCTGTGTCAGCTTTTTAGTCTTCCTTCAAAAGCACAGCGCTAGATTCGCTAAATGTCATTCCTAATTATTCCATCGATTGACAGACTTCATAGTCTAAAGAAATCATTATGGCCGGCGGCGGGAACTTTGCAAACCGTATTTAATTTTCAGACAAGGAAATGTTGTTACTTACCGATGGAAAATTATTCCTTATATATTGCCTTGTTCTTTGAATTTATAAATGCAGTATCTCAAAACACACCAAGGCATTTTTGATTATGTTGAAAATGTTTTCTTTTCTCAACTATGGAGTGTACTGGCGCGGAAATGCTAGCAAGCGCCTAATGTAAGATGAACAGTCATAGCTTATGAGGAACGCCATGACCTTCCAATGGAATGTCATTGGATGAACGGAGCAAAACAGTGATATGAGGCATCTACTCTAGTACGTAAGTACATAATAGCTCGTTGTAATCAAACTTGCAATTTGAGGTGGAGGTTTCGTGTGTGTAAGTGGCCAACACTGGTGTCAGATTTTCAAGCTGCCTAAAGGTATCTGACATAGCTTGGAGAAGTTCAATAATTTTTTATGCCACTTGTGGTCACCCATCCAAGCGCGGACCACGCCCGATGTCGCTTTACTTGCGAAAGCGCAAGTAAAACGCTCTCCTGCCATACCACTGAGCTGCTCGGCGACAAACATGCAATCAAATTGTAGTTTTATTACTTTAAGAATCTAGTTTTAATTTTAAACCCATTAAAAACATTATTGATATGACTCTATGTGTATGTATAGAGCGTATACTTTTTTGTATTTTTCTCATTTATAACAAAAATATGGTAGCTCGTTGGAAATTTACAAGCACTTGTATCTATTTTATATTTCTGTCATTTCGTTTGCTTATAAAATGTTTCATTTCTTTTTTATTTTATTAGTACCTACCTACTCTCGTTTCTGTAGGAGGATTTTCTCTGTTGTGGTTCTAAATTCGAAATCTACTTTTAGTTTTTGACTTCAAATAATGATTATCTACGAGTTTGTATGTTTTTTTGTGTAACACCATCTTTAACTCTATGCCAACTATGGAAAAACAACAGAAAGTTTTAACATGGCCTTTTTACTTACTTTGACAAGCAGAAATAACAGGAACCTAAGTATGTTGCTTTATTTACTTGCACCAAATACTTTTGCACAAAAAAATACTTTTCCGCCGTCAAGTCCGCACCGGAAGCTCGTCAAAAGAAATTTTCTTAACTACAAAAGAAATCCAAGTCTCCAAGGCTTTCCTCAGTCGTCTCTTGTAAATAGTTCTAGCTAGATCTTTACAAAGACATTGATTGAACAATGAAAATGTAGATCGAGGAGTGAATGTTACCAAAGATCTATCTTTGAAACTGATTTGATCATCTCAAAGCTTCGCTATATTTTAATTATCGACGACCTTGTCCCCCTTTTTCTTTATTTGTTATTAATTTAATAGCTTTGGTCCGTTGCCTTAATGATTTTATTTTGTTTTTAAGTCTACTTTTATGGCAAATATTATTTCCCACACAAAGTTTCACTCCACCCCATTTCGATGATTTATAGGACAAAAACTATTGTAACCCATTGACGTCCAGGAATTCCAGACACAATAGTAAAACTATCAATGTGTATCAAAAATTAAACACATGTCGCTGAACATGCTAAGGCCTTTATCGGCTCTCTAACTATATTCTTACTAAATTTTATCTTATTCGATTCAGTGTTTGAAGCGTGAAGAGGAAACAGAAAGACAGAGTTTCTTTCACATTTATAATATTAGTATGGAAGGATGGACAGTATGGATTTATTAATTCCCTCAATTGGCTTTTCCAGTAAACGCGGTATATGTAGTATAATTCTGTTAATACATCTTACGTTGGTACAAAGGCAAAGTAAAAAATCATTTATTGATCTTTAAATATTTGTCAGACGACAATTGTCAATTTTTCTTTCGACTTCATAATAGTTGTTGACTTCAGATCATTTTATAAGAAAATGAGTTTATTGCCGCTTCCTAAACGTTAAAGCTGAGAAAGCAACAAATTGCACTGCAGCATTTTGTCCAATTACTTACCTACTTCAACCTTAAATTAAGTAGATATGTCGACTGAGAACGATATGTTATGTCAAAGTTATGAATAAAAAATTATCTCAGATTAAAAATAATCTTTGGGAGAGGCCTATGTCCAGCAGTGGACGTTATGCGGCTGAAATGATGATGATGAAAACTAATGTCAATTTAAAAACTTAGTTTACATCTACTGAATGTACTTAAATTATGACATTTGTTAGCATACAAATACAAACCTTTAAGAGGCAACTTTTTTCCCCTACACTACATATTTACGATTTCAAAGTTTATTGGAACGATGTTTCTTATCGCGCGTTGCGAAAGGGGGCTAGACGGAAAAAATTAAGACCAAAAGTTGTAACGAAACTTTTTGATGTAGTTGTAAGCCGTGCGGCGTGCGCGTGTTTTTCTGTCTGTCTCTCTCACTCTCTCTCATTAATCGAAAGAAACTTCGTTCCATCTGGGTGTCCCTTGACAACTCTCAAGTTTTTTTTATATTTATGTAACTCCTTGTTAAGTATATAACGCTCCATACGCACGGCTTGTTACTAACGCGATACAGTGTGATAACCCACATCATTGTCACCCGGGTGGTTGCTCGGCTAAAGCTTCGATCGTCCGCAAGTGATTGGATATACATCAAATCGATTCGTTGTATCGATATTTTTTTTTCGGACCAATGAACTGAAATCGGACTATTTATTTGGAGTTTAAGAAAGTTATTTACAAACAAATACATTGGGACTTAGCAACCACGTTCTTAACATAACATATTAATATACTAGGTATTATTAGGTATTTAGTTAATATATTTAGGTGTTACTTTGTTATTTTAATTACTTTGTGTGATTCCGCGACCAGTTAGTTCATACAAACTATTGATTTTTTTATTTCTTTTTTCTCAATAAACTCACATTAAGTTTAGTAGTTTATTTTTTGAACTAAAATAATTGGAAAAAACTATGTTAATACCTGAGTGAAAAAATGTAGCGTATTTAGATTTTCTGTGACGAAAAGGGCTATTCTCGGAAGTTAAGCTTCCGAGAATAGCCCTTTTCGTACCTCCTTCCTCACGTAGAGAACATGTAGCCCTCTCCACATGTTCTCTACGTGATCAAATGAGAAATGAGGAGATTTGTAGAAAAACGACACTGAGGTCGAAGCGGAGTAAGTAGGTCATAATCAACGGATTATTTGATTGGCAGCGGTCGGTGCATATAGCATGAAGAACCGATAGCCGATTGTACGATACAAAAATGTCTTTATTTTCTTTATAACCGAAAGGCGATAAGGCAATGTAATTTCACGAAATAAAACGGGTCACCAGTTCCTCTCATTTTTCTTTATATCGACAACAAACAGCAAACCGACGTCGCTTTCTGTGTAATGCGAACAGATCAAATTACTCGCGCAAGAGTGCCTCGGTCAGTCGGGCGTCAGGGTGACGTCAATAAGTTGAAATAATTTTCCTCAAAACTATCTTCGAGCTAATCATCTTATGCAAAACTGGATCTTTTGAAAAATAGAACCATGTCAATCCAAACTTAATCCGTCAATGTAAAAATGCTGTACTTCCCAAATTTATTTGGTTTTAACTGCTGCTTCGTACGAGTACTTGTCTAAAAATTTAAAAATAAGAAACTGACATCAAATTATATTTGTATCTGTAAATGTTGCCTAAATATTTCATATCTTAAAATGCTACGGTAAATGTGTTTCTCATAAATTACTCGAAAAACAAATGTAGCAAAATATGTGTACCTATAGTTCTAAAGTGTATTTTGTTATTTAACTTATTCTGTCTTCAACGCATTTCAGCATGCGCGCATTATCTAATCGTTTTAAATAACTAACATGACATGCCTCTACTCGAATGTGACGACTATTAGAAAAATGGCAATTATCGATTCTATGTCGTGTTTTTCTGTCAAATAAATTCTGTCTACAAATGCTAACATACGCAACAGTTAGGTGTAGACTAGGTTTAAAATATATAGGTATATTCAGTACAATTAATAAAATAAAACTTTACAAAGTGTCACTTTACATTGATAATAATCTAGTTTCAACAAGATTTCAGATTTATGAATGCATAAAACTGATATCAAGAGCGTTAACCCCAAAAAAGAATAAGGTCACGGTTGGTTTTTTCGTGGTTTTTTTTCATACGATTCCCATAGAAAATGTTTGTTTTAACATTTTAAAAAGTGTCTGATTTGACTTGTTGTCATCTAGCGGACGCGTCATAGTAACTCGATTTTTATCAATAACTATTATCGGGCTGGTCGAAGATATTGATGACGAAAAATTAAAAAAAAATATTTGTTTCACAGCACTATGAAAAAGAAATCGCAAGTAGAATCACAAAATAAGTCTTAATTGAAACACCGTTCTTATATCATTCGTATTCATTCTCCCTGAGGGGAGCGTCGTCTTTTCAATCGAGCTACTCGATTAAACAATCGATTAATCCATTGCAATAGACTGTCAATTGATAATCGATCATGAAGAATAAGGGGCGTACGTTAATGCTTCATCATTCATACATCATTAGCGTTAGTAAACAGGCTTTTGGGTTGAGTATCTATTATATCTCTGTTATACTGTTGTACAGGATTGAAAATTGAATATATCAATTTTATACAAATAGATAAAAATAAATTAACAAAAATACGGGTTGACCGCAAATGTTCTTAAGAAAAGTGAAGTAGAAGTTCCCAAAACTAGAGAACATACATGAGAAGAGGAATGAGTGATGACGAAGCAAAGAAGGTTTGCAAAGATCGTAGCAAGTGGAGTTCCATAGTTACTGCCATATTCCCTAGGAAACAGGCGTGATATTATGTATGTACGTATGTAGTCAAAGAACCTTTGTCCAGCAAATTTAAGTTCTCCTAGTCTTCTCAGGTAATCAGATAATCTGTTACTTTATATTTACACCATTAACTTATTCGAGATAATCGAAAAAAGATGACATGATACTAAACACTTAATTCAAATATAAACCAAATCGATTACGGTTTGCCAAAATGGATTGTAACAGCGGGCGTCTTGTATTATAAACAAATACACAAACAAAATCCAATTGTATGGCACCGCAGCGGTGCTATGTTTATACTGTAAACGCTCTAAGAGGTGTTGTGGGTTTGACATCTAAAAACAACAAATGTTATAATAACTAAAGTTAGATTAATATATTGTGACTATTAAAAACGAGATTCTCCTGTTTATATATAGCCAGCTTGGTCCATGTTTGGGCCAACCAGGTTTCAATCTCATTGGGAGACGGATCACAAGACGCGGCAAAGTTTATACTCACACTGACAAATAAAACAACCAATTTTAAATATTGGCTGTAATTACAAGCTTTTATTAAGATTCACTTGTCCCTTTGTATTTCGGTCTGTCTAAAATCAAATCTTGTTAGATAAATATCGATATTACAATATTATGATGACGTGGAGCTGATCTGATCATAGACCTTGTTTTTTTTTTACTGCGTAGATCTAATGATGGCTGGAGTCACGCAACCTCATCGAATTTTTGCTTGTTTGATTCGTCTTGTGAAGCCCCTTAAACTTTTAAGTTTATCGTTTTAAATAAAAGCTTGTTTAAAAAATACATGTTTAAATAATTACTTTTTCATTTATTTTTTAAAACATCTATTTTTATTTTGACTTATGCCTAATACTTTAACTAAGAGCTGTCAGCTACCAACAATTTTACTCAAAAAGCCCTTTGTAAGATGTCGTGCCTTATCCAGACCAGAGATTGAAAGAGAGCTCTTGTATCGAGAACAGTTTGAATGCGAATTTAACAATCGATTATCTTGTGTGTTTGCAAAAAAAGAACATTCAGAAGAAAGAGAACAGAAGAAATTAATGTCACGAATTTAACAATAATGAATAAAGGTATGTATAGCAATTTTTAAGAGTGAGAGCCTCAGTGCGTACGTTAGTATAAATCTACATAAAAGTTGTAGTCTGAAGTAAAGATATACCAACAATCTTATAAAAAGGTTTCAGGAATATTCGTTACACGTACCGGTTAGTAAAAGAATTTACTTTTGTAGTCTCTCTATTAGACACAGTTTCGCCCCAAAGACAGCTTAAAAGATGTTTTATACCGCGTTATGATATACCCTTATCCTGATCCCATTTTTTGTATGAGGTCGGCGCAAAATGTCTTTCTTTTTCAATTTTGCAAGCAAGTCATGCCATCAATGCGATAGGTCATTTACTTGTTTGCCTACTTTTAATTGTTAGTAAAAAATAAGACAAATAAACATAATTTCACATTTGCACTAAGCTACTCAAATACTTATATTGGTTTCCTGCAGATGAGCAGCAGTATGCCAGCTATGGCTTGCTTTGATCTGCTGTCACGTATTGTCGCTGACAAGAACTGTCGCTGGTACGCTGTCGCTCGTCTGTCTGAGCCCAAACACATCCCTTACTGACCATCTTACAACAAGAATTAACAAGCCTATACCTCAATAAATAGAATTAAAGCCGGATAGTTGCCACATTTTCGAAATCACTAAATCTCTTAGGGCAGATTCGACCATACTTTAAAATTTATTCCGAGAATAAATAGCAATATACTTTAGAATAACTTGTTTATACCAATTACGAATACAAAAATAAGATGTCTATTTCAGAATAAGCTATTTATATAACATTTTCTAGAGTAAAGAAAAGAAATATGACTTGTGTGTTATGTGTGATGACATCCTTCAAATGCATTATTTGACATTTATCTCATGCTAAATTAAATGGTCTTCGCAACCCAAGTCACTCTATAGAAAGAGTATTATACGGATTTTTCTCGTTTCTCACTCTCAATCTTCAACTATAGATTAACAATACCAAAGATTACTTACTCCAGGAATAGAATGGGAAAACGTCGAAGAAGTTATTCGAGATTAATTCAAAACTTAAATATCCCAAGACTAGGTATACTGGTGTAACTTAATGTTTGGTCAAATCTGCCTTTAGTGCATGCCCCGCTGAGAAAAAGGACATGTACACAACATTTTTGATAGCATTTTGCCTTTCGATGCAATCGCACAGAGATATGAGACATGGACAACTTAGTGATACTTAGAGATGTTTTGATAGATTAATAAAATAGGGGCAACTATATCCTTGGGGCAACTATCCTTTACCCTACTAATTCAACTTAAAAATCTACCTAGCCAGTATTCAACAAAGAGCGTTCTTAAAACAAAATGAAACGGCAATATTAAATGATGCCAATAAAGCCGGCGGCAAATTGAGATTTGCGCTGTAACAATTCGTACGAAAACTAATTCAATTCTATAGTAGTTAGGAGTCGATTAGCTGGTCTCTCGACTATTACTGCCCTTAACGAACCATTCATATTGAATCATTCATGAAAAGGAAAGGAACTGGTTTGTTTACTTAATAAACTCTTATTTTTTTGACACCTCTAGCGGTAGTTAGAAATGTCTGAGATCTTATTAACTAGCAGTTTAATCCAAATGCAAGTATGAAACATAAGCAAATATGCGATTTGTGATGCTTTTCATACAATGTCATACAATTTGGCGTCTCTGTCGCGCCAAAGAAATAGTAAATGCTAACTATAACGAAAGAGTCGCCATTTTTTTGTCAAAGCTTTGTTTTATGTTTTGTATGCCAGCTTCATAGGCAACTTTATTATTTAGATGATTAGACAGCATTAACATCCAAGTAAGTATGCAATATGTAATACAAAAAGACCTGATGATGATGATGAAATTATCTTCTAATACGAATGTGGACATTGCGAAACGGAACTAAATCCATATATCATAACGTGTTATATCAAATCGCTTTCATATCATATCCCTCGCGTCAGTAACAAATGCGGGGCTCATGCCAATTTTTCATGAAGATAAATAAAAAGGGAACGTCACAGACAATTACATCGTATACCAATACTCCGGAGTTATTAGGTTGATGGTTTGGGACCAAATCGCTTTCGTGTATTATTAAAGCTTGAGAAGCCAATTTCATTTTGTTAAAATTAATTTAATGACTCTTCTTGATATTCAAATATTTAGAAAGTTTAAAAGTAGTGATCTACCTATATTTAAGGAAACAATCTAGATCCTTTTGGAAACAACTTGGACCTTCTTAACAAAATATGGTTATTAACTGTTTTGTGTACTAATAAAGAAATAGAAATCCTACTTTAAGTACCTCTATAAGTTCTAACAAAATATACTGAAACTATTTTAAGGGTGAATTCAGTCTATGATACTGACAAAAAATATTTTTTATAGTTTGACATATGTTTCTGGGGGAAAATTGTTCACTATCACAGGCTGGATTCACCCTTAAAATAGTATCAGTATATTATTATTTTGTTAGACCATAAATAAATATTATAAATATTAATGTTAAGATTAAGGATTAAGATAAAAATAAAAAAGATAACGTTATTATCGAGACCAATACAAACGATTCTACAAAAAATATTTATATTTTCGTGCTATTTCCAAAATAACAACCTACAGAAAAATGTTCTCAACGAGCAAGGCCACGGGTAATTATAGGTAGAAAATACATTATTATATACGTGATTATGATTAAAATGGTATAATTAAGTCGTATGGTATAGAATTCATGAATTATTATACACCAACCGTTGCCGTGTGGTTTCCGGCAGAGTAGAATAGGACCACTCCAAGTCCTCCCGTGGATGTCGTAGAAGGCGGCTTAGGAATACAAGCTAAACAAAGCTTATGAACATCAATGAGACCTCTTCAACCCGTCTGGCCAGCGAGAAGAGTGTAGGCCAAGTCCTCTAGCTGCTCTGGCCAATTTTGGCTCTAGTAGTACAGAGAGGGTCATGCTCCTGCAGTGGAGACGAAAGACCTGATGATGAAACCATTGCCTGAATGACGGTGAGGAATATATTACAAAAGCGGCTTTCCTTCAAAATTTCCTTCAAGTAATAGTTAACTTATTACTTACGTATATCTAATTTATGTTCGCAGTGTGGTTTCCGCAAGAGTAATAGGACTATTCCAAGTCTTTGTGTAGATGGCGTAGAAGGCAACTTAGGGAATACAAGCTAAACAAAGCTTATAAACATCAATGAGACCTTTACATCTCCAACCCGTCTGGCCAGCGTGGAGAATGTAGGCCAAATTCTCTGGCTGCTCTGCCAAGTATGGTGTTAGTAGAGAGGTTTTACTTCTGCACTGGAGATCTAAACAAGAGCTAAAGATGATCGAATTTATGTATATATTTATTTATATATAAAATGTAATTATAATTGTGTTGCTAATAACTGTAAAGATACCCTCTCACGCAGAAATAGCCTTGGGTCTTTAATATATCCTTTGTATTACTATTTCAATAGAGTTGTATCGATTTCAAACATTCAATTCCGAACAAAGGAAGACAGGCTTTGTTCTAAATCTCTAATTACTAGATATGAAGCTTCTTCTTATAATTGACATTCCAATACCGACATCTTATTTTGTTTAATCGTAATAACTTATCTCAAAATGATTAAAGTAGCTTAAAGTTATAAAAAAAAGTTCTTTTATGAAATATTAGCTGTACCCGCGGGCTTCGCTCCCCGTAGGAATTCCTGGATAAAAAGTACCCTATGTCCTTCCCCGAGCCTAAAACTATATCCATACCAAATTTCATACAAATCGGTTTGGTAGTTTAAGCGTGAACAGGTAACAAACAAACAAATATACAAACTCACTTTCACATTTATAATATTAGTAGGATAGTAGGACTAGCAGTACCCGTGGGCTTCGCTCCTCGTGAAAATTTCTGGATAAAATGTACCCTATGTCCTTCCCCGAGTCTCTACCTATATCCATGCCAAATTTCATCCGAATCAGTTTATTAATTTAAGCGTGAAGAGATAACAAACAAACAAAGAGCTATGGCAGCTTTCCATACATCATTTTAGTTAATAACAAAAGTTAGCGTCTATGAATGAAATATACCTTGTTTAATAGAACACATTTTGCTGATTCTAAAGGTAAAAATTACGTAATTATAGGAGGCCAGGTTTTTGAGTTATTATGTTTAGAAGTTTTATAGGTTATGTAATTATTGACCATTTATTTAGTACATTTCTGCATCAAATATTCATTTATTAATAAATAAAACTGAAAGATCTCGATGGCATAATGCTTTTTAGGTCCACTAGTAAACATTATCAACAATTACGCAAGTTAAGCAACGCCAGGTGTCCCATTTTAAATGTCGAAAGGAGTTTTTAATGCTGTACGTTATTTAAAACAAGCAAAAATAGTATTATTTATATTATTAAACAATTTGAATCTCTTGATCTATAAAAAACATTCATGATTTTATCTTGGAAAAAATAATTATTTAGTCTGGCAACCTTGTGGCTTTCTGTCAAACCAAGGAAATGGCCCTTACAGAAAACCGATCAACTTAATAGCTATTTTCAATTTTACACATTTTTACCTGGCTTTATCTAAATTCGACTAATCACATAAAAATATTTTATAAATTTTGGTTGCAATGAGTTTTCAAGACGCTTTTAGTGCACTTAACTAAAAATCTGCCATAGCTCTTTACAAACTCACTTTCGCATTTATAATATTAGTAGGATAGTAGGATAGGATAGGATAGTAGGATTGTTACACGATGTAGTTTGCAAAACTTAGGTCTGGTTTTTAATTTTTAATTTATCCCCCATAAGTGGCCGTGTATTTAAATAGATTTTTCCTTTTGAGGTTGAGGTTAAAACCTCATCCCATGATTTTAATTTAACAAAGGAAAAACAAGAAACGGAAATCTGGATGTCAGATGATCAGAAAAAGGTGAGGAGCAATAGAACTGAAATTTTATTATAATTATAAAAAAATGAGTATGTAAGCAATGAGAATAATACAAATAGTATAATTAATAAGTTTATCAAAATACAAAAGTGTCAATTGAAGAAGTTTTTCAAACCTACACATATAGGCCCGCCCGCCAGATTATTGAATTGAAAAATTTGACATTCTCTATGAGTCCATCGTACTAAGTAGTGTAAGTACTATAACTATTTTTTTATTCTACACAGTTCAAGTACCTACCTACTTTATATTCCAAAAATGTATTTTCATCAAAATTGGCCAACCGCGTGTATTGCTGTCTATTGTAAATCATTTGTCGCTGTTCCGGTTAACAATCAATGTCCGTTAGGGGTCCTTTATTCAATTTGGTGCAGCAACGTCTAGTAACAAGGTATTGTAAAAATGGCACTTATGTCCAAAGAAGTAAGGCTTAATAATTGGAAGTTTATGATATGACAATGTAAGCGGAGATCTACATGAAGCTATTGTGTTGTATACGTATTTTGGTGTTATAGTCGTAAACACGTTAATTATCATTATGTTACCTAAGTATAAGTAAATCATTATCGGCGGCACATGTACCAGGTTAAAATTACCCCCAACATATAACTCAGGGGTGACTTGTCATTAGATATTTTTTCTAAACGTCAAAACAAACAATTTCTATTGGATTTGTATGAAGTACTCAACCGTGATGTCATTGTTTTTCGGAGTCAAATAGCGCGCTAATGATCAGTTTTTTTGCATTGATTTATGACTGAAAATGTTAAGTATTAACAAATACAGTGGATTTCGGGTATAACGACAATGAAACCACTCTATTTTCGTCGTTTTATCCGTAAGTCGTTAAAGGCAAAGGCTATTCTTTAACAGTGAATGTGCGTTTAGCAGCCATTCTTACTCAAAAGTTTACGAAACCCAGTTGCTACTCAGAATATCACTTTGTAACTGAAACATAAATTCAACTCCGAAACGTACACGCTTCCCTACCTACTTAGCTGATATTAATAAACACTAGGTAAAGGTCTCCACACTTGCTGATCATCTGTGTGAAAGTAAGCAAAAGATTAGAAATGTTTGTGAAAAAAAAATCTTTGTTTCTTTGGCGGCCAACTCCGGTCGCAATACCTAAATGGGGTTTCTAAGAATTTGTTACAAATAATTCATTAAAAACAGTCGCTACACTCAAACTTGGCGTTACATCCAAAGTTACTATAGCCCCATGAATTTTGTACTAAAGTATGCTTTAAATTCAAAGGACTTAGATTTAACGTCGCTGTAGGTAAATGGTCGCTACAACCAAGGTCGTAATAAATGAAATCCACAGTTGAAATTTGGCTTTAAAAAATATTTCATTGTTAAACAAAAACCATTATTGATAAATTTATTCCAGTAGATATTTGCTTAAATTTAATATTGTTTTATTAATACCAAAATATTTTTGGCGGCTTTGGGTAAAACAAATTTCCCTATAGAGTAAAAAGTAAGAAGAAACTTTCATATTTCCTAAAAACAAGCTTCCTTTGATGTTGATAAAAGTGCCAAACTCTTTTTATAATTCCCCATTTCGGTTTACCTGACCTTATTTCGATACGTATAATACTGGATTTACGGTCTTATCTCCAAACCTTCAAGGTATATTTTGGTCTGTTACTTTGATCGAGCGACATAAAACGCCTCAAAATACAGGTAAAATTGTATACAGGCTAAACCAATAACAAAACTGCTTGGAGCGGTATTTTATGAAACCTGGAAAACAAGAATTTTCCAAATACTGGCCAGTTGCTAACAGTTAACAGCTAAGTGGATTTCCCGGGGTAATTTTTAAGCGTGCTTGTTGCTTATTTATTCACCTATTTCCAACAAACAGGAGAAGTTATCTATTCGTTGGAATCTTTTATTTATGTATCATCATTTCAGCCGCATAACGCCCACTGCTGGACATAGGCTTCTTTCAAAGATTTCCAAATTTTTATGTATGTTCTCCGATTATTATTTCAAAGACGCCTAAACCGGATTATTTAAAGTATTTCAAATAAAAGAATTTTCCAAACCGGTTCGGAAAATTCTTTTTTTGAAATACTTGTCGTTTGGTTCCATAAATTTATTTAAAATTGGTCGTGTAGTTAGGGGGAGAAGTCTGTTTTTAGTTTTTTTTTTATTATTATTTTGCTCACGTACTAAGTATGCTGTAAATATTCTCGGAAATAACAACGAGGCGAAAATAAGTTGAAAACAATTTTACCCCGAGATATTATTGTTTTCAAAAATAATAACTCTATTTTTATGTTTTTACCGAGGAAGATTTACTCGTACTTTCGTTCTGTGGAAATAAAAAAATTGAACTTTTTTTAAAAATCTATTACATAATTTAAAACCAGTGCATTTTTTAATGTACTAAAATAATGAGATTCCACATTGAGACTACCAAGGTCAAGCCCTGAATAAAAAGATAACTTATCTCAAAAGGAATCGCGACATGCTAAAATCTGGAGACATTTCTGAACATATTGCCGCCAACCCTCATCGTGAAATAGAAAATATCCCTGCAAATATTTCTCCCTTTGACCGGATAAGGTCAAATGCGAAATCGATCACCCATCAGATTTTTATTCTGGTTTGAAGAAATGCAAATGGCGAAAAGGATATTTTTTGTCTTCTACGAAATAAATTTTGCTAGATATTGGTTCTTTTTTGTGTATTTAGTTTTTAACTCAAATGTGCTATTGGCACCAAATGATGTAAATATTTTAGATGCTCAAAAAGATATGACGTGAGATTTTATTTGCTATTTTATTAAACAGAATATTTGAGTAACTTGAATCAAAAAGGCTTTAGTAACTGTGTGACCAAACTGCAAGAGTCAAGTCTTACGGAAACCGGAAAGTTACGTAAGAAACAAATGTATAGCCATGACGAGAAGAAAAAGGTGACCCTGGGTTTCGCAGCATCACACTAAGGATGCAACTGGAAAAATGCTGAGATGTGAGAAACATACATTCAAAATACATAACACTCCTTAGGCGATTATCACACGACACCACGCACCGCCTGCGGAGGGCAGTGGCGATAAAGCGGATTTCGTAGCGGTGCCCCATGCGGTTTACGCGCCTGTCAGCGCGGATGGATTTAACGCGGTTTTGTTTCACCATGATATTTATATTGATAAATTTTCACACGTCGAAGCGATCACGGTTGTGATAGATAATATTAAGTTACTTAATTTAAAAAAAAAATATGACGTAGGGAAATAATCATTATCATCATCATCATAAGGTATTTTTGTCTCCAATGCAGGAGCACGACCCTCTCTGTACTACCCGAGCCAAATTTGGCCAGAGCTGCCAGAGGTCTTAGCTTACACTCTCCACGCTGGCCAGACGGGTTGAAGAGGCCAGGAGGGTTTCATATATTTATGATAAGGACAACATTTATAATTTTAAAGTAAGTAAATATCCCAGAGCTATCAAAATCAAAGTAAAGTTGCTGCCTGAACAGGGTTCTAACTACAGTGTATAAATGTGTATAAGTGTGACCAAAATTACCTAAGTGAAAAAGAATAATTTGAAACAAATTAAAAATATTATTAGAAAAGTGTTTGATGCCGCAACAGCATTGATAAATGTTTATCGGATAAAATAAATAGGGCCACTCCAAGATCTCCTATGGATGTCGTAGAAGGTCGATTTAGGGAATACAAGCCAAACAAAGCTTCTAAACATCAATGAGATCTCTCCACGCTGGCCAGACTGGTTGGAGAGGTCTATATATCATAAATATATGAAACAAAAATGTATAAGGAATGAAATGCTAATGATTAGTTTTTTAAAATAAAATAAGGAACACTGCTATTTCTTTGAGTTCGACCAAACATTGCAGAGATACATTTATTTTACATTCTTAAAAGTGGCATTAAGTACGCATGTTTCCAAAATAAAAGTCAAATTTTTACATTTTATGGCATGATAAGCACATTTGGGATAGCATAGCGACTAATTATTTATCTCCGAAATAAACTTTTTGCCATCGAATTCCATTTTTGTATTGCAACATGTACTAAATTTTGTATGTAATAAATTTATTTCTGTTTTTCCTAAAGGCTGACTGGTAGAGAATGCATTAACATTAAGTCCACCTTTTGTACCATTGTGGTCAATAAAGATTTAATAAATAAATAGCATGCATCTTATGTTACCACACAATAATATGTTTTTGCCGCGTGTGTTGCTACATGTCATGTGTGTGAGGCGCCGCCCTTCCACGCTGCCATCCGCGCGTATGGGTGGAGGCGGCGAGAGCACCGCTCGACCGCGCGGACGGGCGGTGTTGTACATGTGTTTGGCATTAACGGATTTATTAGAGGCCAATGCGACAATAAGATTCGCTTCATCGCCCAGCGCGGCGGTGCGCGGTGTCGTGTGTTAATCGCCTAGGGCAGTTAGTTGAAATGTACAAAAAATTGGCCAAGTGCGTGTCGGGCCACGCGCAGTGTAGGGTTCCGTAGTTGTAAATGCCAACTTTGTGTTCATGCTACAAAAAACGTGTAAAACTAGTATCTATTGAATTTGTATGAAATTTTCCTTTTCGAGTACATTTTATAAGTTGATCACCTGTAACTTTTTAATTTTTTAACCCTACTTAGCTCTGATAGTTTTCCTTTGAACTAAATTATATACACTATAGCTGTGATTTTTTTCACGTGTCCATATATAACCGTTTAGTAGATAGATGGGGGGGACACGTGACTATAACAAAAAAAATCACTTTAAACCTAAATATTTCAGACACGGATCCCTAAATCGAAAAATGGTGTTTGCCAAGCTCACAATATTTTTAAAAGACCCATTCAACGATATCTCACACAATGTGTTTGTAGAGAAAAAAAAAATTGACTTCTTCTTTACTTGTATCGCAGCTACCCTGAAAAAATGTTTTTTATTCCATATTTTGTTTTTTTTACTTTTTCGCCATGATTGATATACATATCCATGCCAAATTACAGCTTTCTAGTATATAGTTTCTGAGTAGGACCGCGGACGGACAGACAGACAGACAGACATGGTGAAACTTTAAGAGTTTCCTGTTTACTACGGAACCCTAAAAAGATACATATACACATTCATCTTCACGTCTTTATCCCTGACGGGGTAGACAGTGCCCAAGGCCTAAAACTCAATGGCCGAGCTTAGCGTGGATGGAGAGTGTTAAAATGGAAAAAAGAATTAAAACGGTGTTGTACAAAGAAAGATCCATTATTATAAATATACCTATATTATAAAAATGAACAGTTTTATGTATTGACAAAAGGCATATACTAATAAGTGTTCTAAAAGATGAACGACAGTATACCCTATTGCCCGAGACCCTGATCGGCAATGGTCGGCGATCTGTAACGCGTGAAATCGTCGACAGTGTCGCGACTCGAGAACTATTGCGGTAATACTGTCTCTAGTCTGTTAGAACCCTAAAATGACTGCCAATTTTTATTTCTGTCTCAATAAAAGCGACACTTGATTCTAAAAGACATTGACTTTAGCTTGAGTGGCTTATTTTCGTAGAGTACATTTGGAACAGCAAACAGGACCGTTAAGAAGATATAGCACATACTTAGTAGCTGTTCTGAACATTACTGCCATCATTTTATATTCTTTTTATTCACAAACATAAATGTTCACGACTGTCATAGCCTGTTTCTCTAAGTGTGAGTTTATTTATTAAATGTATGTAACAAAGTGCTATGCGAACATATGCTAAAGTATTTTTCTAGGATTCAGAAACCATACAGAAAAAATACTCTTATTCTCAGTACTTACATACTTTCTACTTGCTCCGTAGATATTCATAACATACATACATACAAACTATCACGTCTTTATCCCTAATGGAGCAGACAGAGCATTTTGGGTCTTGCGGTTCTATGCAGAGCCCAGGGCCGCAAGACCCAAAAGCCACTTTTAGCGTCATGGTGGGCGAGAAGATGGAAAAGCAATCAATACAGTGATGGTTTGCTAGCCGCATCGCCTGTTAACATGATTTGCATTTTTGCCCATTCCCTCGATCGGCTTTTACGATCTGCGTGGGAAGAGAAGCAGCTGGTACATTCTAAGTTTTTTTATTTCTCCCAGACTAGCATGGGAGTATATTCATAACAACAACAACAATTTTATAATACAAATTTCGTTTGCAGGAAAAAATGGCTTTGAATACATTATTGTTACCTTGAAATCGGTTTCGTTATAATTATAACACCTTTTCGTTACAAATTGCCGGTAAAGACAAAATTATACGAATAAAAATTATGGAATCAATATAGTGTAAACAATATAATCACCGCCTCTGTGCCTTCTAAGAACTCTATTAATACCTATATCTTCTGGTATTATTTAAGCTACTCGAAAGGTTGGCTGGTAGAAATCGCTTAGGTGACAAGCTCGCCTTTGTACCTAATATACTTAGTGGGTGCAATAAAGAAATTTTATCTTAATATTATCTACTCATAACTATTTCGAGAAATGAGTAGATATTTGATAAAGTTTATTCAAGCAGTCCCATTTAAAGTCAGCTGCCCTATAGCTACGTCGACGACGCGAAGCTGAGAGCGGAGAGTGATGGTCCGTATAATTATTTTATCAATGAATTTTACTCCAACCATACTTCTTTACTGGAATGCTTGATGATCGCTTGGCGAAAATAGTTACCGATTGGATGCGTAATGACCGAGGACTGGCCGACCCAGGGCCACGTGGTGCAACGAAAAAACAAATATAAATAATGAATGAAAAATAACCTTTCAACAGACAAAATTGGAAATTAATAAAAAAGGTCTATGTCCAGCATTGGGACAGAAATGGCTTGCTATTATAACAATAATGTTTGTTTTATCAGTTAAAGTTCAAATAAGACTGAACAAGAAACTACTTAACTTTATCTTATACCTTTAAACGAGCAATTCTTGTATGTATATATATATGTATATATATTTATTTATAAATTTCTGTGATCTCGAAAACGGCTCTAACGATTTCGCTGAAAATTTGTATATGGGGGTTTTCGGGGGTAAACAATCGATCTAGATTAGTTTTATGTTTGGGAAAACGCGTGTTTTCGAGTTTTCATGCGTTTTTCTTTCCACGCAGAATATTGTCGCTAATTTCGTCGCGCCGCGATCGCCTTGATTTAGCTCAGCGGTTAAGGATAGCGACCGCTAGAAAGAGTGTTACGGGTTCGAATCCCACTCGGTGACTTACTTTTGTTTTTTTTTATGTTTAAGTTTATATATTTTTTTTATTTTGCATTGTTTTTAGACAAGTTTAAAAAAAAATAGTTAATGTTTGAGATGTAACCGAGCAAAGCTCGGTCGCCCAGGTACTATCTTATCTAATTTAGATACACAAGAAGCTTAGTCTCACAAAGTTTGAAGTCTAATGTATGTTTATCTTAATGCACTCTGCAAGAGTAACTTAGATAGTAACTTGCTGAGCTCGAGTTATTTGATTTGGCTTCAAATTTTCTAGACCCCATTCTGGTAAAACGAAATTAAATCTAAGCGATAACTTCAAAGGTAGCACTAAACACTAATAATAGTTTGAAGTAAGTCTCCATACTCATACATAATGTTACAATGCCGATGTCTGCCTTAAATAAGGACCTAAAGTACGCCAACACAGAACCAGTGACGACCCAAAAGACATGTCTTTGAAGAAAACAGATAAGGAAAGCCGACCCCAACTAGAAATGGGATAAGGCCGGAGAAAAAAAGACTTTTTATGAAATGTTATTGTCACCGCTATTAATATTATTATACCTACACTTAGTACTCTTTATACGCGCTTTTATTTAGTTTTACCTGTCCCGCTATTTCGGTCTGTCTGATTGCTTGTAATCAAATCTTGCGAGCGAAATTTGACCCAATTTACGGTTTCCGATTTTGTTAAAATTTTGCATGCGTATGTATATTTTATGACAGCAGTATTATGGAGCTGATCTGGTGATGGAGCTGTAAGATGGCCATAGAAACTCTGTAATGAAATGACGCAACCCCATCAAGTTCGGGCTTATTAAATTTCTCTTAATATGTACTTAAGCCTCACAATAAAAGCTTGTACGAAAAAATGAAATAAAAAAATAACTTATTAGTACTCTCAAGTTGGTCTAAAAGAAAAGAAAGGCGTCAAATATACCAGCTGCTTTCTTCTGAATAGGCGAGAATCTGAGTGAATCCTTTTAAAACGCGATGCGGCTGGCAATCATTTTCTTTCATCAACTCCTGGAGCGGCCTGTGGATCTTGCAGCCCCCTTGCTACCTTATTACTGATTAAAATGTAATAGTAACTAGTACGAAAAAGAGCACCATTACTTATTTTTCCATAAGATGAATTCCATAACTCCGAATGTCACGAACTGCGTACTCAAGAATGCTTATCGAAGAAGATCCGAGGTACCTACTTAAGTAGGTGATTGGGCCTCTCAAACAATCACGTCATCGCTATCAACGAGAATCACGTGTATGATCAATGTTGCCATTGTAAACGAGATCACAGAATAAGAAAACCTGATCCTTAATTGAGTTATTCCTTTTTTACTGTAGATAAATCATATTAAAATGCTTGTCTATAAGGTTTTATTCATATCATCAGTTTAACAATTTATATTTGCGTAGATCTAGACTTCAACATACGCATATTAGCTTGTCATACGTGAGAATCAAATGTTAAATTTAGATAGATTTAGTAAGCAGCGTGCCTCAAAAGACCCTAACCTGACTATCAACATAAAATTTGCGAAGCTGGAGCCAATTTTTTTAAAGCCAAAACACGATAACGCCAAAACTATTTGTTTTATTTTCTCACTTTGTACCTATATTGTTACAAATAGAGTCCTTACGCACATGACTCAAGTATTCCTATTGACTAGGCGTAAATATGTGACTGAGTCTAGTAATCCACTATGTCAATTTTAAATAATATTAAGGCTATCAACTCCAATTACATTATGATCTTTGTCGCTATTGTCAAAGAGATGACGAAACGAGGAAAACGTAATCTCGTATTGAGATATTTTTTCATATTTTTAATAATTGCTTGTTCAATTTATTGGTTGTAACTTTTCGGAATTTAATAATATCGTTATTACTTGTTATTAAATAAAGATATTATTCCGTGTTACTGACAGAGGACTGTTGAAAATATAACCTCAACTTAGAAATTACCTAATACATTTACTAAAAAACGATTTATTTTCAAATCGCAGAAGGTTGTCTTTTAATTGACTTTAAGGGTTCCGTAGTAAACAAGGAAACCCTAATAAAGTCTATCTGTCTATCTATCCCACTGTCTGCGGTTCTACTCAGAGACTATAGAAAGCTGTATTTGGCATGGATATGAATATTACACCAGAAGAAACTTTTACGATCAAATGAAAAAGCAATCGTGTAAACATATACCTAAGAAGGCTAAAAACTTAGCGGAAAAAAGAAAGACATAGAAAGCACTCCACGTACAAGATCTCAGCTCTTAAATATGAAAAGTAAATGTATATTAATCATGCCGAAAAAAGGGTAAAATAAAATCTAATCTATATAACTAGGTTTAAAAGAAAACTGTCAGAGCTTAGTACGGTTTAGTTTTATGTTTATTTAATTAACGAACAAAATTATTAATATGGAACATTAGATTTTTAGACGTTTTTAGTCAAACTTAAACTCGGCATTCGCAACTACCGCACCCTATACTTTACGTAGCCTGATACCCCAGACTGGCCGGTTATAATAAGTTATACGAGTATAGGCTAAATCTATTTTTCCAATCATAGTATATCCTGTCCGTATTCACTTGTATTTTCTCCGGGGATATTATCTCCTAGATTGAACTGTCACGCACATGAAACTGTTTTATTATGTTTTGTTTGAAGTATCAATATCAATAGTAATTTATTACTTTGTACGTTTGTTGAAAAGACTTGTCTTATTAAATTTAGTATTTGCTGTAGTGGCTTCCGGCAGTGTAGAATAAGATCACTCCAAGACTTTCATGGATGTCGTGGAGGGCGACTTAGGAAATACAAGCTAAACAAAGTTTGTAAACATCAATGAGACCTCTCCAACCCGTCTCCCGCCAGCGAGGAGAGTGTAGGCTAAATCCTCTGGCTGCTCTGACCAAGTATGGCTCTAGTAGTACAGAGAGGGTCCTGCTCCTGCAGCGGAGACTAAAAACATCTGATGATGGTGATGATGCTGATGATTAGGTTAAGTTACATACAGATATAATAATAATTATAAACCAGTTTATTTGCCAGGCAAATTAAAAATCCCATGCTGGTCTGGGAGAAATAAAAAAACTTAGAATGTACCAGCTGCTTCTCTTCCCACGCAGATCGTAAAAGCCGATCGAGGGAATGGACAAAAATGCAAATCATGTTAACAGGCGATGCGGCTAGCAAACCATCACTGTATTGATTGCTTTTCCATCTTCTCGCCCACCATGACGCTAAAAGTGGCTTTTGGATCTTGCGGCCCTGGGCTCTGCATAGAACCGCAAAACCCAAAACGCTCTGTTTACCCCATTAGGGATAAAGACGTGATAGTATGTATGTATGTATGTATGTAAATTAAAAATCCCTACTATCAAGAACGCCATCTAGTGATGAGTGGCGGAACTACATAGAAATATATACTCATATTCCAACCGATAGTGGAATTTATATCCGTAGCGCCATCTTTTATTTGCTAGGCAAATTAAAAGAACTTCGACTATTAAGAATCACCTTATCCTAGACTTCTCTGTAGAAACGTAGTCTACGTTTTATTTTCATATTTTTACCGTCGGCAATAAATTATAACAATAACATAATTGCAAAATCTTTGAAATTACAAAATTTTGCCGAAATCGGGCGTTTCGTTATTAAATAGAACGTAGACTACATTTATATGGGAAAGTGTAGTTTGGTCTAGTGTAAGGGGACTCTTTTAAGCGTCAACCCCCATTAATTTTAAAAAGGCTGAACCGATTTTTTATCAAAAAAGACGAAGAAGAAGACGAAGACTCCTAACCTGGATTGAGTTGTATGTATGTATTGTGTACTTATTTATATATATATATATATACATACAACTCAATCAACTCAATACATACATACAATATATATATATATATATGAAATTATATATTTATGTATATGTTTTATTTATTTATTTATGTTTAACACATATACAAGGTTTTCGTTTGTATTTTAGCTTGTAAGTATTGTACAGTGTTCCACCCTAATTAATAGCATTCTCTCCTCTGGCGCTGGGTTGACTGGAAGAGATCCCTTAAAGGGATAAGTCCGCCTTTGTATTGTTATCTACTGTATTTTTGTAGTGTCCTTTTTGTACAATGAAGAATTTACAAACAAACAAACAAAAAGATATGAACCACCGGAAGGAAACTTGCTTTCACTTGATAAAAATCGCATTGAAATCCAGTTTATTAGTTCGATAGCTACGATGCCACAGAACATCAGCGTCAAACTTATAACACCACTCAAATTTAGGGTAATAAATTTGACGCGATTTTGTTGTTTATTTGATAAAAATTCAATCAAGATCATAAGGAGTCATCCCAGCTTGATTAGGAGAATTATGTATTGAATTTACTTTTTTAAAACGATTGGACGATGTTGTTAGAAATAGATTAATATCGCATAAATGTACCTATTTATATTGCAGATGGATAAAAGATTTTTTTTGTGTGTAACACACATTACAAATCTATCTATATGGTATTTAGTATGCATGTAATTACATATATTGTAGATTTTAGTACTTAGTTATATATAAGGTCTAACGAAATATACTGAAACTATTTTAAAAGTGAATTCAGTCCATGATACTAAACAACTTTCCCAAAGGAACATATATAGAAATATGAAAAGTAATATTTGACCTTCCAAACAAGTTGACCAATTCGCTAATCCGAGGTTGTATAACCAAAAAATATTTTTTTATATTTCGACATATGTTCCTTGGCGAAAGTAGTTCACTATCACGGACTGAATACACCCTTAAAATATTTTCAGTATATTTTGTTAAACATATAATTACTACCTATGCATTAAACAGGACGAAGTACAACGGCTTTCACACAAAATTTTCAGTAAAAGTCTTTGAAATTTTTTCGCGTCTTAACACATTTATTTACGTATTTTTTGATATAATATACCTACTACTTCGACCCTATTCTTAACGTTAAATAGACAAGACAAGAGCTTTGAAATCAATCAAGGCTCATTCACGCTTGATTAGCTTTCCATCGAACCTGTTCAGAATCATTAAATCTAAGTAAGTACTTTTACAGACGATCATAATAGATAAATATCGTATGAGTTTTGTATTAAAACTAAAACTAATATTTCGAGATAAGTAATATTAAAGTAAACACAGATAGTCTACTTTAAGTATTTCTGTTCTCTTTTTCTCAAAATCGGCAGGGAGTGCTTTAGCACTAAGTCCACCTATTGTAGCTTTTATCTTAATAAAGTTTTTAAATAAATTAGTTTGAAACCTGGTATTTAAGGGGATACGTGAATGTTCCGGGGTCTAGTGCTGCCCGCATTTGAAATAAACGGAGATATCATTGAAAGTTTTGTCTTGATAAAGATTCAAACTAATATAATAATAATCCAAAATAGATTAAAGGGTTATCTGTAGATTATATCTCCGTTTCTGGACTGGACCAGAAAAAACATAAGTAGCCCTCTTAAAGCGTTTTTAAATTTTAAAGTCTTAGTTTTAATATGGTTTTTTAATAGATTTAAAGTATTTTATGTTGTACTTATGTCGCCTTTAACGATATCCACGGGAGGACTTGCGAGTGGCCCTATTCTCTATTGCCGGAAACCTCAAGATTTAATAATTATGACGAAGAAAAGTTATAAAATAACCTTCTCAGTTAAAACACTAAGTTAGAAGTTGCGGAGACATGTCCCCAGAGCTATGGTTGTCAAGAGCGACGACCCTTACTTTTTATTACGTAGTTCAAGAATCTGGTTCAATATTGATTGAGTGGCGTCTGAATTATGATGGATGGATGTTCAGAACGTGCTCGAAGAAATCTTGTTCGGCGGGAAAGAGTAGAAGTTTAGGTTGTTGCAGGCAGTTGGTTCAATATTACCGCAATATAGGATTTTTCCCAGTAATTTACCTATAGTACATTATTGCCTTGTTGCCAGAAATATTTTGTTCATCTTCTTTGGTTGTCAGCTGTTAATAAATTAGTAACTTAATATCAAGATTTAATAAATATGATGAAAAAAAGTTATATAATAGGATTCTTTCCGGGAACTTCTCACTTATTAAAGTACTAGGTATATTGTCAGATTTATATTGTTCTCCAGTTTTGATTTTTGGCGATTTTATAACCGAAGTCCAAGAAAGGAGGAGGTTATCATTTTTTATTTACTTTATAAAATTGTATTGTTCCGAAGTACAAATATACTTTTAACAAATGGCGGACTTAATGCTAAGAGCATTTTCTCTCAGTCAACCATAGGGATAAACATAAAATACAATACAATGTCTATACATTATAAAATATTACTATATAATATAAAATTACATTATATTCATCGTCTAGATCTTTTTTATCTTTATTAACCGATTATTTAAAGACGCCTGAACCGATTTAGAAAATTCTGTTTTTGTTTAAAGGGTATACTTCCTAGGTTGGTACCATAGAAATTTGATCAAAAGCGGTTGTATAATTTGGGTTGAAGTCGGTTTTAATTTTGAAAAATTATTCATTATCAACTTTGGTAGTCGACCGTACAGTGTACACTTACAGTCGATCACAAACCACCAGTTTAATTAAATTGTAATTAATTTAACACAACACCCGGGTAAAGTTTATAATGAAGACAGAATGACAAATTAAGTCCCACCCCAAATGAGTTTAATATTTAGCAAGTGTAATTTAATTTGGCTAATGGAAGAAAGCGGTGACAATTTGGCATGGCATGTTGTGTATGGACGCTGTTGATATGTTGGTACATTAATTAAATGAATACTTAATTTGCTTTCACTACAATCACATTTGGAGTATGAACCCGTCTCGAAAATAGCCTAATTAGAATCTTGTTTTATTTGATGTAAGAATTTATTAATTGAAATAAAATTAACAGTCGAATTCTGGGAACTGTTCTGTTCTTTTGTTCTCAACTCAATCATTATAAAAGGAAAAAAACTGTAAAATTTCCGAAAAATGAGGTAAAATGTAATGAAAATTATGTAATCCATACAAAGTATAAACTATCTCATGGCATTATAAACTAGCTCATAGTCGCGGCGTTTCCCTTGTTGCCAAATTTTGTATATTCCTACGGGAATTTAACATTTTGAATGGGATACAAATATCCTATGTATCCAAGAAATAAGCTAACTGCAAGAAATTTTTTAATAGGATTGTCCGTATCCATATCGCTACTAACATGTGAAACATTCCTGGAAAGGTGTTAACTGGTTTAAGGTGATTAAGTGTATAACTCAAAAATCCATAATTTATAGCAAAGCAGAGGCGGGCTGGTTCTCAATATACTATCCCGAAGATATTTTCTTACAATCTTAGTATTTGTTGGCGCTACTAAATCTCCCTTTAGAAAGTAATAGCTCATTTTCATTGGTCGATAACTCAGTCGATATAGAGCATGCGGGGACTCCCCGTACGCAGGCTAGCGACCAATTAAAGTCATAAGTCCATACAGTGGTCGATACGCCGTCTGCGGTTATACCCCACATGCTGTATATCGACTGTACATTACTCTATTGACTAGTAAAAACGGTTTCCGCATGCGTTACGGAAATCTCTCGCACCTCGAATTAGAGTAAGATCAACTAGTGAAACCGGTCCGCATCCGAGCTTGATAGCAATCTTTTCAGAAATTTGCCGCACCCCTAATGCATGCCAGAATCATCAATGAAAATGAGCCTTTAAAGGTTCTTCACGTAATATCCAAAAATCTATGCATCATCGTGTTTGTCTGTATCCCAAGGCAACAGCAAGGCATTCAATTCATAAGCGTGATTCCTAGCGTTGTCTGACGTCAGACCTATTCTAGTTCTAATTAGCCGTAGATGTTCCTTTGGTAAATAATTAGACGTTTCATCTAGGCAACTCTGATGAGATATGTCTTATTTGCATTAAATATTGTTACTCGTATTTCTATTTGATTTATCTGTGGCACAAATTGGTTTACACGTCGTTCTACATATAGTGCATCTAATTTCTTGATTTCACTCGGCATTAATCGCTTTCCTTATATTCCGATTGATTCCGATGATTGCCGAGTGACATCAAGAAATTGGATGAAACGTGTAAACCAATTTGAGCCACAGACAAAAAAGTAGAGATGGTAACTGTCAATTGTTTGTATCAAATATATTGATAATTCACATCGCGTCGCGTTGTCACGAGTTGTCGCCTATGTGGGACGAAGTGTTCAAAAGCAAAATGGTTTCTTCGTCGAAAAAAATCCTGTCTGAGAAATAAACATAAAACCAACGGTTGGAACAAATAGTTGGTAGTTCTAATCCATTATTCTCTTCCAGTGTCAGCTGATGGAAGTAGAGCAATGAAAATGACCTTTTCAATCGTATTCTTCCGGTATCGTTTGATTGCTTTTCGTCTCAGTAAATATATTGTGATTCAAGTTCATCAATTATGTCGAGCTCGATGGCTCGGCGGGAGTACTAGGCGCATACGGCGCATTACTAACGCTCTCGTAAGTAAAACGAGACCGGGCGTGGTCGGCACTTGGATGGGTGACCACAAGTGGTGGCGGCTGTTATCATTGCATGGCAGTCATGTGGCAGTCGTCAAGCTATGTCAGATGCATTTAGGCAGCTTGAAAATCTGACTCTAGTGTTGGCCACTTACGCTCACGAAAAGCAAGCAAGTAAGCAAGCATGAAATATAAGATGAGAATAACTTCTAAGAAAACGGTATCAAACATAACTATGATCTCTTTTTTTATGCAGCAGAACGATTTATGTCACGACTTGCGTCAGTTTGAGGGGGAATGGTTAAAAGTGACACACGATCGAAATATTTGGAAGGAGATGGGGGAGACCTTTGTCCAGCAGTTGAACTGTATAAGTAAACTAAAAAAAAGATTACGGACGGCATAATAATACACCGTCAACTGGCGGCCAATATTCGCTATGAAACAGCGTCATATAACAGCATATAACAACAAATTGGCGGAAAAAAGATATACTTCTTAAATTCCGCTTTACTAAATACGTAATCTATTTTTGGAACTTACAACATGAAAGAGACATGCCCGTAATAAATGAAACCAAGGGCTACGCCAAATCACTATCATATAATAAATTAAAATAACCGTCAAGAAGCCAAAAAAATTTACTTTCCCATACAAATTGCCCGGGTGGCTGCACACTTTAGTATGGGAATGCCAAATTTATTTATAAGAATCCTCAGCGATAAAGTTTGGGTTTCCTGTTGGAGCTAAATGTCTGTTAGAGACGACAAACTCTGGGCCATTTTGGAGGCGTTCGTGCGAAAAGTTGGTTATTGGCCTCCAGTAAATTCACTTCCTCAACCAAATCGTCGAGGATCGTATTTGATTTTTCATCATCATCATCATCAATTACATTATACTAAAGTGATCAGTATAGCCAATGGTTCGATTTATTACGGGTATGCCTCTTCCACGTAGTATGCACGCGATATTTCGCGAAGGTGTATAGGAACCATAGACGTAGATTTTTAAAGTGAAAACTTCTTTAGCGGCGTTGTGCACTTTTTTTGGAATGGGTAAAAAATCTTAAACTCGCGTCAGGACACGTGGCCTGATCGAAAATTCGTAAGACGGCGTAGGGCGCTTGCGCGAATGTTCGTGTGTGTTTATGTTACAGCGTGCTACGCGCATCCTTGGATGGTGACAGCTGATGGCTCGACCGTCTGTGTAGTGGCCATACTGCTGTGTATTTGAAAATGATTTTGTTGAAAATGAATTTGGTCATGCTTGTGACATTCGTGACAGACTGTGGTTCAGAAAAGATTTGAAAAATTTTATACTGATAATTAAAGCAATTCGTGCAAAATTATTCCCTAACCATTCCAAAATATCAAAAATGCACAACATTAATATTCAAGTTTTCACTTCTGCCGGCACTCCCAGAGTGCAACCCGTCGTTTTTTTTTTTTACTTAAATCTATGATAGGAACAAGATATTTGTGTCACTTGATAACCGTTTCAGTTTTTTCAAGGTAAATGTTGACGTCGTTTCATTTACTTACAACTAAGTTCATCGGCGATCGTCACGGGATCGTCGCTTGTCTGTTACAGCCCTTATAGGTATCATGCACTGTTAACTAGCAATAGGCATCACGTTATGAGAATAATTTAGAGGGCAGCACGCTGGTTATGCTAATCATATCTAATGCCAGAAATTCCTGAATAGGAATGCGCATGATAGGCACGCCTAGGAATTGTGTCAGTGATTCACGTTGAGTACAGTCACGCACGGGTGTATTCCCGGGACAATTCGTATAATTGCATAATTGGAATATATAGTTGGAATATGGAATAATGTGTTAATGGAGACGGATACGAAACATCGATCAAATATAAGTGAAGAGAAACCAAAAAAGGACACCGCTTTTGACAGGTTTATTATTTTTGATATGTCGACTTATTTTTAACCGACATTCAAGAAAGGGGTTGTCGGTTAGTCGCGATCTTTTCTTTTAAATGTATGTTTACCGATTTATTGGAAGATGCTTAGTTCGATAAGGAAAAGTCTTTTTTTGTTAGAAAGGGTATACTTTTGAGGTGGTTCTATAGAAATTTTATCAAAATTGGTAGTTTGGGGGTGAAGCTGGGTGTTAGTTTTGAAAAATTATATTTTTAGTTAAGACGAGATTAATCCGTGAAATAAATTTAATTATTGTTAAACATTACAATTCTATTAGCTACTATTATATGGAAAGTTATATTACATTTTTGGTATATTATATTACATTATTACGACTTCATCCCTGACGGGGTAAACAGAACCCAGGGCCGTAAGATATGGTTGCCTGGAAGAGATTGCTGTGCAATAACGCCACCTTTAGCATATACATATGTCTCTGTACACGCTGACCTTTCATTGATCAAAAAAAAATGTCGTATAGTAATAAATTCTTATATCCATATACTAAATCCAAATTGGCGTATGACATAAGATAAAAAAGTTGCGAAAATGATTTATTTGCGTATGGAACTAGTGAGAATGATCCTTTCGATCGAGACCACGTAGTTACGCCCTTCCAAAACTGCCGCGTGACCCATTAACTACGGCCGGTCGACCAGCAGCGCCTGGCGGCGGTACTACGAATTGATCTCACGATTTTACTTTCCAGTTTCGAACAATTTTTTTATTTCGACTAGCTAATTAGGTCTTACTAATGAAGTTATGATCCTTATGAAATAGCTCTCGGTTCCAAAACCAATGAAAAATCACAGTGTAAAATACAACTTTATTTTTTGTTAATCTGTGGGCAATTAAATTGTTAAATAAATAAAACCCAAAGGCTACGCTTAACGTAATTTTATGAAATAGGAATCAAAATAGTAATGGGTTGCTGCTAGCTGCGCCTATTTACATGATTCAAATCTCGCCCATTCCCTCAATCGGCTTTTAAGATCTGCATAAAAAGTAAACCAGCTGATACATTCTGAACTTTTTTCTTTTCTCGTAGACCAGCGTGGAAGCTATTAGTAAATTTAACTTATTCATGACAGTTTAGTGAAAACGCGAAGCAGTAAATTTGCTCGTAAACTAATTTAACGCCTTATTTCCCCAAATAGCCTGACGGATAATAGACCTGTGTACACTAGCCCCTTTTGCACAAACTAATTTCGTGGACGAAAGCTTTATAGCCTACGAATTATCTCGACGAAGTTGCTTTACCTTTACCCACTAATCTTACGTAATACTAGTAGTTTCCACAAACTTTCATCTCTTGATAATTACAAACCCATTTCTCGGTGACCCTTTGACTAATTTGGCTCATGGTTAAACTTTTTAACCCCTAGTGCAAAATGTAGTGTTATAAGTTTGATGTGTCCATGTGTTTGTCTGTGTCATCGTAGCTCCTTAACTATAGACAGATTTTAATGGAGATTTTTTAAATCGATAGCGTTTCAATCCTAACATGTTTAGTAAAAATCGGTTTAGTCGTTTGAAAGTTCTTGGGGGTAAACGCTCAAAAGTCGTTTTTTTTTTTTTTATTTGTCTGGCAAACACACTTGTTTTACCTTTAACTTGTTGTTCGGATTGGCACGGTTAGAAACTTCATAACTATTTTGTTTAATATCTCTAGGTTCTTTCTAACTCTTGAAGGATAAAGACGTGGGAATACCGGTATGGTATAAACGTGCAGTTGAATGTTCAGCCGACCATACAGTGCGTAAAGGAAAGTCATTCTTTTTTTGAAGATCCCAACATTTCATAAACAATAACACAAGGTTTATCCTTTTTAATTTTGATCTGTCACTGTCAAATATGACACTTCACTTCTTGAATGTAATATCGCGTGTATTGACACAAGGTATAACCTCCTCTGGGTGCTCTGGCCAAGTTTTTCTCTGGTAGTACAGAGAAGGTCGTGCTCCCGCAGTGGAGACAAAATGACGTGATGATGATAATGATAACCTTTTAAATTATGACATGTGTCACTGTCAAATATGACACTTCACTTCTTGAATGTATCATAGCGTGTGCAAACCTATGTTATGTGCTCGTGAAGAATAAATTTTTATACCAAAATAATCCGCATTTCGAGTGTTTTAATGGAACCCGAACAAGCAAACCACTACAAAATCCGTACATTGGGCCTCAAGTGTCTATCGCAGGAGGTACAAAGGAAGACATTTGCCCTGCAATGGGGCAATGTAGGCTGAAAATAGAAATATTATTGATCACATAAGAAAAGATGTTCCATTGTTCATAATTATTATGTGTCGGCGGTACGAGTACTTTGTGTTGTATGTATTCCTTTCTTGCTAACCGAAGTTAATTTCTATCAAAGAAACTCACCTCATACAAAGGCTGGAATAATCAAAATACACTGTAAAAACTTCACTTGCTCATTGTTTAGATTCAGATAAGACTGTATTCAAGAGCTGGTGAAAATAAGAGGTCCGGAGATGTTAATTTACGTGTATTTCGCCATCAATGAACAGACAGGAAGAAAGATCATAGATTATACAGACATAACACTAGATATATACCACAGATACAATAAAATGTTGGTGTTACTAACACTAGAAGATCGATGGTTAAGTAGAGCACGTGATTTTGTAGTAATTCATGTAAATAATCACTGAGTAAGTTTAAATTAGCAGTATGAAATTTACACTTGTAGCTAAGCTAGCTAATATATATAACTCCGCTTATTTAATATATAGATACATCTATGTATGTTATGTAATTTATATGCTTACAATTATTTATACTACGTAAAAGGATTCAGCTACATACAGTTCTAAACAGAGAAGGCTTTTAACACTATGTCTCTACCTACTTGTAAGCTTTCTAAATCTAAGGCAACCCAGCGATTGATGCGTCATAGAAAGTTTTATGTTGATATTTAAGGATTCAAAGTTATGCTTTAACTACAAGAATACACCATAACGAGTACTGCCTCATTTACATGTGGATTGCTATTATTTGTAGCAAATATAAATAAAAGAATAAGAGTATATATAACGAAAAATGCTATAAATTTTTCTAGAATCCAAATTTTATTTACGCCGATCATCTAAAAAGGGAAGCCATTAACTCACTTTTGTCACGATGATTCAGCAAGATATCGTCCTCTTACAAAAGGTCTGGAAATATTTGCAATCATTCATCCAGTGTCACTTACGATGACAGATTGTTCCACCGAAATTCCAAATTCAAAAACTTCGACATACCTATTTCACATCACTAAAAGTTGTAAACAATGTCTGCAACTCGGTCTTGATGGTCTTGATACTGGCAGGGTAACTCATGTAAGTTTGGGGTAAGTTCGTCAAAGTATTTGGGGGTATAAATCAATTTGTTATTTTGACGTGAGAGAGGGGTAGGGGGGTCTGAAGCGCGTTGGCGCGAGCTAATCGCGGGGACAAGCGCGGTAGACTGCGGGGAAAGAGGCTATGACTTACCGCGCCGTACCGCGCAAGCGCTCTTTACTTCTTCTAAGAAACTACCGTCCTATTCAATTTGTTATACACAGTAACATTTTTCTTTACAGAACTCCACTGCTCCAAATTGAACCAGCAATGCAATGCGATGTTATTCAAAGTCGCTCGTCCGAGGCGACCGATAGATGTTTTTACAATACAAGTCGTCCCAATTTATAGTAGAATCGCGCTTTTACTATTTGTTTCATGAATGAAAATGAAGGAAAAGGAACAACAAAAGATTCTTCTGTAGCTTGTTTAATGACTGTATTTTTAAAGTGTAATAAAATATTTCTAATATTAGTATCAAATATAACTTAAACTTTCATAACCTTTAGGACCATGGCACTGAATTAATAATTGACCATGGTGTTCAGAAGCGAAGCACTTTGTTGGTGAGATTGAATGGTGGTGGATATGACCACCGCTCTGGATGGTACCTGGTCCAAAGGCTGTCCAAAGCAATTCAAAGAGGTAATGTGGCAAGCATAATGGGTACCTTTGAAGCGGGTACAATTCGGGGTGGTATTTTTGACTGATTTCTTCACTAAAAGTATACACGAATTTTGTATTACTTTTTTTTCAAAGATAAATATATAAATATATATTTACTAAAACTTACCAGCGACATTTATATCTAAAGTTATTTATTTAAATTATAATTTTTGCCAGGCAAAATTAATACCCCCGATTACACCATCTAGTGACGAGTGGCGAAACTATATATCCCAACCAATGTTAAGTGGAGTGAATACTAATAGAAATTGAGGTAATACCCCAACACATTTTAAACAGCTGAACTGATTTTCGTCAAATATAGCTAATAACAATAATAACCAAGGAAACGTTTTCGTAAAAATTGCCGCATGGAAATTGGTATAACCGTTCGAGAGCTACGATTCCGTAGATAGACAGACCGACAGACAGACAAACAAACAGTCATTAGCATCAAAATTATAACATCCCTCTTTTTCTCGGAGGTTTATAAAATAATAAGTACTCAGTATTTTTATTTCCAAATATAACGAATACTTAAACTTGAGACATTCATAAACAGTCTCTAAGTCGTTAAAGGAATTGAATGAAGCAGCTTCCTTCTACGACTCGGAATGTTCCGGACCAAATAAGCTTTTAGAATTCTGGCCGGTTATCCAGTATTCCTTTTACCGAGCTGTACATATATTCGGTGCCAAAAGACCATTTTCGCTTCAGTTGTATGTGATTACTTCGGCTCCCTAGGCTCGAGTCGTGCGAGTTTGCAATTATGCCAAAATGGGCAAAGTTAGGTGTTTACTTGTTTACCATTCCTGCTTTTCGCTTTTTTTTACAAAAAAACTATATAAGTTTTAAAGGAATTAGTAAAATTCATTTCTGTCAGAAATTAGTTTCTGTCTCAGTATGTGTGGTTATATACGTTACACTAACTATACGCGTATAAGATTTATATAATGCATCTTTTTTTTCAAAAAGTGCAGTTCATAATAGCCGTTTAAATTTTAAACTTACTATGGCAAAATATTAAAAAATATATAGACTTTACTTAAGTACCTTCCTGATTTGATTGACTTCTGTACGAAGATATAATAAAGATGTTTGCTATTATCATCAGATATAAAACCTGTTTAATATAAAATATTCTTGTCTAAAAGCGATAAAAGGTATGTTTTTCATATACTACACCAACCAAAACCAATTTCACGTAAGTGAATTAAATCTAAATAAAAAAGAAACTTAATAATCTTATACCTTTAAACGAGCAATTCTTGTATATTTATTTATATATTTCTGTGATCTCGAAAACGGCTCTAACGATTTCGCTGAAAATTGGTATATGGGGGTTTTCGGGGGTAAACAATCGATCTAGATTAGTTTTATGTTTAGGAAAACGCGTATTTTCGATGTTTGAGATGTAACCGAGCAAAGGTCGGTCGCCCAGATACTGAAAATATTAAATCGAGAATAAAAATACACAGACAGATCAGATACGTTCATAAACATAGGTTTTATTTACCATTCGGTGTTATTACGAAACCACGCATTTTGTGCAGGGTTCTGAAAAATGTGCCAAGGGACTATACGGTGTAATCACCGCAGAGTCGGATAACGGGACGAGATAACCCTTCCTACGGCCTACCCCTCTTGTAATGATGAAGTTATTTACCCTTGTAGGGTCAATGACCATCTTTAAATCAACAGTTAAGTGGAATTAATAACAGTTTTTTATAATACGCTATTTTCCAACAAGTAAAATCAGCAACTTTTTTCTAAACGTCAAAACAAACAGTTTCTATGGGATTTTGTATGAAATACAGGCAGGTGACGTCATAGATTTTTGGAGTCAAATAGCGCTCTTATTATTAGTTTTTCTACAATAACAAACTTAATAACGTTAAAATAGATATGTTCAAAGACAAGTGACATTATTTTGCGACGCTTTATTTTTCTATTAGTACAAAATAATTTATTTTGGACTTAGGAAAGTACAATTGTTCTTTGTCAGGAATGTTACTTTATTTGCTTCCAATGTTAAAGTTATAAACATCAATAATGAAATAAAAATAGTAAATAAATAAACCGGCCAAGTGGGAGTTGAACTCGCGTGAAGAGGGTTCCGTACAATGCCAAAGTTTACTACTACTAGCGCTATCTAGTGGTGTTAGTGAACTATTTTCCGTAAGTGAACGTATTATATTGAGTTTACACCTTTATTTTCAATTGACAGAATAATTTATAGGCTTTCCTGTAATCTACAAGCAATGAACAATATTTTGTATTTTTTTTGTCCAAATTTAAGGCTCCGTCGTTTTGGAGATTAAAGGGGATGTTCATAATAATTACAAAAATATATTAGAGATCCTCAAAACGAGCTCTTTCATTTGATGACACGGTAAGGGTTGCAAAACTTTTCTTTTAATTTCCTAATTGGTCCCCCGAACATGTCGTTAATTACACTTAGCACGTCTGTATTTGGGTTTTAGGATTACACCATCCTACCAAATTTCATCTGGTTTAGTCCAGTTCGGTACGTAAAATCATTTTGTTTTGGCTCTTATACCTACGTGTAAAACCCGTCATGCGAAGGTAGAGGTCAAAAAGAAGTAATCTTCTTCTTTTTTCAAAACCGTTATAAAAACTCATTCATGACCGTAGAGCCGGAAAACGATACGAGATTACCCCACTTCACATTCATGATGTATTATGTAATAAAATATAATGAGTTGAATAATAATAAAAATACAATCCTGGCTGGTTTTGTTTCACAGGCCAATTTGGTATTATTACAAAAGCGCGTATGTGGGTCTGAAAAATGTGCCAAGGGACTCCACAGAGTAATCACCGCAGAGCCGGCCGGATAACGTAGGTACCTAACGAGAATCCCTTCCTTCCCTTCTAATAATGACGCACTCTGTTACCCTTATGTTTAACCTCCGACAGAAAAGTTGGTATTATAAGTTTAAGGGTCCCCCGACCCTAGACTTCTCCATACAAACGTAGTCTACGTTTAATTTTGAAACCACATGTCAGATTCCGGAAAAAATTGGTAATTGTAAAGAAATTGCAATTATCTAGGGTTATAACTGGTTTCCTATAGTAAAATTATGAACTGGAAAGAAAATATAACGATTTAGAAGTTTCCCATACTAATGGTCAAAAATGATATAAAACACTATATTCTATTTCAAGTTCATATTTTTACCGTCGGAAACTAGTTATAAACCTAGATTATTGCAATATCTTTGAAATTACAAAATTTTGCCCAAATCGGACATGTCGTTTTGAAATAAAACGTAGACTACGTTTATATGGAAAGTTGTATTTTGGTCTAGGGTCGGGGGACCCTTAAGTAAGTAAGTTACTGTCTCTCTGTGTGTCTGGCCGTGGAATTGTAGCTCTCGAACGAATGAACCGATTGCAATGCGGTTTGTTTACTTGAAAACAACTTCTTTTGCAGTGTTTTTTTCGCTTTTCAGCTTTTTCCCGAATAACTTTTAAATGGCTGAACCGATTTTCATCAAATAAAGCTAAGAACCACCTTAAAGAAACTTGCTTTTACGTTAAAAAACCGGATCACAATTTGTCCATTTGTTTGAAGGCTAAGATGCCATAGACAGACAGACTTACAGCGGCGACAATCAGACATAAGATTTAAACTTAATACCCCTCTTTTTGATTGGGGTTTAGGGTTTAAAAACAAAGTCGCTACCGGTGTATGTGTACACTGTACACACCTCTATAGAATTATAGAAAAGACCAATCTCTTCTATAATGTCATTTGAGCCAATCGACACGAAAAGAAGAAGAGTCTTTTAAAATACGCAACAAATTTTAAATCAGTTTTCATCAATGCATGCAATTTTTTTACATATTTAATAAAGTCCTTCATTATACGAAGTCGGGCCAGACCGCTAGTAATAATAAAGGTTCTGTCGAAGTAGTGTGTTTGAAGGTTTACACACACCTTCGAAAAACACTACTTCGATTAAAGTACCCATATCGGTTTAATGGGAGTTATATATATTTTATATCGAAGTAATGAGAATGGAACTGTCGAAAAAATTGAGAGTCGAAATTCAGTATGACACTCCAAAATGAACAAAAAAATAAACTGACTTAATACGAGTCTGGCTGTTTTTGTAATTTATTCTAAAAGCCTCATAGGGTGATAAATTGAAAACAGTACATATATTGATTGTTACGACGAAAACTTGTAGCGTTTCCTTAAAACTTACAGTGTTTCCCTAGAAAATTATCAAAGCAATTTAGAACTTTCAGGGTTTGGGGCTATAACATTGATTCTGAGTACAATAATTATAGAAACGTCTAAGGTCAAATGTCAAATTAGAAGAGTGGAGTTTCGCAAACCGGCGTGATTTGCCAACTTCCTCTTTTCGCTATCTAACGCTATTTGACAACTTGATTTTGGCTACTAGAGCACTAAAATAATAATGTAAAAAAAATTGCGCCTTTAGTATGACTCGATTTTTTGTATAATTAATAATTATATGTACCTTTGTTTATGGGCTCTTACAGATTAGTGGAAGTATGTCCGTGTCATATGTCGATGGTCTCCGACCGTCGTGCGACAGTTCGTTGACATGACAATCGTGAGTGTCGCGGGCATACAACGAGTACCTGGGGGTTTACTCCAAAAGCAGTACGCAAGGCGGAAGTTACTGTGTATCCGCGTTTGAGTGTCAAGCAACATTGAGCACTGACATTATGATGTAGGACCCCCTGTAACTTGAAGTTAAAGTAATTTCATGATCTGTGACAGAATTAATGTTTTGGTAAAACGAACTATCGGTTACATGAGTGTAGTAGTAATGACCAGTCGACAAATTAAATATTCTCATAATTAAACTATCGGTTGAATATTACCTGGAAAGCATAACTCCATAAACAGTGTTTCTGAATGGCGTAGGAAACCCAAATTGACATCTATTTCATTCTAAATGGACACAGGTTTCCACCAGTTTTAAATAAGATTACATAAAATATAAATCAAATTCATGAGATGACACACATACATACGCTCGTACATACACACTGTTGTTGCACGAGATGTTTTTTACGCCTTGTCATTTAATCGCTTCTTACGACCTCCACAGAACTCTTGTTCTGTTTTGTCTGTTCCTAGTCTAGGGCATAAAATACACGACACATCTTGAAATAGTATTTGTCTGTTAATAAAGGAATCCTACAACCATCCAACAACCAATAACCAACCAACAACAACATAAAAAACACGCTAAAAGTGACCTTTGAGTCTTGCGACCATGGGATACATCGTAATTATATACTTTCGATCTCGCAAACTACGGAATTCCATACTTCGAAATAAGGTAGCGGAGTCCTCTGGCTGCTTAGAGCTGCAAGACCTAAATGCTCTGTCTGCCTTATCAGGGATAAAGACGTAAGATAATCTATGCATGTAAAAGCATCCTAGTAGCTAAAAGTTTCAGTATCTCTCAGCTTCGATGGAGTCTCAACCTTAGCGTTTTCTGTTTTTGTCGACGCAGAAAATATTGTCTCATCATCTCATTAAATAAACATAACAACAGATTTGCCAGGCTTTTTGCGCCCCTAAAAACGACGCAGTAATTTTCACTCAACTTAATCTTATAATCGACCGGAGAATTAGCATAAATTCTGTACAGTGAAATTTTAGTAAGATTACTGTTTCATTAAGATTTTTTGTGAATGTTGTTTTGTACATGTTGATTGAGCGAGCATCTGTGCGGAGGTTTACGAGTTAATTTGTATAATCCTGGGAATAAAATAAATACGTGTTTGCATGTCCATTCGATGATGAAAAAGGTATACACGACAACAACAATACCATTTTGAGTTATAAAAGTTATAATAATACATTTATTTGTTTACAAAAGCAATTACAAACTCGCTTTCGCAAGGTAAGCGACATCGGACATAGTCAACTTTTAGATAGGTGACCTTTTGGCAGAAAATTTCTCGAGCTTTTCTGTGCTTTAGAAAGTATGTTAACCAACCAGTCTTCAAACTATTTACTTATTAAAATCTTAAGACAGTACAAAAACTATGTCAGATGTCAAGGCAGCTTGAAAACTCTGACACCAGTGTTGTCTGCTTACACACACAAAAAACAAACTTAACAAATGAGTGTTTTTTCCAAAACAGTACTTCCGTTTTTTAACCGACTTTCAAAAGAAGGAGGTTAACAGTTCGTTGCGATCTTTTATTTTATATGTATCGTCACCGATTAGTCAAAGTCGCCTGGACCGATTTGGATAATCCTTTAAAAGGGAATACTTGCCAGGTTGTCCCGTAGAAATTTTATGAAAATCGGTTAAGCAGATTGGGGGTGAAGTCGGTTTTTAGTTTTGAAAAATTATTTCGAAAACTTAAACTGCATTCAAAGATTTTTTTTTCCGTAACAGAAATAACGTGGATTGTAAAAGTATAAACTTATACAAAATAAAAAAATAACTAACCACTTTCTCGTCGAAGATCATGATTTACGACACATAAAATGCGCAGTAAAACTTTAGGAGTGTTTACCTACATAAACAAAACAATTTCTTATCCTGCCCCATGATTGCCTATAACCTTACGGCTGGGAACCATTTAGTACCTCTATATCTACCCTTGTAGGTACTTATTTTCAGTACGGATAGGTGGTATACAACGTGTAAGGGGCGTATAATAAATCGAACCAGGAGCTTTACTAAACCACTTTATATTATTTAAATAAAATTAAAAAGTAAAAAGTGCATTTTCATACAAAAGCAGCTGCATACTTTAGTTTTCTTAGTGTGTATAAGTGGCCAACACAACTGTTAGGCTGCTATACAATGATGACAGCTAGGACCAACGGCTTCTGATTGCCTTTCAAAGCACTTGTAGTCGTCCATCCAAGTGCGGATCACGCCCGGTGTCGCTTTGCTTGGGAAAGCGCACGAAATATGCACTCCTGATAGGTCACCAAGTTCCTCAAAAGCCTCGCTCATTTAATAATTTGCTTAAACAGTTTTGTGATTACATCGATACCTTTCTAGTTACAATACTCTGATAATGACAGTAGGTAAGATAAACAAAGCAAGTAATACACTTAAAGTTTTTATAATAGCCAAGGTCTCTTGTATTGAGCACTATTATAACCTAAAGCAAGGGATGTAGTTAAAAATTACCGCTTGAGCAAATCGCTTGGTCGCTAATTTTGCAGAAAAACCATTTATAACCCCTAAGACTCGTTTTGATCGGATTTGAATACGATGCCGTGTAAAAAAAGAAAATAAGGGTAAAGTAAACAAAATCACTCCATCAAAGATTAGAAAAACGTGTATTCGGCAGTCGATATAGACGTTACAGATCGGGGTCGATAGGGATAAAATGCACAAATCCAACCGACACTCCGGTTAGACGACACCGTTAAAATCGCACGCTCGAATGTATTCCGTGACATCGGTACAGTGAGAATACCTATAGCTCGCTTCATAGAGATTGTAGAAGGGGTACGTGACTTAAAACTCTTGAAAGTGCTATATGCAGCTATTTGTTAGACAAAAGAAAGTAATCGTAGTACCTTAATGTATGTGGTTTTGTCACAGTCACAACAATTTAATAACCCTCGACAAAAAGAGGGGTGTTACAAGTTTGACACTATGTAGGTATGATAAACAAAACAAGTATTAATGCTCTCAAAGTTTCTATAATAAACAGCCAAAGCCTCTTTTATTGAGCCCTAATTTAACCTAAAGCAAGGGATGTAGTTAAAAATTACCGAACACCCATCGCTGATTTTGCAGAAAAACCATTTAAAACCCCTAAGAATCGTTTTGATCGGAATTGAATACGATACCGTGTAAAAAAAGAAAATAAGGTTAAAGTAAACAAAATCGCTCCATCAAAGATTAGAAAAACGTGTATTCGGGAGTCGATATAGACGTTACAGATCGGGGTCGATAGGGATAAAATGCACAAATCCAACCGACACTCCGGTTAGACGACACCGTTAAAATCGCACGCTCGAATGTATTCCGTGACATCGGTACAGTGAGAATACCTATAGCTCGCTTCATAGAGATTGTAGAAGGGGTACGTGACTTGAAACTCTTGAAAGTGCAGCTATTTGTTAGACAAAAGAAAGTAATCGTAGTACCTTAATGTATGTGGGTTTGTCACAGTCACAACAATTTAATAACCCTCGACAAAAAGGGGGGTGTTACAAGTTTGACACTATGTAGGTATGATAAACAAAACAAGTATTAATGCTCTCAAAGTTTCTATTTATAAACAGCCAAAGCCTCTTTTATTGAGCCCTATTTTAACCTAAAGAAAGGGATGTAGTTAAAAATTACCGAACACCCATCGCTGATTTTGCAGAAAAACCATTTAAAACCCCCAAGAATCGTTTTGATCGGAATTAAATACGATGTCGTGTAAAAAAAGAAAATAAGGGTAAAGTAAACAAAATCAGTCCATCAAAGATTAGAAAAACGTGTATTCGGGAGTCGATATAGACGTTACAGATCGGGGTCGATAGGGATAAAATGCACATATACAACCGACACTCCGGTTAGACGACACCGTTAAAATCGCACGCTCGAATGTATTCCGTGACATCAGTACAGTGAGAATCCCTATATCTCGCTTCATAGAGATTGTAGAAGGGGTTCGTGACTTGAAAGTGCTGTATGCAGCTATTTTTTAGACAAAAGAAAGTGATCGTATTACCCATAGGTTTGTGGTTTTGTCACAGACACAAATTTTTTTTTATTAACCCCCGATAAAAAAGACGGTTGTTATACGTTTGACGCTAACTTCTGTCGGTCTGTCTGTCTGTGGCATCGTAGCGCTCGAATGGATAGACCAATTTCAAAGTGGTTCTTTTTTACGTAGAAGCAAGTTCCCTTGCTGTGGTTCTTAGATTTTTGATAGTTTAAAATCGGTTTAGCCGTTTAAAACTTATTGGGGGTTAAAGCTTGAAAATCAGGGTTTTGTAGTCTATCATCCATCAAACATTGAAAAACGTATATTCGGGATTCGGGAGTCGATATAGACGTTACAGATCGGGGTCGATAGGGATAAAATGCACAAATCCAACTGAAACTCCAGTTAGACGACACCGTTAAAATCGCACGCTCGAATGTATTCCTTCACATCGGTACAGTGAGAATACCTATAGCTCGCTTCATAGAGATAGTAGAAGGGGTACGTGACTTGATAGTGCTGTATGGGGCTATTTATTAGACAAAAGAAAGTGATCGTATTACCTATAGGTTTGTGGTTTTGTCACAGACACAACAATTTTATTATCCTACGAGAAAAAATAAGTTTGACGCTGACGTCTGTCTGTCTGTGGCATCGTAGCGCTCGAACGGATGGACCAATTTCGATGTATTTTTTTTTTTACGTAAAAGAAAGTTCCCTTGCGGTGGTACTTAGCTGTTTGATGAAAATAGATTCAGCCGTTTAAATGTTATTAGGGGTTTATATACGCTTGAAAATCTAAGTTTTTGTAGTTAATCGTAATAGATGGAACTACGGATATAAGTTCTACTTTTTAGTTCCTCCGCTCTGTATACTTACATACGAAACTATTTAAAGTAGATATTTTTTTCAGCGACTGTCGCCGACGGTTGTTTGTCATTTTATGACAAATATGTCACAAAATTACGTGTTAGCGGACTATAACCGACAGGTGTAGCGGAAATACTGTCGGTTGTCTGAAAGAGCCCTTAGTTATGAGAAAAAAAAACTAAACGAAATGCATAAGAGGTCGCCGTTCCTTCCAGTCATTATGAGATCTATGCTCGAAGCATTTCATATCGGGCGAAGCACGCGTTGGCATTTCCCGAACCTCCGGGGAGGTGGGCCGTCTACGTGACGAGCTTTCCCTGCTGAAATATTTGTACTATTCATCGCTGCGGGTATTAAAATGCGAGTAATGCGACCTCCTTTTATTACGGCTTTTTTGTGACATTGGGGAGGCCAGTTAATTTGGTGATGGGTCCCTTGAATTATTTAAAAATGATCATGAAGTTATTATATAGCTGCCAGTAGCATGCATTTTATATAGACATATAGAATTTGTCTACCCTGTGCCACCGCAATACAAAATCGGATACTAAATACGCAGCCGTTCTCGTAATTTTGTTCAGACTAGCTGCGCCCCGCGGTGTTACCCGTGCCCAAAGTAGCCTATGTGTAAATCCAGGGTGTCAGCTTCCTACGTACCAAATTTTATCAATATTTGTCCAGCTGTTTGCGCGTGGAAGAGTAACAAACATCCATCCATACTTACAAACTTTCGCGTTTATAACATTAGTAAGATTAGTGTCTATAAAAAAAAAACGACGGGTTGCACTCTGAGAGTGCCGGCAGAAGTAAAAACTTGAATATTAACGTTGTGCATTTTTGATATACGAAACAGCAGGCGCAGGCATACATTTTCGCCGCGCCGTAGAAAGAGAGGGGGATACTCCCTCTCCTACGCCGCGCCAGCTGTCTACTCTCCATCCGTCTTACGAATTTTCGATCAGGTCACGTGTCCTGACGCGAGCGTGTCCTGACGCGAGTTTAACATTTTTTACCCATTCCAAAAAAAGTGCACAACGCCGCTTAAGAAGTTTTCACTTCAACATTTGTGCACTTCACTGATAGCTGCTATGGAATGGCCACGGTCCTTTTCATCTGAACCCACTAGGATGCAAGGGTGGCCTTTTAGGCAAAGGTCACCTTATCCTAGACTCACACAAACATCAAAAAGCCCAGTCAGCCAAGAACACGACGGCGAAATGAACTTGACAAATTTGGTAAACAATGGAAAGATTTTACACAAAAACGATTGGAATGGAAAAAAAATAGAGGGAGGCCTTTGCCCAGCAGTGGAAATAGAACACAACTGGAAATGATATGAAAATAATCATGAAATTTATTAGCTTACAATAATAACCCTATAAAACAAGTTAATACGAATTTATTCTAAAAGTCCTGAAACATTCGTCTTTTGTGAGTTTTATGTACAGAAAATAAAAAATAAATTACACAGTTTCCTCGAGGAAAAAGCATTTCCTTTTTTTCTTTGCAAATATATAATTTTTAACAATTCTTTATTAAAAGAAAAATAAGAAACAAATAATGCAATTTTAACATCTATTTAATATTTGTGAAATTTCTAGATAAACCAATTTATAATATGTATCTTAAATGTATACAGAATATGGAATTTAAAAAAAAACTCATCTTTCTATTTACCTATAAAAATGTTAGTTGTAAGAGTGATAATTTTGTTGGAATGCTCCATTTGATATCTTCACTGAGAGCAGTATAATATGTGAAGAATATATTTATTACCAAAGTTGACAAAGAACTCGAAGGTAGTCACAATGATTTTATCTCCGAACGAACAAACGAGGGTCATATTTATGGAGGTCCAGGGGGACTTAATATGAGGAGGTTCCAAACATTTTTCGCGACAATAAATTCTTACAACTTTATCAGAATCGATATATGTACTTACAGTACTTACTAGATGGTCTAAATTAGTCCACAGCTGTTCTAAAAGCCGCTCCCAAAAGGAAAGATTACCCATAATTACAACGCTGGGCAGACCGGTCGGTAAATACCATTGTCTTTTTCATTTTAATTTTACTCACTAGTAAACCTTAAATAACCATTAATTTTAATTTTTCAAATTGTGTATGTACGTTGGTTAAGACGATGTGACGTTACAGTAAATTCAATATGGCGACCCATAGACCAAAAATTAAATGACAAAAATATAATTTAATCGAATCATACCATATTTGATGTCTTATAAAAGGACTTAGAAAGCAGTTTTTAGAAAAATATGTAAGTATATTTCAAGCTGTTTTTCGTTCCTGTGATTGCGTTTGTTGGATAAATGTACTTTTCAGCAAGATTTTGCTGTAAGTTTTTAGTTTCTAAAACTATATCTTTTGTATGCATTTATTTATTCACTTAATATTCATATACAAGTGTAATGGAGGACTTATACGGCCTTATTTAACACTGTGTGCAAAACTTAAAGTAATGGTTAGACCATATGTCAAAATAATAATCAGAACAATAAACTACGTACAAATAATACACACATTATTAAGAATATACTAAAATAATCAATATCTATACGTATACTACGTAAATACACTATAATCTTATAGGCAGTTTTTCTTACTGAAAGTGTGGAATGCTACCTACTGTAAAACTTACTTGGAAAACTAAATACTCTAAGACACTCAGCTAGTTTTCTTAGCTCAAAGAAAAGTGAAATTAAGTTATCAGTGAGTGTCAGACCTCAACCGCGGAAAAATAAACTTTTTAAACTCCTAAGGCCAGCTGAACAAGATATTTTATACCCGTCAGTGAGTAAGGAAGTGGGCTTCTATTAATCATACTGATATTTTCGATGAGAAACCCTCTCGTAAAAATTTTACTCCATCTTTTAAAATAAAATGGTTTCGATTTGCTTCATCTCTTGAAGAATTTCAATTTGGAAATTGAGTTAAGATACGAAAATAGACGTCAGCATTGCAGCGCATGTAGGTTACTATGCCTTTAAACATATTTTCATGTATGAAAGGAATTTTATAAATCCCTTTTTATTAACTACAAATATTTTAAGAGATGATTGAGGCCATCATTTTTAACAAATTTTCCCAATAAATGTACTTCCAAATATATAAATAAAATAGGTTCTCATACAAATCGAAGTAGACGTGATATCATTACTATGGAAAATGAAATTTTAGTAAGAAATGAATGGCGTCGAACTAGTGTTATGGGTTTGCAAATAAATAATGACTTTTCTATGTACATAATTATGCGTAGATCCTAATATATATCAAGTCCGTGGTGTGTTGATCAACACACGAGTCTATCACTCGGAGGTTTGAGTTCGATTTTCAAATAATTGTCCTGGGTCTTAGTCCGTTTTTTAAGGGGAAAAAGTACGCCAATTTTTAGTTCAGCAATGCCACTTGGTACGAATGTTATACACGTCTACCCAAGCCCAAAACGCCCGGGAGCCAGATTGATCTCCGCGTCAGGAGGAGGGGAGGGGGGCCCAAAGAACAGAGCTCCCGGCGCTCAGAAAAAAAATTCTGGCAGATTTTTTTGGACTTTTGAATTAAGTTTGGTGTCGTTTTCAGGTAACCAGATGATGCCTAGTTCATTCCTCATACCAGTTCTTTTAGGGTTCCGTAGCAAAATGCGACGCAATACTTAAAATACTAAACTTTTTGTAGTAACGTAATGTAAACAAACCCTTATATTTTTATATTTTTGTATGAAACTTGGTTTATAAAAAATACTATCCGAGACCCCGTTTAATGCAAATTATAAAAATATAAACAATAAATATACTTTTATTTATTTTCAATGTAAAATAAAATAATTATTGCTTATACCTAATAGAGCCGCATAGAACGGTTTATCTTCGAACTACTATATGAAACTTTTCATTTGTCCTTTCTGGCTATCACGACTGGTAGCGTTGGATTCCTTGTAACGCTCAAAACCCGAAACTCTCGGTTATAGAGTGCTTAAGGGGCGGAGGGGGGAGGGGGAGGCAATCAAAGATGGCGGAAGAGCAGTTTGGTTTTCACGCCATAATTCCATAAGTACTGGACTGATTTCCAAAATTTAAATGATTTCTCAAAGGTAATCATATGCTCCATGTTTTGTCTATACACATCTTAGATGTATTTATTACAGTTGATGAGTTATGTTAAATGAAATGTTGAAGCTACAGAATTTTTATTTACAACTAGAAGTGCCCGCGGGCTTTGATCCACATGGGAATTTCAGGATACCACTATCCTATGTCCTTTCCATGGTCTTAAACGATATCCATGCCAAATTTCATTTAAATCGGTTCAGCCGTACACGCGTGATGGCGTGACCAAGGGAAATAGGGATTTATTTATACATATATAGATTTCCTCCACAATAAAAACTTGCTAGCGTTTGGAGCGATTACATTTGGTACTGCAAGATTTTAAGCATCTATATCTAATCAATCCTAAGCATGCTTGAGCAGCCATAGGACTTTGGGTCCACAGTGGCACCCAAACTTTTCCTTCTTCTTGCCAACCCCATTCATATGGGTAAGGAATATTCTGATTTTTTATTAGAAAAATAAATCATTATCTACAGTTATGATGAATTCTTTACCCATTCGTAAGTGCTTGTTTACCCATGTTTGAGTCACAATGTGACGACAAAAGATGGTATAGCTCTTCTTTGTTTGATCCTTCACGAAGAAAGTTAGCCTTTAACGATAGCGTTAGCCTAATCCTTGTATGTTCGCTAACTATTGATTGCGTGGTTGTAAGCGTTTGCCAGAACCGCGTTTTTCTCGAGCTGCCATTCTTCAAACTCCAGTCACCAATCACGTCCAGTCTTTTGACATTAGATAGTTCTCTAATCAGAAAGGATGAAAATGCATTGGTAGCATAATCCCCAAATATTTTTGACGGTTATGGGCTCAACATATGAACTAAAGCCGAACCATCTAGTATCTTAGCTGTTACTCGGGGAGCTGTTGGATAAGAAGGACAGGCAAACCGAAAAATTGCCTCCTACAGAGGCTGCTCTCAAACAACATACCTTTTTACAAGCTGTTTAGGTTTCGGGGCAGTGCTTATGAAAAATCTGAATATTCCTTGCCCATCTAAATGGGGTTGGCAGGGAAAAGGAGAAGTTTGGGTGCCACTGTGGACCTAAAGTCCTATGGCTGCTCAAGCATGCTTAGAATTGATTAGATGTAGATGCTTGAAATCTTGCAGTACCAAATGTAATCGCTCCAAACGCTAGCTTGTTGTTATTGTGGAGGAAATCTATATATGTATAAATAAATCCCTATTTCCCTTGGTCACTCCATCAAGCGTGTATGACTGGACCGATTTAAATGAAATTTGGCATGGATATCGTTTTAGACCCGGGAAAGGATATAGGATAGTGTTATCCTGAAATTCCCATGTGGATCAAAGCCCGCGGGCACTTCTAGATGTAAATAAAAATTCTGTAGCTTCAACATTTCATTTAACAAAACTTATCAACTGTAATAAATACATCTAAGATGTGTATAGACAAAACATGGAGCATATTATTGCCTTTGAGAAATCATTTAAATTTTGGAAATCAGTCCAGTACTTATGGAATTATGGCGTGAAAACCAAACTGCTCTTCCGCCATCTTTGATTGCCTCCCCCTCCCCCCTCCGCCCCTTAAGCACTCTATAACCGAGAGTTTCGGGTTTTGAGCGTTACAAGGAATCCAACGCCACCAGTCGTGATAGCCAGAAAGGACAAATGAAAAGTTTCATATAGTAGTTCGAAGATAAACCGTTCTATGCGGCTCTATTAGGTATATGCAATAATTATTTTATTTTACATTGGAAATAGATAAAAGTATATTTATTGTTTATATTTTTATAATTTGCATTAAACGGGCTCTCGGATAGTATTTTTTATAAACCAAGTTTCATACAAAAATATAAAAATATAAGGGTTTGTTTACATTACGTTACTACAAAAGGTTTAGTATTTTAAGTATTGCGTCATATTTTGCTACGGAACCCTAAAAGAACTGGTATGAGGAATGAACTGGGCATCATCTGGTTACCTGAAAACGACACCAAACTTAATTCAAATGTCCAAACAATTCCGCCAGAATTTTTTTTCTGAGCGCCGGGAGCTCTGTACTTTGGGCCCCCCTCCCCTCCTCATGACGCGGAGTTCAATCTGGCTCCCGGGCGTTTTGGGCTTGGGTAGACGTGTATAATATTCGTACCAAGTGGCATTGCTGAACTCAGAAAAGTATACCTCTCCTTATAAGAATTCTCTTTAAAAAACGGACTATCTTGAGTGTTTATCTACATACGTGTGTAACTGTTTTTTAAATTCATTTAGGTAAGCAAACAATGGTACTTACATTGCATAGTGCTAGAAATCTTACAAAATAAACAAATCAATGTGCCATCAAATCGCTAACCATAGATTACAGCAACATAATAAGTAAAAAATAAGTCAAGTTTTTTTTATATAGTATTATTGAGTTAGTTAACTAGCTTCAATCAGAGTGAGTTGTCAATATCTATTTATTTATTGTTTACATGCAAACGCTGCTGTAAGTTGTATAACGCTTGTAAAAAGGCGAAGTATACCAACCAACATGTCACGATTTTTTACTTTGTCCGTAACACGAAAACTGCATTCGCTAACAAACCAAAACTCATAACTTTTGGAAACTGAAAAGCATTCTAAAAATTCTGTCGCTTTTTCTCAAAAAATGCCAATTCGTTCGGGATTGCTCTCGTTATCGCCACGGTGTCAAAAAGAAGGTAAAATGGTTGAAATCTGACGTGAGTATATCTGGGTTACGATAGTATGTCACTGTGCTCTGAATGATATATAGCGGCATTATTATGATATTAAAAAGCACATTTTAAAGAAACCCACTTATTTTGTGCGTTTTTCGGTATACGAATATTAAAATTCATTATCTATGTGATTTAAATTCTATACCCGTTTTTCTAATAACTGTTATGTGGTTATTGTGAATCAATTAAATTTATGAATTATCTAGTTATAGTAGTAGTAAAAACGTAGCATTACGAGGGCTTGCTATGTGTTTTGCCTAGTTATAATACTCGTATAATAATAGATCACCGTTATAAGAGACTTTGAGTGAATTTTTTTTACTGTCCACTAAACGACAGAAGCTGGTCTAAAGCAACACTTCCTGTACGGCATGGTACTGTAATAACGATAGAAGCTGGTCTAAAGCAACACTTCCTGTACGGCATGGTACTGTAATAAGAAAATATTCTTGTATAGCACTACCGATATTTCTTTTATCGGTCCATGGCACGAGCAACCTCATTGGTAGATTTTAGGCCCGTCGGTTTGCTATGTAGAGTATTGCAGAGGTTGCCTGCCCGAATGGGGCTAGAAATACATGGTTTAGTGCGACTAGTTCGTGTAGTCAGCCACCCCTGAATCTGGTTTGCAGCGACAGTGCGACGAGCCCCTTTGCGAGCAAATAAATAATATATATGTATATATACGGACAAATCACCCAGATCAAGCTAGCCCCAAAGTAAGTTCGAGACTTGTGATTTGGGGTACTAACTATACAATACTATATGTTATAACAAAAGCATGTATTGATAAACATCCAAGACCCAAGTCAATTTAAAAAAGATAATTTTTCATCTTGACTCTAACCCCTTCCAGCCAGTTCCGAACCAGAGTCAGGGTGTTGTATGTTTTAATTTCAACTAAAACTGTTGGAGAAAAATGTGTCCCTGTAAATTTTAAACAAATTCCAGCTGTAATAATTAATTATAAAGATTTTGTGTATGTGGTCAAAGCTGTATCTCTTTTCGCTTTTCCATACCGAATCCCTTTCACGTCAGGTTTCGGCAGACTTAGAATATTAAGGAATATGTTAAAGTCCAAATCTGATGGCGTAAAGTGTATCCAGATTGTGAGATAGTAATAAGATATTTTATATGTACATTTTTTGTAATTTTACACGCTTGTGTCTTTTTCAGTTTTAAATGATTGTGTCTTTTTCAGTTTTAAATGAAACAGAGATTTTTCACCTTAATTTTTACCGTAAATTTTCCACAGTGTGCGTGTTTTTTTTTTGTTTAAACTAACGTGAGATGTAGTCATTGTTCCTCTCGTCACATTCGCCCTGATGAAGACCTCCGGATGAGGTCGAAACATGTCGGCAGTAGCTGAATCTATACGTGAGTTACCCGTTTATTGAATTTAGCTGCCTCCGTGGTGTAGTGGTTAGAGCGTTTGGCTCATAGAGGTCGCGGGTTCGATTCCCAGCGGGGGCAACGACTTTGTGTTGTTGTTCTAGTTTGGTTAGGACATTGCAGGCTGATCACCTGATTGTCTGATAAGTAAGATGATCCGTGCTTCGGAGGGCACGTTAAGCCGTCGGTCCCGATCACTGTCTTTGACATTGGTCGTCACCTAAAACCATGTCAGAGGCCTTTAAGGCGGTTTAAAAACTCTGACACTAGTGTTAGTCACTAACACACACGATAAGAAGAAGAAGATTGAATTTAATAATACGTGTTTTTTATTTAGTAATTTTAAAGCCTTGTATATTTTTCAGTTTTCACTGAAATAGAGATTTTTCCCACCTTAATTTTCACCGTACATTTTCCACAGTCTACGTGACAATAGGCCCGTTTCGATACCTGACACGTCGCGTGACGTGAAGATTATTGGCACTGTAAATCAACTAGATTGGACACGTTCTCTAACCAATATATCACAATGGACCGTTTTTGCTGAGGCGTGCCATGCCATGAACCTATTTTTTGAACTATGTCTAGAGACTTCGACGCTTTTTAACTGATTCAAAAAAGGATATCATTGATAATCTAATAAAATAGAAATTTTGCAAACTTTCGATGTTTAATCTAAAAAGCAGAATAACTGAAAAAATATGTCATCCAAGTAAACAACTTTGTTTTGTATTTTGCTTGTCCTTTCGTCTATTTTTACCTTGTTCGCGAATTTAATACTTATTTTTTTTAAATATGATAAAAGAATCTTAGGGCGATACTGCAATATATCTTTGCAAGGATGTGTTGTGTTTTGACATATAGACCTATTTCACGTGATAAATAAATACTAGCTAGCCTCTGAGTGTTAAGTAATGAGTTTGAGAACTTATGTAGATATATACTTACCACCTCAATAAATCATCATCAATAGTGAGTAAGCCTTCTTATACAACGTGGAAGGGACATATACCCGTAATAAATCAAACCACGGGCTATACTAGATCACTATATTATAATAATAATAAAATAACAGTCAAAAAACTAAACAATTTGTCGTTTTTATACAAATTGCCGGGGTGGCTGAACACTGAACTTTTGTATTGAAATGCCGGTTTTTTTTCAGTTCATTTATTACGTGTATGTATTTTTTTTATTCTTTATATTTATCTGACAAACGTAGACAAAATCAGTTTGTGATCTTACTACTTAAAAAGAGTTTCCCCTCATCGGATGAGTTCTGGCTAATAATGCATTAGTAACGCTGGTTACACACAAATGAGCCATATTACCGCCAAAGACGTAATTGTAATGAGCAAGAAAAGTGTTTATTTATATTATACTAACTACTACTTGTCCTATAGGTATACGATTAGTATATGTATAAAAATCGATATTTATTCATCATTTTATTAGCAGATTATTATTTACCGTAACATCAAATCTCTAGGAATCAAGTCAATAGGTGATGCTAGGCTAGCAACCCATCACTGTTTTTATTGTCTTTCCTACCTACACCTACATTTCTATTTTGACGTTAAAACGGCTATTGGGTCAACCGGCCCAAAGGTATGTCTACTCTTAAAATGAAAGTTACTACATACGATTAGTATGTGCATTTAAACCGATATTAATAACATCAAATTATTAGCACTTTAATATTTATCATAGTCAATGGTGCACATCAAATCTCTAGGAATCAAGTCAATAGGTGATGCTAGGCTAGCAATCCATCACTATTTTCATTGTCTTTCCCACCTACATGTTTATTATGACATTAAAAGTGGCTATTGGGTGTACTGGCCCAAAGCTCTATCGTTAAAGTGAAGGTTATCATGAATTTATCTAAGCAAGTTATTTTTCTTAGAGCTCACAAAGTTTGCAACACGACACATTCATTTATGTTAAATTTACAAACTGAAGTAATTAAGTTTTGATGTTATTATGTTTCTTAATTTTATTATGAGAACGCTATAAGTAAACTTCATAAACAATATATTTATTAACAAAGCTTAGAAATTATTATAATTATTTATATTATTAACGCTGGCCTGCGTGGAGAGTGTATAGGCCAAGTTCTCTGGCTGCTTTGGCTATGGCAGTACAGAGAGGGTCGTGCCCCTGCAGTGGAAACAAAAAGACATATTCTTTTTCCAATACAGCTTGTTTTTGCAGGCTTTTACCTCATACAACACAGCTAATGATAATGATGATAAATTATTTACGCCGTGCTTGAAATATGAAACGAAACAGTTTCACGAATAATTTCAATTCAAACACGAAAAATTAATAGACAACACACTGCAATTGTTCCGCTAAGTCAGGAAGTCCCGAATTTCCCGACACTAAATAATGCGCAGTCGAGCTCAGGTCCCGTGAAGTTAACCCTCTCTAATGCTGGAATACTCTGTGTAACTGTGTATGCTATATTCTGTCACATAGGACAGAAATATGAAAAAGTTAAAAAAATATATATTATTATCATAAAGATAACTTAAATAATACAAATATATTATAAGTACTGTGATTAAACTAAATAACTAAAAACTAAAAGCTAAATATTGCTAAGTATTAATAACACACTGCAAGTGTTCCGCCAAGTCAGGAAGTTCAGAATTTCCCGTCACTAAATAATGCGCAGTCGAGCTCAGGTCCCGTGAAGTTAACCCTCTCTAATGCTGGAATTCTCTGTGTAACTATGTATGCTATATTCTGTCACATAGGACAGAAATATAAAAATGATAAAATTTTTATTATATTATAATCATAAAGATAACGTAAATAATACAAATATATTATAAGTACTATGATTAAACTAAATAACTTAAAACTAAATATTGCTAAGTATTATGAACACACTGCAGGTGTTCCGCCAAGTCAGGAAGTTCCGAATTACCCGTCACTAAATAATGCGCAGTCGAGCTCAGGTCTCGTGAAGTTAACCCTCTCTAATGCTGGAATTTAATGTTTAACTATATCTGCTATATTCTGTCGCATAGGACAGAAATATACAAATGTTATAATTTTAGTATATTATTATCATAAAGATAACATAATTAATACAAGTATATTTTACTAAGATTAAAGTAATCATAACTAACTACTAAATATAACTAAGTATTAATATTAACTAAACTAGATATAAATACAATAAGAAACATTAAATTATATAAAATAAAAACTTAAGAGGTGTCAAGGGACACCCGGATGGAACGAAGTTCCTTTCGATTAATTAGGAGAGAGAGAGAGACAGATAGAGAAACACACGCACGCCGCACGGCTTACAACTATAGCAAAAAGTGTCGTTACAACTTTTGGTTCTTAATTTTTTCCGTCTAGCCTCTTTTCGCAACGCGCGATAAGGAACTTCGTTCCAAAAACTAGCTGATGCTCGCGATTTTGTTCGCGTGGGTAAGATATCCTATCTATCAAGTTGAATCAAATTGCACACGGTGTGCAAATAAAATTTAAAATCGGTTCAGTAGGAAGTTTAGAAGTCCATCGCGGACAAACAACGTGACACGTAATTTTTATATATAAAGATTGAGCGTAAATCACAAATGTTATTAATAAAAACATTATATATTTCAGGACACTCTTAGTTGATTTGCCTGGCTGAATATCTCACAAGAAAAAATGTGAATAATTTGCTTCGTTACGTTAATTAACAGGTAAAGCTGTAAGATACTTAATCAAATACTGAATGTAGAATAAAAGTCACGAATTTTTTAAGCTTTGTAAAGTTAACCCTCACTAGCGTAGTAGGTAAGTGTTCAAACTCTGCTAGCTTTGTTCTTTTGTTAAGTTCAATAGAAATAGTTAAGTACTTTTAGTTTGCTTCAAACTGGCATCTTGACTCTTTTTAACCGACTTTCAAAAAAGGAGGAGGTTATCAATTCATCACATTCAAAGACGCCACGGTTGAATTTTATTTTTTGTTTGAAAATGCATACATTTCAGGTAGTCCCGTAGAAGTTTAATTTAAATCAGCTGTGTAGTTTGAGGGTAAATTCTGGTATTGGTTTTAAAAAATTCCAATTACAACCATATGTCTTGGCAACTCCTTGATCTATGCAGCTTATTTTTTATCGTGTGTAATAACCACCATAACGCACTTATATCGTAATGTGCTATTATCTTGATCTGTTAGATCACAGTCAACAGATCAAGATAATAGTACATTACGGTACATACTGGAACACAATACAAGTGTTCCGCCGAGTCAGGAAGTCCCAAATTTCCCGGCACTAAATAATGCGCAGTTGAGCTCAGATCTTGTGAAGTCAACCCTATACTAACATAGGAATTCACTGTTCAAATTCTGTCTGCTTTGTTCTGTACCTTAGTTGCTAACCGTTGTTTTGGAGTAAATGCAACTTCAATACTGTCAAAGTAAGAGTATAGATGGAAGATAGAGACATAATGCAGGACCAGTTACTTAAAATGTAGTAAAACATAGCGTGCATAAGTATAAATCAACAAACATACAAAAACAGTAAGAAAATATTTAACCATTCTGCCTCTATAAATCACATTTTAAGGGTTTAAATCAATCAATAAGTATGTATTGTTTCTAAAATAACAAAAAAAAAAGGTTTTTTATAAATACCTTTTTAAACATTATTAACAGTAATTACGTCTACTTCCCTAGTCGTAATACAATGTTTTTTTCTTGTTTGCAAATTAATAATATTATAAAAGGTACTTACTTATTTTTTGTTCTGATATGCAGACTAACTTTCTTAGTTAAATACGATCTCAGTAACAATAAGATTTGAATAATATAAGTATAGATGTATAAATTGAAATGAAATGTGATAATTCTTACTAAAGTGGGCGTATAAATGAGCCAGCTATAGGGTCAAGTATAAATACTGTGATTTATACATATATACATACATACATACTATCACGTCTTTATCGGGTCTTGCGGCTCTATGCAGAGCCCAGGGCCACAAGACCCAAAAGCCACTTTTAGCGTCATGGTGGGCGAGATGATGGAAAAGCAATCAATACAGTGATGGGTTGCTAGCCGCATCGCCTGTTAACATGATTTGCATTTTTGCCCATTCCCTCGATCGGCTTTTACGATCTGTGTGGGAAGAGAAGCCGCTGGTACATTCTAAGTTTTTTCATTTCTCCCAGACCAGCATGGGAGGTCAAGTATAAATACTGTGATTTATGATTCTCAAATTACGATTTACGACAGTTGCCATTTGTTGACATTATCATTATCACATGTTTATTTGGATTACTTCGTGTCTGCAAACTAAAACCTGAAACTAATAACTATTTTTATTGTCCGTCCACTACGGTCTCATATTCGGCCTTCAATTTGTCATACTACATAAACAAAATAACAACTGTAGTAAAATAACAGTTACAAACAAAAAAAATCGACATTCCTATATAAATTACCCGGGATGCAGCACACTTTCGTATGGAAAAGCCGATAGTTTTTTTTGTAGTGTTGGACTGTTATTTTTATTTTATTATGCTATGCATAGTGATCTAGTATAGCCCGTGGTTTGATTTATTACGGGTATGTCCCTACCACGTTGTATAGCCATTGTTAAACTGTATCTACGTATAAAGCAGGCGCGTCATCAGCTAGCGACAGTATCGGGCGGGTCGTAATACATCGTGATTTCGATATCATGGCGGCTATCATCTGTTACTGGCGACACTATCATTGTTCGCTACGGCTTAGGCCCAACGCAGGCGACAGACTAATCCGTGCCGCTCTTTTTAGTCTGTGAAAATAAAACCCATGGAATCACATGCAGCAACGCACACGACGCGCAAAAAGTCCGGCGCTTTGGGCTGGGTCTTATGTTGGGCCTTAATATTCGAACGTCATTTTTCTGACTCTACAGCCGCTGTTGAGCTGTAATGTATATAAAGCAGGCACGTCATCAGCCAGCGATAGTATCAGGCGGTTCGTAATCGTAATATATCGTGATTCCGAAATCATGGCGGCCGTCATTTGTTACAGGCGACATTATCATTGTCCGCTACGGCTCAATATTCGAACGTCATTTGTCTGACTCTATAGCCGTTGATAAACTGTATCTACGTATAAAGCAGGCACGTCGTCAGCCAGTTCTAGTGTTGGGCGGGTCGGCCAACATCGTGATTCCTAAATCATGGCGGCCGTCATTTGTTACAGGCGCCATTATCATTGTCCGCTCCAGCTCAATATTCGAACGTCATTTGTCTGACTCTATAGCCGTTGATAAACTGTATCTATGTATAAAGTAGGCACGTCATCAGCCAGTGCTAGTGTTGGGCGGGTCGTAATACATCGTAATTCTGAAATCATGGCGGCTGTCATTTGTTACAGGTGACATTATCATTGTCCGCTAGGGCTTAATATTCGAACGTGATTTGTCTGACCCTATAGCCGATGTTAAGCTATGTCTACACATAGAGCAGGCGCGACATCAGCCAGCGATAGTGTCGAGCGGGTCGTAATATATCGTGATTCCGAAATCATGGCGGCCGTCATCTGTTACTGGTGACATTATCATTGTTCGCAACGGCTTAATATTTGATTGTCATTTGTCTGGCTCTATAGCCGATGTTAAGCTGTATCTATCTATAAAGCAGACGCGTCATCATCCGGTGATAGTGTCGGGTCGTAAATCGTAATACATGATTCCCAAGTCATGGCGGCTGCCATTTGTTACCGGGGACATTATTACTATTCACCATAGCCTTCATATTCGTAAGTCATTTGGCTATAGACCTTGTCTATAGCTATCGGTAAACTGTTCGTTATTAAAAAGCCGGTACGTCATTATAGCCGATAAAAGTGTTGGTTAAAAAACATCGTGATTCTCATATCACGGCGGAAACCATTCGAATGCAATTTGTTACTTGCGATATTAGTCTACGGCCTAATATTCGGACTCATTTGTCAGACTCTATCTATAGCCGTTGTTAGACGTTAGAATTTACCTATTAAGAAGGTGTGTCATCAGCCGACGATAGTGTCGGGTTGTAATACATCGTAATTACCAAACTATGGCGGCTGTCATTTGTTACTGGCGACATTAATACTATTCACCGTAGCCTTCATTCATTTTCGTAAGTTATTTGTCTATAGATCTTGTCTATAGCTATCGGTTAACTGTTTGTAATTACAAAGCCGGTACGTCATTATAGCTGATAATAGTGATTAAAATATATCGTGATTCTCATATCACGGCGGAAACCATTGGCATGCAATTTGTTACTTGCGACATTAGTCTGCGGCCTAATATTCGGACGTCATTTGTCAGACTTTATCTATAGCCGCTGTTAGACTGTATCTACCAATTAAGAAGACGCGTCATCTGCCAACAACTGCGTCGGGTAGATGATACATGGTAATTCCCAAGTCATGACGGCCGCCATTTGTTACTGGTGACATTATTGCTATTCACTACGCATATACGTAGGTCAACTGTAAGACTCTATGGCCAGTAACAAACTGTACTTACAAAGCCGGCTCGTCATCAGCCGGTAATAGTGCCGAGTACTAATACATGGTGATTCTCAAATCACGTCGATCGTCACTCGCACACAATTTGTTACTGGCGACATTATTACTATCTACCACGGATATTCGTAGGTCAACTGTAAGGCTCTATAGCTAGTGACAAACTGTACTTACAAAGCCGGCTCGTCATCAACCGGTAATAGTGCCGAGTACTAATACATGGTGAATTTTAAATCACGTCGACCGCCACTCGCATGCAATTTGTTACTGGCGACATTATCATTGTCCACCACGGCCCTCATATTCGGACGTCATTTGTCAACTGTATCTACCTTTGTAGATGGCGCCTACCTTTATAGATGGTCATCAGCCGGCGATAGTGTCGGGATGTAATACATCGTGATTCTCAAGTCATGGCGGTCGCCATTGGTTACTGGCGACAATATTACTATCCACCACGATTTTTCGTAAGTCAACTGTAAGGCTCTATAGCCAGTTGCAAACTGTACTTACAAAGCCAGCTCGTCATCAACTAGTAATAGTGCTGAGTACTAATACATGGTGATTCTTAAATCACGTCGACCGCCACTCCAAGCAATTTGTTACTGGCGACATTATCATTGTCCGCCACGGCCCTCATATTCGGACGTCATTTGTCAGACTCTATAGCCGTTGTGCGATGCGGGTGGCACTGACAATTCATTTGGTGAAGAGTTAATCGTTTGTATGTTTATGTTTGTATAACTGTGAAGTAAGTTGTTTTCGTATCCCGGTATCATTTGTAAGACTCCATTGCTATTGATAAACTATAAAGCTCAAAATGTTGTAGGTGTTGAGTAAAAATTTAAATTTTATTACTGATCAGAAAAAAATGACAGTCATGAAAAACATGTTTTTAAAATTTAATTATTGTTACCTATACTTACCATAAAGATATTATTGTACGTTTGATCAATATTAAGGCCCATTTGGATCGTGGAAGGTTTTTGCCTGTTGCATACCATTTTATTGAAGCAATAGATAATAGTCATCCATAGAAATCATTTATTACTTTTCTAAGAATTGGTATTTAACATTATTCATTTACTTACATTTACGAGCCATTATTTATATACTTAACTACCCTCTTAAGTAATTAGTAAACTTATACGAATAATAATATTAAAAAGTAAATGCATCTTCAAGCTACTAATTTGTACAGTCAGCACATAAGTTTAAATTTTAAATATAGGTAAATTTAAACATGATCATATCAACTCGTATACAAACAACACTCAATCATGAACGATAACAGGATATTGGTTGCAGTCTCTCAGATAACCAAGTTAGTTAGAAGCCCTCGTGCGTGATTGGTTTTGTCAACATAGCACAATTTTATTAATCTGTTTATTATACTCTATGGATACGAAGTAAAATATACGTTTTTTGAACAAATACCATACGTTAGGTAACCTCTGTCTAACCCATTAAGGATAAGGGATAAAGATTATAGATTACCAGAACCCAAGGCCGTAGAACCAAAGAAAGACGGTTGATTGTGTCAACACAGCACAATTTTATTGATCTATTTATTATACTCTATGGATACAAAGTAAAATATACGTTTTTTGAACAAATGCTATACAACAAATGAGGTTACCTCTGTATAAACCATTAGGCGTAAAGATTATAGATAAACAGAATCAAAGAACGCTTAACCAAAGGGAAAAACGGTTTGATTCTTTTTCTCATTTTTCCAAAAAATGGGAATGGGGATCAAAACAGATTTGGGTTGCAAAGACGGCTAGCATCACCTATTAACATATTATGTTTAAGTTTTTGGTATTACTTTGATCGGTTTTTGCGATCTGTCCTGAAAGGGAAGCAGTTCGAACATTTCAAGTATATTTTTCTCTTCTTTCAAAAAACTTATACACTTCACGTTGGACCCTTATACATACACAACATATGTACATACAATCACGTCTTTATAAATAATGGGGCAGACAGAGCATTTTGGATCTTGCGGCTCTAAGTAGATAAAGCCCAGGGCTGCAAGTGCAAATCAAGGCCACTTTTAGCTTGATTTTGGCAAGAAGGCAGATGAAAGAATCAAAATAGTGATGGACTGCTAGCCGCATCGCGTATTAAAATTATTAGCATTTTTGCCCAGTCCCTCAATAGGCTTCTATGATCTAGTAGTAGCTAGTACAATCAAAGTTTTTTTTGTTTTGTTTGTTTCCCAGACCAGCGTGGAAGATTAAGAACCCTTTTATATAAGAATAAATTATTAAAAATGTTTTTTAATAAAGTTAATGTTAAGGTTTTTAGACATGAGGAAGCAACGACAATTTCAAGAGAGCAAAGGAATTCAACTCGGAAAAGTGGCTGGTGTCTAACGACGACCCATTACATTATGAAAACCCGAGGTCCATACAATTCTAGACTCAAGGATTTATAAGTAAATCTCAATATCTACTATCTAACCAAATACTTATGATAGTTGTAGCGAAACAAGAAATTGTGTATTAGAACTTTTTTAACTAGAATAATGAGTGCCTGTACAAAATATTGCTAGATAATATTAAAATTACTAATGTCAATATGATAAATATATACGTACTTATAACATAAGATGCTGATAAATGATCCACATATCCCAAGGATCGTAATATAGATGTGTGTTTTATGTGTGTACCTTTAAACTACTGGGTCAATTTTGATGCGTTTTTACTAACACGTAAAACATTTCCTCGGGAAGGTTATTACATGTCTGGCCGCTAGTATATAGATAAATATGTAAATATCTAAATAAATAAAAAATACAAAGTAACAATAACAAGATTATATCGATTGTTCAAAGTCCATACATCACCGCTCAATTTGGTTGAGTGCCGCCGCAAATTTCAGGACAATTAACCCATCAACACGTCTCACCATATTGGACAATTAACTAATTCCTTACCCTAAGGGCGCGTTTGAATGGCATGCGCACGCCAAGCTAACGCCTTGCCCAAATGCCCACGCCTAGCGCGCTTTAAAATAAGTCGCATATAATATGAGCCCTATCACATACCAATACAACTCAAATTGCATTTACCGAAGTCCACACTTGCCTCGCCTACGCCACGCGCTCGCTTTGCTTCCGCCTTGCGCCCGCCTCACGCTCACCCGGTGCTCGCTTCAACTAGCTTTCGGTAAATGCAATTTGAGTTGTATTGATGTATGATAGGACTCAAACTAATATGCAACCAATTTAAAAGTTCGCTAGGCGTAGCCTAGGTGTGCGCTAGGTGTGCTCGTGTTGTCTGATGTATTATATGCGTATTATAAGCGAATCCTAAATTTTGTTTTTAAAACTATGTTTCAAAAACAAAATATTGAGTATATTTCTAAAATACATACATTTATAGAATGTGAATAATTTATCTACGATATACTCTAGTAGAGTAACAGTAACTGTAGAATAAAACTGCCTCAATGTACCGTTTACATAACTTTTATGTAAACGTAGGGTAAATTAAGGCAGTTTTCGATTAGATCGAAGTATGTATTTGAATATTTAGATGATAGAAAACAAAACAAGTTCTTTGTTTATATTTACCGCTATTACCTATATAATTATAGCAGCTGTTCCCGGCGGCGTATTTTTAATGTAAAATCATTCTGTTTTGTTTTAACGTATTTTTTTTCAAAGGATTAAAAATATATTTACTGATTATATTACCTAAAAATTCTTTAAAAGTATTAACCACCATATAAAGTCCGTAAATTCAAATTAATTCTATAATTATGTGTTGTTATCTAAATATTTCATCTTTTTATGTACTTAGGTCACTAACTTAAAGATAAATGTATTTATCAATCAGTACAATAACAAATTAGGTATATCAGATACATATAATTTAATACCCCAGGCGTAATTGGTGCTATCAGCATAATAATATAATAGCAGTATGTCAGGCACTATGTCTGATTTTGATCTACATAATGAATCTGTAATGGATGCAAGCCAATAAGGAAACGTGTTATAAATCGCTGGTGTACTATTACGTACAGTATTTTGGATTCTTTTGTAAGAATACTTACATTATTCATTCATTTGCCATCGTTTAGTAAATCTGTTTTATTCTACTCGTAATTTGATATAATTTTAAAAAGGGCTGGTAACTATGTAGCACAAAGAATCAGCATTGACATACAACGTGGTAATGATGCCAAGCTTTTGGCTATGCTGCCAAAGGGTGATAGTTTAGAGAGATTAGGTCCACAATTTGTAGATTTTTTAGAGTAAGTTTTATTTAGTACTAAGTTTTATTTTAAATTTTACCTATTTGAAAAATATTAATTTGGCTCATTAGGCATTCTAAGTATATCAATATTTTCGTTTTTACTAGCTACTGTTTAAGTTGCAATATAAGTAGATACATAGAGTAAGTACGTAAGTATATGTATGTTTGTTTGAGTCAAACTTATTAAGTTACTAATTTAAATTTGAACTATTGAATATTGCAGTTCAGGGCGGTCAAGTTAACTATACATGATATATGATATTTATCCCATCAGAATCGTTTTATGATCGATGAACCAGTCTCTCAAATAACCGATTACCTATTCGGTATCTCTCAGGTGTAATTGTTCATATCACAATACAATGGTTTAATCTTTTCTAACACAGGTACAGCCAATATTGATCATTGCTGGACTTAAAAGATCTTCCAACAACGAGAGAATTTGCCCGTAATCACCAGAGCAAAGAGTTGATGATTGCAGTAAATGGTAAAGGCTGTTTAGCTATAATCCAAGTTAAAGCCATTTTTTTTATGCCATGTGCCCAAAATTCATAAGATAATATAGGTACATCAAAATGATAATAAGAGTTAGTCGCGTATGGTCTTAAACGCAAGTAGCCTATGTAGCAACTCGTCTAAAACGTTGATTGACTAAACCGCATGTCGTCATAATAGGAAGTTGAAACACGAAAACCTTTTATTTGCTTGTTGCATACCATTTTATTGAATAACTTGCATGGTCAAGGAGAAAAGTCAGCTACACAAATAATTTATTGCTTCAATAAAGTAATATCACACAAGGATCTTTCATCATCTAAATGGGGCTTTAGCCGCTTATTCTTACTACATACTTTTTCTTCTTTCTTTCCTTGTACCACTCTAGGTAGGTGGGGTCGGTAAAGCATGTTAGCAGTTATTCATCCTTGAGAGAAGAAAAGGGAAGTGACAAATTGTAATCTAGTCTCTCATCACCACAAAGCCAATAACAATGGCTATAATAGTCTTTCAAATAAGCAATTAATCGGAATCCTCAAACGTAATTGTTCCTATCTCAATACAGTGGCTCTGTTTGATCTCGGATCGACATAATGAATGGATGAAACCAATACAAGATCGTGTAATAAATATCGATAATGTGCAATATATATGTTTGGAACACATTGAACTAGAATAAACATACTTATAAATTGGCGATCATAATATGCGTTGTTAAAATTGGGTTATAAAAGGTATAAATTGTCCCTACTTGTATACAAAATTGGCGGTTATTTGCGAGAATTGGGTTAAATATAACGTATTTAAAATTGTCTCTAAACAGAGAGAGAGAGAAATGAAGAAAAAAATCAATTACCTTGCCTTTTACGTCTAGTGTTCATTTCTGTATCATAATTGTTTTTTTATAATCATACGGATGCCATGTCGTAGGGGAGATAATATTTTTTAGGCACGATGGGGTATTTTTACAAGCTTTTATTTAACTTGCAGTGTATCTTGGTATGTATGTTTCATTATCATCATCATCATATCAGCCACATAAAGTCCAAGTATGTATGTTTGTATAGGTCAAATCTGGCAGCTCAATTTTTTACATTTATATGTTAATTAATATGTTAATAAATATTTACTGAACTAAATATAAAAACTAATTTAAAAATCTAATTTAATATCTAAATTAAAAATTTGAATGTTGATCATGTGGCATGGTGCCAAGAACACTGACTGCATTCCCGCGCTGAATAGCTACTGCAATCCTCTGCGCGAGATATGAGCCAGCCCTCTTGTCACCAGCCATTTTTAACCAGTTATCCTCAATCGAATGGGCTGAAATTTTGCATACTTGTGTAAGTCGGATCACATTAGTGAGCTGTTTTGATGATGGAGTCGAGAGATATTTTACAGAATTCAGTTATAAAACAACATAACCTGTTTGAGTAGCACTCGTTTGATTTGTCTTGACGAGCGCATTATGGTAGACCATGTTTAATGTCTGATCATGGAGATGGAAGATGATCGATGGAACTCAGTAATAAAATGGTGCAACTCCATCGAGTTTGGGCTTATATAACTTTTCTAGTACTTTTTTCTCATGATAAAATAAAAAATATTAATATTTACAAAAAAAATGTGAAGATATAACGAAAACAGTGAAATAATAATAATATTTTTATATACTTTTTAAACTTCTCTATCTCTTCATATGTATTACAACAATGTATTTATTCTGTATTCTGAAGTAAAGAGGTATGCAATGTACCTTATTATTATTTTTTTCTCATAAACAAATTTAACTCATTATATTGTAGTGTTGATTACAGTTATTTCTGAAATTAAGTATTAAATAATAAATAATATCTTTCAACTTAAATATATTTTTCAGCATAAAATTAAAATTAATCCAAGTGAAAATTATGTACAAGAAATATAAATTAAACCTGCAAAAGTTAAATTATTATTTAAAAAAAAAAAAACATAGTCTATTTAGGTTAATGAAATTAAAGTTTGCCATCAACATTTTTCGACAGCAATAAATAAAAAAGGAAAATATTTTAAAAAATCCTCTTAACCGTTCTAAATGTGCATATAAGCCAAGTTACCATTCTACATAAAAGAAGAATAACTTACTTAAAAAAGTGTACATTTCTTGGCACTTAAATGCGTTTCCGAGTCATTAAGTAGCTTCATAGACGTTTAAAGTTAAAAGCTTAAGTCTCAATTAAGAACCAAGTTATATTCTTCTGTTTTGTAGTATTTCTTTGATCATTTCTATTTTAAATGTTGTTTTTAAAAAAGATTATATTATTCTTAATTCTTATTATTTTGATCAATAAAAATTAGTTAATTTTGTACTTGATTTCATTTTTTGACTTCCGTCAATAACATTAAATTTTAATCATGGTGTCTTGATATTCCCAAAAATTGACCAGTCGTTACATAGGACAAACCTGTACTATAAAAATATATACCTACATGAAACAAATATATATGGACCACTCACATAGATTGAGCTAGCCCCAAAGTAAGTTCGAGACTTGTGTAATGGGTATTTAATCCAACGTTACTATATTTTATAACAAATACATATATAGATAAACATAATCGATGAACATACATAAAAATAACTGGCCAAGTGCGAGTTAAACTCGCATGGACAGGGTTTCGTATAGTGCCAGTCAATCACATTTGAAATCCTTACAGTAAGATTCAACTTAACTACTACTAGCGCTATTTAGTGATGTTTTTGTGAACTGTTTTTTACTTATGTGAACGTGTTATATTATTGAGTTCACCACTTTATTTTCAAATGATAGAATGTTTATAGGTTTTCCTGTTATCATCAAGCAATAAATATATTTTGCATTTTTTTGTTACAGTAAATTTAGAGCACATTGGTTGTGACAGACGGACGGACACGGCACGAGTGATCCTTTAAGGGTTTCTTTATTTATTTTTTGTATGGATCCCTAAAAGCAATATTCCGACGAATTAAAAACCTCCTCCTTGCTATTTAAAAAAAATGCTAGTTACAAAGTTATAACTGATTGATGAGTTACAAAGTTGATGAAGTCTTTGAAATACCCGTAGATAGGAGACATCTATACAAAAATGAATATAAAATGTGAATAAAAGTCACGTGGCAGGGTCATTTGTCAAGCTTACCTAGACGCATTCGTCTTGCAGAAGGGTATCAAGTCATCTTAGTTCCTTGAACAGGACACTGATGTATTGTTCCTATGCGCCCTCGAATTTTCAGTTCGAATACATTTTAGTTACAGTTTGAATTTTATTTATATTTTAAACTTTATTGTTCCACAATTAACTATTTTTAACAATTGGCGGACTCTCCCAGTCAATTTTATGTATTTATTTAGTACAAGAAATAATTTCAAGTTCCCGGGACTAGTTTTTTTTACTGCCTTTTTTATTTATGCCTTCAAGTTATTTTTTATTGAATAAGTACGTTTTTTCCATTTCTTTCAATTAGATAATTATTTTTTAATGACCATATTGTAAAGATTTAATTCAGAATTAAATTTATAAGGGCATTTTCTAACGACACGCGCACGTCAAGCCCACTCCTAGCACACGCCTAAAGTGCTTGAATTTTTTGAAATTTTATGCTTAATATTTCGATTTCTATTTTACATCAATACGACGCAAATTATATTAACCGAAGTCAATACGCGCACGCCTCGCCTGCGCCACCCGCTCGTTATGCCTCCGTCTTACGCCCGCCTCGTGCTCGCCCCGGCTGGACTTTGATAAATGCAGTTTGAGTTGTATTGATGTGTAATAAGCTCAAGTTATATGCAACAAATTTAAACCGCGCTTGTGGTGCGCTAGGCGCAGGCTTGGCATGTCATGTGTACGCGCCATGATAAAGATTTAAAAAATTCAACATTTCACATGCTTTTATATATATTAGCAGATCGGATAAAGATTATGGCAATGCGAAACGCCACCCCAAATTATCACGTTCTCCTTTATGCGAGGTTCTTTGAATTTTAAACAACAAAGGCATGTAAAGCTAAAAATGTAATATCGTAACGTAAGGTGCCGCGTGCTGTGAATAAATTTATCTAAGCATTAGCGGAGTAGGACGCATGCACTTGTATGAAAACTTCACATTTTATGCATAACTAATAATAATTAATTAGTCACCTAAAGTTTTAAATCTGGTACCTAAAGGTACACTAACATGCCAAGCCATACAAAAGACATAAGCATGATGGCGCTTTAGGTTTCCAAGGAAATAATAAAAAATTCCAAAGCGATCCAAGCGTCTTTGAATAATCGTGACGAATTGATAACCTCCTATTTTTGTGAGATAAAGAGTCTTTGTGGACGCCCCCTGCTCTAGATAGGGGACATAGGACCATAAGTCAAAGTCCTTTATGTTAGTTGTTTAAAAATAGGAACAAGTATCTAGCCAAATCTCGAACACAATTTTTCACACTTTTGTCTATGTTTTGCTTATCTCACCATGTTTGCTCCATTGGTCTAAGCACAGATCGGATATTAAATGTGACCATACACCACAGTCTGCATAGCATGTTGTTCTAACATTATGTACGTGCGTCAGAATATACACTCATTTAAGAGAAATTGTGATATTCATAGTATTAACACGAGAAATAAAAATAAATTAGCCATCACAGCTTTGCGGTTAGAGAAAACAAAAAAATCTTTTGTGGGTCTCGGCTTGCGCCTCTATAATAAAATTCCAGATGATATTACCATTATCTAAGTTTAAGACAGCCGTTAAAAATCATTTATTACAAAATGCGTATTATCATGTAAATGACTACTTATCATCATCTGACAAAAATTCTTGGAAATAGTTGTCTGCAAATTGTAATTGTATAATTTAAATGTATAGCTTAAGTGTAAATCTGTATTGTAATTGTAACATAGCCCATCAGGCTGGGTAGGGACCAATACTGAACTGGGTTTCTTTCGGCGTAATCTTCCCAGCAGTGGTCGTTCCGAAACGCTAGTAGTTTTTAGCTTTTGCACTAAAATAATATTTAAAAAAAATGACCTTCAATAAGAGATAAAATCCTACATTGAATAATTTTTTTTGACTTTTTTTTATTATGCCATCTCGAAAAACGACATTCTCTAATTCATACAAGTTTCTTTTTCTTTTCATTGTCATTTCCAACAACAAAGACTTGTAACATTAAATAAATGTACACTCGCCGCGCAAGGCGCCACGTGCAGTGCTGCGAATAAATTTGTACAAGGAGTAAGAAGCAGGGCACTTGAATGAGAACCTTACATTTGTGCATATCTGGTGAACTAGCTACAAACTTAGCTCTGGTGGCTGTAAAACTTGGACCCATAGATACACTTACACACCTTCATATGGAAAATAGAGCTATATTTTGCAACACTCGAACGACAGTCTATGCGTGATGATGGCGCTCTTAGGTGGCAAGGAAATAACAATAGCATATAAATTTTAACCAAATCTCTTGAGAATACAATTTTTCATTGTTTTACTCATCGCTTGACCAGCCTTAACGATCTGTGCGCGGGAAGACAAGCCACTTCTATGAGTACGTGACATCTTACCGATTATTAAAATTTTACATATAACCGTACCTACTAAATATAAAGGTATGCACTAACAACATGCCGTGTCAAATAATTATGTTCTCCTTTATGCAAGTTTATTTGAATTTTCAACAACAAAGGCTTGTAACGCTGAATAAATGTACACTCGCCGCGCAAGGCGCCGCGTGCTGCGAATAAATTTGTACAAGCATTAGCGGAGTAAGGAGCAGGCACTTGTATGAGAACTTCACATTTCTGCATTAATAATGGAGAAGCTATCTACCGGTACCTTAGTCATACTCACACAGTCAGTCACACAGTGGGATCGTTGAGGAGTTTGGTGTCTCGGCTGGAGTACACATTATCAGCGCTTTTGCAAATAAAGCGGTACTGGGCGTGGTCCGCATTTGAATGGGTAACATGAGGCATACAAATTTGTTGAGCTCCTCTGAACTTCGGAAGGCACATTAATCATTAAGCAGTTGGTGGTAATTGGTCCCGGCTGTTGTCATTGTATGTCAGTCGTCAAGCTATGTCAAATGTCTTTCGGCACCTTGAATTAGCGGCCAAGTGCGAGTCGGACTCGCACATGAAGGGTTTCGTAGCAGCAAGTAACATAATATAAGTCTTGTAGTATATTTTTCTTTTATTTTTCTATTTGAGTTGATATAAAGGTAATTTGCGGTTTATGATTTACGACGTGTAATAAAAAACTAGTGACTAGATCTCGTTCAAACCAACTTTCGGTGGTAGTTTGCATGGTAATGAACATCATATATATTTTTTACTTTTATCATTCTCTTATTTTAGAAGTTACAGGGGGGAGGGGGAAACACACATTTTTCCACTTTGGAAGTGTCTCCCGCGCAAACAATTCAGTTTAGAAAAAAATGATATTAGAAACCTCAATATCATTTTTAAAGACCTATCCATAGATACCCCACACATATGGGGTTGATGAAAAATACATTTTTGACTTTCAGTTTTAAGTATAGGGAACCCCCAAAAATTATGTTTTTTTTTCTATTATTATGTAAAAATCTTAATGCGGCTCACAGAATACATCTATTTACCAAGTTTCAACAGTATAGTTCTTAAAGTTTCGGAAAAAAGTGGCTGTGACATACGGACGGACAGACAGACAGACATGACGAATCTATAAGGGTTCCGTTTTTGCCATTTGGCTACGGAACCGTAAAAATATCACATTAGTGTTGGCCATTTACACAAACGACACAAATAAAGAAGTATCTCGTTTTTACGTTTTATGTCTATGAGTTAGGCAGAGTCCTAAATCAACATTGCTAGACCCAGAATACACGCTATATAAATATATTTTGGGCAGATAACGTACAAATATGTATATGTACGTATCTCTATCAACCCCATAAAAATAGTACAATATCATAGATTCTTACTAACTTAAGTAAAAAGCAAAAAAAAAATATGAGACCACTTATCTATAAGTTAAAAATTTTAGTAGTCCTGCTTGGTGGAAAATAAAATTGAATCAAAAAGTATACATTTTTTATTGGAAATTATTACTGTTATTAAAACTCTAAAATTATATATTGATAACCGATATGTACGGCGTACGGGTTGGAAAATTCGTAGTAATATTGAAACTTTTAATTAGCGTGGCTTATTTTGCGGTGCCCGGCAACAGATATCATTTGACTGCGGTAACTTATTTTTGAATGTTTATTTATCACACTATCACTGAAACACAAGGTCTACTCTTTAATTGATTCATGCCGTCGGCGCGCTCCAGAGGCAGCATCGGCTTTTACAAAGACAAGGCCTTTGTGTCGCACTGACGGCATGCACATCAATTCAACAAATAAACACGAAGCATATAAACATTCTACTATATTATCTAAGCATATATAAGGTCTAACTAAATAAACTGAAACTATTTATTAAGGGTAAGTTCAGTCCTTGATACCGAATAACTTTCCCCAAGGCACATATATCGAAATATGAAAAATAGTTTTTGGCCTCCCATACAAGTTCACCAATCAGCTGATCCAAGTTTGGACGGAAAGCCAAACATAATTTTACATATTTCGACATACATTTCTTAGGGAAAGTTTTTTACTATCACGGACTGAATTCACCCTTAAAATAGTTTCACTATATTTTGTTAGACCTTATAGATATTCTACTATTTTACTATTCCCACAGACCGGCATGCTATATATTCTATCTTTGTTGATAACAATCACCACAGCAATCTGCAATAGTATACATTTTTCATAATAATATCCATTTCGCAGAAAGATACACATGTAACTCACACACGATCGGTAATCAAATAGTTATATGAACAACATTCAAGTTGTAGGAAAATTCTAAGATCTGTATTTCTGAGATGTTTCTATTTCTTATTTGATTATTAATAGATAAACAGCTTTTGTTTTTGTTTTTCGTGTGTGTAAGTGGCCAACACTGGTTTCAGACTTTTCAGGCTGCCTAAAGGCATCTGACATAGCTTGGAAACTGCCATACAATGACAACAGTCATTGATACAAGATTAGAAAAACTGTGAAATTCACATTTTATTTTTATTTTCTATCAATATCACATACCATTTGAAAAATAATCAGTTCAATGTATTTCAAATGCTATGTGTAAGTGCACACTACAATTTATCACAATTTGATTAATACATAGTAAATAAATTGCAGTGCATTCACTAATTGTAACTTAAGACAACAAATAACCTTTTACATAAACGTACCCAATGATTTGTTACATGAGATTGTTTTTCTATTTTATACAATAAATAAATTTATAATAAACATTTAAAGAGTCATCAAATTTTTTAAATTGCCTATTTTCTAGAGGCACAATTATAATGCAAAAATTGATTTAGTAATGCAATCAACTACATATTACTTATTTTTTTACAAGAAAGTTAATTTCACGGAAATGTTAGGACTTCCTTAGAAAAACTAATTTCTTATACACCAACAACACATGTAGCAGGAAACAGCTCATTTACGATTCGTGCAAGATATATTTGTTGGCCAAAACCAAAAGGCATCACATATCATTAATCATTAGAATAAAGGCGATACGACCTTAGATTAGGATGTATCCGGAATTTGTCTGTTGTTGATATTATATTTTTCTTTCTTATGCTTATGAGTGTAATTGACCGTTATGTTGTACATAATATTATTGTGTTTATTAGGGTAAATTTTATATTTTAAGATTATCCTTAAATAAAATACAAAACCTATTTTGAAGCCAAACTCTTTTTGGCAGACTTTAAGGTTATTAAGTACAATAATTCAAATAAAAGTATAAATCTATTTACATCTGTGTATATTTTATGTACGTTCCCGATTCCTTGAAGACGCTAAGACCAATTTAAAGAAGAAAGGGACCACCCTCAGACATTTTATCAAAATCGGTGGTGTAGTTTGGTATTAAAACTGTTTAAGTCAGTTTTTGGTTTAGAAAAATTATATAACTACTCGTATTTTGTATGTTGTCATGTTAGGAACCATTAATAATATTAATTAATTAATTTTATACCTCAAAGTACCCATAAGAAAAGCTTTATAGTGGGCTTGGGCAAGATTCTTTAAGCCAGATACGCGTTGAGAATGTCTCTTTAACTTAGATAACCAAGATAACACGTGTTATGCATAAATTAGTACTTCAGCATGCATGAAATTTATGCCTATTCATACCTCTGACTTATTAGTTTCAATATTACTGTATTCACTCCAAGGTTTGAAGCAATTAAATTTAGCAAGTTTGTGTATGAATTACTGTTGCTTGTTGAGTCATATATGTAGTTACCTTTCTGTCTTTTATTAATGTATTAGGTTTCAATCTGACTTAAATACTTAGGGTCGGCCTCGGCAAACATTCTGTGACCAAATTGCAGACGTTTTAAGACAGGAGAGGTAAAAAATACCCTTAACTGAAGGTAATGTATGAAGAGATTGATGAGTGTAGATGAAGCAAAAGAGGTTTGTCAGGATCGTAGCAAGTGGAGGTCTATGGTCTCTGCCTACCGCTGTGGCGTGAAACAGGCGGGATATTGTGTATGTATATCAAATACTTTGGAGCCCAGAATCCGCGTAGGTTTTATTTATTTTTTGGTTCAGAGATAATACTATAATAATATGGTCTTCAGGACTAACGGTCAAGGAATCTGAAGATTGTGCGAAGTGTCATTCTAAGGATGAACATCAATGTATTTAACCGAAATTCGAATACATGTTTACCGGATACGGCCTAAAAGGGAAATAAATCAGTAAACATACATTTATTTTGACGAAATATTAAACGATAAATATGATGTTAGCTAGCAGAAAGCAGCGGGGTGTTGCCAACAACAGGGGTCCGGCATTAAGCTTCATGATGCCTTATAAAAATATGTACTTACCATGCCGTGACATCGTGAAGTATTATATTATTTTCACACTTTTTTTTTTTTTTGAACACTTGATTAATATTTTTTATGTACAGTTTTATTACTAAGAAAAATTTTGACATACCAGAAGGTTAACTCAAAATATATTTTTTATCTAGTTATTGATTTTAATCGATGATGTGTGAAATCAAAGGTGAAATCATTTACATACATTAGTCAAATTTGTATCACTCGATGATTCGCGTTTTCATCTAGCTTGCAAAATCTGACATAGTGTAAGCTTGTAAGATACTTTATAAGTAAAAAATTGGTTTGTTAATTGTTTTGCTAAATTTTGTTCAAGTAAAGATCTAATTTATTAAAGTAAGTTGGTTTTCTTCAAAGAATTATGTATAAAAGAAGTTAAAATGTTATAAATGTAACCACCAAGCTTGTGATAACATCAAATAACTAAGCTCAGGCTGAGGCAACACTTATTTAATTAACCATCCAAAGAAAACCGAAATGAAGCATTAGACTAACATAAGGAGATTAATTGTAAATTCCCTCAGTATTCAGGAGCGTGTGAAACGAGCAGGTGGTGCGTTCCTTACGGCTCTTGATATTCAACTCTTATTTTTGAAAGAGAGAGCAAAACAAGTAAAATCCTCCGAGTCTTATGTGTATCTCCGAGTCTACTTAGTGCTACAACAAACGAGCAATAATATGTCCGCAATCAAATGGTTGGCGACCATCGCCGACGCTCTCGCGGCAGACTTTGACAGAATGACATTTGTCACGAGACCGTTTCGCGGGACGTCGCTCGACTATGTGTTGCGGGTATACTGTGCTCATCTGTAGAGCCTTTAGAAATTTTATCTCAGCGTTTGTATTTATCATCATTTCAGCCGCATAACCTCCAATGCTGGACTCTTCCAAGAATTTCCAAAATGAGTTTGTATGTTTGACGATAATTCGAGTCCCCTTGATTGGAAAGCCCCGTTTATATAATAAATTAATAACATAACACTGTTTTTTCTTCAACAAATCATTAGTTAGTTCACAGTCCAGAGCGAACTACAAGATTTTTATTAAAGACAAAATATACAAACACAATAAATATCTATATTCCTAATGGGTTCGGCTAGGATATTGCAGGGAGTTTGCAAAACTGAAAGATGCCACGTTTAGCCAGGTGGTCTGTGTGTAATATTCCTGAGTTCCATCGACCATCTTCCGTCTCCATGTTTAGACCCTAGACACAAATCAAACGAGACCTACTCCATAAGGTTATGTTGTTAATTAAAACTGAGTTTCGTCGAATATCTCCAGACTCCATCATCAGAACAGCTTATTGCCTCCATAATACTATATTGTCACCCAACTTAAACAAGTATGCAAAATTTCTTTGAGCTCAATTGGATGAGGCTATACGGTTGAAAATTGAGTTGCAAGATTTGACCTAAACAAACATACAGATTCATATACATGCTAGATACATGCAAGTTAAATAAAAGCTTTTAAAATATTAAGTGTATTTTCTGTGTTTCCAATGTTACGTTAACATTATATTTTATCGTAAGACAATTGGTTATCTTATTTCTATAATTTTTGAAGAGAGTAGGTAGACAATAGAAGTTCCAACAAGAAAATATAAACAGAATTTAACCCAAGTAGAAGCAAAGTTACAGTTTCATGTTTACCTTTCGGGGCGTATACCAGGTGTTTGAAGATGGCTCTTCAAATAATAAATGTACCTATGTTAATAAGGAAGGTTAGGGCTACAGATTTAGAGCAGCTAGGTCTTACTTTGCATATTCATTCATATTCAATTCTATGTCACTACCTATGAAGTTGTGAAATAGCATTAGGTATGGAAAATATTTCAGGTTTTAAATAATTCACATTGTATTTTATTTTATAAAAATATTACATACTGTGCGCATTCTTGTTAGCAAAAAATAAATTCAATATCCTTATTATTTATTTTTAGGATTCTATTTTAAACAAGGAACCTTTATATTTTCGATATGTCTCTCTGTTTGTTTGTCTGTCCGTGGAATGTTTGTCTGTCTGCATGGGAATGTATATTAATCATGTCAGACTACAAGGTATTGGAGTCTAGACATTCTGCAATTCTTCATGGCTTGGGAAAGGGATAAAAAATAAACATCCAAAAGTTTTAAAACATTTATTCATTTAGGCTATTGTTATAGCTTTAATCTGAATATATTGTAAACGATTCTAGCACCGCGTCGGAAGGGCTGTATCATCACAGAGAAGAGGCGGTCAGAAACTCTGTGGTACCAGCAGCTTTTGGGAGATATACATGTAAAGTGAGAGTCAATATTTTCTCTGTCGACTAACCCCTTGTGTTAGGTATGGTTGAATAGGGCTTTGGTTCGAGTCAAGTGTCGTCGTCGTCGTCGTCGTCGTCGTCCCCCCTATATGGAAATATGAAAAAATTTACGACATTAGTATTAGAGACGAAAAAAAAGAAAACTCTGAGCTAAGTAGGGATTACAAATTGAAGAGTTATAGGCGACCAGCTTACAGAATGAACTCAGAACAGTAAAATTTTATACAAATTTAATAGACAAATAGTTTTTTGGACGATTTTAGTCTTCGTTTTTAGCTCAAAGTCGGCGTTTGCTGAACGGAACCCTACAATGTGTGAGGCCAGACACGCACATGGCCGGTAATTTTAAATTGAAGTTCAATTAACACAAAAATCTGTAACTTTTTTTTTAATTCACATTAATAGTAGATAATTATGTTGTTAATATGGACCAAGTGATAAATTAGGACATTTTTCATAATGTTCGGGAACGCTGGGTACCACCCTCTCATTTTGATTTTTTTTCTATAAATTGTATCTGACTTTTGGAATGAAGAAGACTTCGAGATATTATAATATCTGAATAATACACAAGTTTACGGAATCTTCGTTTACCTAATAATAATTAGTATAATCAGAAAACTAGTTGTATATAAAAAAAAAGCCAGCAATTTATCGTAAATAGTTACTTGTAATAAATATATACAGTCAGCCTAGTGTTAGTTGGAATTGTGCACGAAGTGTTCCGTACCATTATCTATAAAAAAGTTTATTGTATGTAAGACCTTAAATATTATTAGATTAAATATTATTAATACAGTATTATTTTTCTTCTCCCTTGACTATAACTTTGCACCTCCCCTGTTTTCGTCAAACATCTCCAAGTATCTCGGTTGTCTGGAAGAGATTACAGTTTTGATAAGGCCGCCTTTTGACATCTGTTTCATGTATCTATTACTCTGTAACTTTATGTTTTGGTGTTATTAAAGTTTTAACTAACTAACATTTTATGTTATTTTAGTTTCATTATTAATTTTTAAGTGAATACACAACTAAATTCTGTGAATATTTGATCTGCATCTATCTGTTGCCGTTATTATTATCAAGCAAAAAATTGTATTTGTTCTTCCAGCCTGTTTTTAGTATTTTTTGTTAAAGCAGCAACATCATTAATCCATCATCTGTGAAAATGTCAACTGTCAAGATTTAAGGTTCATGAGATACAGCCTGGTGATATACGGAAAGACAGACAGGCAGACAGACAGACGGACAGCGGAGTCTTAGTAATAGGGTCCCGTTTTTGCCCTTTGGTATGGAACCCCAAAAAAGGTTATGATCAGATAGACCACGACCGATGGCAGCGAGTCCCCTTGGCAGGTATAACGCCGCACCGTCGAAGCTGATATTTGACATTACCTACAAATATACATACTATCACGTCTTTATCCCTAACAGGGCAGACAGAGCTTTTTGGGTCTTGCGGATCTAAGCGCAGATAGAGCCCAGGGCTGCAAGACTCAAAGTCCACTTTTAGCTTGATGTGGGCAAGAAGGTGGATGAAGAAACCAAATAGTGATGGGTTGCTAGCCTCATCGCCTATTAACATGAATCGTATTTTCGCCCATTTTATCGATCGCTACAGTTTACATACCAGTGATGTCCGGAAGGCTAAAACCCGTTTCTCATTTAAGATACAGGTCAAGGCACATTTTATTTAAAAACTGTCAGATAGATCATACTGTATTTATGTAGTGTATGTAGTATAAGTAGGTATTATTTATTTTAGCATATACTTTATAGTGTGTATTATTTGCATGTAGTTTATTGTTTTCATTGTTTTTTGATTATTATTTTTACATATAGTCTTTTCTTTCTTTTTCACCATATACCTGTCAAGTTGTACACTACCCCTATCATTCTCCACATCACCCGTTTGGTTGACTGGTAGATAAGGCCTTAGGCTTTAAGTCCGCCATTACACTTGTATTTGTGTATGAAGTTAAATAAATTAAAAATCGCTGCTACACTCTAAGTTTTTCTTTCCTCCCGGAACAGAGGTGTTATTTTTTAAAGCGGAGTCACTAAACGAACGATTATTGTATGGAAAAACCATTCGTTTAGGTGTCTCCGCGTTTCAAAAATAACACTTCAGTTTGACAATAGCTACAAAACCTTGAATGACTTTGCAAAAGAAACACTCATGATTTCATAGCGAGATGTTGCTATTCGTTATATTTTGCAGGTGGCTTTTTCGAGACTTTTACGGCACCTGTCGAGAAGTTGACACTTTATTACCCTCCTTAGAACACTTGTTATGAGATTCTTGAATTTCTCTCCCGTTCTTTTTATGTTCTTTTGTAAGTTGGTATATTTAGAACATAACAACAAAACAGAAAAGTGGCTTGAAGAGAATATGCAATGGATTTGCTGTTTTCTGACTAAATAGTTTAGAAAAAAATATTTTATGAAACTAAAATGAAATGCAATATGAAACTCATGTTTCTTTATTTTAGTGTGGTCATAAAACTTAGTACCAGAAACCAAAAAACCTGACACTGCTAAGTTATGGATACTAAATACGTATAGTGGTATTTAATAGCGAAGGTAAGGTTCTTAACTTGGAGCATATTGAGAAATTGTAACAACAATACATACATATTTTATAAAAAAACCAGTCAAATAAGATAAATACCTACGCAAACAAAATATGTTTTTTCTAAAAATCATCTCAAAAAGATTTAAGAAACTCAACGGTACGCATATTTTCTGCGAAGTAAAGCTGAGTTCTTACTGATGTCGAGTGGGCGACGTAGTTTCTTTAAATAAATATTATGACCTATGATCATTATTATTCTCCTAATCTTCACGTGTTTAACTGTATACGGTTTCATGAATAGCTGTAGATAATTAAATGTTATCGTATTGGATTTTTATATTTGGATTAGTAATATATAAGTTTATTTAGTCCATGAAAACAAATAATATTAAATTTGACACCAGCGGCAGAAATCATAAAATACCTATGGTTATTCCGTACAAAATTGACTGTCCTCTAGGAAATATTGCTCCATGCATATTTTCATACTACTGATTTGTGATTGCCGCAGCCTGTCAAATCATCTTTTCTAAGATCCAAAACACAATTAAGACACCTCTATTTTTTCAGGCTGGTCTGGGAAACAAAATTAACGTAGAATGTACCAGCTGACTTTTCCTGCGCAGTCTGTAAAAGCCGATCGATGTAACTATTTTGATTTGCTTTTTCCACCTTCAAGCCCACGACTAACACGTTAAGAGTGGGTCTTGTGGCCCTAGCTTATTCAACACAATTAGGGTACCTTTATGGTCCAACAATGCGAATTTTATTTTCATATACATATAAATTTGATTTATTTATTTATATCTTTATTGACCACAATGGTACAAAATGCATTCTCTACTGCCGCATTTACACATTAGCACGAATCGCGAGGCGAACAAAGAGGCGAATAACGAACTCGTATATGTAGACAGTGCAGTACACGAACGACGAACGACGAATGTTTCGTCGAATAACAAGGCGAACAGCGAACACGAATGTGTAAATGCGGTAAAAAGAGTAGTTCGCGTCGGCACTCGTACACGAATATTTCGTGGATCATTTCGTCGAATGACGAGGCGAATAGCGAACACGCAAGTGTAAATTACTATACCATTCTGCCTAGCTATACCAGTGAGCCTTTAGGAATAACAAAAACAAATTTTAATAGCAATAGGCGCCTCAAGATAAGCCTATCAGTAACTACACACACTATATACTCGTCTAGATAAATACATGTACATACATACACACACATATACATATACCCATATTACCCATACATAAATTGATTCAGTACGTTTTAGTCACTTTCCGCCGCTAACTCCCAAACCCCAGCTGAAAGTCCCACTGAGCCGGATTCCGATCACGTCCGTATCATCACTTATGTTTCTCACAGCATAGCTCTCGACTTTATGTTTGTTTCATACACTTTATCCTACTTTCCAAACTTGGGTGAACATTTTTAGGTGTGGGATGTTTTTCAATTTTGAATTTAGTGATTAACTGGAGTTTAATATTTTGGTTCTCAGTTACAATTTACTTATTTTAATTTGTACATTTACACGATCTTTGTAATTTTAAGGTGTGGCACGAAGGCCTCATTTTGAAACTGCTGAAAAAACTGAAAGAATGCTTCCCAAAATCTTTGTAGAGATACTAACGTCGTATATAAGTGAAAGAGCTTTTAGAGTGCGACAAGATCATGCGTACTCTGAAGTTAAGGAAATAAAAGCTGGAGTTCCTCAAGGAAGTGTATTAGGTCCGGTCCTGTACCTATTATACACCTGTGACATTCCTGAACTAGAAGAAAACACAATTGCGACCTTCGCTGATGACACGGCTATTATGGCAGTCGGAAAGAGTCATGCAGAAGCAGCAGAAAAGGTCCAAACAGCTGTTAATAAAGTTCATAACTGGACAAAGAGCTAAACCAATCGAAGTCTGTCCTGTAAATATGATGACTACTGTCCCGTCTACATAAATGGACAGCAGGTGCCATATTAAAAAACACTGCTAAGTACCTATTATTGACACTCGACGTGAAGCTTCGCTGGAAAGCCCACGTCAAAAAGAAAAGAGAGGAACTTGATATAAGATTCCAAAAGATGTACTGGCTGCTTGGAAAAAACTCTGCGTTGTCAGTCAATAACAAAATACTACTTTATAAACAAGTCCTCATGCCACTATGGACTTATGGTATACAGCTATGGGGCTGTACCAAACAAAGTAATATTGAAATAATTCAACGCTTCCAAAATAATGTACTGAAGGCCATTGTGAATGCGCCCTGGTATATAAGAATCGACTATTTACACCGGGACCTTAATATACAGACCGTCGATAAAGTTATCAAGAAATACGCCAAAGCACATGAGTATAGACTGCTTCACCATGTGAATGTCGAAGCGGTCCAGCTCCTCGACAACACGGACATAGTGCGACGTCTCAATCTCAGAACTAAACCTTTTGAACTAGTGTAGTTTTAAAAAAATACATTGATATTATAGTGCAGTGATGTGCTAGCAGAGACAAAACCAAGTGCCTTCCCCTTAATAGAGACAGTAAGAAAAGTGATATTGGACACATTCTTAGACAAAAACATATAAAACTAGGTCAATGTTAAATTACTTATTAGTCTGAGTTTAGGCTAGATTGTAATATTATTACCGTACTTAATTATTTTAGCTAAGTAGGTACGTTAAAAAAGGAAAAAAAACGTTTGTAATTTAATGAAGCTTAAAATATTTTGGTGCTCGTTTACAATTTACTTAATTTAATTTGTACATTTACACGATCTTTGAAATTTCGTTTTTTCTTTTCATTTTTACGTTTGTAATTAATTGAAGCTTAAAATATTTTAGCTCTCGTTAATAATTTACTTAATTTAATGTGTACATTTACACGATCTGTAAAATTTTGTTTTTTATTTCATTTTTACGTTTGTAATTTAATGAACCTTTTTTTTCATGCCTGCGACATCGTTCGCGTGGACTTTATGACTCCGGCGTATAAATATCTACAAACAAATGTAGATACATAGGAACTACTTGTAGCAGTGTTATATGCATAGATTTAGAAGGTATAAGATGGATATAGAGTATTGCAAAATGTGACCAGAAACGAAATATTTCTGTGTAACTTTTTATGGGTTGTATTTGTACCTACTACACAAACTATGGGTAAAGCAGTACGATACCATCTTTCTAGTATAAGATAACTTATAAATTAACACAATTTACAATTTGGAAAATCAAATTTTCGTGTAACGATGTTCGAGCCAGGGTGACAATGGGTGACATGTTTTGTATGAAAACTTGTCTCATTGTCAAATTGATGCTATCTCTTTTGCTCTTATGAAGATGACACATATCATATTATCTGTCGCATTCGGCTAGTGTGGTCTTTTTACATACATACATACATACTATCACGTCTTTATCCCTAATGGGGTAGACAGAGCATTTTGAGTCTTGCGGCTCTATGCAGAACCCAGGGCCGCAAGACCCAAAAGCCACTTTTAGCGTCATGATGGGCGAGAAGATGGAAAAGCAATCAATACAGTGATGGGTTGCTAGCCGCATCGCCTGTTAACATGATTCGCATTTTTGCCCATTCCCTCGATCGGCTTTTACGATCTGCGCGGGAAGAGAAGCAGCTGGTACATTCAAAATTTTTTCATTTCTTCCAGACCAGCATGGGAGCTGTCTTTTTACGCAGTAAAAAATTCTGCTTCTATGGTTATATGTCAAAAATCAGTATTTTTTTTAATTTAAATTATAAATAGATTTCCTCATCACATGATTATCGATTTTTTGCGAACACATATTTATGCAAATAAATTTAACTTGGCTCTGCATTAAGTATTTGATTTTTATATCGCAACAAGAAATGCTCATCAGGCTGAAAAACTTTTGCTAAGGCGTCATTTTTATATTCTTTTAGTTTAGTTCCATTTTACAAAATCAATTATACCCTATATCTTGCCCAGGCTTGACAGATATATAACAAAAAAGTATCATTCGAATCCGTCGAGTATTTCCGGAGATTATAGCGTGTACAACTGACAAACAGGCATTTTTTAGGGTTCCGTACCCAAAGGGTAAAAACGGGACCCTATTACTAAGACTTCGCTGTCAGTCTGTCTGTCCGTCTGTCCGTCTGTCTGTCACCAGGCTGTATCTCAAGAACCGCGAGAGCTAGACAGTTGAAATTTTCACAAATTATGTATTTATGTTGCCGCTATAACAACAAATACTAAAAACAAAATAAAATAAATATTAAAGGGGGGCTCCCATACAAAAAACTAGAAAAACTAGATTTTCTTAGATAATGGTCCGGAACCCTTTGTGCGCAAGTCCGAATCGCACTTGGCTGTTTATTTTAAATTCTTACTCTGTTACTATATCCCATCAGCCCATTTTTTTTTCATATTTTCAATGCACTGACACATATTTTTTTTCTATTTTATTATATAAGAAAATTGAAAGATTTAAAGATTATATTTAAAAAAGATTTTTAAATATACAAGTACTTTGAGATTATATTTTGGTTAAACCAAAGGACAAACGATCAGGGTGTAAGATTTACTGTCATATTTAATAAGCATTTCTATATTGTATAAGTGACGACTGAAGTTTATTATTAATTTACAAGAGACCTAAATAAAAAGAAAAATACATCAGCGGTTCTTTTAAAAATTTCTTGCTAAAAGAGTTGAACCTCCGTTTTATGCTAAGTGAAGCTTATCTCACTTTGCACTTAGGTGGTAAGAATTATAAAAAATCTAATTTAGATAAAAACTTACTTTAGCTGAGCCCAATGACAGTTTAGCTGTACAGACGACGAAATGGCTGGAACGAATGTGAATACGAAATGTAATGTGATAAAGAGTTTTCAATTTGCCTAAATATTTGCTAAGACACGTTTTATTGGGTCAAAGTAGATTGAATGTCAAAGATAACATTACCAAAATGGTAATGTTATCTTTTACACCCATATTATTAACTAGCTGTGCCCGTGTGCTTCGCTCCCCGTGGGAATTTCGGGATATAAACTATCCATGTCCTTCCCTGGGTATCAAACTATATCCATATTAAATTTCATCTAAATAGGTTCAGTGGTTGAAGCGTGAAGTGGTAATAAAACAAACAAATATACAAACTCACTTTCGCATTTATAATATTATAGTAGGATTGAACCCAAAGACACTATAGCACAATACCATACATACACATTGAATTACTTAGATGTTGCTTTTTTTTTGTTGTATAATATAAATGGAAATATAATTACCTAGGTAGAAACCTAAAACTTACTTTGATGTACAAAAACTTGTGAAATGGAACAGACTCGCCAATATTGTGTTTAACACGGCGTTTATTAATAACTCTCACTACAAAGCAAATTGGTAATTTATTAGGGGTGGAAAACAGCTGTTATCTTTTCTTTCTTTTTGTCTTTCAAGCCAACACGAAAACCTAACGATTTTCATGTCCTCTTATTAAAAAGTCAATAGCATATTCAAACTGTATAAAAGTTAATAACTAGTTACCTGAAATAACAAAGTTTAAAATATTACCACAGAGTAGCCCATAAACATGTTAGTCAACGCTTGGAAATAGCAATTTGATTTTAATGGCTCATAATTTAGCATGTGATTAAAAAACTTTGAATTTTGCAACCAAACTGGCTGCTTTGCGTGCCTTTTAACATTATTTCCTCTTTAATTATCATTGTTAAGTTACAATTTTCAGCCGCGTAATAAAAAAATTACAAATGTATTCGTTATAATACACAAACACACATACATTATCACGTCTTTTCCATGCGGGCAGACAGTGCACTTTGAGTCTCATGGCTCTAAGTATACAGAGCTCAAGGGGGTTACACCAAAAGCGGTTCGAAAGTCGGACGTTACTGCGTATCCGCGTTTCAGTGTAAGGCAACATTGAGCATTCACATTCAACATTGAGCATTCAACATTGAGGCCTAAATTTATGGTACGTTCTTGTTGAATCCATATGAATTACTCCTCCATAGCAGAATCATCACAAATACTGACGTGTCTTATTTATAACAGACTTATTTGATTTGCATTCATTTCCCATGCTGGTCTGGGAGAAATAAAAAAAACTTAGAATGTACCAGCTGCTTCTCTTCCCACGCAGATCGTAAAAGCCGATCGAAGGAATGGGCAAAAATGCAAATCATGTTAACAGGCGATGCGGCTAGCAACCCATCACTGTATTGATTGCTTTTCCATCTTCTCGCCCACCATGACGCTAAAAGTGGCTTTTGGGTCTTGCGGCCCTGGGCTCTGCATAGAACCGCAAAACCCAAAATGCTCTGTCTGCCCCATTAGGGATAAAGACGTGATAGTATGTATGTATGTATGTAGAATAAAGTGATAGGTTGCTAACCGCATCATATTGCGTCTATTCCCTCGATCGGACATTACGATCTGTGCGGGAAGAGAAACAGCTCGTTTTTGCTTTTCTTCCAGACCAGCAAGGAAGAGTTTGTTTGTTTAGTAATAATTATTAACGGGGTATTAATGCTAAGCATTTACTTCCTGATATATGAGAAACAGATAAGAAAGTTGGCGTCTAAATAACAGATAAAAGATATAAAGCCAATAATCTCTTTATTGCACTAATAACAATAGATACGGACAGTCTAACTAATTTATTAGAGTATTAGTCATGAATAACATGGCATAAATAGGGTATTTGATCACTTAAATCTGTATTTTAATGGCTATTTATAACACGATATACACATATATAATAACACGAGGGAGAGAAGAAGAAAAAAACAAGGGAAATACGAAGTAAACTTATTTATTTATCTATTTAGTATATTTTAACTATATAACTTATAATGTATAATAAATGTGAAAGAAACAGAAGAAAAGGGTCGGCCTTGGCGAACATTCTGCGACCAAATTGCAGATGTTCTAAAGCAAGGACAAATAAAAAGTGCCCGTAACCGAAGGACATGTATGAAGAGATTGGTGAGTGTAGATGAAGCAAAAGAGGTTTGTCAAAATCGTACCAAGTCGAGGTCCATAGTCTCTGCCTACCCCTGTACCTCTAGAAATAGGCGTGATATTATGTATGTATGTATATGTATTTTGTATAATACGCCACGACCACTAAGTAAAAGCATATGTTACTTATTCTTGAACACTAAATCACAAAGTTATACTTACGTAAGTACATACTTCGCCATAATTTAGACTTGACGACGTTTCATGCAAAGCTGAAGATTTGTAGTTTGTTTACACATTGCTCTAGAATTTATGTACAAATTACCCATGTTTCCAACATTTTACTGAAATTATTTAAAAGTGTTTATAAATCACCGTCGAATGCGCGTTCGCCTGTTAATAAAATCTTTAAAATGTTTAATAAAATGAAATATTTATCGTTGAGATTTTTAAACGTTTTGTAAAAATTGTATAATGGGTTGCCAACCTCCGTGGCGTAGCGGTCACCATGATAGTCGTCCACCCAGAGGTGTCGGGTTTGATCCCTGGTCAGGGCAAGTTGGAAAATGGCCTTTTTCAAATTGTCCTGGATCTTGGATGCTTATTTATTAATGTATTTGGTATAAAATATAGTATCGTTGAATTATTATCCCATATTAGTCTCGAAATTACTTTGGGGCTAGATCAGTCAGTGTTATTTGTCCTTATATATTTATTATTATAATATATCTCCGGAACCACGTGGCAACTACAAAAAAAATTTGGTAACTTTATTTATCTTGCAAATAATAAAAAAGTAAGCATGTATTAACTGTTTAATTTTCACACACGTCGTACAAGGCGATTAAAGGAGAGGGCGAAATTGTAATCGTGATAATAGGCGATGCGGCTAAAACCAATACTACTTTGATCAGCTTCTTTTCAACTTTGGCGCTAAAGTTGGCCTAAGGGCATTATTGCCTACATAAATAAATAATCATCATCATCAGGTCTTTTTATCTCCACTGCAGGAGCACGACTCTCTCTGTACTACCAGAGCAGTACTTGGCCAAAGCAGGTAGAGGACTTGGCCTACACTTTCCTCGCTGGCCAGACAGGTTAGAGGGGTCTCATTTATGTTCATAAGCTTTGTTTAGGTTGTATTTCCTAAGTCACCTTCAACGACATCCACGGGAGGACTTGGAGTGGCTCTTTTCTACTCTGCCAGAAACCACACGGCTCCGGAACTACAAATAAATATATACGGACAAATCACACATACTAACTCTACGATACTATATTTGTAAGTTCAAATACATTTATAGATAAAAATCCAAGACCTAGGTCAATCTGAAAAAGATCATTTTCCACCTTGACCTCACCGGGGATCGAACCCCAGTTAGAAAAGATTAAGTTATCGTAAGTCTTTTTTTGAAAAAAAAATTAGCCTGTCGAAAAGTCACCTCATTTTATAAAGTGAGACTATTTTCATGCACAATATTGGTCAAGCAAGCCGCCACTTGCATACGGCGTTCTGACAAATTGTCGCGATACACCGTACCAACCCGATTCTGTTCACGTTACTGTAACCTCGATGTTGAAAAATGTAGTTTTATTTTTCGTGTGTGTAAGTGGCTAATACTGGTGTCAGATTTTTCAGGCTGCCTAAAGGCATCTGACATAGCTTGACGACTGCCATACAGTGACGACAGCCGGGACCAACGGTTTATACGCAAAGAGGAGCTCGAGAAATTTTTATGCCACTTGTGGTAGTAAAAATCATTTATTTATCTTTGGATATTTGTATCATTTGATAATTGTAACTTTTTTATTTTTCTTTCGATTATAAGGTAAATGTTGACGTCAGATCATTTACTTACAGCTAGGTAAGTTTACTGACTTGGTGATCCAGGTGTGGACCACACCCGGTGTCGCTTTGCTTGCGAAAGCACTAGTAATGCGCATTCCACACACGCCCGGCCACAAAGCAGGAATATTTGTTTACTAGCTGTTGCCCAAGGCGTTGTCAAAGGCATTTGATCTATTGGGAATCTCATTTAACGAGCAAGTGAAGCGAGCGAAGATCTCCAAGTCTACTTGAGCAATCCGGCGTTTGTATGTACCTACCAGTATGTATGTTTACATTATATAACTATCACTATGTATGTTTGTTCGACGATAACTTAAGTATCTTCGATAGGAGCTTCATGAAATTTCGTAAGCGTGAAGATATGTCAACGGAATTTTTATGTTCAAACATGAGACAAAGCGGTCAAGCTGTTGCCGAGATATAGGTTTCGCGGGTTCAAAGTTTGGGGCAAACTGCTAATGTTTTCCCAGTATAAAAAATACAGCTAATCTATACATATAATAAAACAGTAAAAAATGAGTTTGTAAATTGAATATACTTCCAAAAAAAAATTGAGGCGATGGAGACATAGTAATAGAGCAAGAATTTAAAAAAATGTCTTTATGTTTGTCTGTTTATTCACGCCGATCTCCGGAAATACTGGAGGGATTCGAATAAAACTTTTTGTTATATAGCTGTTAAGCCTGGGCAATTAATATATGGGGTATAATTGATTTTGGAAAATAGAAGACCTAATGTAGAACCATAATGGTCTAGCTAAACTATAAGAAACATAAAAATGACGCCTTTGCAAAAGTTGTTCAGCCTGATGAGCATTTTCCGGAGTCATAAAACCCAAAACGAAGTCGCGGGCTTCGGCTCGTCTATTATAAAATTGAAGTTTCGTGCAGTTTAGTATTTCATAATGCAAATTTAACGTGTAGCTAATTAAAATATATGATTTTGGTGAGATGTATAACATTAAGTATACGTAGTATACCTTTATTGTTTACAGATTTTTATTAAATCTATCTTGGGCGATGCCTCTTAAAAACTAATTCATAAAATTTAACTTTCAAGTATATTAGGTACCTTCTATCTAGAGAATATTCGTCAATGTTACAAAAGACTTCTAAAATTAATTTAGACTTTTATGCATGAAAAAAATCTATATCAACCAAAAACTTATATATGTATTGTAGCTACATAAAAGTATGATTGTTATCTGTTTTGTGTGCAACATAGTCAACATAGAAATAGAGAAATGAAAACAAAAAGAGGCAAATTTTGTGAGGCATATTTTTTCACAGCGCTAACATTTTAGCGTATTAAAATGCCTAGCATCTACATCACGCTCCCAAAATAAGATTAAGGGTAGACAGTTTCAATAAAAACATAACGAGATCCCGCGTGTAAAATGAAAGATTTATTTCAAGGAGGGTGGGTCTGCACATAAATATATTCATACTCTCCATTGAAAGTCAAGTAGTGGCCAAACAAGGCCTCTCGCATTGACTTTTATTGAGTTGACACTAGAAAAAACAAACATTAAGTTAGAAAAACCTGCCTTTATCTATCTTATCAGATTTGTCTCACTTCGATTTGAATAAAAATTCCATTGGTCACATCTACTTACATACGTAAATCCTATCCTATCCTACTAATATCATAAATGCAAAAGTGAGTTTGTATATTTGTTTGTTAAGAAAACATCCAAATCGGTTAAGTAGTTCAAGCGTGAAGAGGTAACAACCTCTTCAAGCTTGAACTACTTAACCGATTTGGATGAAATTTAGTATTGATTTAGTTCGAGACTCAGGGAAGAATATAGAGTTCTCTTTATTCCGAAATTCCCACGGGGAGCGAAGCCCGCGGGTGCAGCTAGTACACTTATAAATTCATATTTATGTATGTTTACTAAAAGTAAACTCTGACCTAACGTACCTAATACTAATTAATACTCGTACTAATTTTGGACTCTTAGGGTTGGGCTACATCTGTCAGCACAGAACAGCACTTTTCTAAGCTTCTATCCTTTTCTGTCTTTCAAAATCGTAATTTGCTAGAGTGAGAGAGACAGACGGAACGCATCAGCAGTTGTTGCAGCGTATCTAATAATATAGGACGTCAGTGTTGTTTAAAAAACCTTTATAATCCTGAGTGTGACGCATCGAATGTTAAAGTAGCCTTTTTATCGGAATTTTGATTATTCTGGTTTCACAAAAGCAGACATACCAAGTGTTTTCGATATTTATTTTGTATTTATAATATAGTTTGATTAAAAAGCTTTTTACAGAAAGAGATCATACAAATAAAGAATGTTGATCTCTCTTTTTTTAGTGTACACTTTATTCGTTCAAATGGTATATTCGGCAAATGTGGTATCGACTGTTTCAAAGACGCGCCGACAGTACGCATACCATTTTAGCTAACGGACTATAAAGTATAATGAAATACTTACTGATGTTTTTGTTACCATCATCAAAGCGTTCCAAGGATATGCAAGGTTGACCTTATTTTCCTAGTAAAAGTATTTACCTTTTCATGGGAACTGACACACGTACTTATACTTAAGCTAATGCCAAGAAAACATCCCATAATTTATTCACGTCCTAGATAAACACACTGGATTCCCAGAAACACTTTATTTTCCGCTTAGCGGAAATTCCTCAACAGGTTTTCTGTCACTTATAAAGTCGTCTAAACAATTTGGAAGGCAAGGGTTTGATGGTTAGCGGGATCAAGCGATTATTCATTATTATATTATGCAAGAGATAAAGACTTGATAAGTATTAAAGACCTCCATTGCGGTGGTCGCCGTGCTAGTCCAATATCCAGAGGTTTCGGGTTCGATCCCCGGTCAGGGCAAGTTGGAAAATAGCCTATTTCAAATTTTCCTATGGGTCTTGGGTGTTTGTCTATCCCATAATACAAGTATCTTGTTAGATCATATCTAAAATTAATGTATTATGTAGTTTTCTAATCAATATAGAAGTGTTTGAATTAGTAATCATTCTACAATAATTAAATAAAATATCAGGAAGATTTTTTCAAAAGCCATAGGGATCATAAAAAGTGGGGCAGAGAGCTGGTGGAATGAAGACTATAGATAGAACATAAAAACCAAGGAGAACCGATTAGTTGGCGAGTAATGATGATGATATCGCAAAAGTTTCGAATCAGATTATCTGAATAAGTGGACATAAGACTTTTAAAAAAAAGTCATAAATTATCCCTGTGGTTAAACCTTAGCTTTACATAAACTATTTTGGATTGGGGTACGCTTGAGCCGAGACTGTAAGACGACGCCATCCGATATCGAAATAGGTACGATCAAATTGTTTTCCGTATGCCGTGGGGTTTCAGGCAGAGTAGAATAGGTCCACTCCAGTCCTCCCGTGATTGTTGTAGAAGGCAACTTAGGAAATACAAGCTAAATAAAGCTTATAAATATCAAGGTGACCTCTCCAACCCATCTGGCCAGCGAAGAGAGTATAGGCCAAGTCCTCTGGCTGCTCTAGCCAAGTATGGTTCCAATATTATAGAGAGGGTCGTGCTCTGTGGTCGTTCTCCCGCAGTAGAGATAAAAAAACCTGATGATGGAGACGATGAAATAGACATTATTGGTTAGGCACTGCGATGTATGTAGAGTTTAGTATAAGGTCCAGAACTACGTCTGTTTGAATTTTTAGTATATTTTAGCTCTAAGTTATTAGGTCTCTCAAATAAATTGTAAATTTTTAATTCTTATTTTTGTTGAGTATATATTATTATACTAAAAAAAGACGTGTGGCACTCGGGGACTGCCGCGGTAAAGCTATTGCATTAAGGTGGTTCGATACAAGGAAGGACGGCAACGTCGCAAACGGACGACGGAGACGAAGCGGCAACGCGCGAGCGTGAGGTTTTTTCGTTACGGAATTTCTGGATTCGGTCCCCGCGCTCAAGGCCCGCGATAGAAGCTATGCAATCGCTTAAAAATTAAAAGACTTCAACTCGTTATATGTACATAGAGTTAAATGGAAGTCTTAGAGAAAAGGCCTTTGCCCTATGATGGGAGGATGGGACACTATCCGTCTTATTATATAAAGCAGACTTACTTTGTTACTAGGTTTAAACCAGTATCCGAACAAACCAAGTTAACATCTAGTAATGTGCCACTGTCTTATCTTTAAATGTCAACTTGATTTGGTCGGAAACCCGCCTTTCCAGCGCGTAGCGTGGTGATTATGGGTGATAGCTGTAAATTGTATAAACTCGAAGCTGAAAGAAAGATGCAGCCCTTCTTTTAAAGATTCCCTTCCAAAAGGGTAAAAACGATACCCTATTACTAAGACTCCGTTCCATCCATTTGTCTGTCTGTCTGTCGGTCCGTCTTTCACCAGGCTGTATCTCATGAACCATGATAGCTATAACAGTTGAAATTTTCACAGATGATATATTTTAATTGCCTCTGTAACAACAAATATGTACTAAAAATATAATAAAATAAATATTTAAGGGAGCTCCCATACAATAAACGCAGCAATAGGTAGACGCTTAAAATTTACAAAGAATATTCAGTTTATTCACTTTAAAAATAAATAATTTTTTTTTTAATAAGTATACTGTTTAATCTTCTTAATTAACAACTAAATTAAAAACTAAATTAAAATCTAAATTATACTCTAAATTAAACTAAACAAATAATAATAATAAAAAAGAAAAACCTTACAAATAGAAAACGTCAAATAAATAATTAAATTAAAATAAAATAAATATTTAAAGGGGAATCCTATACAACAAACAAGTTTTTTATAGATAGCTAGCTGATGCCCGCGATTTCGTCTGCGCAGGATTATCACACAATATCTTCTTAAATTGTAGCCTATGTGTTATTCTGATGTATACGCTATATTATTGTAAAGTTTCATTAAAATCCATTCAATAGTTTTTACGTGACAGAGTAACAAACATCTATCAACACTTTTCTTTTTTCAAAATATAATTAATAAAAATAGCCTTTGTGTTATTCTGATGTATACGCTATATTATTGTAAAGTTTCATTAAAATCCATTCAGTAGTTTTTACGTGACGAAGTAACAAACATCTATCAACACTTATAAACTTTCACGTTTATAATATTAGTTGGATAGGAAGATTGTACGAAACTCTTGATCGCGAGTCCGACTCGCTCTTGGCGGGTGATTTAATTATTCCTTTTTAAGTCGCCTTTTACGATAAATGTGGAAGAGGAAAAGGGTAATTGTTACAGAATTTTTAATTAACAAAAATATGAAGCTATTTTGCAGATTTCATTTTGGCTATTCCGGTTCCAGTTTCCAAAAGCTCCAAAGAAAATCAGTACAAAAAGTAGAATATTGAAATTCGTGACGAAAATATATTAGACTCAGCTTAAAATCCTTACATTGGGATTGAATCGGAAAACGTGTTGCAATCTACATTTATTAACTTTTGATCAAAAGCCTTTCCAATACTTCAATTTTCAATAATCTTTTTTTTTACCAGTGAGTGGTTTATTACGCATCGACGTGATTCTGTACAGCCGTACACATGAACGGGCAATGATGTCACGTCACGAGTGAATATCTTTTTAAGGGAAATTGGTACTTCAGTCATTATAAGTCGTTACATTTTTTTATTTTAATGCTAATTAGTAAAATGACGCAGGGATACTCCTACTCGTAAACCACGGAAGAGGTGGTGGGATGACATAGACATTTTCATAAGCTATGAGATATAGCATGGTTATTTCTTCACCCAGAGGCTCCGGGTACAAACCCCAGTCAGGGCAAGTTGGAAAATGGGCTTTTTTAAATTTTCCTGAATCTTGGATGTAAATCACAGTATCGTTGAGTTAGTATCCCATTACGCAATTCTAGAACTTACTTTGGGGCTAATTCAATAAGTATAATTTGTCCCTATATATTTATGCAGAATGTTTAAATTGTGACTCGTGAATAAAATAAAGGCAGGCAGATGAAACACCAGACTAAGATTTTTTTTTAAAGTTTGTTCTTACTTAAAATATTATGAACAAAAAGCTAACCTCAAAAACAATTTAATTTGTAGTTTGAAACAGACCTCCCTATTTTCTTAATTTTTTTACTAGAAGATATATATCTTCTTTTTTATTTAATTACCATCTTTTTTACTAGAAGATATATATTACCTATTTCGAAAAATAAAGAAACTCATATGGGTTCCTACATAATAATGAAGATTTTTATCTACGTCAACATATTACTACACAAATACTTTCATCCGTCTAATACTAACTATATAAACATTCCGCACTGATCGTAAAAGGGACGTTATCTCTATCACACTGCGTGTCACATTCGTTTGTCACACGTCTGACACGCCAGTGTGACAGTGTAATGCGGGTAGTACGATTAATACGAATCTCGAGATATGGCACTATCGCCTCAAGCAGAACATATGTCACACAATAGATGTGAGACTTGTGGGACGCGCAGTAAATTACAAGGAAAAGATTTAGTGAGATATACTTAGCTTGTCAGTCACTTAACCTTGTTAAGAGGGTAGTACCATGGTGTTTATTTTCAATATTGTTTGTATACTTTGTAAACATAAAAGTTCAAGAAACGTGGAGTTAAGCTGTAAAGGATTTTTAGCATGACATGTAATGTCAATTAAATGCTATGGTTGCTTGGGATTTGCTCTTTGTTTGCTCCTATCAACTTTATTTTGTATATATTATTAAACATAAACTATCCGTTTACATACATTTTTATATAAGTAATTTAACAGTTTATATATTTAAGAGAATGTCTTGCATAAGGCAGAACATCTAGAAAGATTTAATATGTGTATTTTGCCTTGCGCAAACTTTACAATATGTGTATTTGTGGAAGAGTTTTCTTTAAAATATATTATAAAACGTGTATTTTGTTATTATGTATCAAACTTTTTTGTACTTAATACTTAACTAAATATTTAGTCATATTTTAACTGCGAGTATCTTTTCAATATTTCATTACAAAAAAAAACAAAAATAATTTTGGTTCAGAAATGTACAATGGTGCATTCGAATTTATTAAGGGTCAAGTTTTAGAAAAGCAGTAAAAACGGGTTTCTAGACAGATGTCTGTTAAAATTTAAAAAACGTGTATAAAGCTACGTTCAATGACTTCTTAAACTAATTACCTCATCGTATTTAATCATAAATTAACTAGCCATTTGTTTGCAACTATTTCATATTTTTTGATGTTTATAAAACTTTTTCTTTTAAAAACATATGACTTTATAAAGTAAATGACCTAAAGTCCTGATGATGCCTTAAGGTGTAATAGAGGGTCATTATAATACAGTGCTGTGTTTTTAAAGTTCTTAGGTTAAGAACTTCTTTTATGTATGAGTATTTTTTTGTACAAAAATAAAAAAATAAAGTTTAAACCTAGAAGACAACTAGACCACCGATAGGTATCATCATTGTGTTGTATAGTTATAGTTTGAATATAAAAAAAAATTAAGAGTATTTTTACTAAGTTGATTTAAATTCAGATCTGAATTTTAACAAAATATAACTCTTTTTAAGCTTGAAGTTAGCTAGTAGTGGTTTTAACATCACATAAATTGTAAACTTTAAGCTGGATAAGCTTCATGTACCATAACTTGCTAACATAACTTGGAAAATTTGCTAAGAACTTAAGAAAACACAGATGATTTTAGAATTATTTTATTACACACGTCATAGTAAATACTATCATTATTTATATCCTATGTTACCATTCTTCTTCTTCAAACTCCGTTTCATTAAATAAAAACTTATGGAATTCTTTATTGAAATAATCAGATATCATATTCCAAACACTAATAGAATAACAGACAATAACAGTCATAGAAAAAATCAAGCGAAATAGTAAACCGAGCATTTTAAAATCAGAACCAGACAAGTCTCTCTATGAAAAAGAAAAGATTTTAATTAAATAGTAACATCAAAGGGTAAATTTTAATGTAATTTTTTTAAAAATAAACGTCAGCGTCGTCTTCAGTATCTGAAAATAAATGGTTAGTTTAATTAATACCAACTAAAAGAGAATATGATTAAAATTTTTTAGGAGTCTTTACGAGTACATTGTTCTTTTTTTAGGGTACTGTACCCAAAGGATAAAAACGTGACCCTATTACTAGGTCTCCACTGTCCATCTGTCTGTTCATCTGTATGTCACGTAGCTGTATCTGCATGTAAATTTGGAGTGGTTACCTCCCAAAAAGTTCGGAGATTTTGGGGTTAAAAAGTCCTTTTCTTGGAGTTTTTAACTCCAAAATTCAGTATTTTTGTCAGAATTTTTGTTTTATAATCTTCAAATACTAAGTAGTAGCTGAATAGATAAAAAGAACGCGAGTAATAAATTTGTACCTAAATCTAAATAAATAACATTGAGAAGATACTACAAGGAGGAGAAAAAAACTAGTGGAAGAGTTACTTGACAAAATTAGTATCAAAACCGTTGTCGCCAAACTCACACAAAGAAATCACTAAACATTTTGCATTAATTTTATATAATTAGTTTAACTAGTTGTTTATATAGGTAACTAGTTGTAGGTATATCTATATTTATATAAAGATTTGTTATGCTACGGTTCAAAAGTACTTATGAGGTTTAGCTTATGACAAAATTGTAGTACTTTTTCACAACTGGCGTTATTTTCAATAGAAGCAATTGTAAACTTAAGTACAACTAACATAAGGTCTTAATTTGCGTCAAAATAATTTGGGGATTGAGCGCAGTTGAGCTTTATTATGACACTCGCGCTACGCCCGCTTAGCATTTTCACTATTTTTTTTCTTACGTGTGTTAGTATTATTTGTTTATTTTCGAAGGAGCAAGCGAATGTCTCCGATTTTATTTGAATGATCAGTCGTTAGTATGTATGTTTGTTCTCATACATACATACAAACGCCGGATTGTCAAGTAGACTATGAGAGGTTTACTCACTTACTCGCTCGTTCAACTAAGTTGCTTGTATCTCTTAATGACTAGACTAAATATAAGTGTTTGCTGTTAATACAAAGTTTCTGTGCCGTATATCATCTCCGACACAATTTGAAACATAGTCTGAACGTGGGGGAATGCCAGCGTAGTAACCATCACTATGCTGTTAGCTATGACGAAGAGTTTCATTGTCTCCATGCCATCAGCTGATCTGTAAATAAAATAAACAATGTCCTTTTTAATTAAGTACAAATATTTTAAGGGGTGATTCAGTCCATCATTTCTATCAACTTTTCCCAATAAATGTTTATCGAAATACGAAAAAATAATTTTCATCCTCCATAGTAATGATATCACGTGACTACTTCGATTTCTATGAGAACCTAAATTTTTTTTTTATATGATGTTCTTATACATCCCTTAAAATATTTGTACTTAATAAAAAAAAGGACATTGTATGTTATCGTTAAAATTTATTAAAGATTTAAATATTGTCGAAGAAAAGGGGAAATTATAAATTTCTTTGATTCGGTTGTCATAACTACATTCTTTTAAACTATATCGTAAAAGCTTGAGCAAGTATTTACCTAGTATTTATATTAATGCTGTAAGCATTAGGATTAGTCTGTACTATAGTTACTAAGGCTTATATTTAAAAATAATTTAATAAAGAAATAAAAATGTAAATTTACTTATACAAAACGATAAAATACAAAGATGAAAAAAACAGTATAGTTTCAAGTCATGTCTATGCGTGTACATATCAGTCTGTATCGTGACTTATAAGCAAAGACAGAATTCAACTTAGTTTTCCTTATTTTTAATTGGATTTTGCCACTCGCTAAGTTTACTGATAATTGGATTACCTACCTTATGCGGCTAGAAAACCTCAACAAATTTTGACTATAGTAATTAGTTATTATGATAAAATTACTAAAACAGGGCTTTTTTCATTTCTTCTGAATAAAACTTTAAATAAATAAACCAGACCTCAACGCCACAAACATAATATTATGGGGAGATATTTTTTGTGAATAAAATCATCAGCATCATCATTTTAGCCGCAGTACGTCCACTGCTGGACATAGGCTTCACAGAAAGATTTCTAAAACGAACGATCAAGAGCGGCCTGCATCCAGTAAATAAATGAATTAAACAAGCGATATGTATATAAAATGTAGATGTTTTATCTTTTAAAACGCATCTTTATTTTATCATGTGATCTTAACGGACTCGTTCAATTTGATGTTTATTTAAAACTGACCTTAACTGACCCGTTTAAATTAAATATTTATCACATCTTCGTATAAATTTACCTGAGCCATCCTCCAAAGCCCCGATCCTCGTCATCTAACGACTCAACCTTTCCGACGTTTTTGTCGTCCCCTGAGTTCTCTTCCAGTTTTTGCTGGCCAGTCCTTTTCTTTGAAGACCCGTTATTGTGTTTATTTTTCTTCATAATCTGAGAAAAACATTTCAATACCTAAAATTTGAAATTGAAATTCAGTCTTATTTTAAATTTGTTAGTTATTGCGCCTTTGCTTGACTTTTCAGCTATGCTGGGCCACTTGATTGCTGACTTTCATTATAAAATATCAATGTTAAAATTGGCTTACTTATGACAAATTTACCCAGAGCATTTTTTAAATTAAAAATTTTAATTTAAAGAATACTCTGTTGAATCGAAGGTCGAATCCGCCCTTAAAGTGACATGATATTGTAAGCAAGAATGTGAAGAATTATATTTTCTTAATTTTTTTCATAGATACTTTTGACACACAATATACTGTAGAGAAGACATAAAACGACTACTATTTTCACTTATATTTTTACATAACTACAGTCAAAAGTTTGGATTTTGAGTGAAGACTTTGATGAAGTCTTCATACTCATTAAAACATTACGTGAAATCTCTTATACCACCTTTTGTAAGGCAAATTATGTTTATTTCGTATTAACTGGACTAGTAGAACATTCGTTAACTTTATAATATCATATTTATCAAAGCTATACTTAAAATAGAACAAAATTTCAAACAATAATCTCCAGAAATGTACGATCCACATTTACCACTGTCTTGTTTGACTTGCCGGAGCAAACAAAACACTAACTTCTAGCACCTGGTTCCCCAATCAAATATTATTTGATCTAATATTACCTTTGCGAAGTGTGGAGAAGAAACAACGAGCACGCACGCCTTCTCACCCACTGAGCAGAACACGGCTAACGAACCGCATTCAGCGGGAAACCTCTCAAATACTGATCGATACTTTATTTGGTTGCGATTGAGATAAGCGGAGCGACAAGCGTTTTTTAATTCTAACACAAGTATGGTAGTATATAAACATCAGTTAGACCTCTTCAACTCGTCTGGCCAGCGAGGAGAGTGTAGGCCAAGTCCTCTGGCTGCTCTGGCCTATGGCTCTGGTAGTACAGAGAGGGTCGTGCTCCTGCAGTGGAGACAAAAAGACCCGATGATGATTCATAGGAGTAGTGCCATATTATATTAGATATATTATATGCTGGCTATATAACTGAGACTGAAATTTCATTGAAGCTAAGTAATGATGTGCTGGGTTATAACAGTCAATGATACGAGTATTTTATTGCTGGCACATCAAAAAAGATTTTGATAGCTGACATCGGCATCGTATTGGTTGTCAGAACACATCTCGCCCTGGCTCAGCTTAAATGGAGTTTCAACGTATGTCATCTATTGGCGCATATTCTGTTGACGCATTGACATTTTAACTCATGGAAGTTGGCGTCAGCTACGATATTGTAAAAAATCAATTGAAGATACAAATATGGAAAGTCATATTTTTTTTTTACTTAATATCACTTAGAAGTTAATGTTTCGTTTGAAATAACATTTAAAAAATAGTCGAGCTCTTAATTCAAACAAGCAATTATTAAATAAAAAAAATTAAGCAAGCTTTTGTCTAAATACACTCCTCAAGACAAATCAAACGACCCAAAACTCTATAGAATTGCATCGTTTCATTACAGACTTTCTATGGCAATCCTCTGGCTCCATCATCAGATCTGCTCCATGTCATTTTATTCTTTCATTGTCACGAGATAAACGTATGTGTTAAAAATTTTAAGCTTATTCGAAAACCGGGAAGTGCGTCCAAGTTAAATAGCAAGATTTAATTTCAGACAGAACGTTAGACAACTAAACAGGTAAAACTAAATAATAAAATAAAATAAAAAGTTTGTAAAAAAATTGTATCATTTCCGCTCTCGTAGTATGATCATGCCCTTATTGTTGTCGGTGTCAAACACGGTGTGTGAACTATGTGTGTATAAATTATAAAACTCAAGTACCTACTTGGTTTCAACCATTATCCAAAACTAATTACCCATAATAGTCACAGAGAGATTGAGTGATCCTATTATGTAAGCCACACGGCATATTATATTGAAAGCATGTAAGTACCGACATCAGAGTAATCCTTAGCCATGCCAAATTAGAAACTGCCTTTTTTAAATTGTTCTAAAGGGATATTTATCGGTCAGTATTTTTTTTTAATAGTATTATTGAAAACTTTTTAGGGCTAACTCAATCAAAGTATGACATTTTTTAGTCAATTTATTTATTTATGTATATATATATAAATAAATTGATATATATATATATAGAAATAACTGGCCAAGTACGAGTCGGACCCGCGCTCGAAAATACCGTACCATTATCTATAAAAATCACGTTTTTTTGTATGAGAGTCCTACTTAAATATTTAGTTTTTGTTTATAGCGACAACAGAAAATACATTATCTGTGGAAAATTCAATTGTCTAGCTTTTACGGTTCATGAGATACAGCCTGGTTACAGACAGATAGACAGACGGATAGTGGACAATAATTATATTTTTATCTAGCTATATATATAAATTATTTACAGGTATGTAAAATGATTTCTTTGTCGGGTGTACAAAAAAGAGTTATCTTCCTATATAATAGATAATAGTTAATCGCATTTATTGAATATTCGTGTAGTACATTAAGCCTATCTAGTGAGAGCGACGTAATTGTTAGGTGTCTGAAGACAATCGGAACCACTGGGTGTGAACATCCCATTACCGGGGACTATAGGGGAAATTGCCGATTGGATAATACTGTTAATTGCGTGCATATGCATACATACACCTAGATGTGAAGTGTCCTGAGAGAATACAATAGAACGATCAATTTAAATGAAGAGTTACTGAAGATAATATACGTGTGTAGGTATTTGTGTACATGGAAAAGAAAGACCAAGAAGTTCGTGCATGGATGAAGTAAAATAAAAGTCAAAAGTCGGCGGGGTACACCTAGCCAAGGGTCGTAAAACCCAAAGGTCACGCTTAACGTGATGGTGGGCGTTAAGATGGAAAAAAGAACCTAAATAATTATGGGTTGCTAGTCAAAACAACAATATAAAATTATAAAGATAAGTTGCAATAGTTCGGAATGAAATACCCAAAAGCTTTAAGAAACAATTTAAAACTCACCAAAAAGAGTATAAAATATCAAGAGTATCGAATAACCTGGCAGTCCAAAGATGTAAATAGTACTTGGGTGTTTGCTCAACAAATATTTGCGAGTTTGTGACAAACGTGTCGTTTCACTAAAGCAACGTTGGCCACATGGTAAATCCAACTAGAGTAAAATCACGCCGTATTTACTAAAAATCGCAGTTTTAGTCGAGTCAACGGTCGGTTGGATAACTGTTAGTTGTTTTCTGGATTGTTTTTCACGGCTAGTTTTATGTACCTATGTAATATTCGATCGAACATTGCATTATTACAAATTTACATGGGATTATCAAAGAAGAAAATTTATAGACCAAATAAAAGAAAAATTAAACGTGAAAACATATAAAGAGGTTAAGAACTTAGCGGAAGGAAGAGAGACATGGAAAGCACTCCACCGACAAGAGCCCAGCTCTTAAATATAAGAAGAAGACATGGGATTAAATGCGATACTTATGTATGTATTTACTATTCGCAGATTATTCTGTGTGTAATTGTAAACAAGATTAAGTTTAAAGTAATAATATTACCCACTATTTACACTTATTAACCTCATAATTTCAAAAGAGTTATGATTTTTTTAAAATATCAACCTCGAAAATGCCTTTTTCATGTGCCGTATGTTTTCCAGCTTAAGATTAGAGCACTAAATCTCTTTCTGTTGACATGTGTTATAAATTATCACAAATATCTTATGTTTCTTTTGTAAATCGCTAATGATTTGCTAAACTACCAATTGGATGTGGTCTTTCATCCCGTGTTTACCTGCAACCTTATGTAACCACCTCGGATTTACACGGGTATTTATTAGAAATGTAAGCCTTTTCTACTATATGCTCTACTTCTAAATGAAAACCGTGTCAAGGCGGCACAGAACTGAAGTTCAAGAGTTAATCGAGTAAAATACACGTAGACAGATACACGCGCGACAGATTAGCCATTTCATTTTAAAATAAACATGATATCCCGTGTTTGTTTTCAAATACAGCTGTTAGTTTTATAAGGTGTAAGGTAGGTAAGTTACATTCACCGTTGTCTTATATATGACCGAAGTAAGACACTAAGTTTTGAGCTTATTCCCCATTTTTGACCGAGCGAGCGAAGCGAGCGAAGCGTCTCAGTTTCGAGATTAACCAAAAATTCTTTTGTCCGTCTGTCTGTCTGTCTGTCTGTCTGTCTGTTCTCGCCTACAGGTCGCATTTCTTAACCGATTCTCATGAAATTTTGTAAGCAGATTCAACAACTAAATAGAATTGTTATGTCGAGCCAGTTTCTCGAAATTTTTCAAAATGGCGGAAATATGGGGGTTTAAAATTTTAAAAGTGTCATATATCCGCCATTTCCAAATATTTTCAAAAATGTCATAAGACTTTTTTGTTGCCATTATAAAAACGCATTTTTTTTATTTAAACAACTTTTTTGTCTGAACAACTTTTTTATACGTTATACTTGAACGGGTTTAGGATGACTCGCGAAGTCTAGCTGACTAGAGCCGTGACGGATATAAAATACAAATCTTCTAACAAAATATACTGAAACTATTTAAGGGTGAATTCAGTCCGGGTTACTGAACAACTTTCTTAAAAATGCATATCTTACTACAGACACAGATCGTGTTATACCTGCGCCGGCAGCCAATTCGGCGATCAGCGCCGGCAGCGGAGGCACACCCTTTGGAATAATATTCGCGAGGTCTAAGTTCGTGGCGAACTACTAGTCATAAAAATTTACAATCATTCGCCTGTTTATTTCGTTTTGATATTGTAATGAAAAAAAATTGATTTAGCAATGTTATGATGGACCTAATGTACCCTTAACAATTTAAGTTATTTTGTTTTTGTTACACCTTATACAAATGCACACTGCACAAAAGAGTTTGAAACCAATGTTTGTCACACGAATCGATACGCAGGCTTTTTGTGAGCGTTGGCTGCCTGCCAAATGCAGTCGACACAGTACACTCGTACTCGTTTAGTGCGTTTAGTAGTAAAGTAAATAAAGCTGTTTACTTACTTTTATAGTTGTTGAACGAGCGAGCTATAACATTTTAATTTAAACAATGAATCAAGAACATAAGAAAAGAAATATTAATCGTGGCAAATGTATAAAACATATATAAAATTAAATGTATTGTTTGTGCACTAAGAATGTTATGAGTTGGATATCACCATCATCATCATTAGGTCTTTTGGTCTACACTGCAGGAGCACAACCCTCTCTGTACTACCAAAGCCATGCTTAGCCACAGTATATGAACAGAGAGTTTGGCTTACGCTCTCCACCTACGGGTTGAAGAGGTCTCACTAATTGTATTTGGTTGGATAGATTGGATAAATTTCAATGTTTTTTTGTCATTTGTAAATTATTATTTATAATGCCTAAATATTATGTATTGCTTTTTTCCGCATATTTTTCCCTGTTTATCTATATGGTTGACTGGGAGAAAGTGCTCTTAGCATTAAGAGTCCGGCGACCCTAGACTTCTCCATACAAACGTAGTACACGTTTAATTTTGAAACCACATGTCAGATTCCGGTAAAAATTGGTAATTGTAAAGAAATTGCAATTATCTAGGGTTATATTGGGTTTCCTATAGTAAAATTATGAACTGGAAAGAAAATATAACGATTTAGAAGTTTCCCATACTAATGGTCAAAAATGATATAAAACACTATATTCTATTTCAAGTTCATATTTTTACTGTCGGAAACTTAATATAAACCTAGATAATTGCAATATCTTTGAAATTACAAAATTTTGCCCAAATCGGACATGTCGTTTTGAAATAAAATGTAGACTACGTTTGTATGGAAAGTTGTATTTTGGTCTAGGTCCGCCGGACCCTTAAGTCCGCCATTTGTTAAAAGTTTATTTGTACTTTGGAACAATAGTTAGTTAAAAGAAAATAAATTATTATTTCTCTTTATTTATTTCAGTAAATTATTAGGTTTTTATAATATGTCTATAAAAAGTAAAATACATAAAAAAATATTATTATTATTAGGTTCCTGATTTTTTTTATTAATTTCTGTAAATTTTTTGGAACCACAAATAAAACAAACTCAAAATGGGAAGACAATTTTTTTTATAAACCATAAACAGTAACAAGAAACTAACGGAAAAAACCAAACCTAAAATCGTAATGTTAGTTTTTCAAAAAAACAAGAATTTATATCTGAAATTGCAATGCTGACTGTATTTCCATTCACTGCACAACGATTTATTAGAGCTCCAACAGTTAACTGTTAACTAATTATTTTACTAATTTCACTAAAAGACGAAACTAAACGTTAGTAAGTACATAGTGATTTCACTTAATTTTCTAACAAACAAGTACTATGTTCTCATTTTAATTAATTCTTATCAACATTTACTCGAAATTATAAATATACTAGCTGTGCCCGCGGGCTTCGCTCCCCGTGGGAATTTCGGGATAAATAGTACCCTATGTCCTTCCCCGAGTCTGAAACTATATCCATACCAAATTTCATAAAAATTGGTTTAGTAGTTTAAGCGTGAAGAGGTAACAAACAAACAAACAAATATAAAAACTCACTTTCGCATTTATAATAGTAGATAGTAGATAGTAGATTAGTAGATAGTAGATAATAGAAGTAGATAGTAGAAGTAGATATAGATAGTAGATAGTAGAAGTAGGATAGGAGGATTAGTAGGATGAGACGATTTTACTTATGATTTGGTTGGTTAATATTGAGGTTTCCCATTTTGTATAGAGGCATCAAATTAAAGAAGCCTTTAAATCTTGCATACGGCTTCAGACGTACACAAAATAGGATAATTATAAAATATCCATGTTAAAATTAACCTATTTTTTTCTTTCGAAGAAACGTAGGGGCAGGTACGCTTTTTATCAATGATTTGTATGAAGCATTCTACAGACACAAAGCTAATGCTTTAAAACAAAATAAGAATAGTAATAAGTTGCTAGTCGCATTACCGGGCATTATTCTTAGAGATTTTCCCCATTTCCTCGTTGGGTCTCACAATCTGTGCGAGAAAAGAACCAGCTACCAGCTAGTATATTCTGAGGTAGTGCAGCATGATGTTATATAGTCTTTAATAATTGGGTAGATGCTGAGTAAAAAATAAATTATTCGGTACCACGGAATTGTATGTAAGTACTTCGTTTCGGTAAAGTCCATAAAATAAAACGTCACAAAATAGTATCACTCTTCATATCCATTTTCAAAATTATTTTATATCCTTTAATGCAGAAAAACTGTTTGACTCCAAAAAATCATGACGTCACACTTTTTTATTTCATACAAATCCCATAGAAAATGTTTCTTTTGACGTTTAGAAAAAAGTGTTTGATTTGACTAGTTGTCATTTAATTTGCTACTTTTTTCGTAACATGGAATGAATTTACCCTTAAATACTATCATTGCCTCAAATTTTACCAATGTAAAAAAAAAACTGCTTTTAATTAGGTCAACAACAAAGTTGGTGGACACAAAATAATAGCGCCACCAATTCTTTTATAATGAGTGTTATAAACGATGCTAAGGAGTAACACTCGTGACCTTTAGAAAGTAGGCTTATGTTCAACAATGGAGGGTGTTTTGGTGAATTTAGTGTCATATTTGTTACGCAGTATGCGAGGTCCATTAACCTCCTTGTCAACCTTTGATTTAAAAAATCAGTCATTTCTTGTCAGCAATTCAAGAAAATAAGTTACCTACTGTTTTTTGAAGAAGTTATTTTCTAATAAATATATTTCTGTACTTAACGCAACTTTTTTCCCCGAACATCTTTTTCATCTGATAAACTTCAACGAGTCAGTTGTACAAGGAGCTATGCAAATAACCATAGACTAGCGAGGTCTACAGCTCATGGAATCACTAGTTTCATACCTATAAATTACATTCTTGGTAAGTTGATAGGTTGAGATTTTTAGACCATTTATTCCGTCTTTAAGTAAACTAGGAATGATGCACTGCTAAACAAACAACGACAGCAAACAGAATCAATACGCACAGGATCTACACGTTGGCAACATTCCAGTAGACATTTACCAGCACCGACACACTGACTACATTATTACTTGAAACTTGTTCACATTAGCTGAGTTTACAGAGCGAGTGTAGGGAGTAAATAAAACGAGACTACGACATATTTGAAATTATACCACTCGATACTTCTAATGCGATGATACCTTAATAATTACAAGACCTTCGTGGCGTAGTGGTCACCGTTTTAATCTGCCACGTAGAGGTTACGGGTTCGATCTCCGGTCATAGCAAGTTGAAAAATGACTTTTTTGTGCTAGGTCTTGGATGTTTATCTATATATGTATTTGTCATAAAATATAGTATCGTTGAGTTAGTATACCATAACACAAGTCTCGAACTTACTTTGAGGCTAGCTCAATTAGTGTATTTGTATATACAATATCCTATTTCGAAATACGAAAAATATTTTTTCGGTTTTCGTACAAATCGAAGTAGTCACGTGATATCATTACTATGGAAAATGAAAATTTTCTTTTCGTATTTCGATATACATTTATTGGGAAAAGTTGTTCCATATGATGGACTGAATCACCCCATAAAATATTTGTACTTAATAAAAAAGGACAATGTATACATTATACATCTATTTATTTAATTAAATTCTTATATCGCGTGTTAAGGACATCATTAATATATTCTTTTCAATTGGATTGGGCACGGTGAAAGGATGGATTACAGAAGTTTTATTAAAAGGTTTACGAATAAAATGTTAGTGAAAGCTGGTTCAGGGTTATCTTCGACAAACGTTTAGGGACCAGATTGCAGACAATAACAAAAAAGGAGAATTTAGAACTACCATTTACTGGTAGGAGCATGTATAAAGAGAGTGACAAGTTCCGTGTTTAGTTTATAGTATCTATCTTGTCTTTCTTTTTGTTTGTGATGCAAAAAGAAGTATTTAAATTGTATTTTATTTTATTTTATTATTATTCTAGATCTCCCTATACGATACGGCCTCAACTTTCTCCTTTATTTAATTCATAAATAAAGCCGAGGACAGGAAGACAGGAAAAACTCCACCGTCAATAATATAGTTCATAAATTATAGATAAACTAACTGCGCCTTGAGGTTGCTATTACTAGTAGTTACCAGTAGTCTTTGTGTTAATCTAGGATGTCAGCCTTCTGCATACTAAATTTTATCAAAATTGGTCCAGCCGTTTGCGCGTAAATAAGTAACAAACACACACACACAAATACTTTTTGTGCGGGACAGCCCTTCGATAATACGACAAACCGCTCCGCACACGTAGGTCTATCGTCTAGGGTCGAGAAGTGGACTGTTGCTGGAGTGTTCGTGACGTAGGAAGCCGAAGGCAGTAAAACACCGTATGGCAGTTCAAACGCAGCACGCCTTGGGGAGAGGGAGGCCAGAGTTTCTTCCAGGGTTTCTTCTTTCTTCTTTTAGAGCTCCGCGCACGCGTGTCGAAATTCAGACTGATTTTTGCGGGTTAGCCTCGCTATATTTATAGTCGCGCGGGCGTATACCCTGCCTCTCGCCCCCCTGCGAGCTTGCAATCTTTAATCTCGTTATATCTTAAATATTACATAACATACAGTCATGAAACTTTTACTATCGTATAGCTTATGTGTTTATCTATTCGGTTTCTATAGTTGTATGACTGCCAAGGCCTCCGTTTTCCGAGGAAAAGCCGCGGAAAATTGCAACTATAAGTGGGTGATGTTCCCTCGTGACACCCCCCTACCCCGCGAGCGGGGGGCCCTTTATATACTCGTGAGTTGGCCACGTATGCCGCTATTATGCATGCGAGCGTCTTGGCAATCATATCATCCTATTTCCTTAGACCCATGCAAGCTTTATGTACTCTAAATCAAGTGTTATTTACTTACATTCAAGATAGTGTACCTATTTGTCTGCATAAGCGAGTATGAAGTACTCACTTCTAATGTGCACCTATCTTACGTTACTTTTTCTTTTGCAAACAAAGCTAGCTATCCTATCTTGGGTCTAAGGTACCTAACAGTAAAAGACAAAAACAAAAATTCTTTATTTCTCCATAACATAACTTATATACATTTTACATCTTATTCTAGTCCTACCTATTCTATTTATTCAAATATATATTTATTCTTACAGATGAACAATAAAAGGGAAACTATGTACATTAGGCTCTGGTTATTCATTTCGTCGTGAACACTTTTGCTTTTATAATATTAGTCTGATGTGATGTGATAGATATTGTAGACCAATGTGAATGTTGTTAAAGTGCTACTGAACTAGTGACACAGTATCACCAAGAACGGCTAACTGACATACCATAAGTCTGTCACACCCTCATGTCAACTCCGTGCGTGTTAGTTTGTATGTAAATGTTACCAACACAGGCACCACACATTTGAATATACATACGTACAAAGAAATAAGTGATTATATCTCGCTAAGTTTACACACTGCATAAATTGCTAGAAACCTTTTTATACGAATATTAGAGATGGTAGATGTTGGTGTAATTTTTTTAACAGCATCTTCAATTTCAATTTATTTTTTCCCTGCGGCCACGTTGTTCGACAACGTTAGATCTTTTCATGTTTTTTCATATCAGTATCAATATCAGTGCATCATCTAACAGTATCTGCAGCCTTGATCCTCCAACTGCTGGGAATTAGACCATAAGCATCAATTAATGCCATTTAGTACGTAGGTAGGTTTCCTTACATCTTTTTTTTACAGTACAAGGAAAAACGCTGACAAGAATTCGTTTATGTTTATTCATATTTGGGGATTTTATACCATACGAATCGGAACTTATAGTCAAAAACGCAATATAATAATATGTTGTCATTAAATATTTCTTGTGAAATTTTTAATTACTCCGTTAACAATGTATTTCACATAAAATTTCTACTATAAATTCACGAATTTCAGTTCGCAATGTAGACATACTGTATCATATTAAAAAGATGGATTAAATAAGAGTACTTATTTATATATGAAAACGAGTGTCTTCTAATTAATCCACACAGAAACCCAAGTCAGTTGAACTTATGTTCATACTTGGCGATGCCGCGAAAACACGATTTCTTAACATTATCAACATTCACGATTTATGCACTCAAAAAGTTTAAAGATCCCAACCCACGACCAAGTCAGTTTATTTGGCAATGTCACGGCAATATGCCAAATAATATTGTTTTTTTTTATTATTTGGCAATTCTACATATATTTGAGTCATTCATCAAACTACTGATACTCAGTCACTAATCTTACAAAATACATTTTCGCTGGTATTCGATATTATATTAGGATGACACAGGGTAGACAAATTCTATGTGTTTGTATCAAATGCACGCTACTGCTGATACTAGAGGATGTCAATAGACTATAGCAATCCATTAATATCTAGTTCCCCTTTTTAATCTGTTCTCGCACTTACACATACATACATACTATCACGTCTTTATCCCTAATGGGGCAGACAGAGCATTTTGGGTCTTGCGACTCTATGCAGAACCCAGGGCCCCAAGATCCAAAAGCCACTTTTAGCGTCATGGTGGGCGAGAAGATGGAAAAGCAATCAATACAGTGATGGGTTGCTAGCCACATCGCCTGTTAACATGATTCGCATTTTTGCCCATTCCCTCGATCGGCTTTTACGATCTGCGCGAGAAGAGAAGCAGCTGGCACATTCTAAGTTTTTTCATTTCTCCCAGACCAGCATGGGAATCTCGCACTTATAATATCTAATATTTAAAGGAAATGTATCAACACATAATTATTCAAAACTAAAAACTAACGAATAATCGATTAGCATTCATAAAAAAATAAAAGATTCCGACGTAATAAAAAATAAGAAAATTCGTGCACATAAATTCATTGTATGGGTGGAATGAAGACAGCGTGCCTTCTCTAGACTGATATGTAAATTTATTTTAGGCTCCAAGGAATGTGCCTCCAAGACGATGTATGTGAGTTATGTCTGGGTAGAAATTTAATTTGGCTGAAAAAAGATTACTTACAATAAAGCTATGTCGTACCTGTGCCCAAATTTTTGATACAGTTATAAACGAACGAGCAAATCGAGCAAACATTTTCGAATCTTGCGTTTGTATGGGGTTATGTCACATTTAGATGGTGACGTCATCCAGATATTATTTATTTATTAATGCTGACTTGTATAATATAGTCTCTGCCTACCCTTGTAAGAAACAGGCGTGATAATATATATGTATGTATGAATACTTTATTTCCACATACCAAAAACCGTTTTGATATTTTTTTGTATGATTTGATATAACGTACGCAATGCACGCATTGCGTAAGTAAGAATCTAGATTTTATACGAGTACCTGCTATGAAAGAACTAAATGACGTCACAGATCCAGACTTAAAATATTTTGTACTTCAATCAACTTGCGCATGGTGTGAACGGTGGGTAGAAATTCTATTAAACACAATAAATAGGCACGTAGCGCGACGCATGATGCGTCGCGCATCATACACGCATCATGCGCTGCGTGGGGATAGACAATTATTAAAAGACTCAGACCAAATAAAAGACAGCGCATTAGATGTTTAAAAAAGTACCACAAATTTATAATGATATTTGTGCAGCTCACATTTGTTTTATAAATTTGCATCATCATCATCAGGTCTTTTTAATCTCTACTGCAGGAGCTCGACCCTCTCTGTACTACCAGAGCCATACTTGGCCAGAGCAGCCAGAGGACTTGGCCTACACTCTCCTCGCTGGCCAGACGGGTTAGAGTCGATTGAAGTTTTTAAGCTGTGTTTAGCTTGTATTACCTAAGTCGCCTTCTACGACATCCACGGGAAGACTTGCAGTAAATAGGCACGTAACACGACGCAAACTGCGTCGGCTATCATACACGCATCATACGCTGCGTATGGGTAGACATTTATTACAGGCGTCGCATTAGTTGTTGATAAAAAATAATAATATTTGTCCAACTCAAATTTGCTTTATAAATTAACTTACTACATTGTTTTTAAATTTATATCAAAAGTACGATAAACTTTTTACGTTTGAGACCTTTCGATAGAAACTTATTAAGGAGTGCTTTATGGTCGTATGCGTCAAAAAGAGATCATAATGTTTACAATCGCCGCGGCACAGCCATATTGCATAAAGAAATAGTAGAAATTCTGAAAATCCAAACCGGGTGCGTCCGGCGAGCACATACTACGCTGGCAAATTGCTTTTAACAACTTTAATTGGACTTTTGAAAGAAAAAACTTTTCCAATCTGCCTTTGTAAGTGCTGGCTTTAAAGCCGAGATTAAAACGGTTATTAGGCATGCTTGTTTATGAAAGATACATCGCTTATTCATAGCCCCTTATGCCTCTTTATGCCGGTATTAAGTTTTGCTGTAATCTACATTGTTTGAGAGTTCCGCATACCACGAACATTCGGTTCGAAACTTTTCTTAAGGTAAGTTGCAGGTTGCCAATGAAACGCCTCCGACGTAATAAAACGAAAAGTATTGTTTTGAACTAGTACCTATTTTGTAAAAATGATTTACAAGGACTGTAAAACCCAAAAGCAACTCTTAGCGTAAAGGTTATAAAGAGAGTCAAAATATAGTGACAGGTTGCAATCCGCTTCGTATGATTCCTTTTCTCTTCCAATCCCGTTATTGGTATTTACAATCTGCGCGGGAAGACCACCAGCTAGAACATTCTACATTTTTGACAGTATAGAAGAAATAGGGAGGTAGTAAGTATCGTACTTCATTTTGTACCGAAATAATCAAAATCTTCATTATGCTTATTATCCTATCCTATCCTACTTATTATCCTATCCTATCCCCAAATTCTCACGGGGAGCGAAGTCCACGAGCACAGCTAGTAATTTTATAATGCTTGAAATCATGAATCTTTACAGACGAATTCTCACCGTTTTTCTGCATTTCACGAGAACGCTCTTAGTGAATTCGTACCCTTGTTTTCGCTAATCTACATATTTTTGAATTAAAGCCGGGTGCACACATAACTATACGGGTTAACCCTATGGTTACTGTTATTGCGCTAGTGCGAACGAGAGTAGGGTTACGCCGCAACTAGGATTTCGTTTGTATCAGAAGCTTCATAGAATATTTAAGAGAGATATTCCTTGTCTAGTCTTATTATAAAACGCAGCCTATCTTTGTTACTAGGTTTTAACTATTATCCGACCAAATCAAGTTGACATTTCCTGATGAGACATTGGCAATTACTAGATGCCAACTTGATTTCGTTGGATACTGGTTTAAACCTAGTAACAAATTTAGTCTGCGTTTCATAATAAGACGGTTTAAGACTTAAATAGCCGTACTAGTTTTATTTTACACCGCTTATATAGTTATTTTTCAGTTTTGTTTTTAACTTAGGGTGCTCATTATTCTATGTTTTTTAGTCTGCAAATCTTCGAATGAATAAACTCATAAAATAATGGTATAATGCATAGACATAGGATTTTTTCACTGCGTATCTTAAATATATGGTAGAACGTCACGTAAGTAAAATTTTATATACTGTGGTAAATTTAGACAACGATAACCGATAGCTTAGGTACTTAAGAAACTATTTTGTATAAGCTTGTTTGTACTTTTTCCCGTTAAACATTATTTTTTATCGGATTGAAATCTCTCAGATCTATACAAACTTTAAAAACTGAACGTGTAAATCGATGAAAAAGCTGATTGTTTCCAGAAAGGAACAACGCAAAGGCCGGCACATCGTGTGTTTAGGTGTTTGCATGTTAAACTGAGGCCTAAATTTATGGTACGTTCTTGTTGAACCATATGACTTGCTCCTTCATAGCAGAATCATCACAAATACTAACATGTCTTAGGTATACATAACAGACTTATTTGATTTGATGATATATTATTTAAAGAGCTCGCTGGCCAGGCGGTAGTGAGCTTTACTAGCGCCTTCACAAATAAAACGACACCGGGCATAGTCTGCACTTGGATAGGTGACCACAAGTTGCGTAACACCTCGAGCTTGTCCGTGCTTCGAAAGGCACGTATAAGCCGTTGATCTCGGCTGTCGTTATTGTATGGCAATTCATCGTCATTAATGACAAAATCAGACTCTTGTGTTGGCCACTTACACTCACGAAAACAATAGTAAACAAGCAGATTTATGTGGTCTGTTATTGTTATTAAGTGTAACGGTCTTAAGTCCACCGATTACAATTTTATATAATAAAGTTAAATGAATAAATTATTGTGTATGGTAGTTGTCAAGCTCTCAGAATCATAGCGATTAACTTTATTTTATGTGTCTCTGTACAAATTATTACCAAATAGAGACAATCAGGAACGCAATTACATCAAAAACGTCAGGGCACATATCATCTGTGTATTTTTGTGTTCAAAAAAATAAAGATTAAATAATAATAAAAAATTACGTGTTCGAAAAATGACGTTCACAAGCTTACAATATTTTTAAAAGAATAGGTCTTTTAAAAATATTGTAAGCTTGTGAACGTCATTTTCAACGATACCCTACATGAAGGTTTATTCGAGAAAAACTAATTTCAAGATGTTACTTTACCACTTTTTCCCATGATAAATATACATTGGTACCGACACCCGTACCAATGGTACACACCAAATTACAGTTCTCGAGTACTTTAAGCCACTGAGTAATACCGCGGACGGGCAGACAGACATAGTAAAACTATAAGGGTTCCTTATTTACTACGGAATCCTGAAAATAATTAATCCGAAAATCCTAAAAATAATTAAAGACCAAATCGTAAGTTCCGAGCGAAACCCATCAAATCAGTGAACTTAATCACACTGGACCGACAACCGCTTCCATGTAGCCAACTTACCTCGCCACGTTTTGCAGCAAATTGAAAATAATTGCTATCCTCTGCCAGCTACGCTGTGTAATCTGCGTAATGCAATTTGATTTTTTTTTAAGAGTGTATATTATGTTGTGTTGATTGAACTACGGAAAATACCTACGTAATCCGCTAGTTTCCAACAACTCAATTCTGATATTTTTTTCTTAATGTCAAAACATACATTGTCTATAGTCTATAGGATTTGTATGAACTAGCACATCGTGAGGTCATAGTTTCTTGGAGTCAAATATTATAGTGTTTCTACGATCACTTTTTCTGCATTAAAAATCTAAAATCACGATGAAAATGGATATGATCGATCAATGACAATAACATTATTTTGTGATGTCTTATTCTCTTATCGGTACAAAATTATTAATTATTTTTGACCCTGAATGAAGCCAGCTGCGAGTATACTATACTATACTATTCTGGCTCAGCGACCCTAGGTGGGTCTTGGCCTCCAGCACGAGAGCACGCCAGCGCTTTCGGTTCTGTGCTAGCTCTTGCCAGTTGTCACCAACTTGAAGCTCGCGCAGGTCTGCCATCACTACGTCGCTCTAGCGATACCTGGGATGGTTCGCCGGCCTCCGACCGATTGGCCGGCCCCGGTAAGATCTTTTCACATCCGATCCTCGTCCATTCTTTTGACGTGTCCGAGCCAGCGAAGACGGTGCGCCATAACTTCGCCCATGATGTTAGGCACGCTCACTAGGTCTTTTAGATATAATATTCTTATTTCTTATTGTTGTTCTAAAAATAGTTGTATAAATGAGATATTATATCAAAAGTGATTTTTTATTAAAATAAAAATCTAAAAAAATTTCCTTTTTTGTTATTTTACTCTTTACTACTCACATTTAAATAAATCTTAAGTATAGAGATAAACACACAACCAATCACACGAAGTGATGTAAAATTTCTAACATACCCACATATACACACATAAACCCCGAAAACATTACTGTCCATATTTTGGGGCAGTGATGTACAAATACCTCAAAATCAAAAGATCTCTTGAACTATTAGAAGCTCTTTTTTTGGTTAAGCAACTCATGGTTCGCCGAAGTTTCTTTTGTCACTCGATAAAGTACCTATATTTTTATCAGCGCTGTTCTTTATCCTCAACATTATTATGCAGATTATATTGGAGAACTCCAAAACTTCAATATATCAGAGCTTCATAGAGCAACGAACTCTCAACAAAGTTAATCCTGACATACGTTTCTTGAAGTTACCTTGTGTACAGTCAGCTTACAAATTATTATAATTTGCGAATGATTTTTTTTTATATGCAGCAAAGCAGAGGGTGATTGGAAGGAATTAAAGAATGCTAGATATGCTTACATATAGCTATGATTTTACAACCTGCCTAAAGTCAGCTAAATTTTTTGCACAAAATCAGTTGGGAATGAATTTGTGCCAAAAGTTTTACACTAATCACTGCCCAACGTCGACCTTCCTTTGGATTGTGGCAGTCGCATTAACAAGAGGAGATGGAGTGGCAACTATTGAAACTCTATTATGAAACCACGCAACCCAATTTTTTTGTTTCAAGTTTGAGGTCGTTTGATTCGTCTTGAGGAGCACTTAAAACTTTAAGTTCACTATTTTAGATAAAAATACATGTTGTACTTTAATAATAATGTGAAACGGGCCACGAGCAAAATATAAAAGCTAAACCATGAATACGGTATTTCAATCAATTACTTTTACTACTCATATCAATAAGGAACATAATATGACACCGAAAGCAAAATATTTTTTTATAATAAATTAGTTAAGTAAGATAAAAGCCTCTAAAATCTGATGAAAGGGAAAACTGTCAAGGAACAGAAAATGAATGCACATATGCATAGCGCTCTTGCACGAACTTAATAGATAGTGAGATGTCCTACCACGCTCCCACTCATATTTGAAATGCTAACAGCAGCTTTATTATTACCCCTTTATTAAAAAATGAACCAAAATTCTTGCTGGTTTAAAAAAATATTTCTTGGCAGTGGTATTTTTTGTTGTATATAAAATATTAACCAAAAACATACACAATAAAATAGCCTACTGGAACTCGAATGACTCACATAAGTTCAATTACTATTTGACTAGTAACTTTGAGGCTGACTGTACTAAAGCAAGCAATGCATTAAAATTTAAGCGATGTTTTCGTCAACGCGTCTTATCTTGGTAACTAACAGTTATGAGAGATCGTGCGAGTTCTACAACTGTGATTATGTTTGATTTGAGTTTTACCGTCTAAGTTTGTGATTGAAACATAACACTCGTATTAAAAACAACTATAGTGAAACTAAAATTTTGAGTATATTTGTCAGCAATGGTAGCAAGGTATACTTGATATTACGATAACATAAATGGCTATCTCTAGTTTCATATAATGATGAGCACCTCTCTGATGCTAAATATGTCGGTCTGCCTGCGTAAAGTGGTTACGTTACTTAGATATGGCGCCTGAAAAGTTGGTTATCGTGACCAAAAAAAAAATGATAAGGTAAATGGCTGATTCTAGTTTCCCAGGATGAAGAGCACCTCTCTAATGCTAAATAGGTCGGTCTGCCTTTGTGAAGTGATTATGATACTTAGATATGGCACCTGAAAATTTGGTTATCGTGACAAAAATAAAAGAAAAGGTAAATGGCTGATTTTGGTTTCACAGAATGAATGAAAAACACCTCTTTGGTGCACCTCAGTGGTTGCGTTTCTTAGATATACCTAACGCCTGAAAAGTTGGTTATCGTGACCAAGAAAAAAATGGTACTTAACGTAAGTAGCTGACTCTGGTTTCAAAGAATGACATATTTAGCAGCAGAAAAATTATTTATAATTTTCGAACCTTCTCAGAAAATTTTACAGAACAGCCATATAGACTGAAAACCGGACAGTCGGAAAAAAGCATTTTAGGCTAATCGCTGGCTCGGTCAACTAAAACTAGTAACTAACCTAAATATTATTACTCAACTAAAAATAAAATTAAGGGATAGCCGGATGGGTGCCCATAGGCTGGCGGCATTACCAATATGAAAAAAAAAAAACATGAAACTTTGTGGCTAACAAGCCAGCCGTTGTGAGTAAAACTATTTTATGCCTACAAAAATGAAATAAAACAAATTCATCGTCATAAATTCGTTGAATGAATCACGAATGCCACTTTATTGTATCATTCCGCAAATTTTATTGCGTGTTGTAAATTATCGCAGCGATAACGATGTATTTAAATTTATTTTACCACTTACCTGGAAACTGTCAATGGGAATGGGACTGAAATTGTTGACTAATATCAGATAGTATTATTTCAGCGTGCTTTCAAAAATAATCTGCCGATGCGACGGCGCGTTTGTATAGAGATTGATTACTGATTTTTTATTTATTTTGACATTTCTTTTTTACACAATTATAATGTCTGTTTAGACCAAAACATTTGGACCAAAACATCTTCATATTAAAAAAAAATTGTCAAACTTTTACGTGTTTATCCCTTGTAGTACCTTTTTGTTTAGCCGACTGCGATAGGCGTCTTGAGGCAAAAGGTCCAATGAAGCAAAAGAAACACTTACACAGACTGATGATTGAAACTTTTTAGGAATAAATAAACGAGAAATTAAATACAACTCTAAAGGCCAAATTATTTTTCTACTTATTATTCCTAACGGTTGATTAGCAGAGAACGCCATATGGCGTAAAGTCCGCTATTTGTACACTTTTTATTTGCAATATCACTTAAATAAATGAATAAATAAAAGACACGTATCCAGGGCCGTAAAATATTTTTTAAACCAAAAAAGTAAATTGTAGCTGTAAATATATTTCTTTGTAAAAAAAACATTACGAAAAAGCATATTATATTTACTAGAATATTTACTAAATTTTAGCTGTAAATTTATTTCTTTGTAAAAAAATCATTACGAAAATATTGTAAAAAAACATTACGCTTGAAAATTCCCGGAAATTATAATTATAAGTTTGCAGCCAAACTTCGGGATCAGATTCAATTTCAGAAATGTTTTGTTAAGGGCTCTGTCTTTAGGTGCAAGGCGTACAAAGGGGCGAGGTTTTGGTGTATGATACTTTTCCTTAAATATTCTCGTTCATTAAAAAATACTTTATTTTATCTGGTATGGATCGTACGAAAACTATTTCCAATTTTTTGATCGGGGGTGTCAGTTTAACACTGAATTTTTACTTTTCAAGTTACAAAATGGCAAATGATATGAAACTATCCTTTCAGCGAAAAAAAAAAATAAGTAGAAAGCTAAAATGAAATAATATAAATAGAAAAGCAGCAAAAAAACAAAACGCGAAGCGACGGTACTTATCACAATTTCTCTTATGGTACAAACATTTGGTGCGTGTATTTGAATCGTAGCGGAATTTTTTAATCACTTATTATTAATCTAGATATAACTTGTATATCTTAGCTTGTTTGTATTTGTAAAAACTCAAAAGTTACGATGCAATGCTTAGACTAGAAATATTATATTGTTGTACTGAGCAGAAATAAGTTATTATTGCATCGAGTGCTTGTTTATTGTTGTTGCTCTAAAGCACGAGTGCAATATAACTTATTTAGTGCCAGGTGCATAATCTGCGTTTTATTTATTTATTCAAACTTTATTGTACAGTAAAAAAACGTACAAGTGGCAAACCTAATGCCATATGGCATTCTCTCCCGGTCAACCACTGGACCAAGCAGAAAATATGTGTGACTGGCGTGATAAAAATCGTTAAATGTATTTCTAATACTGCAAGAAATATAGGTAAAAATTAAACTAAAGAGTACTTTACTTTATAAAAAGTAAAGTTAATGCTTTTTTTTCACTTTGAAGATTTTATTTTTATAAGAAATAACATATATTAGGTACCTGCATTATTAGGTAAGCAACTGCTTGTTCTTATTTTTTAGTGTTTTTTTGCTGTTTACTTTCCCGCCTTTTTTATCATTATGGCCAGTATTATTTTTAAGCCAAGCAATACACACATTAAAAAAACTAAAACAATGCAGTAACGTATTTCCATACATTTTTTCTGCTCTTGAGCAGCAGAGCTTATTTCCGATTTGTGCTGGATATATGGTATAGGAACGACAAAATGGCAACTGAGTTTAAAAAATGCGATCTCTTTTAAGATAAATAAATTTTATCTTCGCTATCAAAATTTGATATGCTGACAAAATCTCGACAATAGCTATATAACATAATCGCCAGCGTTCACCTCATAAGCAAACTTTTCGAACATTTTATTTCACGCGCGGGATTCCCTTTGTGCAAAAACTTTTATTGCGCGTACAGTTAGCAGACAAAGTGTGCTCACGGAATTTTATACAATGATAATCTAGTTTTTAAAATTATAACTTTAATCCTTGGCCTCAAGCGAGAATTTTATTGCAAGTTTTCTGAGCACTTTTCATAGTTTAAAACATTAAGTTGAAAGAAGTGCTGCTTGTCACAGTTTGAAATTAAATAGATTATTGATTTCGAAAATAAAATAGCTGTAGTACAATTTTGTACACAATGGGGGAAATATAAAATTTTGGAATTTTACTTGTAATGTTTGATTGTTTAATATGCCTTATTCATTCTAAAGGTACAACACCGAAGTCTTACGAATATATCCGATAGCTAACATTTATTTAGTGTTTATATTACCGACGACACAAGTCTCTCGGGATATGTGCAAACAAACATCATGATCGATCGCAACTTGTGACATTTAACTTCGCAACAACGACCATCTTTAAAAGTAAAGTCTAATCAATGATTGTTTATTATGCCAGACACATTCTAAGTTGATTTCGGAAATAGAATAGCTTTAGTACAATTTTGTACACAATGGGGGAAATATAAAATTTTGGAATTTTACTTGTAATGTTTGATTTTTTATTATGCCTTATTCATTCTAAAGGTACAACACCAAAGTCTTACGAATATTTTCAACAACTAACATTTATTTAGTGTTAACATCACCAATGACACGAGTCTCTCGGGACAGGTGTGAACGAACACTACGATCGATCGCAACTTCTGACATTTAACTTTGTGACAACAACCTTCACGTAAACTGGATTCTATGATTGTTCACTATGCCTTTAACATTACAAAAGTATAATACCTTAGTTTTAGGATTATTTCCGACAGGTAACCTTTATTTAGTGGTAATATTGCCGACGTCACAAGTCTCTCGGGACAAGTGCAAACAAACATCACGATCGATCGCAACATCTGACATTTGACTTCGCGACGACGACCTTCTTTAAAGTAAACTGTAATCTATGATTGTTTATTATGCCAGACACATTCTAAGTCTACAATACCAAAGTCTTACGAATATTTTCAAAAGCTAACATTTATTTAGTGTTAATATCACCAACGACATGAGTCTCTCGGGACAGGTGTGAACGAACACTAGGATCGATCGCAACTTCTGACATTTAACTTTGTGACAACAACCTTCGCGTAAACTGTAAACTATGATTGTTTTTTATACAATATATATTCCAACGGTACAATACCGAAGTTTTACCAATTTTTCCGACAGGTAACATATATTTAGTGTTAATATTACCAACGACACAAGTCTCGCGGGACAGGTGCGAACAAACATCACGATCGATCGCAACTTCTGACATTTAACTTTGTGACAACAACCTTTACGTAAACTGTACCTAATCTATGATTGTTTATTATGCCAAATACATTCCAAAGGTATAATAGCGAAGTTTTACCTTTTTAGCTGTTAAAGATTATCTTTAACAGCTAACTTTTATTTATTGCAAATATTTCCAACGACATGACTCTTTCGGGACCGGTGTAAACGAACACTACGATCGATCGCAACTTCTGACATTTGACTTCGCGACAACGACCTTCTTTAAAAGTAAACTGTAATCTATTTTTTTTATATTTTTATTCTCTTTTTTTAAGGGCTTTTATCTTAACAGACATGCCAGCCCTGTCGTACCCTTGACCAAGGAATTTACGTCTGAGGAGATATAAAAATTTAATAAAATTTCTTGGCGATTATCGAGCCTGGTTTCGACAGAATAGACTGAGCGATACCGATATCATACTGATTTAACTTTAATTCCCTCATAAGTAAATCCCTTTTACATTTAAATTTGGTACACTCCATTATTATATGTTGGACATCTTCTACTACTCCACATAATTCACAATTAGGGGAAACCGACTTATTTATTAAAAATTTAAATTTATTTCATGGATAGTGCCCAGAACGAAATCTAAAAGCTAACTTTAAAACGTTCTTACTAAGCTTTACATCACTAAACCAGGGCTCTTGAAGAGGTTCATTTTGTAGTGTTTTATATTAGATACCTTTTTCTAGTAATCTCTTGTCAAAATATTCTTTCCAAGACGTATAAATCATTTTTTTTAAATCTGTGTATTTTTCCAAATAGTTTGGAAGGAGCGAAACTGTAATTTATGATTGTATATTTATGCCAAACACATCCTAAAGGTACAATACCGAAGTCTTACGAATATTTCCAACCCCTAACATTTATTTAGTGTTAATATAACCAACGACACGAGTCTTTCGGGACAGGTGTGAACGAACACTACGATCAATCGCAACTTCTGACATATAACTTTGTAACAACAACCTTCACGTAAACTGTAATCTATGATAGTTTTTTATACAATATATATTCCAAAGGTACAATACCGAAGTTTTACCAATTTTTCCGACAGCTAACATATATTTAGTGTTAATATTACCAACGACACAAGTCTCGCGGGACAGGTGCGAACAAACATCACAATTGATCGCAACTTCTGACATTTAACTTTGTGACAACAACCTTTACGTAAACTGTACCTAATCTATGATTGTTTATTATGCCAAATCCATTCCAAAGGTATAATAGCAAATAATAGTTTTACGATAATCTTTGACAGCTAACCTTTATTTATTGCAAATATTTCCAACGACATGACTCTCTCGGGACCGGTGTAAACGAACACTACGATCGATCGCAACTTCTGACATTTGACTTCGCTACAACGACCTTCCTTAAAAGTAAACTGTAATCAATTTTTTTTAAGGGCTTTTGTCTTAACAGACATGCCAGCCCTGTCGTACCCTTGACCAAGGAATTTACGTCTGAGGAGATATAAAAATTTCATAAAATTTCTTGGCGATTATCGAGCCTGGTTTCGACAGAATAGACTGAGCGATACCGATATCAAACTGATTTAACTTTAATTCCCTCATAAGTAAATCCCTTTTACATTTAAATTTGGTACACTCCATTATTATATGTTGGACATCTTCTACTACTCCACATAATTCACAATTAGGGGAAACCGACTTATTTATTAAAAATTTAAATTTATTTGATGGATAGTGCCCAGAACGAAATCTAAAAGCTAACTTTAAAACGTTCCTACTAAGCTTTACATCACTAAACCAGGGCACTTGAAGAGGTTCATTTTGTAGTGTTTTATACCAGATACCTTTTTCTAGTGATCTCTTGTCAAAATATTCTTTCCAAGACGTATAAATCCTTTTTTTTTATCTGTGTATTTTTCCAAATAGTTTGGAAGGAACGAAACTGTAATCTATGATTGTATATTTATGCCAAACACATCCTAAAGGTACAATACCGAAGTCTTACGAATATTTCCAACCACTAACATTTATTTAGTGTTAATATACCCAACGACACGAGTCTTTCGGGACAAGTGTGACCGAACACTACGATCGATTGCAACTTCTGACATATAACTTTGTGACAACAACCTTTACGAAAACTGTAATCTATGATTGTTTATTATGCCAAATACATTCCAAAGGTACAATACCGAAGTCTTACGATTATTTCCGACAGCTAACCTTTATTTAGTGGTAATATTGCCGACGATACGAGTCTCGCGGGACAGGTGCGAACAAACATCACGATCGTACGTAACTTTCTACATATAACTTTGTGACAACAGCGCTTTCTTCACGTATTAATATGGTCCCTCTTACTAATACATGAACAGTGGGCTTAAATTATAATCAAGTTACCTACAACTTACTTTTTATTACTTATATGAGTAAAAGTAGATAACTACCTACATAAATAAATTTACATACAATGGCCAAGTGAGTGTCGGACCACACGCAGTGTAGGGTTCTGTAGTTACGAATGCCGACTTTGAGCTACCATAATTTTTTTTTTGGCATTTTATATCATGATGTTTGATATATAGTTAAGTACATATACCCATGCCAAATTACAGTTTTTTAGTACTAACCGTCTCTGAGTAAGACAGAAATGGTTAAACTTTAAGGGTTCCTTGTTTACTACGGAAGGAAAAAAGTACTTAGAATATAATAATATATAAAACCCTAAATACCTATTATATCTTTTTTTGTCGTCATTTTTGTCTTATGATATCAAAAGTTGTATCTGGCGAATATACGCAACTACCATGCCTGTATATTTCACCTTCAAGTTTTAAAGTCTATCACTGAGTTTGCCATTAACACGTATGAGTGAATATTAAACAACGTGACACATGGCAACAATGTCCCAAAGTAGAGAAATAAAGAGCAGAATTTTAGTATTTTCATAGAATGTTTTCACATTACACAGTCTTAAACTCAAGTGCCATAGACAACATTTCTCCTCCGCATTAGCCATGGAAAAGCGAATTGAATTTAAGCGAGCGTATAAAGAGGATTGTCTCAAGGACTCCTCATGTTTTTGTTGGCCTTGAAACACTGCCTCGAAAGGAATGTTATCTTTTGTAATAAGTTTGTGAAGTGTTTAGTATTGTTTAAGGGCTATGACGTGTAATATATGCTTTTAATAGACTTCTTATACGGAGTTAACATTTTACTTGTTTTCAACAGACTTCTTAAACGGAGTCTACATTTTTTTTAAACAGAATTCTTAAACGGAGTCTACATTTTATTTGTTTTCAACAGACTTCTTAAACGAAGTCTACATTTTATTTGTTTTCAACAGACTTCTTAAACGGAGTCTACATTTTATTTGTTTTCAACAGAATTCTTAAACGCAGTCTACATTTTATTCGTTTTCAACAGACTTTTTGAATGGAGTCTACATTTCATTTGTTTTCTACAGACTTCTTAAACGGAGTTTACATTTTATTTGTTTTCAACAGACTTTATAAATGGAGTCTACATTTCATTTGTTTTCTACAGACTTCTTAAACGGAGTTTACATTTTATTTGTTTTCAACAGACTTTATAAATGGAGTCTACATTTCATTGGTTTTCTACAGACTTCTTAAACGGAGTTTACATTTTATTTGTTTTCAACAGACTTCTTGAACGGAGTCTACATTTTATTTGTTTTCAACAGACTTCTCAAACGAAATCTATATTATATTTGTTTCCAACAGACTTCTTAAACGGAGTCCACATTTTATTTGTTTTCAACAGATTTTTTAAACGGAGTCTTCATTTTATTTGTTTTCAACAGACTTTTTGAACGGAGTTTACAATTTATTTGTTTTCAACAGACTTCTTAAACGGAGTTTATATTTTATTTGTTTTCAACGGACTTCTGAAACGGAGTTTAAATTTTCAATTTATGCCATGCGTATTATTTTCAAGTATACATTTTGAACATACATCCTATTTTCATAAAACCTTAATGCAGGAAATATAGATATAAAATAAGGCTTTTATGAATTATGAATTATAGCTTTTTGCATGTATTGCTGTGAAAAAATATAGATGGTGGAGAAATTCGACGTGTGGGGTCAACCGAACTGAGCTATCACATGTTCAAAGTAGTTCAAACACGTGATAGCTCAGTTGGTATTAGATCATGGTCATATCAAGACAAGGTCGTCGGTTCAAGTCCCGCTCACATGGCATAATTTGTTATTTATTTGGGGTACCCATGTAAAATCACTTAGTACATACCTACCTGCTTACCGCAACCAAATGTCTGGATAAACCAATTTTTATTTCGTGATTTCTGTGTAAAATCTCGTAGCAAAAATAGTTTTATAAAAAGAAGGTACATATTACACTTAGTGTTAGATACACATAGTGGGTAAACATAAAAAGCATCGTTATCATTATTTTTACATATATTTTCAAAATCATTTAAATATTAAATTTGTTTTAAATATATTCAATTCGATTTTGACAAGAAACTGATTTTGATTAAGTTATTCCAGTTAGTTAGTCTATCTAGTTTTATCGAGATAACTGATTTAATTATCGATGAAATTTTGAATTACCTATTCATCGAAATTCTTCTATCGACAACAGATTAACAGGATAAAAACCTATTGAATTTTAAATTCTTTAAAAGATTTTTTTATGTTTCTACCCGACTACGGCGAAGCCAAAAGGAAGGTTATGTGTTTCGCCAGTACGTATTTATGTCGTATGTTCACCTGTTTTCTCATATTTTCAAAGACTTGTTGTCGGAAGCGTCTTATGTGACGTTAAACAACGTGGAAGAGACATACATACTATCACGTCTTTATCCCTAATGGAGCAGACAGAGCATTTTGGGTCTTGCGGCTCTATGCAGAGCCTAGGGCCGCAAGACCCAAAAGCCACTTTTAGCGTCATGGTGGGCGAGAAGATGGAAAAGCAATCAATACAGTGACGGGTTGCTAGCCGCATCGCCTGTTAAAAATGATTCGCATTTTTGCCCATTCCCTCGATCGGCTTTTACGATCTGCGCGGGAAGAGAAGCAGCTGGTACATTCTAAGTTTTTTCGTTTCTCCCAGACCAGCAAGGGAGTAGCAAGCAGCAGAGAGACATACATAACCGCAATAAATAGATGATTTGATATTTTTCCTTTCACTTACACGCACAAACACACACACGCACGCACCCTCGCACCTCCACACTCACACGCACACACACGTCCACAAACGAAGACGTAGGTACTTCATATTATTTATATTCGATTGTGATTTATTGTGATTCGGTATTTACTGTTATTCATATTTTTAATTATGGAAATTGAATTGATTAACAGCTATTTAAATTGAAATTTGTATACATTGTAGAAAAAAAATAGTGAGAAAATTTAATTATTGTAAAGAGTATCAAATGCAATCAGAGTTTTTTTGAGACAGAGGAAAAGCGGGGGCATCTATCACGGGTATCTAATACTTACAAGGTGCTCCCATCCATGTACTTCGGAATAAGTTTTATAAAGCCGAAAAAAATTTTTTGGATTTAGATTTTGACTTTTTGATAACACAGCCTCTTTTATCTATTTTAAAATCTAGTCAACGCCAATTTCACCAAAACTACATCATAATTCTTCTTCTCCTCGTACACCCAGTTGCTCCCAGTCGCGAAACCAGTGTACCATTTTCTAGTTCTTTTATTATTCATTTTTACCATCGATATGCATGTCCATGTGCAACTAAAGATGCTATATGCTATGCTATGGGGTGATAATTATATTATAATAATTAGGATACACACACACACGTACCTATAAACAAATACTTTAAGGCTAGGTGCCGGCTGAAAAGCGAAAAAAGTGTTTTGGTAGATTTTAATTTCTTTTTTAGATATTTATCTATCTATATCTATACATATAATAAAACAGTAAAAAAAATGTGTCTGTACATATTTCCAAAAGAAATATTGGGGGCGATGGAGACTTAGTAATAGAGTAAGAATTAAAAAAAAATGTCTGTCTGTTTGTCTGTTTGTCTGTTTGTCTGTTTGTCTGTATGTCTGTTTGTCTGTTTGTCTGTTTGTACACGCTAATCTCCGGAAAAACTGGACGGATTCGAATGAAACTTTTTTTGTTATATAGCTATTAAGCCTGGGCAACATTTAGGGTATAAATGATTTTGGAAAATGGAACGCCTGATGCAGAACCATAATGGTCCAGCTAAACTATAAGAGATATAAAAATGCCGCCTTAGTAAAAGTTGTTCAGCCTGATGAGCATTTTCCAGAGACATAAAGTCCACGCGAACGAAGTCGCGGGCTTCGGCTATCTATATCTATACATATAATAAAACAGTAAAAAAAGTGTGTCTGTACATTAAATATATTTCCAAAAGAAATATTGGGGGCGATGGAGACTTAGTAATAGAGTAAGATTTTTAAAAAAAATGTCTGTCTGTTGGTCTGTTTGTCTGTTTGTACACGCTAATCTCCGGAAATACTGGACGGATTCGAATGAAACTTTTTTTGTTATATAGCTATTAAGCCTGGGCAACATTTAGGGTATAAATGATTTTGGAAAATGGAACGCCTGATGCAGAACCATAATGGTCCAGCTAAACTATAAGAGATATAAAAATGCCGCCTTAGTAAAAGTGGTTTAGCCTGATGAGCATTTTCCAGAGACATAAAGTCCACGCGAACGAAGTCGCGGGCTTCGGCTAGTAATTTAATAAACAGTATGAAAGTAGTTACACAATTTAAGTTATATTTGCGTGAAGAATGTGCCTATGTCTTACACAATGGGTTGTTCTTTAGACGATCACATTAAACGCTGAAACATAAGCTTAATAAAAAGCTAAAACAATTTTATATACCTACATAGTAGTAAAGTTTTCTGATTTGGCACTTAATATTTTTATATACAAGATATGAAGATATTATTCATTAACCGTTCCTTTACCGCCAATACCAGACACAATAGTAAGACAATGAACGTGGACATTTATTAATGTCGTCCGGGTCATGACCATGAAGTACAAGAGAGAATATGCAAAATTATGGAATTCTTAAATTTAAAACAAGATATACAAAAAAAAATTAATTTTACTAAAAACGAAATAACTAGATAATGTTATTAAAAATAAAAAAATATATAAATAAATAATTACTTCTTAACTTAATTATTAAATCCACGTCATTCTGCGTTCATTCCGCGCTTCACGCTTCCCACCCACCGTTCGCGGATCGCCCCGCACTCCATCCCCCTCAAGCGTTAAAAAAACTTGCCTTAAACAATTTTCTTTAACAAAAACATTTGGATTTAAGTCTCAAAAAATATGGGCCACGATTTATCTTTGCAGCGCAGCGCTTCAAGTAACCATAAAGAGGGCAAGATGAGGTTTCTCATAATAGAAAGGAGAAAAAGTCTTATGTAACGAGAAAAAACAAACGGACCGTGAACACTGCTCCCGATTCCATTCGACCATGATTTCAGGGCTCTATATTAATAATACAGAAGTCCGCTCATCTGTTACAAAGTAGCTATAAATCGCTTAAAAATATATAAAGCTTGACGTTTTTGGAGACGCTTGAATGCGAAGTTTCTCATTACAAAGGTTGTTTTTTAGACTGTTGAATACTCGTATATTCTTCGTCTAGATCTTACATTGAGGCATTTTTAATACTGCTGCATTTTTATAAGTAGTATTTTAGCTAAGTTTATTTTTGTATGTTATATATGCTTTTTAGGATTTTTTAGTCAAAAAGTTATCCTTATTATTTCGCCATGTATGTCTGTCTATCGGTCTGTCCGGCTTTACGAGTATAGCCGCGGAACCGAGTAAAACGTACTATAGAACTGAAATGATGTATGAGTATGTATATTGATCATGGCGAAAATTGGCAAAACAAAATTTTTTTGGGGAGTAAAGTGGAAGTAAATTTTTTTTTCACGACTAACCAATCATGGATACATAAATATATCTTTTAAAAATATTGTGAGCTTGTGAACATAATTTTTCGAGGATCCGTTTCTGAAATATTTTGTTATATAGTAAAAATTTTTGTTAGAGTTAAGTCTCTCCCCCCTCTATCTACTAAATGGAACAGAACAGTTTGAGACATTTTTAGGGGCGTGAACTCAAAGTCGGCATTAGTAAGTACGAAATCCTACACTGCGCGTAGCCCGACACGCTTTTGGCCAATTATTACCAGTAGTGGGTACCAGACATGTACTTTCATTCCCAACTACTGGGTAAAACACATATTAAAGGTAAAAAAATTCAAGCTGCTTTAAGTCATTTAATTACCATTCAAGAAAGTTTTGGAACAACTTTACATTTTTATCTGGGACCGTGGTAGTGCCCCCGCCAAGACGAGACAATGGAAGTGCAATGCACTACGTACCTTTACTCGAAGCAATTTCGCGTATTTGGCATAGACACATTAACTGTGTAAATGGGACTTCAAAATATATTTAGGAATACTTATGTTTTACCTTTTTTTAAGCTATTGCATAGCTTCTATCGCGGGCCTTGAGCGCGGGGACCGAATCCAGAAATTCTGTAACGAAAAAACCTCACGCTCCCCACTCCGACGGGCACAGAGGTGTGGCTTGAAGGCCGTGCATCGTCTAACGTCGTTTCAGTTCGGCAGTCTTCGACACGGCGTTGTGTTCGTGCGATTAGACGTATTGTACGACTCTACGAAACTCGCACGAATCGAGACGAGCTGCTCCCAAATCGGACGAATACATAAGCAGCTGTTTATGAGAAAGTATATAGGTGTATAGGTATTTATGTACAACAGTGAATAGCTGTACTTGTAAAATTTGTGTATAAAGTGTTTTGAATATGAATGAACAAAGTGCATTTATTATTAATGAAGAAAATTACGAAAAAATAGTGAAAGAAAATGAGTGAGTACTCTATATACATACATTTTATTATTATCACAAATGCAGTATGTATTAATTTTGAATTGAAAATATAATACTGCTGAAATTATAATTGCATAAGTTGATACAAAATGCTATGCAATAGCTTTACCGCGGCAGTCCCCGAGTGCCACACGTCTTTTTTCTTATTTTACCTCTTCTACCTTCGTCGTTATAGTACCTACATAGCTCTGATATTCATCATCATCATCAGGTCCTTATTAGTCTCCACTGCAGGACCACGGCCCTCTGTGCACTCTTCTTCTTATCGTATGTGTTAGTGACTAACACTAGTGTCAGAGTTTTTAAACCGCCTTAAAGGCCTCTGACATGGTTTTAGGTAACGACCAATGTCAAAGACAGTGACCGGGACCGACGGCTTAACGTGCCCTCCGAAGCACGGATCATCTTACTTATCAGACAATCGGGTGATCAGCCTACAATGTCCTAACCAAACTAGGACAACAACACAAAGTCGTTGTCCCCGCCGGGAATCGAACCCGTGACCTCCGGGTATGAGCCGAACGCTCTAACCTGTGCACTACCAGAGCAGCCAGAGGATTTGGCCTACACTCTCCACGCTGGCCAGACGGATTGGAGAGGCCTCGCATGATGTTTGTAAACTTTGTTCAGCTTGTGTTGCAGCAGCTCTGATATTATCAAATATAAATTTGTCCTTAAATATTTTTTCCTAGTACATTTTCATAGCTTAGTTCCCTTTTATATAAAAACTGTGTTATCTTAAAATCTTAACAAACAACAAATCAGGCTAAGACTCTCCTTTCGAACAAGAAAACAGTGTAGCTAAAAGCTTGCATACTTTAAAAAAAACAGTTTATACTCTGAACAAGGACCGGTATACAATAGCGAGCTCTTTAAAGTCGGGAACAGGGAACTAAAAAAAAAAAAATAGTACAATAGGTGCTAACGATTTCGCGATTCTTTATCAGTTCACAATATCCTGGCAACAGTTTGAACTGACTGCCAGGGGTACACTTCTAGGTGTAATTGAGTACAGAGCTTGGATTAATTGAAGCAGAAATGTATCAGAAGTGCAGAGGCAGTGGCGCAAAGCTACGCAGGCGCGTTGCTATCCACCCTTGCCAGTAGCAGTGTGACTTACGGTAGCGGCACCCGCACCTCGAGTAGTTCAAAATTTCGAACGCATTCCAAAAAGTATTATTTTTAAGTGCCGTTGGCGCGAAATTCAAAGTTTGTGTTCGACGCCTGGAAACTTTTTGAATTTAAAGTGACTGCCAACTTTTACTTTTGCTCTTGTTTTTGTTTGTGCTATTTTTATTGTGTTTAAGTCATGTTTAAGTGTTTGTGGTTAAAGAGAATAAGCCGTAAAATTATGTGACAATTTTAGACTACCTATAATAGTTGTGAGTGCAAAAATTAAATGTTTTTTTTTATTTTGCACGTTATATTATGCCGTCGAGAAGTATTTTTCAAATAGGTAAGTTATTTTTTTTTTTAATAATTATTTATCATACTAACTTTACGACAGCCAAGTGTGGATACTTTTTAGCAAAGCTGGAAAGCTATAATAGAAATAAGTGCAACCGAAGGAGTTCCTTTATAGGAGGTTATTATTGTGCGAAAATATAAACATTTTGACACATTATAGTGGGACTACTAAAATAACACTTGCTATACTGTGTAATCTTTATTACGAACGACAATACAGAATAACACGTTAATTTAAATATTTTCAGTGCAAATATTTTACAAGCAAATTTTGTAAATGATGCTTTACTTTATTCCATGCTTGTCTGGGAGAGAAGAAAAACTTGAAATGCACCGGCTGCTTCTTTTCCTGAGCAGATCTTAAAAGTCGATTGGGTTAATGGGCCGCAACATAATACTATTTTGATTCCTTTTCTAACTTTCTTGCCCACTATCACGTTGAAAGTCGCATTTGAGTCTTGCCGCCCTGAGCTTTGTCTACTTAGAGCTGCAAGACCCAAAATGCTTTGTCTGCTCCATTAGGGATAAAGAAGTATGTATGTATATGCTCGTACTACATGTATTTTAACTTTTAATAATAGGTATCTAACCAAAACACGATTTTATTTGGATGAAAACTTTGATGATGATGGGAAAAACATAGGAAAAAACATAAAAATATATTTACTTTGTTTTATGGCTAAAATTTATAAAAATTCAGAATTTTTGAAAAAAGGGCCCCCTTTTGTAAAATAACTTAATTTATTAATGTCGTTAGTTTTATTTATGAATTTTAAAAATATGTTTTATTTTCTATTTTATGCAATCAATTTTGTGTTAATCTAACCATTTAAAGTATAATAAACATTATTTTAAATAAATATGGATTTTGGCTCTATGATTTGACGTAAATATCAAAAGGAGATAAGAATTGAACATAAATCATTAAAAAATATTAAAATTAATAAAAATAATTATTTAAGATTATTTCACTATGTTTTATATGTGCAACACTGCTAATTTAAAGGTTTATTAAAAGTAACCGGCCAAGTGCGTGTCGAGCCATGTACAGTGTAGTGTTCCGTAGTTGCGAATACCGACTGGGACTTAAAAACGTTACAAATTACTTATTAAATGTAGGATAGGATTAATATTATATACCCATGCCAAATAACAGCTTTCTAGTACTTATAGTCTTTGAGTAGAATTGCGGATACACAAACAGCGAACAACATGGCGAATCCTAAAAACTACAAGGTCCCTTATTTACACCTATCCGACATCTACAGCCGATGATGTGATAAAACTTAATCATATGCGATCATATTTAATGAGAAATACTTGATCATATTTATTAAGAGTATAATAAATATGGTAGTCAGAAGTTTTGTCAAGGACGGTTAAGTCAATATTTTGTTGTTTTACAACAACAAAAAAATACCTACCTATTCATCATCTTTCTCGCCTTATCCCTATTTGGGGTCGGCTCTGTATGTTAACTCCCTCCATAGTTTTCTATCATTTACCATATTTGTACTAACACCCCTCTCCTCCATGTCCCGCTTTACACATTCCCCCCACGTTTTTCTAGGTCATCCTCTGTCTCTGTGGCCATCCGCCTTTAAGCTAACCATTTTATTTGCCAGATGTTTGACATCTCGCCTCTTGACATGGCCGTACCAAGTTAAACCTATTATAGTAAAAACAAACGGAACTTTAAAGAAGTTTGTACATACATACATACTATCACGTCTTTATCCCTAATGGGGCAGACAGAGCATTTTGGGTCTTGCGGTTCTATACAGAGCCCAGGGCCGCAAGACCCAAAAGCCACTTTTAGCGTCATGGTGGGCGAGAAGATGGAAAAGCAATCAATACAGTGATGGGTTGCTAGCCGCATCGCCTGTTAACATGATTCGCATTTTTGCCCAAGAAGAAGTTACAAGAAGTTTGTATTTAATAATAATGTTGGCTGCACCGATGGTGCTCTATTAGCCGGTTACGATTTGCCAGTTAGTTGGAGGGGTACATCAAGGGGGCGGCAACTGCCTGCCTACGATCAGTAAACATTATGGTAGACTTAGCAGGCACATATGGCATGTGACTCAGTTTCTATTGCAATAACTCAGCATCAATCCATCCCTACATCATTCAACAAACCATAAACCTTTCCTTTTTTTTTAAATATTGGCATAAACGTGTACTTTAATGTTTTCACCCAAGAATGGTTTTTGGCGGGAGCACCACAGAACACCAACTTTTCCAAAGGGCTATGTCTAAACTCTGTATCCCGCGCGAACCTCTCAAAAGGCTTATGAATCTGGAGAAGACACAAATAATTTAACTATTTAAAAATTATGCTAATATATAATAAGTTACAAAACGCTTTGTTAACATTTACACTTAAACGTTAAAATCAAGTTAACATCATCTATTACATTGTTACATCGATTCTAATCGACTATCATTCGATACTTAATGATTTGACGCAATTATCGGAAAACGATAAACCACAGTGTAAAATTTAACGTTGTTTGAACAAAGCGAGATGGTGACATAAACTTAACAAAATAGTGTATTTTAAGTCACCAACGCCTCGAAATATAAAATTGATGCAATGTAATTACTAAACGTTAGGTTTTTATACTCAGTCTGTTCTGATGATTTTTAATAAATGATGACTTCTCATTTTTACAGTAAAATAAATGAAAATCTTTGGGATATGTAAGTATTAGTTTTTCTTTGACCAAGTATTTAATTTTTTTTTTTAAACTAACTATTTTCATAACAATCAATATTTTCATAATGATAGTGTAAGAAGTAATTAACAAATAAACAAATAATAAAGTCCAAAAAATATTTACGGTTTACTTTTGCGCAAAACGTAGATAAATACCTGGATGAAACTACAACTAATTTTTAAATGTCTTCATTACTTACCATACTTTAATGTTTTACTTTGACGACCCATTAAATTTACTATAATGTTTATGTAACAAAACTTTTTTTCTAGCTCCTCACGAGCATGCTAATTGTACTTTATTTGACGTTACGTTATGAGGTCATTGCCTTCCTAAAGGACCGTAGTTAATCCTTGATAGCTCAACTCCAACAAAACACTACTACTTTGAGGCTATCAGCAGGATAAAGAGAGGTTGTTAGCGGAAGCTCAGGATTAGAATGGAGCCATTAGGAGCCGTTAATGATGGAAAATGGCCGACTTTGTAGGTATTTATTTAAATTTAATGCAATTAATGGTTATAAGTAGCAGTTTTTATAAATATTAATAAATAAAAATTTGTATTAGTCCGGCTGAGCGAGCGTAGGATGTAAGTTTCGAGATTGGCCAAAAAATGCTATTGTCCGTCTGTCAGGTCTGTTTTCGCCTAAAGGTAAAACTTTATTATGACCACCTTTTTATTACCTTTATGGTCAATGAAAGACTGAGGAACTGCTATGGGTGTTTAGCTGTTGAGAGGAATCATATTATATCTACATCTACCTCTTTCTTCATATCGTCATCATCAGGTCTTTTTATCTCCACTGCAGGAACAAGACACTTTCTGTACTACCAGAGCCATACTTGGCCAGAGCAGGAAGAGGACTTGGCCTACACTCTCCTCGCTGGTCAAACGAGTTGGACATTTCTCACTAATGTTTAGCTTGTATTTCCTAAGTCGCCTTCTCTGTCGGAAACCACACGGTACACAATGTTTCTTCATAGTTTGTTGTTAATTATAATTATTGCGAATGCGAAACTAAAATAATATACAAAATGTAACCTCCTCAACTTTAAATAAATGACATAAACTTGAACCAAAAACAAGTTCGTTATCTATTATCATCAATAAATATATAAAATTGTAAGTGTTAAACTTACAACCAAACATAAAGTCACAATAACAGCAGTTAAGCGCTCACTTGTGAGTTCTCACTTGATAAAGTTGAAAACTTAGCCAGTTTCAAAGTCATCTTGAAAGGCCAATTTAGCTGGTTAGGTACTCTAGGGTATTTTCTACGAAACTTCGCACGTCACGTCGCACGAACGTATTTTTTATAAATTTTGACACAGTACGCTCTAGGTACCTATAAAGTACTTATTTATTTGATGTATGTTTTAACGACTTGGCAATTTTAAAATAAATTACGAAGAATATTTAGAGATTATATAGTAAGATTTTTTATTTACACACCAATTTCTTAACCTTAAAGTTTATTTAAAAGGACTCTAAATAAAATGCTATATAATTGTTCAATGTATTTATAAAAAAATATTGTAATTATTATAATTACCTAAGGGAAAAGATACCTACAATAACTATACTGAGAATAAGTTTGGAAGTACTTTTTTCCGCCGTTTTGTACCTATGACCTTTATTTACAATCTTTATACTTTACTTATTTCTTTTTACTTATTGCGCGTATATCTGAAGAATTCCCTTGGAGTGCTATCTCCAAGGGAATTCTTCAGATATCTGCTTTGCGTTTTAAATTAGCTACCTAGTACCTACACATGAGTTTTTGTTTTGCAAAAGACTCTTTGATCTTATGCTATATCAATATTTATTCTTATTTATTCTATCCGGATATTCCCGAAAGAGAAGATCACAATATCCATTGGCCAGGCTTACCGATATAGTAAAACTAAGGTTTAAAATGGAAATCGGCATTAGTTATAAGTTGATCAAGCTACAGTGTAGAATAGCAGACATCATCATCATTTCAGCCGCATAACGTCTACTGCTGGACATAGCCCTCTACCAAAGACTTCCAAAATTACCAAATACCTAGCGGGAATACCCTGCATCCAAGAATTTCCATAGAACCTGGTCGGGATATCTGACCACCTTGTAGGTGTACTACGCTGTACGCGGACGCCATTTGAGAACCTTTTTGCTCCATCGGCCATAGATTCGTCGCGCTGTGTGTCCCGCGCACTGTCACTTCAACGAGCTGATCCCCTGGGCTATGTCAGGGACTTTTGTTCTTCTACGAATTTCCTTGTTTCTGGTTTGAACACGTAGGGAAACACCGAACAAAGCTATCTCCAAGGCGCGTTGAGTGACCTTGAGTAGAAAAGCAGTAAGTGTACCCTTTTTTAAGCGAGTCATGACAGATTCTTATAAGGAGAGATAATAAGTTTTAGGCCACAATCTGGGTAGTTTCTATTTAATTCGGATTTTTAGGAAGTTCGTTTATGAATAGGGCGTTTTCTAAGTTGTCTAGGTCTAACTCCTAAAATGCTCAATTATTAAGATATCAAATTCACTTCAGATTCTCATAATGCCGGATTCTGAGAAGGTCAGAAAATCACATATCCAGAATCTAAGTATGTGTAAAGAAAGTAGGACCGATTCCATGAATCGGTTCTGTTTTGGATCTATTCTGAGAACGTCAGATAATCTTTTGTTCTTTAATTTTTCATTACTGGAGAGTATATAAACTGTTTTAACAAAAAAAAAACACGTTAGTGCAAAATGAGAATCTTAAAAAGATCCGACGACCTCTGTGGCGTAGTGGTCACCATGCTAGTCCGCCACCCAGAGGTCCGGGGTTCGATTCCCGGTCAGGGCAAGTTGGAAAATAGCCTTTTTCAAATTGTCCTGGGTCTTGGATGTTTATCAATATATGTATTTGTTATAAAATATAGTATCGTTGAGTTAGATTCCGATAACACAAGTCTCGAACTTACTTTGGGACAAGTTTAATGAGTGTAAATTGTCCCTATATATTTATTAATTTATTAGGTATATTATCCATGTTTTTTTTCAGGCAAGCTAGAAAAGAACAATCTTTTCAGTAGACAAGTGCAACACAAACTAAAATACCACACAGACCTACAATTTGCCGATGTTTTTGATTCAAGTGGTTCCTTCTTCTATGTTTTCTCCTTACCTTACCCCACTCTTCGTGAGATCGGCTATGAGATTTTCGGCAGACATATTAAAATTCTAACGGGACGGACAAATATTTGTCATTCCCAACAATACGTTCGTCCTGAGGGAAAGATGATCTAAATCTATTTCAGGAATTCCTCTCCTCGCTTCTGCCTCATAAATATTTCAGACGCTAAAGAGTGGCGTCCCTCCGCCCCAGTTTGGAAGTTACAGCCTAGAGGAATTTCCCTTTTTATCAAAGCAACATGCCGGCGACAACTTTCATCCTAAAAATCTTCAAGCTTTAGTTTATGAAATATTGTCATGGGAATTTTAGTCAGCTCTAGTGCTTGGTATATTTTACGCTTTATTAGATAAACTATGCGGAAAGTTGGAAGAGGAAAATAGAGTTGGAATTTATATGCATTTAAGAAGATGCAAAGAAGGAAGAATTTTGTTATTAAGGCCGATAATACGGAACATTGGAAAAGTAGGCTGGATTTAAAATTTATTTATGTTTTCACTAAAATTTTGATTCCATAATACGTATGTCGTATAAGTGTATATATTTAGGCCTTCAATCCTTTTATAAGAAACCGTTGTGAGTATTATTTTACCTAGTTACTTTCAGCGGAAACTCAAATTTAGCTAGACTTTATAACTAACTTCTGGCATTCCTATGCAAGTTCGCTTTACCAAAAACTTTGGACTATGAGAAATTTATAAAAAAAGAACAAGCCAGTATTGTTTCTATACAAAAAGTTCTTTTCCATGCTGGTCTAGAATAAAAGAAAAAAAAGTATAATATACCAGCTGCTTTCTACGCAGATCGTAGAATCCGATCGAGGCACTGGGTGAAAATGCAAATTATATTCATAGGCGATGCGGCTAGCTACCTATCACTATTTGATTTCTTTTTCCACCTCCTCACCCAACATCGTGCTAAAATTGGCCATTGATTCTTAAAGACCTAGGCACTGCCTGCTTAGAGCACGCTCTATCTGCCTCGTTAGGAATAAATACGTGATGTACATATGTAAGTTCAAATTGAGAAGCCGAGTTGCCTTTTCCAGTTTATATCGATAGTACATTTAAAGTCAGGAGAAACAAAATTTCTCGTATAACATACGGAGTATTGAGAATTCATGCAGTACCCATTATGCAGCAGATAGTATCATACATCAACTAGACTAAGTTCCCCTTTATCCCGATTCTGGTGACGCGTTGCCGCAGTGCGCCTATATTGAGAAACAGGTACGTTCAGGAAGCAGTACTCTATAAATTCTCGTATATAGTAGCTATCTCTTCAAAAAATATTATTTGTTATTAAAATTACGGGACTAACTACGATTAATATAGTTTTTTGCCAGATATTTCGAAGACCCTTCTACCGCCAGTAAACAGTAATTGTGATCGCGAAACGCTTAAATCATATAAATATTATTCGTGCTAAAGTTGACTTTACAATTCAGTATATAAGGATTTATGTTGATTTTTCGTTCTATTTCTTCAACACTCTTCAAAAAACTGAATAATTTTTAAAACAGCTACTAACCGATCTTGATAAAATATCTGTAAGACCACCTCTATGATCTGAAGCTATTATTATATATAGCATATACTAAATGAACGATTATTGAACATATATACATACCTTACAGTAGTAAGTTTCAGCAAGTCCATCCTATTGTTAAAATTTATAATTCCTTGTTTATTTATGATATTTATCGAATAAACAAACGAATTTAACAGTAGTAAAACATTATTTTCGATATCAAATCCAAGATATATAACAAACCAATGTACATTAAATTGAACAACTTTTACTGATAATATAAGCCAGTCCAATCCTTGAAGGCGTTGACTATTGTGACATAATAAATGATGTCCGTACGTTATCCGACATGATTAATATATACGCATTAATAATATACTAAAATGGATTGCCTCAACGTTCCTACCATGACGGGGTTAGGATAAAAATAGATTTGATGAACCTTATTGCTTAAATAAGCATTAATAGGTAATTATAGGCTTTTTTTATTTCATTTCAAGAGGCCTTGCTTAGAGCCATAAGACCTAAATTGCTCTGCCTGCTCCATTAGGGATCGTAAGAAGACGCCATCGAGCATTTTTGATTATTTTTATACGACTATATTTACTAAATAAAATACAAAAATAAACAAAGAAAAATATGTAAATGTTTGACATATGTTTGGTAGATATAAGGAATCTATAAAAAAAAATTATATTGAAGTCTTCCTGGTGACTATGTCACAAAAAGTTTTTTTTATGTTGGCTGTATGGAAGATCCAAAGAAAAAAAGGTCTAAGGTATGGCTAAGAATATCTTTTTGGCCAAATAACGACACCTGTGCTGTTATGGAGAATAGACTTTCCTGACATCATAAATTATAAATGTTCTTATTAGTGTTCGTGACTATTTAAAAGACAGATAACAGTACAGGAGTAGAAAAAATTTATTACAATGCTCAAAACTTTAACATACACGTATACTTTAACTATTGCTGTGAAAGTTGTAGGTACCTTTCGTGTGTTACTTTATTCAAAATAATTATCAATGAATTAGGTACCTATATCTTAAAAGAAATATTAGAACAAAGTAAAAAATACAAAAAATGGTCCAATTTAAAATTTCTTACGAAAAAAAATGCAAATTTACTTTAATTTATTATTGATTGTGGTTTTGCGAGACTAAGTTCCAAGGAGTCTTTGATTAATGCAAATATTTCTTCGAAGATTTTAATTGAAATTTCGTTTGATCAATCAAAAATTCAATTTATCGGTAAAATTTGGGAGGTAAAGACAAATCAATGATTGAATTGATTGTCTAATGTAACTAAAGGTACGTACTGTAATCCAGTACCTACATTTACCATTATACAGCTGAAACTTTGTATGATTTTGTTTTACTAACTGTTTTTTCCCGCCAAATTGTAACTTTTTATTTATACAATATATTTTATATTAATATATATTTTTATTTTACACGATGTAAAATTTAAAAATATAATCACTTCATAACATTTCTACTCTTACAATGTAATTAACACTATTATATAATAATTTCAATCTGATTTAAAAAAATAAGATATTATTATTATGCATATGCATGCAAGAAAACTGCACATACATACGTAGGCATGAAAATACGTGTGTAATAATATTATTTCATAAATAAATTTATTTCTGTTTTTCCACTCCAAGTCCACCTTTTGTAACATTATTGTCACTAAAGATTTAATAAAATAAATTTTAAATACAATAAACCTAATAACACTTGATACTAGCTTTATAAAACTCAGCTTCATAAACTATTTTATTTAATTCAGAAAAACAATAAATAAATATCTACAATCTCGGTAGTAAAACTATTCGCAAAAACGCATTACCAAACGGTTTACGCCAGTTAGGGGGCCGATCACAATTTCGTTCGATTTTACAACGTCTTTGGCATCCTTCGGTAGAAAGCAGCACATGAAAACTGAGGATGCAAAAGACGTAAGTAAGAAAGACTTAAGTAAACCCCTAGGTATGTGGTTTTGTCAATCTTTACCGTCTTGTCTCACAGAAACGCAATCTTGCTCTATTTGTTCTAAGCATCTCACTATTCGTTTGCAGTCACAGGTGTTACTCTCGAAATCTCTTATGTAAATCACACTCGAGACTCTCACGTCGCAGTCACTGCTGAGAATTTACAAAGGATAGTACGACTGTAATGATAAAAATATCCATTTATTGCTTGCCTTTTAGAATATTTGTTTCTTTATTTTAGATTTCATTGCATAAGTTGTACATATACAATTAAATAAATAAACAATAAATAAATATAAAGGGACAAATTACACTGATTGAACTAGCCCCAAAGTAAGTTCGGGACTTGTGTCGTGACTCAACGATGCTATATTTTATAACAAATACATATATAGATAAACTAAAGCAAGTTAGAAAATGGCCTTTTTCAAAACATCCAAGACCCAGGAAGATTTAAAAAAGGCCATTTTCCAACTTGCCCTGACCGGGGATCAAACCCGGAACCTCTGGGTGGTGGAATAGCATGGTGACCACTACGCCACTGAGGTCGTCAAATGTAAACAGTTTCTTGGTACGTTTTGTTTAACCTTACTATTGTAATCCACCTTCTTTTCGTATGTGTAGTTTCGTGTTATTAACGTAAGATGAGCTTTGCACATTTGTCACATAAAAGTTTTTGTACATAATGTAACATATCTGAAACCGAAACAACAAGATATCCCCACCACGCTCCCAACTTTTCTCCAGATCTATATAAATAAATACCTCTACTATTTGTTACTTCGTTAGACAAACAAATATCTTGTTATTTTCAGAAATAGATTTCCTGTTAGTGTTATTTTTGTTTCGCAAAAAATATCAAAAAACTACAAATATCTACTATATTGTGTTTGTGCTTTTGAAGTCTGAGGACGAGGTTTATTTGGCAAATTGATCTCTGAACGTCTATGATAGTTTAAATAAACATTTTCCTTCTTGTAACTTAAAAAAACAACTAAAGGATCAAACAATGTTTCAATCTACAAGGATGTAAAGGAGTTGACTTTGAATAAAAAGAGATTGGTTGCTCAACAGACAAAAGCTCAGCTCTTTAATAAAAATAAGAACTCTTTTCCTTCTTCTTGTAATGTATATACCTCTATTAATGATTTCAAAGCTAGAATAGTTTCTACTTTTCTTTAGTGTTACAAGCAATAATTACTATAAAATTTCGATAGGAGTATCGATAGTAAAGTTACTATTTTGTATAAATTACTGTTGATAGTTTTATCTAATATCGATATTATTGTAATATAGATAGTAAATTTAGCCATTGATAGGTTTTCATCCAAATGGTATTTACTGTATCAACAATATCGATACTATCGATAGTCCTATCGATATTGTGACTTTTTTAGAGGTCAACTATAGATAGTCAAACTATCGATAGTTATGCAACGCTACTTTTTTATTATATGTTACTTTTGTAACAAATACTTACGCTTTTTACATCTGAATGCTTACATGATACGTCTCGAGTGTGATTAATTACGAAGAAAGGTGGGAGTTGCACTGCACATACCTACTCGTATTTCAAAAGATTAATTGTAAGATGTTTCTGTGTTTAAATGGGGTTTGCGGTTTTGCTGTGTTTGAAATAAGTACTTATTTCTTATAAGAGTACAGTGTTACGTTGTATTCTAAGAAAACTCTCTGTAAAACTAAGATTTAGCTGTAGATTTCTTGTAGCTGATAATGATGTGAAGCTAAATAAACATGGTTATAATATTCCAAGTTAAGTACACGAAAATATTATTAGTTCTAACGCATTATTTAATACAGCTGTTACAAAATTACTAAAAGCCGCTATTAGGATTACTAACTATATGCATGCAGTAAGAAGTGTGATAATAGAGATGTGCCCTGGTTAAAAAAAATATTATTTTATTTAGTCCGTCAACTAGGTTACCCAAATGTAAAGAACTCATATGTTTTCGGTTAGCAAAGTAGTGAAAATTCACAAAGATACAGCGCTTCGAAGTTTCGGAGGGGGGACATTTACATCGCCTTTGGTTTAAAACTGTAGCTGATCGAGTCGTCACGCAAAATTGAAAGGCACTGTATCTTCGTCAATACTTGCTAATCAGAGAAAAGAAAAAATACGTAGATCATAACTTCTTAAAAACAATCGAACGAACCAAAAAAAATTTTTTGTCCATATCCCTATTGTACGTGTCAGAAATTTTTGTAAATAGGGTTTGCTTTTAATGTCAAGAAAGAATATAACGCCATAATGTTGTTTTCGGATACGAAAAAAAAAATTCAACAGTTTATTTAGATATATCCTTGTAAAAAAATATTTCCGTGACAAAATATTGAGTGATAATGTGAAAAAAAAATCCACTATTAACAGATTAAGACTTATCAATAAGTACTTTCGTATTAAAAAAACTAAATACCTAGTAAGTAGGTACAACTGGTAAAATAAATCTTACCATTTGTGGATATACTAAACATATACGATAAATAAAATTAAAAAACTGAAAACGTTTTTGTAACAATCTCAAAAAGGAACTGAACACTTTTAAAACAACATTAAAAGTGAAAAAGTTTCAGCGTTTCATTTAATGCTGCCATTGCATCTCGTGATATTACTTACGCTATTTGCAACATCAGCAATCTGAATGCAAATAGTTTCGAGGCGATGAGAGTTGCACATGTGCCTGAAAATTAATGCTAAGACGCTGTTGTAAATGGGATTTGCGCTTTTGCTGTGTCAGAAATTCAGGATCTTTTCTGGATATTTCTTCTAGCTATTTATATTTGTTATTATTTAAAGCTTCTTAGATTTGATAAATGACGAACCTGCCTAAAACTACTACTACATTATCATCGGGTCCTTTGGTCTCCACTGCAGGAGCACGACCCTCTCTGTACTACCAGAGCTATACTGGGCCAGATCTTGGCCTACACTCTCCACGCTAGCTGGTCGGGTCGAAGAAGTCTCATCATTTATAAGCTTTGTTCAGCTTATGTTTCTTAAGTCGCCTTTTACGACATCCACGGAAAGACTTGGAGTGGCCCTATTCTACTCTGCCGGAAACCACACGGCACAAAACTCTTACATAAAAATATATATTATATGTCTACAAATAACGTAAGTAAATATACATACCTACCTTTAAATCACCATCGTTTGTCTGTAAAGTGATTATCTATTCTGAAATAAGGGCATAAAATTGAGAAAAAAAAACTTGAGAGGTGTCAAGGGACACCCCGATGGAACGAAGTTCCTTTCGATTGATTAGTGAAGGAATTGTAATAGTTTTTTCTTAAATTATAATAATATTTTCAACCGACTTCAAAAAAAGTAGGAGGTTATCAATTCGACGTGTATGTATTTTTTTTTGTGTATTTTACCTCATAGCTCCGTCAAATATGAACCGATTTAAAAAATGTATATTTCGTTTTGAAGAATACATTGCAAGGTGGGTCCCATGTTTTTATTTTAAGATCGGAGAAAAGGTCTTAGAGCTGGAGACCGAAATACCTCAATAATAGACAACTGCAGCTCAAATATTTTGTGTATGTTACCTAAAAATATGCACCGATTTAAAAAATATATATTTCGTTTTAAAGAATGCATTGCAAGGTTGGTCCCATGTAATTTTTTTTAAGATCGGAGAAAAGGTCTTGGAGCTGGAGACCGAAATACCTCAATAATAGACAACTGCAGCTCAAATATTTTGTGTATGTTACCTCATAACTCCCACAAATATGCACCGATTTAAAGAATATATGTTCCTTTTAAAAAAATGCATTGCAAGGTTGGTCCCATGTAAATTTTTTTTAAGATCGGAGACAAGGTTTTGGAGCTGGAGACCGAAATACCTTCAAATACCCCAAATAAATAATGAGTATTATAGAGATTTTTTACCCAGATCTTCAGGGACATTTTGATTCTATAATACGATTCTGATTCTATAATACTGATTCTATATACTTTAACTATTGCTGTGAAAGTTGTGGGTACCTTTCGTATGTTACTTTATTTAAAATTAATATCAATGAATTAGGTATATCTTAGAAGAAATATTAGAACAAAGTACAAAAGAGAAAACATGGTCCAATTTAACATTTCTTACGAAATAAAATGCAAATTTACTTTAATTTATTATTGATTGTGGTTTTGCGAGACTAAGTTCCAAAGAGTCTTTGATTAATGCAAATATTTCTTCGAAGATTTTAATTAAAATTTCGTTTGATAAGTCAAAAATTCAATTTATTGGTAAAATTTGGGAGGTAAAGACAAATCAATGATTAAATTGATTGTCTAATGTAACTAAAGGTACGTACTGTAATCCAGTACCTACATTTACCATTATACAGCTGAAACTTTGTATGATTTTGATTTACTAACTGTTTTTTCCCGCCAAATTGTAACTTTTTACATAATCTCATATATTTTATATTGATATATTGTTTTCAAACACAATGTTAAATTTAAAATACTTGTGTGGGATAATATTATTAAATAAATAAATTTATTTCTGTTTTTCCTAAAGGCTGACTGAGAATGCATTAGCATTAAGTCCACCTTTTGTAACATTATGGTCAATAAAAACTTAATAAAATAAATTATAAATTCAATAAACCTAATTAAACTTGATACTAGCTTTTGAAAACTCTGCTTCATAAACAATTTTATTTAATTCAGAAAAACAATAAATAAATATCTACAATCTTGGTAATAAAACTTTTCGCAAAAACGCATTACCAAACGGTTCACGTCAGTTAAGGGGCCGATCACAATTTCGTTCGATTTTACAACGTCTTTGGCATCCTTCGGTAGAAAGCAGCACATGAAAACTGAGGATGCAAAAGACGTAAGTAAGAAAGAATTAAGTAAATCCCTAAGAAAGACATTTAAGTCTTTCTTACTTACGTCTTTTGCATCCTACCCCTAGGTATGTGGTTTTGTCAATCTTTACCGTCTTGTCTTATAGAAACGCAATCTTGCTCTATTTGTTCTAAGCATCTCACTATTCGTTTGCAGTCACAGGTGTTACTCTCGAAATCTCTTATGTAAATCACACTCGAGACTCTCACGTCGCAGTCACTGCTGTGAATTTACAAAGGATAGTACGACTGTAATGATAAAAATATCCATTTATTGCTTGCCTTTTAGAATATTTGTTTCTTTATTTTAGATTTCATTGCATAAGTTGTTCATATACAATTAAATCTTATACCTTTAAACGAGCAATTCTTGAATGTATATATATTTATTTATAAATTTCCGTGATCTCGAAAACGGCTCTAACGATTTTGCTGAAAATTTGTATGTGGGGGTTCTCGGGGGTAAACTATCGATCTAGATTAGTTTTATGTTTGGGAAAACGCATGTTTTCGAGTTTTCATGCGTTTTTCTTTTCACGCAGAATATGGTCGCTAATTTGGGCGCGCCGGCGGCCATCGGCTTGAAAGAGTGTTACGGGTTCGAATCCCACTCGGTGACTTACTTTTGTTTTTTTTTTTATGTTCAAGTTTATATATAATTTTTTATTTTGTACTGTTTTTAGACAAGTTTAAAAAAAAAGTTAATGTTTGAGATGTAACCGACCGAGCAAAGCTCGGTCACCCAGGTACTAAATAAATATAAATGGACAAATTACACTGATTGAACTAGCCCCAAAGTAAGTTCGTGACTTGTGTTATGAGATACTAACTCAACGATGCTATATTTTATAACAAATACATATATAGGTAAACATCCAACACCCAGGACGATTTGAAAAAGGCCATTATCCAACTTGCCCTGACCGGGGATCTAACCCGGAACCTCTGGGTGGTGGAATAGCATGGTGACCACTACGCCACTGAGGTCGTCAAATGTAAACAGTTTCTTGGTACGTTTTGTTTAACCTTACTATTGTAATTCACCTTCTTTTCGTATGTGTAGTTTCGTGTTATTAACGTAAGATGAGCTTTGCACATTTGTCACATAAAAGTTTTTGTACATAATGTAACATATCTGAAACCGAAACAACAAGATATCCCCACCACGCTCCCGACTTTTCTCCAGATCTATATAAATAAATACCTCTACTATTTGTTACTTCGTTAGACAAACAAATATCTTGTTATTTTCAGAAATAGATTTCCTGTTAGTGTTATTTTTGTTTCGCAAAAAATATCAAAAAACTACAAATATCTACTATATTGTGTTTGTGCTTTTGAAGTCTGAGGACGAGGTTTATTTGGCAAATTGATCTCTGAACGTCTATGATAGTTTAAATTAACATTTTCCTTCTTGTAACTTAAAAAAACAACTAAAGGATCAAACAATGTTTCAATCTACAAGGATGTAAAGGAGTTGACTTTGAATAAAAAGAGATTGCTCAACAGACAAAAGCTCAGCTCTTTAATAAAAAGAAGTACTCTTTTCCTTTTTCTTTTAATGTATATGCCTCTATTAATGATTTCATTGCTAGAATAGTTTCTACTTTTCGTTAGTGTTACAAGCAATAATTACTATAAAATATCGATAGGACTATCGAGAGCATCGATAGTAAAGGTATAAATAACTGTTGATAGTATTATCTAATATCAATATTATTGTAATATAGATAGTAAATTTAGCCATTGATAGGTTTTCTTCCAAATAGTAGTTACAGTATTAATAATATAGATACTATCGATAGTCCTATAGATATTGTGACTTTTTTTAGAGGTCAACTATCGATAGTCAAACTATCGATATTTATGCAACGCTACTTTTTATTGTCTTTTTTGTAACAAATACTTACGCTTTTTACATCTGAATGCTTACATGATACGTCTCGAGTGTGATTAATTAACGAAGAAAGGTGGGAGTTGCACTGCACATACCTATTTCAAAAGATTAATTGTAAGATGTTTCTGTGTTTAAATGGGGTTTGCGGTTTTGCTGTGTTTGAAATAAGTACTAATTTCTTATAAGAGTACAGTGTTACGTTGTATTCTAAGAAAACTCTCTGTAAAACTAAGATTTAGCTGTAGATTTCTTGTAGCTGATAATGATGTGAAGCTAAATAAACATGGTTATAATATTCCAAGTTAAGTACACGAAAATATTATTAGTTCTAACGCATTATTTAATACAGCTGTTACAAAATTACTAAAAGCCGCTATTAGGATTACTAACTATACGCATGCAGTAAGAAGTGTGAAAATAGAGATGTGCCCTGGGTAAAAAAAATATTATTTTATTTAGTCCGTCAACTAGGTTACCCAAATGTAAAGAACTCATATGTTTTCGGTTAGCAAAGTAGTGAAAATTCACAAAGATACAGCGCTTCGAAGTTTCGGAGGGGGGACATTTACATCGCCTTTGGTTTAAAACTGTAGCTGATCGAGTCGTCACGCAAAATTGAAAGGCACTGTATCTTCGTCAATACTTGCTAATCAGAGAAAAGAAAAAATACGTAGATCATAACTTCTTAAAAACAATCGAACGAACCAAAAAAAATTTTTTGTCCATATCCCTATTGTACGTGTCAGAAATTTTTGTAAATAGGGTTTGCTTTTAATGTCAAGAAAGAATATAACGCCATAATGTTGATGTCGGATACGAAAAAAAAATTCAACGGTTTAATTAGATATACCCTTGTAAAAAAATATTTCCGTGACAAAATATTGAGTGACAATGTGAAAAAAAAAACCACTATTAACAGTTTAAGACTTATCAATAAGTACTTCCGTATAAAAAAAACTAAATACCTAGTAAGTAGGTACAACTGGTATATAAATCTTACCATTTGTGGATATACAAAACGTATACGATAAAGAAAATTAAAAAACTGAATACGTTTGTGTAAATATAAACTCAAAAACGAACTGAACACTTTTAAAACAACATAAAAAGTGAAAAAGTTTCAGCGTTTCATTTAATGCTGCCATTGCATCTCGTGATATTACTTACGCTATTTGCAACATCAGCAATCTGAATGCAAATAGTTTCGAGGCGATGAGAGTTGCACATGTGCCTGAAAATTAATGCTAAGACGCTGTTGTAAATGGGATTTGCGCTTTTGCTGTGTCAGGAATTCAGGACCTTTTCTGGATATTTCTTCAAGCTATTTATATTTGTTATTATTTAAAGCTTCTTAGATTTGATAAATGACAAACCAGCCTAAAACTACTACTACATCATCCTTTCTACATGGTCCTTTGGTCTCCACTGCAGGAGCACGACCCTCTCTGTACTACCAGAAAATAATAAAATCACAAAAATAATCGTCGCGACACCACACTGTTCAATGCAAAATAGAAAGACAAAACGAAAATAACTGGCTTGCTTTCTATGAGAGAGAGAGAGAGAGAGAGAGAGAGAGACAGATAAACACGCGCACGCCGCACGGCATACATCTATAGCAAAAAGAATCGTTACAACTTTTGGTCTTAATTTTTTCCGTTTAGCCCCCTTTCGCAACGCGCGGGAACTACGTTCCAAAAACTTCTGAACTATTTTAGTAAAAAACCGCATCATTATAATCCTCTTTGATCTAGGAAAATGGGATTGGAAAGTTCCTTAAAAATATCGCGGCTATAAAACCCGAAAGAACCCATTCAAGGCACCTTCTCTCCGTAAAGGGTTCGGTAATGTATCCTTTATCTACGCCAAAAATTCAGTGGCGAGTTCATCTTTAAACTCGATCCATTTATTCTCTTTTTAACTGTTTTTGCAAAAAAGGGTATCCATGAACTATAACTATACCGGGAATGATTAGAAATAATTCAAATATTATATAGTCTTTGAGGCTGAAAAGGAACGTTGAAGTTTTAATCAATGCCAAATAATGCAACTATCCGAGAAGTCAAAGTAATTTTTTTTGACATAATATGTACATAGATCGGAGTTTTATTTGAAAAGAAAGCTGATTTTAGTATCTAGATACTCTAATGTTTATTCTTTGTTCTTGTGTAGGTATTTAGAGAAATTATTTAGAGTGGCCATTCTACCCACTCTCATCGTTTTAACCGATAAATTACCTATATTTATTGTATTATACGGCAAAAAGATTATTTTATACGACAAAAGAAACATATACTGTGAAAGTACTATTTTTTAAATTTTATTTACTTCTTATCGCTTCGCGCTTCACGCTATCGTTCAGCAAAATTCTCATATATTTAAGTATGATATATACTCGTAGATACGATTTTTTTGCAATACCTTCTTACAAAGACTTGGGTAATGTACCTTATAACCGTGCCAAGAACTGAGTGGATAGTCGTGGAAAAATGAAAAGCTTTTGTTCAATGTTGGCATGGGATGAGACTTGGTGTATTCACCGGGAAACATTCCAGACTCATTACATATATGTAACGGTATAAATACATACGCGTGTAATAGTACTGATTTCTTTATTTATATCCACCAGATACCAGATCTATAAGTGTGATAAACATTTTCATGAGTTTCTCGAAAACTTATATGTGACAGAATAAAAAGGAGAGAGAATGGACATTAAAATGACGGTAAGGTAATTGCCCCACTTCGCGCTGACCCATGACAAACTGCTCTGCGAAACCTCATTACAGCAACGAACATTCTGGCCTGCACAGATTTGAATATTGTGTCTAACAAGGCTTACCATCCAGGAGAGATGGACTGTTATTGTAATAAATCGGATTACCAATCCAGATCTATTACAATACTCGCAATTGAATCAGTCATGGCCAAGCCTACAGTACGCTAGGTACACAAACGAGTTGTGCACAGTTCGTAACGACAGTCCATCAAAAGTGCTATTTTTGAAACGTGGCGTCACCTAAACGAATGGTTTTTCCATACAAAAAATCGTTCGTTTAGTGACTCCGTGTTTGAAAAATAGCACGTCAAGACAGAGTCACTCGTCGCTAGGGCACCCGCCTTTATGCTCGTTAAAACATATTTATATATTTTAAAATCAAACCTTTATGCGTTGCAACAAAAGGAAACCACTTTATTACTTTATAAGTAAAACAAGAGGAAATTTATCTTGAACTATCCGTAATAAGTTTTTAAAAGGTTGTACTTGGTGGTGTAGGTCCAATTGTCGCTAGGAAAGGATCTGATGATGGAGTAAATGGAACTCCTCGAAATAAATATTCTATGCACATATTTAGTTATTTTTATGTTTTTGTCATATTAATCAAGCATTTGAATTCAGAAAATGTGTTTTGGAAAAGTGGAACTGATGAAGAAGACCAGAAAATTACATGGTTGTTTTTTGGTTTAAAATTATAAGTTGAATGGTGTTTAGATTATTCTCATCATAAAGGTTTTCAAATAAATGGTAAATTTTTTATCCAAATATATTAGATATACCATTTTATACATAAATATATTTCGTAATACTCATTTTTCCCAGATAGATAACGACTATAAATAAAGACTGTCACTTGTTTAGATCACTCCCTTCATACATACCCTTCGGCAAAACCATTGTAATGTTTAAAAAAAAAGTGAGCAAAGCTAATCGAAATTCTAGTAAGTATTGCATTAAATCGTTTACATTACTGAGTGTGGAATGTTATAATAGATTGTCGTTCCTGTAACAGAGTTAATAACATAGAAAACCTTTCACAAGTTAAATTGCGCAAATAGCTGCATGTAAAGCAGAAAATGATACGCGACTATAATAATAACTATTATATTTCGTTCATAGAGGAAAAAACTTCTTGGGTGTCTTTATGTATTTTTTTTTTCATCTCTTGTACATAATAAATCTACTGGACTTGAGTGCACTCTGTAATGATCAAGACATCAATAAGAAATCTGAGAGAATTATTTGAAAGACACACATCACAGCACACATAGTTTTACAGACTAAACAAAATAATAAAAGTGTACATTCTAAACATATATATATATATTGGCTACTGCGGCTGCTCTTCAAATTATTAGCCTCCAACTCAGCATCTGCCGGTGTTATATAAACGAAACACCATCGCTGGTCTTCCATTGGAACTAGGTTAGTACCTTCACTGACATTCGCAATGACAGCAAGATAAGATTCATGTATATTAAATGAAAATTCTTAAGTCTTTTATGCAGAACAATAGGGATATGGACTATGTGGAAGAATTTTTTTTTTATGCCCGTTAACTAGATTATCCAAAAATAAAGGACCCATATTTTCGCCTTTGGCAAAGTAGTACAAATTCGCAAAGAAACAGCGCTTTGAAGTTTTAGATTGGGGGTAATTTAATTCATCTTTAGTTCAAATTCGTAGCTGATCGTGACCTTACGCGAAATGTAAATGCGTTGTACCTTTCTCATTATTTGCTGATCAGAGAAAAGAAAAACATACTTTTTAATAATCTATCGCCAAAAATTTTTTTAGTCCCCATTCCTATTAGAAGACATATAAAAGTTCGACTGCGAGCCCCTTTAACAATGTCCACTCCTGCTCATAAATACTTAGTTTCAGTTTATTTAACAGCACCATTTACGCTTCCACTTTCAGTTCAATCTTCAATACATTGTATACTACTTGTTATATCCGACGTTACATTTGCTATAAACCTAAGATCTCTGTGCAACCAGCCGCGATATTGGTCGTGTAAATTTTGTGCAATTGGTGCTCTATAGCGGAATCGTGGCAGTGAAAAATAGGGCAATATAGTAGTGACTTACGTGTTTTAGAGAACAATTTTTAAAGGTGCATTTTGTTGCAAAATGGAAGCGATAAAATGTAAATTGTTTGGTTGTTTATCATGGTGGAAACAAATAGAATGAAAAAAATCTTACTTATATAAGTCTTTACGACTTTTTGACCCCTGACAAAGAAGAGAGGTGTAATAAGTTTGACGCCAGTATAATAATATTAATATAATATATACAAAATAAAATACAAAAATAGATGGCGCTACGAATACGTAGTCCTTTACTCATCATTCATTAGATGATGTTCATGACAGTCGCTTTTATTTTTATTTTGCCTAGCAAGTTAACTTTTTCTTAATAAGTATGCAGTAAAGGGTATACTCATGTAGAGTGTTAAGTAGTCTAGTATCTCGCTTTCATGTTGGTGTAAGAGTAAAAAAACTTTGAATGTACCAGAGTTGCTTCTCATATCGCACAGATCACAAAAGCCGATCGAGAAATGAGCGAAATACATATCATGTTAATTGATTTCATAATCCTCACCCACAATTACGCTTATAGTGGCTTTTGGGTATTATGGCCCAGGACTCTGTCTGCATCATTGGGGATAATCATGTAATACCGTATAGTGTACTCTACTCCGCGTAACAGTAACACCACATGAGGGAATAGATCAGCCCGCATGGTGTGGTGATTATGGGCATAATCTTTCCGTTTTTGAGTTTTAACAGCAACAGACTAGATATAAACGGGCTGGTGAGATAAAAATTAAAAAACATAAAGTAAATAAAAAAAACAAATTTAAATACCAATTTAAAAATGGTTTTCATTTAATATCAATACCAAAGCGAATCAGCTTCACGTGCGAAGTACGAAGCGACAACCTTACCACTTGGCCAGTTGGCCACCTACAAATAAAATCATTTTTTATGCTCAAGGCAGAAATAGACACTATCAAAGTATAATTACAAAGTAATAATATTTAGTTATTTGAAAAAAAAGTAAAGAGAGTAGATTGCACAAAGGATAAAATAGTCGATAATCTCATTTCGTTTTACTTGATGAAGGTTGAAGCGTTAGTCCTGGGTCGTTCCAATCTATCCTCTGAGACCTATTCTGAAATCCCGTCGTATCCACAAATGTCCAATATAACAGTTAGAGAAGAAATATCATATTTGAGACTATTCGAGGAAAATAGTGATGTCTCATAATCCCTGTATAAGTATCGACCTCTTCTTATTTTTTGGTCTGTCTCGCTAGTTATAAATTACAATCTGTAATTCGACTCTTTGCTTAGCATGATTGCTTGTTAAGTTTGTACCAAAAAGGTCTGTCTTAAAGAAAAGGTTTACCTACTAAAAATAAGTTTCATTGTTAATTGATTATTAGAAAAAAAGAAGGAAATCTAATCTTCGTTTAGTTTGGTACTACTTAAGTAATGTTTGCAAATTTATAGATTGTCGATATAATATCGATACCGAGCTTACCAGACAACACTATCTCAAACTACAGAGTTCCGTGACCGAGAAACATGTGAAAGGAATAAAAAAGTTGTGTTTTGGAACTCAATTGCGGGCACATAAAGTAGAGGTGACATAAAATGTTTTATTTTTGATCCGGATTTTGTCTTGTACGTTTTATGTCTTCTTCATAGAATTACTATTGTGGCAAAAATACAATGAAAGTATAGATCAACGAATGAAAATGGGTTAATTTTATGTATAAAGTCTAACAAAATATACTGAAACTATTTTAAGAGTGAATTCAGTTCATGACACTAAACAACTTTCCCCAACTATTTTAAGAGTGAATTTAGTCCATGACACTGAACAACTCACTAAAAAACACGTGTCGATATGAAAAGTAATTTTTGGCCTCCTATACAAGTTGACCGATCAGCTGATCCGAGTTTGTATGGGAAGCCAAAAAATATTTTTCATATTTCGACATAATATGTTTCTTGGAGAAAATTGTTCACTATCACAGATTGAATCCAACCTTAAAATAGATTCAGTATATTTTGTTATACCTTATATATGTTACACCTAACTAAAATAGTTTCAGTATATTATGTCATACCTTATATATAGCTGTGTATTCGTACCCATGTCTCGTCGATGTTGACTAACTTCGGAATGATAAATGAACGTTGCTCACAATTTGACCCAGTCTTGGAGCAGTGACATGTAACCTTCGTAACTTGGCCAGTTCAGCGTCAGCTTGCGCTGTTGACGTGAAAGATTTTCCGATGTACAGTTTCTTTGAACATCCTACTTACTACTTATATTATAAACGCGAAATTTGTCAGTATCGATGGATGTTTGTTACTCTTGCACGTAAAAACTATTGAATGGATTTTAATGAAACTTTACAATAATATAGCTCATCAGAATAACACACAGGCTAAAATTTATAAAGATATTGTGCGATAATCCTGCGCAGACGAAGTCACGGGCAACAGCTAGTAAAAAAATAAATAAATATATAGTATGTTAAAAAAACCTGTCCGATCCGTTAAGGTAATGTTGGGTAGCTTGTGTAGGTTCTATATATCGCTTTCTCGCTTTTCTGAAAAAAATCTGCAGCTTAATACATTTTAACAGTAGGTATTTAATTTTGTATGGACCCGCAGATTTTTTTACGATTTCAGTGATGGGAGAAACCGATAAATGGAACCTACACAAGCTACCCAACATTATCTGAACGGATCTGAAAGGGTTTATTTAACATACTGTATACGGAAAAATTACACCGAATGAGCTAGCCGCTAAGTAAGTCGAGACTTGTGTTGTGAGACACTTGTGATATTGATGTAACTGAATCTATATCTAGTTGTATCTTGTATAAAGTACCCAGTGTTACGGTAGTAATTATATCATATTTGCCAATACCTATTTGTAAATGTTGCCTGGTGACCTGTAAGACAGGTTCTTACGATACCTAGTTCAGGCGCCAGTCCTCCACAACAACTCTGTACATCATCTGTAATGTATCTACTAATGTTTTTGTTTTTTACTGTTATGTTTTGCACAAATGTTTACTAACTATAGTTATTAAGTTAACTTTTTGTTGTTGTGGATGAAAATAAACAATATTTTTATTTTTATTTATTTAGTTAATTATTATCCAAGTTTGGCTCGGGTAGTACAGAGAGGGTCGTGCTCCTGCAGTGAAGACAAAAAGACTTGATGATGATGAAGAACGCAAAAGGAATGTGGACTGGATCAAAAATATATTATTTTATTAAATCCGTCAACTTAAATCCAAAAATAAAGGACTCCTATTTATCAGTAAAGTAGTCAAAATTCATGAAGATACAGCGCTTCCATTGTATAATAAAACAAGGTATTCTCTTCCCGAGATGGAACTTGACTACGTCACGATAAGTGTTGCCACTTTCTTTTCAGTAAATTTAAGGACTTTCTCAATTAGTTCATGAATATTAAATAAAATATTAGATTGATTCATCAATCAATATTTTATAAACTGATGTAATGGATTATTAATTCGAAAGTGGTATATAAAGTTCAAAAACGCATTTCGCTCGGGTATTTAAATTTCACACAGTGGCAACACATCAAAATGATGACGTATTCATGTTCCACCTACGTCATCAGCTGTCACGGGAAGAGAATACCTTGTTTTATTATACCATGTGCGCATCGAAGTTTCAGAGTGGGGGTGATTTACGTCACCGTTGGTTAAAAATAGCCAATCGTAACGTCACAATCGATAGCAAAATTTATATGCGCTGTATCTTCGTCATTATTTGCTAATGAGAGAATAGAAAAAATACGTATGTATACCATACTTTTTAAAAATCTAATAAAAAATAATCTATATAAAGCAAACATATTTTTAACTCATCATCATCATCAATAAATTTAAGAACTAGGTTTTTGTCGGTGGAGTATTTTCCATGTCTCCCTATTTTCTGCTAAATGCTTGACCTCTCTATACGTCACAACTTTTGCCTTTTCTTTTACTTCATCCATGAACGACCTTCTTGGTCTTCCTTTTTTCTCTTTTTTTTTTACTCACATCTCTATTAACGAAAACGTTCGCACCTATATGTATTATTTGTATCAACGTATTTAAAGCAACGTTAAAAATATGGTATATCTAAAAATGAAAATAATTTTGACTCTTAACTCGATAGTCAAAGGGCTGATAGTATGTCAGAATAAAATATATTTTAGTCATCAAAGTGTAAAGCCACGAGGGTCGCTGGTAAGCCTTCCGCCAAATTACTTTTTAAACAGATTTCCTACATGCTCAACAATCTAGCAAAACCTTTATTTATCTTTATATAGTTCGACTCGATGTTATTTAATGTAAAGCGAATAACAACAAAATATGAGACATGTTACCACTATAAACAAATTCCTTTTTATTGGGTGATTTTGAAAAAAAATTTCTTTTCGTATTTTTATATACAGTACCTGGGCGACCGAGCTTTGCTCGGTTACATCTCAAATATTAACTAATTTTTTTAAACTTATCTAAAAACAATGCAAAATAAAAAATTATATATAAACTTAAACATAAAAAAAAACAAAAGTAAGTTACCGAGTGGGATTCGAACCCGTAACACTCTTTCTAGCGGTCGGTATCCTTAACCGCTGAGCTAAAAATAAGGCGTCGGCGCGACGAAATTAGCGACCACATTCTGCGTGGAAAGAAAAACGCATGAAAACTCGAAAACACGTGTTTTCCCAAACATAAAACTAATCTAGATCGATTGTTTACCCCCGAAAACCCCCATATAGAAATTTTCAGCGAAATCGTTACAGCCGTTTTCGAGATCACAGAAATTTATAAATATATATATATAAGAATTGCTCGTTTAAAGGTATAAGATTAATTGAGAAAAGTTGTTTGAAATGAAGTCCATCATTTCAAAGAACTTTTCTCAATTAATGTATATAAAAATTTCATTATCCAAAGTAGTGATCAAGTGGCTACTTCGATTTGTACGATAACCTAAAAATATTTTTTCTTATTTCGTTTACATTTATTACGAAAAGTTGTTTAAAATGATGGACTGAGTTCTCTTAAAATATTTAAGTATTTGACGATAGCAATTTGGTACCATCCAGTAACCAGTTATTTGATTCTGAATAGAATCAGTCAGTTTCTTGTTGAAGAAACTATAGGAAAAACAATGCAAGCAGATATACATGAAATACTCATTCCTGGCAAACATTACTTCCTGCAGAATGATAAAGATGAGACCGTGTCATAATAATATTATCACGGGCGAACCGCGCCGAATGTATCCCTTGGGATCTTGGGAAACAGACCGGCTATGGTCGGAAGGGGCACTTTATTTTGGTGACGTGGAAGACGAAACAAGATTCTGTTTGTAATGTTACTAAGACTTCTCATTACGAGCACATATGGCTATCTGAAAAAGGAGTGTTTCTGTAAACAAAGTTTTTATGACATTTATTATTTCTATTGGATTTTAGGTTATTTCATTTCGCTGTTCAGTTTGCACTGGACGTTCTAGCTTAAACCTAACGTCAAATAAAAAATAAACGCGATAATTTAAAAAGCAGATGCTGTTTTGTGAATACCTATTGCAGTATAATCATGCACATGAAATATTTATGTTTTGAAAATTTTGTTGGAATATTTGGCCTAAACAAACATGCATGCATACAAACATTCAAGATACATTGCAAGATAAATAAAAGCTTGTAAAAATATAACGCGAATGTTCATAAAATGTAGGAGAACTGTTTGTTAAACTTAATTTTCACATAAATACAATCCTAAGAAGCTTTTGAGCTTTTAAAATCTGATGGAAAGAGAAGCTGTCAAGTAACAGGAAAAGGATGCACGTACGTACAGCGATTTTGACGTCACTGCTATTAGGACTCGCGCGTACTAAACAGATAGTAAGATGTCCGCACCACGCCGCCTCATATTTAAAATAGTAATTGCTGCTTCATTAATTAATTTATTTATTTGCTGTTTTAAAAAAAAATCTTTTCAGTGGTATTTTTAAAGAAATAATTTATTGAGAAAATAGAAGTTAATACAACAGATAGGTAAATAAAATATAACTTGATCTTTAGTAAACTAAATAAATAATAAAACTTACAAACAAATTACGTGGTGCAGGTCATTGCCCTGCGGTAGAGTGCTCAAAAGGCTGGCAGCAATGCCGCACTGGATTATTTGTTTTATATAAAATATAAAACACACACATACACAGTAAAAAAAGCCTATTCCTATTTGCACATTTTACCTAGTCGTAAATCTATGGCCACCAAAATTATAAAAATGGGATTAAGTATAATATTATAATATACTTATATTAAACGTAAAATATTCAGCTTTATTTTACTGTTTCAATTAATACGTGTAAATTAATAAGCCTAGATATCAAAGCAATTTAAATCAGCAATAACCTTTGAAATTAAACTCACGAAGTGTCTGCAATCAGCTGGTCATTCTTGGATAAATTGGGGTTAAATTTTATTTTAACCTGAAGACGAAATTCCAATTCTGTAATATTCCCTTTAGGTGTTAATTTATTGAACTTAAGTAACCTTGAATTAGGGGAAGCTTCTACCTCTTACCCGTGAAACAGGATTGAAGATGGTCCAAAATTATTGACTAGAAAGGTTTAATTAAGAAAATTGCTTAGCTTTATACGTATACATATTTTTTGATGAGAAATACGCCATTTCAATGTGGAGTGATTTGGGAAATAATTTAAGCCGTTTAAGCCAGCTGTCATTAATATTAAGGCAGGTCTTATTAGGCCTAAAGCTGTTTAAAATAAAAATAACTGGTACAACTTTTTAAATATGACACCAGAAGGGGAGAAATAAATAGTTTTTTTTTTTTTCAATAACTTTGTTTTATCACGTTAATCAAATCCTACATGACCACTCCCTGACTGATTGACATAGTTGTTTGGCCTGTTGCAGGGTGGGTGGGGTTTAGGTTAATGTGTGGTCGTATAGAGGGTACTTTAGTGAGCACCAAAAAAATCTGACATTTCAGGATCTGCGGAAACTTGATGTGGAAGGGGTAAGGCCTGCAAAAACTGTTGGGGTTGGGGGTGTGATTTTTTTTCTATCTTTTCTTTTTGTGATTTATTTTTAAATCCAAGATGGCCGCCATACATGGACAATTCTGCCGTTCTTATGAAAAACGCATCAACTTGACTTTTGGTGCAAATTGAGTTATATATATATCTGAAATCAGGAGAACGAGATCTACAACTTTCCCAAAGTAACCATTAGTGAAAAATAAAGGGAAAACAGTTTTTCAGATTTTATAAACGCATTATCTAGGACTTCCTTAGCACTTTTACTTATCTAGAACGCATTATCCTAAGTTAATGCAAAAAAAATATTTTCTATTTAAAGATTTACTATTTATAAACGCACTAGGTTAGAGTTAGTGCGCTTTTTGCTAGTCATCTTATAATTCGTTATCGGTGATATGCTTAGATTGACAGGAACAACTGGAGATAATGCAGTTATAATTTGAACCATAGAATATTAATGTTTTCGCCATACACATTTAATTGCACTAAATATACGAGATAGTGCGTTTATGCAAAGTAACGTCACGGGTGTCATAGGGCGAGCGGGGGTGGGAAAGGTTACCGGGAAGGAGCGTCCCGTCAGTCGCAGCGCAATACCGTCACCGTCGTATTTGATGCATTTATTTTGTTACTTGAGTATTATTTAAGTCATCGGTTAAGAACCCACAAAGGCTCCCCCGTCAGATTTGTTTCGAATAAATTTGTTTTATGAAAAAAAAAAATACTTTCAATAAATAATAGTATTGAAGTTACCATAATAATTTTAGATAAATTTACTCGAAATACTCGAATCATTTTATACAAGCTTTTATCCGAAGTTAATGCAAACTTGCAATGAATTGCACCTGATCTGATTATCATCAGCTGGAAGGTGATCATAAGAACTCTGTAATAATATGGCGGAACCGCTTTTGAATTTGGGTTTGTTGGGTTTGTCTTGACGATAACTTGACATTCTATATCTGATGATGGAACTGGAAGGAGGCCATAGAAGCTCCGACACAAAACGACGTTAACTCGAGTCGAGTTTGGACTGGTTGGCTTTGTGCTGAGACAACTTTTTCTTACACAAAAAAAGCTTGTACAAAAATATATTTTTTGTTTATAAAAACTAAGTAATTTAGGGAAACATGAACAGGACAAATAAGCGCTGGCTGTCAGCAAGAATGACTCTGCTAGTTTCAAAAAGTTAGTAACTTCGAAACTGAAGAGCCCGGCTACAACTACCACGCAAAGTACACCCATCCCTACAGATTTGAATAGACTATGGACCCGTCAACTCAATTTCCAAGATTTTCAGAATATGTTAAATTTCAAAAATGCAATTTCACCCAAGCTTTTCACTGCTGTCTTAGAAGACACTATGAGAACGCTTAAATAGGATAGATTAGGGATCAACACCAATGGTGTCTGCTTGTCTCACTTGAGATTTGCAGACGACCTAGTAATATTCGCAACTAATACAGAAGATCTCCAAAAATGCTACAAAGCTTCCATGAACGTAGGACTAAGGATGAATATGTCCAAGACAAAGGTTATGTCAAATATCCCCAGACTCCGAGTTTGGAGAAAGTAGACGAATATGTTTACCTTGGACGTATTCTATCCTTAAAGAAGTTGGCAAGCAAGAAGAAAAAGAAAGGAAACAACAACTTTAAAAGAACAGAAAAAAACAAGTACAAGGCAATCGATAGGAATACAGCTTGGATGGGTGGCATTCAATAGACTGGATGACGTACTAAAATCAGCCGATGCTCCACAATGCCTGAAGACCCGCCTATACAACCAGTGTGTACTGCCCACCATGACGTACGGTGCTGAGACACGAACGCTTACGAAGGAGGCTTTGCACAAATGAGAGTCGCAAAGAGAGACATGGAGCGCGCCATGCTTGGTATCAGGTTACAGGATCACGTTCCCAACACCGTCATCCGACAACGTACGAAAGTAACGTAAGAAAGTACGATTTAAGATTTTGGTAGGACGGTCATGAACTCATAGTGGAACTGGGCAGCGCACCTGGCCCGACGGAGTGATGGCAAGTGGAGCAAAGCACTGACTTAATGGTGGCCCTGAACGGGTGAAAGAGGCGTCGGGCGTCCGCCTGTGCGATGGGTTGACGACGTAATCAAAGTCGCGGGTCACACCTGGATGAGAGCAGCACAGGACCGAGATGGGTGTCGTCGACGAAGAGAGGCCTATGCTCAGCAGTGGGCGAAAAAAGGGTTTGGATGAAGATGATGATAATTAACATTCTTAAAAAAATGGCTTTAATTTGCAATTATTTGTATTATTACCCTAACTTTACCAATTTCTCCTTGACATAAACTGAATATGAGAGGAAGTTGATGCACTTATATTTAGTAGGTAGGTATTATTTACTGCATTATATTGATTTACTTAGTTTAAGTGCATTAACTAAGCTACTTGATGCGCTTATGACAAGTCATCATAAATGGACAATATTATAGGCTGCTAGTCATAAGTACCTTTTTCAAATTATATACTATATCTTATTATATTTAAATTATTGAATGGTATATTTGTATTTTAGACAATATTTTCTATTTTTTGATATAAGTTTCATGTTTGTATCCCAAGTAACTTCAGAGATATAAGCAAAAGAAAAATAAAAACTTTAACCGCGTTTTTCTCGGAATGTGTCAAAATGAAGTTAATGCGTTTATGATACGGACGGCAGAATTCCCCTCCATACAAATGGTCACATATTTGAATGTTTCCTTTACTGACTGCAGTTATTACCCATTTTCTGAACTGGAAACATGTCTTAGCCTACCTCAACAGCCACACGAGAAACCGCGGGCTGCTTGCAGCCCGCGCAGCGCCCGAAAAGCTAGTTATCGATTATATAAATCTAAGGAAGACCTGAAGACCTCCGAAGGTGCAAACATGTCAGCCAGTAGTTGGAGCGCTTCGTACGCCGTTGACCCGTTTTTTAAATATTAATTATGTTAGTATCTCACGTTAGTTTTGACTAAAAAACTTTTTTGGTTGTTAAAATGCGAAAAAATCATTTTCATGTGTTTCTCGAAAAACATTAGTGGAATATTTTACTTTTAATATAATTGCCGAAATATCTCTCTATTTTTAATTCGTTTGCTCTTATATATTGGAAGTAGTAATTATAAGTCGTTGGCTCAAACAATTAATTTTTTGCTGCAGAATGATGCCAATCTTACAGCAGTCCGAGGCCTCATAAAGGTCACGTTTAGTGCAGCTGGTGGGGCACGATGGGCAACTCTGACAGAAGTTACGCACTTTCCTATTATTTGAAAAGCCCTCTATGTGGATGGTAGTGACGTTAAGTCGTCGACTTCAACTCGTGAACGGGTGCTGCCAGGAGGGGCTGGTCAGCTCGCCTTCGCTTTTTTGACTACTTAGTATTTCCTATTACGTAATTTATGTTTGTTAACTCGTTCGCAAGCATAACATTGTACTAAATTACAAGTGTTTATTAAAAAATACATAATAATAATATGACAAAGTCTTTCTGGTTCAATATTGTGAAAATGAGTTTCTTTCGGCGTTTCTTTTCAGCAATGGTCGTTACAAAGCGCTGGTATCGGTAGTATTTCTTTAAAACTAACTCTACCTTATGTAAATTATACTCATTGACGTGTAAAATTGTCTGTAAAGGTCTAGTTTCTAAATAATTATTAGAATTTTAAAGGGCATTCTTGTGTAGTGTGAGTCCTAGATCCGTCTCCTCACATCAGTGAGGAGACGGATCTAGGAAGGACCTTTTTTATGGCACCATAAGGTACCGATTGATTTGAGCCATCGTGGTGTAGGGATTGGTTCACTAGCACTCTGCTTTACCAAATACTAGTTACACAGGTGCGTCGGACGTCGATTGATTGCCTCTCGGGGAGGCTCACTACCTGTCCCCCGTCCTATATTACCATAGTACACCCGTTGTGAAGGAAAGGGGTGATGATCAATTGTATTCTACTCGTTCGTCACCACTTAGATAGTTTTAGACCAGTTTTGCGCAAAAGGGTTTCTTGAACAGGAATTGGGTAGACGTCTGGGTCAAAATTAAATAAATCGTAAAAATTATTTATAAAATAAAACGTCACAAAATAGCGCAAATGGGTTATCTAAACAGTAATTGGCTATATTCAAAAGGGTCAAAAATAAATTATTCGGTATAGTCCATAAAATAAGATAGAGTCACCTTTCATTGATCATACCCATTTCCAACGTGATTTAGATTGATTAATGCAGAAACGCTGATTGACACACATTTTTATTTCATACAAATCCCATATTTTTTTTTTATCTTGACTTAGAAAAAAGTGTCTGATTAGACTAATTGTCATCTAGCGGATTGACTAGTACGGAGGCAGCTGGGTCACTAAAATCAATAAATTACATACATCCATAATTTTTAACAATTTTTAATTTACATCATCATCAGTTTTTAATAAATACTAATATAAGCCTTCTCTGGTCGCCGCGTTACATTTAACTAGAGAAAATAAATAATCTTTCTCTACAAAGAAAATAATGAGGATATTAGTTTTAACTGTATGTACTAATAAAAATGTTAGCGAGGATATTCATTGAAAATAAGACGGATATATTTATAACCACTAGTGTTATGTAATTTTTGTAATCTGTTACAGCGTTTTACTTAAAGGGTATAAAAATCGTGTAGTTACCCAATTCATAGCATATTTTTAAGACCACTTTATCTATATATTACGCATAATACTTTATTATTTAATGACACACCTGAGCATATAATTTGATAAATCACATCCATATTTATTTACAAGCTAGTCGATGCTAAGGTAAATACGTACTGCGTAGGGCTGTCAGCTCTCATTTTTCGGCTAAATGTACTTTAGCACAAATATTCTACATATATTTTTATTTCAGAATTCGGTCATAGTCTTGAAGGTATTGTATGAGGTAAACTGCTCAATGTACCGTCTCTTCTGTACTTGATTTGTAAGAATAAGCTTTTTCTTTTACTTTGTCTACATAACTCTTTCTTGGTCTTCCTGGATCTCTTGTATAAGAAATATTTTAAATCAAAACCCAACAGTTACACAAAAACTAAGCATTATTTATGCTCTTTTTCAATTTTTATAATACAAATAAACAATACAAACTTCCATACACAAATAGTCATAAAGCGAATTGAGCAGACCACTTCCCTCTCTCTCAGTTATGCAAAACGTGATTGCTGCTGGCTGTGACATCTAGATACGTTCCAATATCAATATATTGGAAGATATCATAATAAACGTTGAGATTGTTTATCATGTGTGTAAGTGGCCAACACTGGTGTCAGATTTTTCAGGATGCCTAAAGGCATCTGGTATAGCTTAGCGACTGTCATACAATGATGACAGCCAGGACCAATGATTTACACCAGTGTTGGCCACTAACACATACGAAAAACAAACAGTGGAGACAGAGAGGAAAGACTTGATGATGATTATGATGATAATTGTTGCGAACTGAAGAAAATTTTATGCTACTTGTGGTCACCCATCCAAGTGCTGAAGTCACTTAACTTGCGAAAGCGCTAGTGATGCACACTTCCGTAGGGCCACAGAGCTCCTCTCGGAGATTTAAAATATTATATTTAGACTTGAAGACTGAGTCAAAATCATTATACTTATTTATAAATAGTGACAGCTACAGCCCTAAGTGCGTTTGATAAATGGGCTAGGTAACCATCGGCCCTGTCGCCAATTTCGGCTACGACAAATTGTTTCATTTCCCCTAAACCGAAATGGATAAAGAGCTGTGCTATATTCATTGTTATTCGTCTTTGTTGGAATACTGATAATTTAGAATCGGTTAAAATTTCTATAAGTGTGACAAATCGTTTTGGCTACGAAGTTATTTAAATGACAGAAAATTTGCCACATAACCGAATAAGAATGCTAAGTCTTCTCAAATTAATCAAGCTATTTTTATACACAATACGATATATAGCTAACACTAGTGTCAAATTTTGCCAGATGCATAAAGGTATCTTATGACAGTGATGGCGTTAGGGTTCACTTTTGCTTGCGGCAGATTTAACTATTTATTAGAGGATCGAGATAAAGAAACACACGACTTAACCGACAGAACGTTTATTGCAACTGAACCGTACATCGACAGAGGCAAATGTATATATAGCGCGAACAGACAGCATTTATGCAACTTAGCGCAATGACTGTCATGTAGTGACAACAGAAATTATTACATTCTAGTAAATAAGATAAGCAAATTTCTCTCATAGTTACTCGTTGAAGAAAAAATCATACGGTGCTCTCGGACAACCGTTACTAGTCCAAATGTAATTTTTTGAACAGAGCAATGAAGAAAGGTTTTGTATTAAACAGTTATTCGGCCAAGATTATTTCAGTCTATTGTTGTATGCCGCGTGGTTTCCGGCAGAGTAGAATAGGGCTACTCCAAAGTCCTTCCGTGGAAGTCGTAGAACGCGACTTAGGAAATACAAGCCAAACAAAGCTTATAACATCAATGAGAGCTCTTCAACCCGTCTGGTCAGCGTGGAGAGTGTAGGCCAAGTGCTCTGGCTGCTTTGTCCAAGTATGGCTCTGGTAGTACATACAGGGTCGTGCTTTTGCAGTGGAGACAAAAAGACCTGATGCCGATGATAATGATGATGATTGTTATGAGCTCGAAAGTATGTGGTGGTAGTCGGAGATGGCCAAGTTCAAACTCTTAGTGGGAATAGAACCTCACATTTAATTCCTAAATCCCTTATCCACCACCGGTAAATGCCAACGTTACCTACATAGCCGTTATTTTTCCTCGAAATAGCTTTACACTCTAAAAAGCTTAATACTTTGCTTTTCGAGACTAAATCGTAATATTTCCTTGTGGTGGCTACCCTAAGTATGATAAATGTGCTCAGTAACCATCGGTCTTGTTGCGCGACCAATGTCGGTCACGACAAATTGTTTCATTTCCCCTGAACCGTAATGGATGAAGAGCTGTGCTACATTCATAGCGTTTTGTTAATTACCTTTGTTTTCGGTGATTTAACGTGTTTAAATTATTGTATGACGAAAGGTCTAATTATTGGCCGAAGGGGCATAAAGGTTCTCGAATGGCGACCAAGTACAGGCAAGCGAAGTGTAGGGCACCAACCCACAAGGTGGTCTGACGACCTAACCTAACCAAGGTCGCTGGAAGGCGATGGATGCAAGCCGCTCTAGATCAGTCATTTTGGAAATCTTTGGGAGAGGCGTATATCCAGCAGTGGACGTTATGCGGCTGAAATGATGATGATTCATGTTGAAAGGTCTAATTAATGATTTTTGATAAGACTACTTGCAATTTAGACGAATGCGTTTTAGACAAATTTCTACGTAGAATTTTTTTTATTTATTTATTTAAGTTTATTGCACACAATCTTTTGATTGATTACAATGGGTCAAACTTAATGCTAATGCATTATCTACCAGTTTGCCTTTGGGATATGTTGAGAAATTGAATAGGATATTAGAATATTAGAAAAAAAGAAATAAAAATATTTGGTGCAAATTCACAGGAGTTATTTGCATTTAAGACCATTCGAGACTAACTCTTTAATATTCCAGTAACCATGTAATCGATATAAAAAAACCACAAGTTGTTAAAGAAAGACGAAGCAGTTCTCATAAGGTTTGCTCAGTCTCTGTGATGAGAAGTATCACTCTTAAAACAAGATCCAATTCAAATTCGAGCTATAAGCTAACATAGTTTTTCATATAAACCAAAAATACTATCTAAAGTTTGGTTAGGAGCTAGGTCCAAACCTCCTGATTGATAAGCATGGTAGCGAATAGTACTGCCTTCTTAACTTGTCATAAAAGATATAAACGTGTTCTAGTAAGAGGTGTGGTTTAAGTATATCTAATGAGAAATATTCTATACTACAAGACAGGTTTACCAAAACGTTTATTGTGATAATTATTGTCGAATCCATATACCTTATAAGAATTTATTAATGACTAGCTATGCCCCGCAGTCATATAATATAAATATAAAAACCAGCCAAGTGCGAATCGGATTCGCGCACGAAGGGTTCCGTAACATTATCTATAAAAAATCGCGTTGTTGCATGAGAGCCCCCTTAAATATTTATTTTCTTTTGTTTTTAGTATTTGTTGTAATAACGGCAATAGAAATACATAATTTGTGAAAATTTCAACTGTCTAGCTATCCCGGTTCTTGAGATACAGCCTAGTGACAAATAGACGGACAGACGGAAAGATGGACAGACGGACAGACAGACAGACGGACAGACGGACAGACGGACAGACGGACAGACGGACAGACAGCGAAGTCTTAGTAATAGTGTCCCGTTTTTACCCTTTGGGACCGGAACCCTAAAAATTAGCCTACGTGTTAATCCAGGGTGTCAGCGTTTTGCATATCAAATTTAATTAAAATAATTTCATTACCGTTTGCGCGTGAAGAAGTAACAAACATACACACACACACACTTACAAACGTACATACATACATTCATACTATCACGTCTTTATCCCTAATGGGGCAGACAGAGCATTTTGGGTCTTGCGGTTCTATGCAGAGCCCAGGGCCGCAAGACCCAAAAGCCACTTTTAGCGTCATGGTGGGCGAGAAGATGGAAAAGCAATCAATACAATGATGGGTTGCTAGCCGCATCGCCTGTTAACATGATTTGCATTTTTGCCCATTCCCTCGATCGGCTTTTACGATCTGCGTGGAAAGAGAAGCAGCTGGTACATTCTAAGTTTTTTTTATTTCTCCCAGACCAGCATGGGAGACTTACAAACGTTCGCCTATATAACATTAGTGTGATGTGATTAGTGTGATAAGTAGCTTTGTCTGCCCCATATATTTAGCTCTCTCCGCCCCATTAGGATAAAGACGTATATATACGTATGTAGTAGCTTTATTTATCGTTTATTTATCAATTATACAAAAAGGTGAGAATAGGTAAGTACTACTATACAGTCATAATAATGTAGATTGACAGAAATAACCTGTTGTTTTTCAAGGTTCTGTACCCAAAGGGTAAAAAACAAGACCCTATTTTTAAGACTGCTGTCAACATCCTGTATCTCATGAACCATGATAGCTAGATAGTTAAAATTTTCACAAATGATGTAGGTATTTCTGTTGCCGCTACCGCCGCTACTATAACAACATTTAAGTGGGGCTGCCATACAAAAAACGTGATTTTTACAGATAATGGTACAGAACCATTCGTGTGCGAGTCCGACTCTCACTTGGCCAGTTATTTTATAAATATTTAAAATCATCATCATCATCATCAGGTCTTTTTAGTCTCCACTGCAGGAGCACGACCCTCTCTGTACTACTAGAGCCATACTTGGCCAGAGCAGCTAGAGGATTCGGCCTAGACTCTTCATGCTGGCCAGACCGGTTGGAAAGGTCTCATTGATGTTTATAAGCTCTGTTTAGCTTGTATTTCCTAAGTCGCCTTTTACAACACGGAAGGACTTGGAGTGGCCCTATTCTACTCTGCCGAGAACAACACGGCTTATCCCATACAACAAACGTGAATTTTTTAGAGATGGTACGGAACACCTGGCCAGTTATTTCATAAATATTTATAATAAGTAATGTATTTATGAACTTCATGCGTCAAAACGGTATTTCATTTTCGGCATTTAAGCATGACGAATGTGGTCGGAAGCCATCGGTCTTGTTAATGCGACCAATGTCGGTTTGGACAAATCGTAACATTTCCCCGTATCGTAATGGATGGCGATCTGCGAACGAATATAGGTGCGCGTGGTTGGAACACAAATTATATCGGTAACTGTTTATTTTTAACCCGACGCTATAAGAAGGGTATTATAAGTTTTGACTCCAATGACTCTGCCTGTCTTAAGCATCGTAGCTCTAGAACCAATGCCGTCTATATATATTAAAAATTGGCCGTTCATGAGTTTTTAGGAGTGAACGCTTGAACACTTAAAGTAGTTTTTATTTTTATTTTCCGGGCAAATAAACTTGTTAGACGGAATCACGTTGACACCCTGGCAGAGGGGACGTTATTTCTTATGGGATGCGACTAACACTATGCGACCACCCGGTGCGGCGGCAATGATGGCAGCTGGATATAAAAAAATAATAATTTGGTTTTATTTAACCAATACGAATTCGATCCAGTTGCCGTAGAAACAGCCGGACCTTGGCGTTCAGAAGCGAGCGTTTTGTTAGTGAGATTAGACGTCGATTAAAGTCCCGTGGAAATGATCACCGCTCCGGATGGTACCTGGTCCAAAGGCTGTCCATAGCAAGTCAAAGAGGCAATGCGGCAAGCATATATACCTTTGAACCGGGTACATACAATTTGGGGTGGTATTTTCGACCGGTCTCTTTGACGAATTTTGCACACCTTTTTTTTCAAAAATTAATAAATGAATTATTCTGTTTTTAAGCTAAAAAATAAACTTGTATGTAGATTTTTGGACGAGATTTAAATAAATTTGTATAAAAGATATAAAATTTATGTGCCTATATAAGAAAAAAAAAATTTTTATTTACTTGACAGAATAACATATAACTTATAATAAAGAACAGAAACAAGGATAATTTCATACACGAGTGCCTTCTGAAAAAAGATCAGTACATACGAGTACATTCATTTCCGCAAACAGAAATACTTATTCGGGGAACGTAACGACAAATTGTTCTATTTTCCTTGTAACTAGTTTCGTAACAAATGGTGGTAACTTGTTTTTATGTCGTCAGTAATAAGTTATTTTACAGTTTTCAGAAAAGGTCAAAGTATGCTTGGTTTCTTATATTCTTCAGTAGATCGAGCCAAACATTTTAATGACGTCACTGTCATTACAAACGCAACTATAAAGTTTTCGCGGGAGCGGGAAATCCAAGGATTTAGTTAGCTTTAAATTGCAAATTGAATTTAGAAGACTACATAATGTAAAAATTTGTGTAGTTTGGCGCTGCAAATCCTCTGGCCATAATATAGATGAACTATCTCATATTTGTTAGCGGACTGTAGTGGGCGTCTTTGGGCACCGCTGTTCGCTCAATAATATAGCCAGTGAACTTTTTGTAGAAGCACCCTTGAAGCCATTAAAGACCTACTCGTATACCAAACTTTGATTCAAATTTAATTGTAAGCGATACATAAACGAACTAAAGGTAGACTAGTATCCAGGGCAGTAAAATTATTCTTAACCGGTCAAGACCCGCATGGCAATAAATGCTACCTTCATTGTTTTACTATTGTGTCTGGTATCGGCGGTAAAAAAACGGTAAAAAAAAATAAGGATAGAAACTACAGTCATATAAAGTTCAATTCTTTGAGTCGGCTTACAAAAAGCCATCCACGACTTCCACGAGCGAGTAACGACAAATTGTCTCATTTTCCCAGTACTTTTTTTTTAGTACTTAGTTTTTATTTACTTGACAGAATAACATATAACTTATAATAAAGAACAGAAACAAGGATAATTTCATACACGAGTGCCTTCTGAAAAAAGATCAGTACATACGAGTACATTCATTTCCGCAAACAGAAATACTTATTCGAGGAACGTAACGACAAATTGTTCTATTTTCCTTGTAACTAGTTTCGTAACAAATGGTGGTAACTTGTTTTTATGTCGTCAGTTATAAGTTATTTTACAGTTTTCAGAAAAGGTCAAAGTATGCTTGGTTTCTTATATTCTTCAGTAGATCGAGCCAAACATTTTAATGACGTCACTGTCATTACAAACGGAACTATAAAGTTTTCGCGGGAGCGGGAAATCCAAGGATTTAGTTAGTTGGGTTTGCTTTATATATATATATATATATATATATATATATATATATAGATATACCCGTGGGCACTTTGCAGATCCATCGTGCCGTACGACTAGTATTTGTTGGTTCCGTTTACATAGTTGGCTCCGGGTGCCTTTTCTAGATCCAATGCTAGTCAGCCATGCGCATGTTGTTCCGGCTGGAGCCAAAAGTGTCAACGAGAGTAATAATAATAATTACGTCAATTTTATACAAATCCACCTTTTTGGCATTCAACATTGTTACTTCCGATTCAAATCAACCAATCAGAGAGCACCGTTGACCTCATTGGCTACAATCTGCTAGTAATAATATTATTACAAGCTTCTGTTCAACTTGCAATGTTTATGCAATCAATGTAGTGTTGCCAAACAATAGATATCATTTTTCAATTGAAAAATGACAAACTATCGACAGTAGTTTATCAGTATGGATATCTGTTTTAGAGCAATACTATTGATAACCAACAATACCATAATTGGTATTTATAGTATCGATCCGACGAAAATCAAACTATCATGAGTATCGATAGTATGCGTTTCATAAAATATCGACACTATCGATATTTTTTGTAATATCGATAGTATCGATAGTTTATGTATTATTAAAAGCAATACTATCGATAGTTTGTTCGTCATCAGAATCGATAGTATCGATACTATCAGCAGTATCGATAAACAATCAAAAGTATCTCAAGACTCACTGTCGGTTTTATTAAAAATACCGATAGTGAGTCAATTGACTGTCAATAGTGGACTATCGAGCGGCAACACTTATCCAATGCTTATGGAGTAAATGAGCCGTTCTGATGATGGAACCGGAACGAATTCAACAACCCTCAGTAAATAAAATAACATAGCCCTTAGATCATTTATTACAGATTAGCCGTACCTGCGTGTTTCCCTCTGCCAAGGTATAAAATCAACTAATCTAATACATTTATAATGTAAGTTGCGTAATCGATTATGATCATTACGTAAATCTGTAAAGTATCGAAAGGACGGTGCAAGTGCTCCGTTAGAATTGCTATGTTAAACAGTTTCCTTGTGTGATAAGTTTTTTATTCTGAGGCCAAACTACTTATTGAAACGAATGAAATAAGCCGAAACTCGATGGAGTTGCGTCGTTTAATTACTGAATTGCATCGACCACCTTCCGTCCTCCGAGATCAGACCCTTGGCATCGTCTGCACTAATGTGCTCATTAAGACAATTCAAACGAGTCCTGCTCCATGAGGTTATATTGTTTTATAACTCAGTCCTAGTGAATACCTCCCGGTTCCATCATCAGAACAGCTTATTAACTTCATAATATTGACAAGTATGCAAAATTTCAGCGAAATCGATTGAGAATAGCTGGTTGGAAATTGAGCTACAAGATTTGACCCAAACCAATATTCGTACGTAGATATCTGATACATTGCAAGTTAGTAACTAAAAACAAAAAAATACATATAACCTTCTTAAAGATTGCATAACCTTTCACGGGCAATGTTTTTTATTTTATTAACGTTGTTTTGTATTAAGAAGTAATTCTGAAAAATGGTATCAATGAGTTTATCTTCTAGTATCGATTACGTAAAAAGAATACAGTCTAGTTTGCGACTAATTTCCATGCCAAACGATTTTCTCGCTTGTTTACTGCCAAACTACAGTAAAAATATTAATAATGGCACGACACAAACTTGCCAAACTAATTTCATTTTTCGATATTATTTTTTCACTATCCTTTGAGCCGAGACTAAATGTATCAATTACATTAGCAAGGTTCGATAATTAAGTTCAAATTTGAAATAAAATTAGTCGATGACGAAGGCGCATACGCTACGAAACTGCGCACTTCCTGCGAGACTACCATTTTATGATTTACAACCTTCCTATTTAATTCCTGTGCTTTAGATTTGAATATAGATTAGCCACTCAACTGTCCTAAGAAGTGTTTACATTTTTTGAAAGACGTGTTAATTTGTGACTATCTGATGCCTTTGACCTCGTTTTCATGGACAAAAAAGCTCGTTACCATTAAAAATAAAAAAAATATTACATTTGAATTTGGAATCCGTTACTTTTATATGATTTTTCATTGTCTTTTCTTCTTTTGGCGCTAATATATTGAACAATATTTTGCGTGATATAGAGAACCGAATCGCTGTGATTGCATTACACAAAGTAGGTTTGAGCCAAATGCAGTTTTTAAAATTCTCCATACGCTTGGTATTAGTCAAATGTTTGTGTACCGACACAGGTATGACACTTCATAGAAACGGAGCAGCATAAATACCATTACTACTACAAACGAAACAATCCGTCCATGCACACGTCAAATGTGTGAGTTGAACAATCAGGGTCGCTACCACAGAATTTGTTGCTTTGCTTACCTGTTTTCACCACTCGGAAATCTATACGATTATCTGTTGCTATACAAGGAACAACTATTGAACAGGTGGATGACATTACCTTCTTGGGAATACAACTGGATAGTGCCCTTACCTGGGAAACACAGGTTGATAAAGTGTGCGGTAAATTGGCAAGCACTAGCTTCGCGCTCAGACGACTATCGGATGTGGTACCTAGAGAGGTGGTGAGGTCTACCTACTTTGCGATAGTGCAGTCTGTCCTGCAGTCTGGCCTAGAGGTCTGGGGGTGCGCCGCGGAATGGCAACGAGTGTTTCGTATGCAAAAGCGAGCAGTCCGCGCGATAGTCCACGTATCAGGGCGAACAACCGTCAGACCATACTTTAAAACCCTTGGAATCCTCACGCTGCCATCCCTTTTCATCTTACAGGTAGCCACATATGTCTTTAGTAACCAACACGTGTACCAAAGACCGAGAGATGTGCACGATATTGCGCTCCGCGATGTTGACCGACTGCACCTGATACCACACAGACTAGCTAAGACTGACAGACTGACTCATGTAATGAGGCCGTCTGTCTTTAATAAGTTGCCACCTGATATAAAACAGGCGACTACATTGACAAGCTTTAAAGTCAAGCTAAAAAAGTGGCTTCTTGAGCGTACATTCTACAGTATAGAAGAATTTTATGAATGTCGCTTATAATTCCAATTTGATATGTTAATTTTCATTCGATTATTCTGTAATTATATGATTATTATTAGTTATGTATGTGTATGCGTAATATATTTATTTGTATGTTTAATTTATTTTATTTTATTATTCAATTTTATTTTTGTATGACGTTTAAATACTTTTTATGAATAAATATGATTATGATTATGATTTTAAAATTTACGTTTTTTATTGTTATCCGTGGATAAACAACGATAATGTGCGCAGTTTCTCACCATTATAATTCAATAATCCTAAGTGACTCGCGTAATGTCAACTTGCGACTACCAATAACCCTGTTTTTCTGGCTCTTACACGTCCCAATAACAGGGGAAAGGTTGCGGGGACACCAGATTGCGGGGGACGGTGCGAGTTTCCGTTCTGTATGTTACACTATTATTAATTCTGTGGTACCGGACTATAATAGGTACAATGAGACCTCCTCTTTGTGACAGTAAAAGATCTGGCCGTCCACGTAGTGTTCATATGAAAAAGGTGGTCAAAGCAGTAAGGGAAAGAATTCGAAGAAATCCTGTCCGAAAGCAAAAGATTTTAACACAGGAGATGAAGATAGCACCTAGAACCATGTCGCTTATTTTAAAACATGACTTAGGACTTGCTGCCTATAAAAGACGAACTGGTAATTTTACAACTGATAATTTAAAAAAGAATAGAGTAGTAAAATCGAAAAATCTACTGAAGCGGTACGCAATGGGTGGTCGCAGAAAAAAATTGTTTACGGATGACCATTTTTTTACCATTGAGCAACATTTTAACAAATAAAATGACTGTAGGTATTTATGCCCCAAGCTCTAAGAAAGCTTCCCAATAAGTCGACAGAGTGCAGCGTGGCATTAGCCGACTTTAGTGATGGTTTGGTGGGGTGTTAGCTATGAAGGAGTGACTGAGCCATGCTTTTGTGAAAAAGGTATCGAAACATCGGCATAAGTGTATCAAGATACCATTCTTGAGAAGGTATTTAAGCCCCTTAACAACACTATGTTCAATAACCAAGAATGGTTCTTCCAGCAAGACTCGGCACCGGGTCACAAAGCTCGGTCAACGCAGTCTTAGTTGGAATCAACCGTTTCCGACTTCATCAGAGCTGAAAACTGGCCGTCGTCTAATCCCAATCTTAATCCGCTGGATTATGTTTTATGGTCAGTTTTAGAGAGTACGGCTTGCTCTAAACGCCATGATAATTTGGAGTCCCCAAAACAATCCATAATATTGGCAGTGAAGAATTTTGCCATGGAAAGAGTGCATGCTTCTATTGGTAACCGACCTCAACGTGTAAAGGGCTGTATTGCAGCCAATGGAAACCGTTTCGAATAAGCTTTTTATATTTTAAATTGTTTTATATTTATGTATTAAAAGCGAACAATTTAAGCTTAAGCCGAAAGTAACACAGACACAAAAACAACTTTGTTGCGGATTGTAGGTTAGGTTCATTAGGTTTCCTGTGACCAACACACGAGCGAGCGACTGAAGCTTAGGGCGAAAGTAACACAAACACAAACAACTTTGTCGTGGGTTGTGGGTTAAGTTTGTTAGGTTTCCTGTGACCAACACACGAGCGAGCGAACGACTCAAGCTTAGGACGAAATTAACACAGACACAAAATCAACTTTGTCGTGGAGTGTAGGTTAAGTTATATAACATCCACCCATCTATCCATCCATTTCAGCCGCACAACGTCTACTACTGGACATAGGCCTCTCCCAAAGATTTTCAAAATGACCGATCTAGAGCGAAGTTATATAACAATATAAGTATAAAAGAAGACTAAATATATTGAGAATTGAAAAAATTTGATTTGATATTATGATATTATTAACATCGAAAAAATTAATGTTATTTGTAAAAAAAATTGTTTTGTTACTATAAAATTCTTCATAATAAATATTGTGAGTATGGAATAAATATTCCGTATAACGAAAATCTATAAAACTTTTGTCTGTAAAAGAATGCACACCCAAACTATGCACACTTCCCACAAGACTACCATTTTATGATTTACAACCTTCGTCCTAATTCCCTGTGCATTAGATTTGAACATAGATTAGTCACTCAACTGTCCTAAGAATTTTTAATTCTTTTAATGATGTATTTATTTGTATTTATACTAATTAATGCCTGTGACTTCGTTCGCGTGCACAAAAATGCTTATCAGACTAAACAACTTTTGCTGTGGCGTCATTTTATTATTTCTCATAGTTTAGCTGAAAATTTATAGTTCTGCATCAGGTGTTGCATTTACCGAAATCAATTATACCCTGTATGTTGCCCAGATTTATACCAATAAAGTTTCATTCAAATCTATCCAGAATTTTCGGAGATTAGTGTGTACAAAAAGGACAAACAAACAGAGAGACATTCTCTTTAAAATTTTACTCTTTTACTGTGTATCTATCTGCTTGTTGTTTCTTTTTGGAAATTCAGTCAATATACAGACAATTTTTTTACTATTATATGTATTGCATAATTTAAATATCGTTGTGTGCGTTTATTTTTCATATTCATAATAGAATTAGGGCTCCATATCTAAACGATGTCAATCTCATCAGAGCCGGTATTTTATTTTCAAGTTTCAAAAAAATATTCATCCTCCATACAAATGCCACCACCAAGCTACTCAACGTAGCCATGTCGTACTGAAGCCCAAGCCATTCCCCTTCTTCTACTGTTTGTTACCGCTCCCCCTAAGCAATTTTCACGAGGCCACATCACAAGTCAAGTGATGTAAGCCCACAGGGCGAACTGCGTGGCGAGGGCAAACCCCAAGTCATCCACACCAAGTGTTTCTTTTTAATTTTTAGAAATCAAAGATTGCTGCCAAAAGTTACTAAGTGCTTGCGATTTGGCTGTAAATCTATATCCAGGGGTTTTTTGGGCGTAATCCGAATTTGATTTTTTTAATGTCCAAAATCTGGATCTGGCATCTGGATGAAAAAAAAAATCATAGTCAATCATTACGTCTCGCTGGCACTTCGTAGAGATCTGAAATTTTGTATGTGGAGGTGAAGCACTCCGCTAAACTCGAAATGCGATTATATTTCGTAAACAAAGCGTCTGGACTTCTGAATTTGGAATTTACTGACTCTAAAGAAATTGGTAGGCTTGTATGTTGTGTTTAAAATTATTTGCATAATTGCTTTTGTTGAAAAGTACTTTTTCAATCGTACTATATACCATTAGTACCATTACGCAAGAGCGTAAGGCAAGATAGCAAGTTTCTTTGTGTGCATTAAGTCATAAACATGTTTAAATGTATAAATAATGCGAAACAATAAGGTTATCATATTCAGTATAAAAATATGAGTTTTTATTATTGTTATGACTTTTTAGACTTATTACTTGCATTAAAAAGCAAGGTAATTCTAAAATATTTCATAAAAAAATTTTAGAAAAAAATTACTGTAGTTTTTTAACAATCACCCAATAGGTTTCAAAGTTGGCAACACTTTTGGAGCTTACAAGGCATAAGATTTAAAAATATATATTGCCATGCCTAAGCTAACCGTTATATTAAATATATACGAAATGGAACCACACAAGCATTGGTTTTAAATAAAATTCGGAGCTATAAAGTATCGATGAGTTCATAAAAGTATATAGGAGCTTAAAACGCACAAGTTTAGTGAATATAAAATCTGCTGGATCAAACCAAGCATTCAAATTTCAGCTATGGCTTAACTCTCCGTCAATCACTATATATATATAAAATGGAACAACATACGTATTGGTTTTGAGCAAAATCGGAGGCAGAAGGTACCAAAGAGTTCATACAAAAACATATGATATATATATATAAAACGGAACAACACAAGCATGGGTTTTGAATAAAATGTGGACGCAGCAAGTGCGAATTAGTTCGCAAAAAAATAACCGTTACGGATCCAAGTTTTCTCGGAGGTTGAATACAAAAAATGACGAGTAGAACTTTATTTCTACGAATATGTTGGACAGAATCCATTACTAGAATGCGACGTTGCCACACCGCTCGAAGAATATGCGAAGGGAGCCAAGTTATTCGCCGCTAAAGGTGGAATCAACTAAGTTCAGGCCCACTGCTGGATCTACGTAGTGCCCAAACGTCTGTTTATATATATATATATATATATATATATATATATATATATATATATATATTATAGCTTTAAATTGCAAATTGAATTTAGAAGACTACATAATGTAAAAATTTGTGTAGTTTGGCGCTGCAAATCCTCTGGCCATAATATAGATGAACTATCTCATATTTGTTAGCGGACTGTAGTGGGCGTCTTTGGGCACCGCTGTTCGCTCAATAATATAGCCAGTGAACTTTTTGTAGAAGCACCCTTGAAGCCATTAAAGACCTACTCGTATACCAAACTTTGATTCAAATTTAATTGTAAGCGATACATAAACGAACTAAAGGTAGACTAGTATCCAGGGCAGTAAAATTATTCTTAACCGGTCAAGACCCGCATGGCAATAAATGCTACCTTCATTGTTTTACTATTGTGTCTGGTATCGGCGGTAAAAAAACGGTAAAAAAAAATAAGGATAGAAACTACAGTCATATAAAGTTCAATTCTTTGAGTCGGCTTACAAAAAGCCATCCACGACTTCCACGAGCGAGTAACGACAAATTGTTTCATTTTCCCAGCACAGGACGTAATGGTTGCTGCGTAGAGGGTTATGATACAATTTGTATAACTGCAAAAGCCCTGTTTACATTTAAGATCGGTAACGAGCTTCTAAAAAAAGTTGTTTTTTATATAGATTATCTATTGTCATAAAAATAATTTGTCGTAAATAGCTTCACACAATTCTGTACTGCCAGTGAAAAGGGATCTAAGTCAAAAAACGTGGTTTTGAGAAAATCGAGTTCAAAGTTTCAAAAAATTCCTGCACGTTTTATACATCAGCTAGAAAATTTTTGATTAGTGATATTGATAGATAATTAAAAATAAGAGAAGTCTCTATGACTGAAACAGTTTAAAATAAACTGATTTCAGAAATAATCCAAAAAAATTTCAAGTTATAACACTTGACACGAAAAAATATTCGTGTAAAATGCTATAAAATGACATGCAACTAATTACACATTTTGTATTTCGTTGGTGTCATATGATACATCACCTTTATTTTTATTGTGTTTTGAAGTGTATAAGAAGATAATCAGGAAGTCCCAAAACAAAATTTACTTATTTCATGATCAGCAATTTTTACGTCAATTTTATTTTGAACAAAAGTCATAAAAATATTACATACATCAGTTTACACATTTTAGTATACCCTAATATTTTTGTGTATTATGATATATATCAGATATTTAAGCGATCTAACTATGAAATGTTAAGTGTATAATGATATAAGTATAAACATTATTATTATGTAAAAGTAATGCCTGTGATACAGGGTCCAACCGACGTCTACCTTAAGGTATTTGAATCCCAAGCAAACCTCACCTAGGTCTCTGGTGCATCCTGATAAGCAAAACGGACGTGGTTCTGGTGATATCAACCCGCGCGCGATGGGATCTAGTCGAAGTCTTTCCACTCTTGATTACTAAATTAGTTGCAAACAATTGGCCAAGTACGAGTCTGGCTACGCGCAGTGTAGTGTTCCGTAGTTACGAATGAAATTCACGCGACTAAAATGTCTAAAAAACTAACTATCTATTGAATTTGTATCAATGTTCTTTTTTGAGTACATTTATAAGTTGGTAACCGATAACTTTTTGATTTGTAAACCCTACTAAGCTTTCATTGAAAAAACACTTTTCAAGCTTAAATTTTACCACTTTTTCAAACTCATGCCGAATTACAGCTTACTAGTACTTGTATCTATCTATATCTAGTCTATGAGTAGAACCGCGGATTAGCAGGCAGAATTTGTTTACTATGGAAGCCTAAAAAGTCCCTAAGTGCCCCTCCAGAATAGAGAAGGGACCAAGACGACCGGAGGTCAGAAGAGCTCAGAATTCCCGAGCAAAACTGCCTAATCGTCAATTGTCCACACCAGATTCCAATCTGCTAAATATATGAATTCATGACATTATAATGTGCATATGCTAAGAATAGAAAAAAGACTTTGCAGAGATAGAAGATTTTTTGCGTTTAGCAGAAGTAAGCAAGACAGGGGAATAGACTGAGGGAAAAGAAGATAGTATATTTATTTTACAAGGAGAATACGGGAAAGACCCCGTGTGATTCCGGGTTAGAACAGGACCACTCCACCTCTTCCTGTAGATGTTGTACTAGGCATCGTAATTCGTAATAGAACTAAAGAAAATAGCAATAAAAGCACGACCTTTGTAACAAGAATTACAATAGCATTCTCAAGGAGTTGACGTTTGGCAAGGAGCTGGTTGTAAAATAAAGCAAAATCCATAAAAAATTAAAACAGACCCCACAGCATTAGAGCTGATGATGCAACTAGTAGGCCGAGATGATATGGACTGAGAGGGAAAAAGGAAAATATGAGGTAGAATTTATCGTCGCTAATAAAAATTATTAAAAATATAACACAATTGAATTAATAGACTCGAAAAAGGATTGCAGTGTGTTGGTAAATAATACCAGACATAATAGTGATATAGGTAACCAACAAAATCTTATTAACAAAGCTAACTTACGATGATCATCAAAATACATGGATATCTAGGAATGAATGTTGACTGATTTTAAACAAATTTAAAGGATCAAAGATGTTAAGTATACGAAAATAAAATAAGTATAAAAATGTCCATATCACTTGTTGCTTGTAACTTATTATAATCATGTTGTATACAAATAGCCTAGGTGATGATGATGATAATGATGATGAATGTTAGTTTTTTTCAATAATATAGACACACCAGTTACAATGACAACTGGAACAAATTCACACTGTGTTTATGGATTTGTATTGGTAGATATATATATATATATAATGTATTATATTTTAAACATATTTTTTAGTAAATACCTAATTGGTATATACTTAATATCTGTTTTTTTAAATGTTCATATAATGTCTTTATTTGTTAACGTTACAATCAACAGCATTTTAACTTCGCTGTCTGTAAATAAAGAATAATAGTAAAACCATAGATTTGTTCATATAGTTATGACTGATGGAACATTTAGGTTGTTAAAATCAATTTATATATAGGTATTACATTTCGAGAATTTTGAAGTTTATACATATAATAAAACAGTAAAAAAAAGTATGTCTGTTTTCATTCAAAATATTTCCAAAATAAATATTGGGGGCGATGGAGACATAGAAATAGGTATATTATTACTCTGTGGTAATAGAGAAAGATTTTTTAAAATTTCTGTCTGTTTGTCCGTGTTTTTGTTAGTACACGCTAATCTCCGGAAATACTGGACGCCTGGACGGATTCGAATGTTACCCTTTTTAGGGTTCCGTAGCCAAATGGCAAAAACGGAACCCTTATAGATTCGTCATGTCTGTCTGTCTGTCTGTCTGTCCGTCCGTATGTCACAGCCACTTTTTTCAGAAACTATAAGACCTATACTATTGAAACTTGGTAAGTAGATGTATTATGTGAACCGCATTAAGGTTTTGACACAAAAATAGAAAAAAAACAATACATTTTGAGGGTTCCCCATACTTAGAACTGAAACTCAAAAATTTATTTTTCATCAAACCTATACGTGTGGGGTATCTATGGATAGGTGTTCAAAAATGATATTGAGGTTTCTAATATCATTTTTTTCTAAACCGAATACTTTGCGCGGGAGACACTTCCAAAGTGGAAAAAAGTGTGTCCCCCCCCCATAACTTCTAAAATAAGAGAATTATAAAACTAAAAAAAATACATGATGTTCATTACCATAAAAACTACCAGCGAAAATTGGTTTGAACGATATATAGCAAGTAGTTTTTTTTTTAATACGTCATAAATCATAAACGGCAATTTACCTTTCATTCAATCAACTCAAAAATAAAAATTTAAAAAAAAAACACTACAAGACTTTTATATTATGTTATTTGCTACTACGGAACCCTTCATGGGCGAGTCCGACTCGCACTTGGCCGCTTATTTTGTTATAGGTATAGCTGTTAAGCCTGAGCAACATATAGGGTATAAATGATTTTGGAAAATGGAACACCTGATGTAGAACTATAATGGTCCAGCTAAACTATAAGAAATATATATAATAGCCTGCTGAGCATTTTCCAGAGATATAAAGTCCACGCGAACGGAATCGCGGACTTCGACTAGTCAATATTAAAGATTTTGTTTGCATTATTTTCGTAAAATATTTTGTTTTGGTAGAAAAAATTAGATATATAGTACCTAGGCGACTGAGCTTAGCTCGGTTATTACTATTTATTGTAGTATTTCAAATAATTATACTCGTAAGTAGATAGATACTTATTTTTTAACCAAACTGATGGTTAAACACTTACATATTTTCGCTTATTTATATCATTATACACCATCTAGCAAATTTAGTAACTTTTGAACTTATAATATGTTTTTGATTCAATTTAACTTATATCAATTTGCACAATAATTAAAGCTGTAATTATGACTAGTGTCAATTGATTTATATAAAGTTGTATCACTAAACACCTATATTGTCTTACTTATGTCGCAAGTTGAGTGTTTCTACTACAGATGAAGCGTTTTTCACCAAGGAATCCTACAAACATTTTACGTGTTTATAGAAATGAGCAAACTTAAATCAATATGTACGAATATCGACGTTTTAATTTTCCGTTGTGTAAAGTGTGATAATTAAAGTTAAATTAATTTACACTTTTAAAACTGAAAAAATACTTCGGTTCATTTTGTTGTAAACGCATTTGTATTATATTACACAAAAATAAATTAACGAAACCCTGAAAAACGCCTACTTAGATTACTATGCACCAACGCTAACTTTGGCATTTTAAGCCCTAGGACTATGGGAATAAGACAGAAAAATAGCTAATTTTTTTCTGATTCAGAATATGCAAAGATCTCAAAAGCGATTTAACTCGACTTAGATCCCTTTTCACTGGCAGTACAGAATTCATTTTAACCTAATTTTTATTTCTCATAATAATTATCAAATATAATTTAAATTGAAAAAATAATCATATTGGTGCATGCCCGACCACACCTTTAACTATACTATATTTGTGCCATATTATATCAAATGATAAAACAATATGAGACTTTAAACAATTTCAAAAAACTTTAGGTTCAAAAGTAGTGATGTACAAGACTCGAGTCCTCCGAGTCCTCTTACGTAGGACTCGGAGTCGTTTACAGAGCTCGACTCAGTTAACGGATGAAGGCTCGACGACTGCGAGCTTAAGTGAGACTCGGAGCGTGAAATTAGAGCTCGAGTCTGTTTCTGAACCCGAGCCTTTTTCTGCGCTCGAGTTTTTTTACCCGCCCGCGAAGAGGGCTATGTTTTTCGAGTCCATTTAAAAGCAATAATCTTTAATTTAAAAAAGTGATCTGTCAATAAGGAATAAAATATGATTGGTTACAATAGAATTTAAAAGAATGTTTGCCTGCATACCTTGATTAACTAAAATTTTATCTGAAATCACGCCTCGAGTCTTGTAAGCTTTCAAGAACTGCTCACGTTCATTTTAAGACTCAAGCTCTGTTAAAGGCTCGAGTCGTATAGTATTAACTTACGTCATTGGTTTATGTATTTGATTTTTAATTTTGAAGTACATGACCACATCTATGACAAGTGTTTTGTAACAAATTGACGTGTATTTTATATGAATAAATGAGAATTCTTTTTTTCGATGCTCAGAGAACTCGCGCTTGCCTCGGCTCGGAACTCCAAGCCTATTGAACTCATAGAGCCCTGCAAAACCGACTCGAGTCTTCAAAATTAGAATTCAAGGACTCGAGTCTTGTACATCACGATTCAAAAGTACACAAAGTTTTTAAATATAATATTTGTATATAAATGCGTACACACATATATGTAATGAACATTCATGTGTGCATGTCTGTATTTTTTTATCGAGTTAAAGTAAATCAATGATTATAAAAAGGATTAGATACAGCCAAGTGTTTCAATTACCTACTCTTTGTGCTTTTAAATAAAAAAGATCTTTTCGATACAAACTCAATGAGTTCTTAGCCGGTTCTTCTCGTCAAAGCTGAGATTCAAGCTGTCTATTTAATAGGTACATCGTCAAATAAAAGCTCAGGTAGAAATAGCTATAACGTGCTGAAAATACAAATTATTCAAAGAATCGATCGATGTCTTTGTTTGGGAACAAAGTGTTCTAAAACTTGGATGGAGCCCGTTTAAGTTTCAACGCTTCTAAAGTTTTAAAAGCAAAACCGGTATACTGATGAACAGCACTGTATTAACCACCGAGTAAATATTTTTTTACTAGAGACGACATCACGATGCAAATCTGATAAGTATAAAATTTGTTGACTATCTGAAAATAAATATAATGTCTTCTTTTAGCACATCATGTAAGTACAATGAATTATCATGCACAGATATCATACATAGAAGTTAAACTGCATTAAAATTCGGTTAAAATTAAATATACTTAGTGATATATTTGCCACACTGTAATCCCGCGGTGCGACAAATCTTTCATGTCCTTAAGTTTTGTGCAGAATTAAAGGGGACAGCCTATCGAAGCAGCTTATCAAAAGTTTATAGTATGGAATCTCATGTCGTTTAAAGAAACTTCTTGAATGTCATAAGCTAAGCTTTTTTCTTGACAAAAACTGTAAAGAATGGCACTCCAAAAGATGCCATCAATATTTCCCGGTTTTTTCGTAAAAAAAAACATTGCTAACATAGCAGCTTTTCATAATGCTGAAACTTGCCACTGTACATAAAAAAGTACCAACTGAAAAATAAAACTTTTACTAAATATATACTATGGTGCTCAAACGTGGTCATTGACGGAGGAGTTGAAGTCCAAACTCAAGGTTTGTCAGAGAGCAATGGAGCGAAGTGTGCTAGAAATAAAAAGGGTAGATAAAATACCAAACGCCATTATTCGCTCAAAAACAGGAGTTGTTGATGTGGGATATAAAACCGCCATGCTAAAGTGGAATTGGGCAGGGCATGTCAGTAGGATGCACAGCAAGAGATGGGCCAGAATTACAACAGAGTGGTTGCCTAAAGATGGTTACCGTCGCCCGGGTAGCCAAGAAAGCGCTGGCGAGACGATATCGACGCATTTCAGAAGGGATGGACGAGCCTAGCACAGGAAAGAGATAAGTGGAAGACGATGGGAGGCCCTTTGCCCAACAATGGGACCAAACAGGCAGACAACATTTTTAATGATTTAAAATCATTTAAAAAATAAATACAAACTTTACAGTAGAAGGGAAATATTGTTGTCAATTCTATACGGGAAGCTTAGATTCCAATGTTTTAATGAGATTTTTGAAGAAACTAAAGTAGTACCAGTTTGTATGCTGAACAGCGAGGAGTGTCATTAAGGAATCCCATTTAGATGCCTTCGGAGCGGGTAAGATGGAGTTCCGATAAACTTAGTCTTATCTTAATACAAATGAGGTGGAAAACAGATGTCGAGGGGCTAAGCTACGTTGGAACACTTTCTTAGTTTTTAGAAATGACTGTATGATCAAATTGATATGTATAAAAATACAGTCATATGTAGTAAATGTACTTTAATTTAATTTAAACGCAAGTAATATAAATAAAATCACAAGGGATTATCTGTCAAATACCTACTGCGTGAAAAAATCAGCAGCTAGTTCCATTAACCCGAGCAGCGGCAAGTGTTGACTTCGCTTTGGTAAGTATACATTTCACGTCTATATCCCTGACGGGGTAGACAGAGCCCAGGGCCGTAAGACCCAAAGGCCACGCTTAGCGTGGTGGTGAGCGTTAAGATGACAAAATAAATCGTAATAGTGATGGGTTGCTAGCCGCATCGCCTATTAACACGATTCAAATCTCGCTCTTTCCCTCGGTCGGCTTTTACGATCTGCACGGGAAGAGAAGCAGCTGGTACATTCTAAGTTTTTACCTTTCTCCCAGACCAGCATGGAAGAACATGGTAAGTATAACTTTTCAACGTCCTACACTATCCTTCTTTCCCCTCCTATCTACGAGAGCGTTTCTCCTCCTTATATCCTCCAAATTCTCCTTGTAGATCCCACCTAAGAACTGTCCTTAAATTCCCTTCTCACAACACCGCTACCTTTTCTTACTCCTTCTCGGTACATGCAGTCAGACTATGGAACTCATTACCACCTGCTATACGCTAATCTAAAACGATTTCTGTGTTTAAAAGACGAGTAAATCATTATTTATTGGAATCATCTTATGTAATTGTAAACTATATTTTTAATGTTAAAGTATATATTTAATTTATTTCTAGTTATACATATGTATTTATTTAAGTATATGTGTAATATATGTATAAGTATGTTTATTGTAGTTTGTGTAGTTTTATGTAATTTTAATTTTCTTCTTTCTCAATCCTATGTATGAACACGCCTGTATGCCTCTCTTACATAAACATCTCCTCTCACAGGCCTACTGGAAGAGATCTCTTTTGAGATAAGTAGTGCCTTTGTAAAACTTTTATTTTATGAATTCTCTACATACATTTTCCGTGTGCATAAATTGGTAAATAAAAAATAAATAAATATAATATTTAAAAAAATAACTATTTAAATAACTTCTTCTTTTCTCTATTCAGAATAGAAAAAAGGTTTACACGTTAATGTAACCAAAAATGTTCCTATCTCAACTAACATAGCTTCTTCTTTTTCACACTAGCATAACTAAAAGTCCCTGACACCATGTAACATATTACTTTTTTTTACGAGCACGCTAATCTTGTATATTGGTTTCCGCTAGCCAGTTAGTTTTATTACTTTCGGCACAAAGTTGGTTTATTCCTGTCTATGGTCTTGATTAATTTTTTCGTTGGGTAAGGCTTTTTAGGGTTCCGTACCCAAAGGGTAAAAACGGGACCCTATTACTAAGACTTCGCTGTCTGTCTGTCACCAGGCTGTATCTTAAGAACCGCGATAGCTATATAGACAGTTGAAATTTTCACAAATTATGTATTTCTGTTGCCGCTATAACAACAAATGCTAAAAACAAAATATAATATATATTTAAGGGGGCTCCCATACAGCAAACGCGATTATTTGCCTATAAATATTCACAAAATACTCAGTTGTATTTTTATTGTATTAATAAATAAAAAAATTAAAGTTAGGATATTGTTTATTTACGTTAAAAATTAAAAAAAAATATATATGCAGTCGATTTTACATTAATATATACTAAATTAAACTATATTAAACTATAAATAAACGTTAAACTATACTATAATGATTATATATAAATTAAAACGAAATTATGTAAAAACTAAATAGAATCAAAATCTGTTGAAACTGCTGGTCCGTGGTGTTCAGAAGCAAAAAGCTTTATAAGTGAGATAGGTCGCCGCTTAGCAGACAAAGGTTTCGACCCTCGCTCTGGATGGTATCTGGTTCAAAGAATTGCCATCACAATACAAAGAGGGAACGCAGCTAGTGTGATGGGCACCTTTGAACCAGGTACTATCAGAGGCGGAATTTTTGATTCTATTTAGTTTTAATTTATATAAAATTAAAGAAAATAAATATTTAAGTGGGCTGCCATACAAAAAACAAATTTTTTATAGATAATGGTACGGAACCCTTCGTGCGCGATTCCGACTCGCACTTGGCCGGTTATTTATTTCTGCGACACAAATTATTAAGCTTATAGGCATGCACCTGATAGTGACACTTTTGTACTCGAATAACAGAACTAATATTTTATTTTATAATTGCCAACAATGTTACCTGTGATTTTGTTACTTTTTAATCTGTTTAACCCAGCGCGAGTGGTTCGAGCATTTTAAATTTTATATATTGCATAAGACATTAATATTCAATGGAATTAATTACTTTAATATCATGTTACAGTCAGGGTGGCGTAAGAGAAATTTCTGAGTTCCGATGAGAGTTGGCAAGAAGTCGATAAAAATTGCTATCCGCGAAAAAACAATTGATTAATAAATGAGGAACAAGTTTTTTGATTTTAATATATTATTTACAAAAGAAACATCATCGTGATAGTGTGTAGGTAATACACCACATATTAAGATGAAGTGGTACCAGAAGTAGTGCCCTCATTTGAAATAAATTGTTTAAATCTAAATATGGTGATAATTAAAAATTTGATTTGTATAAATGTCTAAAAAGACCTTTAAACTATTTTATGAATAACCTTTGAAAGTAATATTGGTAGTCCGTCTAGTTTTAAAACGGTTTTTCGCCAAAAGTGGCCATTTTTGGCGAAAAACGGTTTTAAAACTAGATGCACTATTAGTAATAATTTCAAATTATTCATAAAATAATTTGAAATTATTACTAAAGGTTATTCATAAAATAGTTTAAAGGTCTTTTTAGACATTGATACAAATAATTTTTTTAATTATCACCATATTTAGTTTTAAACAATTTATTTCAAATGAGGGTGCCACTTCTGCTACCACTTCGTCTTAACAATTATTTACTCTGTCACAGTGCTCACGTACTAACAGAGAGATAAGCCCTCTTGTACTAGCTAACATGTTGACGTGTCCACTTACATGCAATCTCCAACTAATTTCATTGCACTGTTTAATTTATAGTGCAGCATTAAGCTTAACAGTTCATTACTCTGAGAGAGGTACCTGAATTAAAGCCAGAAGGCTACGAAACTAAAATTTTAATAATGTATTTGCACAAGATTATACCAATCAAAGAAACAACGAATGACAGGTACAGTCAGCATCAGAGATACCTTTGTATATATACATGGAAATGTGTATTCAGAGAGATTTAAATGAAGTCTGTTTGAATATACATTTTTATGTAAATATTATTTTCAGTTTGAAAGAGATAATTCAAGATATAGATAAAGGAGGAGTTAGGTATCCCTGATGCTGACTGTACGTTGACCACAAAAAAAATATTTACTTATATTGAGAAAAAATCTTTACCGGTGCATACGGTAGACGAGACTCACACATCCCATTTAAGCCTGACTACGTCCCACTAAGTTTTCATATTAATAACTTACTCTTTAATAGGTAAGTATACCTTGATACCTGATATGAAAATGGTTCTCTCTTTTGCAGCACTCAACTAGTATATAGATAATCTCCGCTGCTATGTTAATGTGTCAACAGACATGTTATCCCAAGCCAGGGTTGCATTGCATTGTTAATTTATTCTGTAGCTGTAAGCTTAACAACACATTACTCTAAGGCTGGACTTTGTCTGCTAAAATTTAGATGCAAGATTTTTTAATTTGAATTTTGATTGCGGTGTGTGTCACCGCCTTTATTGAAATTAAACTCTGATCCATCAACAAATAAACGTCTTGTTCTTATTTTAGAGCTTCTTGATGTTATAAGTAAAGTATGTGGCAGACTTCTTGATTTTTGGCCTTAATAAATAAACAACCAATAATAAAATACAGGCGTAAGAGATGATAAAAATAAATCGCCGTCACCGTCTAGTGGTAAGTGGCGGAACTACACCATATTCTAACTGATATTAAGAGGAATTGATATTTGTAGCGCCATCTATTATTTGACAGGTAAATTACAAAATCCTGACTTTGAAGCCTTAAAACCCTATAACTTTTAAACGACTGATCTGATTTTTGATGGCTAAGAACCACTGCAAAGGAAGTAACTTTAACGTTAATAAACCGCATTGAAATCGAGCCTTACGATATCACAGACAGACAGACCGACAGACCTTAGCTTCAAAATTCCAACACCCTCTATTTGTCGTGAGTTAAAAAGAAACAACATACTTACCTATAACCTGTGTGTTAACCACCAAGTTCCCATTTTCATTGTGTTTTTGTCTCGTTCTTCTGCCATTGAGATAAGGTTCCGTTTTGTAGTTAATACGTTAATGTTACTACAGACAACATTCTTTAGAGCTAGGTTTCATTGCACTGTTTAATTTATAATGCAGCTTAAAGCTTAACACCTCATTACTCTAAGAGAGGTCGTACTGAATTTACAATCGGTACAATTCAAAGTATTTTCTTTGACTTTAAAAACTTGTGATTTGAAGGCTGTTGCGAAGAGAACAAGCCAGGTCGAGATAAAAATGATTTTCGACTGGTGTGCATATAGATTAGTATAAAATATAATTTATTTAAGTGCCATCACTCACAAGTCTCACAGATTTGAAACATGTTATCATAATTTGGGTTCACGTATTTATGCAATTTGTATTATTTATATTATAACTTAAAGCAAAAAATTCTTAAAAATATGATAAAAATTTTACAAAGGGCTGCAACGATTTTGATGAAATTCACTTTTCGTGTGTAAATTAATTTTTCTGAAGTTGTCAGATAGCGCGCACAAAAAATAACTTTTGTGTCCATAATTCTGTCTGTTTCTCAGTCTTCGTAATTTTTTCATTCACAGACCGTTATAACCAAAAACAAAAATCGCAAAATGGCCGCCTCATTCCAGCAGGATAGAAATAGTCACCCTTTACAGATTAGTTTCTTTTATTCCTGCCCGAGCTGCAAAGGGTTCGCTGAGAGGATATTAACGCCTTTGTTTAGGGAGCGACGACCCCTGAGGTGTTTAAACTGGTACGGTAAATACAGGAATTTTTATGCGTAAAGGACATTGGCAGATGTTAAAAAACCAGGTGCTAAAAATATTTTTTCTTGAAGTTTTATTTTGTTCTTATATTATTACAATCAAAAACAACAATATATTGAGATATTCACAATTACGAGATATTTGCACTGGACATACGAAAGCATTTTTGGGCAAGCTGGACGGTCAATAAATATTTCTTTTCAAAGGTTTCATTTATATAATTAACAAAAATTTCGCTTTTTTTATTAGTATCCTAAAAAAAAATCAAGGGTGCTGGAAAACGATGGACGAAGGCCGCTCATGATCGGTAATTCCGGTAATTCTAGAAATTTTTGGGAAAAGCCTATGTCCAGCAGTGGTCGTTATTCGACTGAAATGATGATGATAAAGTTAATAAAATCTAGGATAAAAAACCACATGCATGTTGAAATTTTAACCCAAACCACTATCTAAAAGGGTCTCTTTGAGACGAGCTTTGAGGGTTCTAATAGCTTTCTTTTGTTTCAGGAGCGACGCGAGCCTTTTAAAATGGCGCGGGGGCCTGCGGTCTACCTATTTACAGTTCATTTTCTGTCCTGTATTTTCGGTGAGTACATGCAGCTTTAAGTAATTAATTATAAATTAGTATGATTCTACTAAAACTACAGTGTAAATTGAATGGTAAATAAAGTATGATGATCAAAATGTAGGTTGTAATGATAGAAGGTTGGTTTGTTTGTTTTGTTTTTTGGGTGTGAAAGTGGCCGACACTGGTGTCAGATTCGGTCATGCTGTCTAAAGGTATCTTACATAGCTTGACAACTGTCTTCTACCCAAAATGTATGTTGGTATAATGGTTAGAATTAAGAATACCTAATTAAAAATTAGATTAGGAATTAGAATAACCAAACAAATGCGAGTCCTCACAAAGTGTTTCGTATCATTGTTAATAAAAAATCACGTTTGCTGTATAGAAGCCCCACTTGAATATTTGTTTTATTCTGCTTTCAGTACTTGTTATTCTAGCGGCAACAGAAATACATCATCTGTGCAAATTTTAACGGTCTAGCTATCACGGTTCATTAGATACAGACAGCCTGGTGACAGATAGTAAAGGCAGATTGATGGACAGCGGAGTCTTAGAGGGTTCCGTTTTTATCCTTTGTATACCCTAAAAGAAATACTTAGGAAAAGTTTTCAATATAGTGATCATGGTCTTGATCAAAGTATGATAAAAATAAATATAAGTTAAGATTACTCACAGAAAGGAGAAACAATTTCGCCTCTACCGCTGTGACGATAATTATCAACGATAGTCTCCGATAAAATTAAAAATTAATCGCCATTGAAGACTGAAAGAAATTGAGCGGAAAATGAGCGTTCTGTTAACGGTTTTAAGTCTTGATTGTCAGGCGAAGCTTGATTAAGCATTAAATTTTAAATTATCATCTCGGTTTTGTCCTGTCAATGGTATTATATTTTACGGCTGCAGTTAGTACCCTGCGGTTTACGACGTTTAAATCCCAATTGGGATAATAAATATAAAGTGGCTCGAGGTTTAGGGCTTTGGACTTTGAAGTTTTTATTTTATTTGATGCTGAAATGCTAGAATATCACATTAATGTCAAAGTTTTGTGGTAAGCTTTTACAACAACTTTAATCTAACTAGAATTCGAATTTTTGATTCTAAAAGCAGTATTAACCGAGCTAATATGTAATGAGTTTTGTTTATAAATTAAATAAGTACCTAATTAAATAATGCTTAAGATATACCTTTGAAGTTTTGAGGAATAAAGTCAAATTTAATTAAAGTGAACAACCACAAAATATAATAGGTGGAATATTATATTATAATATATAAACCTACAATACCACTCACTCACTGATTGACATAGTTGTTTGCCCTGTTGCGGGGTTGGTGGGGTTTAGGTTGATGTGTGGTCGTATAGAGGGTGCTCCAGTGAGTACCAGAAAAATCTGACATTTGAAGATCTGCAGAAACCTGATGTGGAAGGGGTACGGCCTGCGAAAACGGTTAGGGTTAGGGATGTGTTTTTTTTTCCAAAATGTAGGGGGTTGTAAGCAATTTGACGATCGTCATTTGTTTTTATTTTTTTTCAAAATCCAAGATGGCCGCCGTACAAGGACAATTTTCCTTCATACAAACTTACCCATTTTCTGAACTGGAAACATATCTTAGCCTACCTCAACAGCCTCACGATGAACCGCGGGCTGCTTGCAGCCCGCGCAGCGCCCGAAAAGCTAGTTATAATATATAAACCTACAATACCACTCACTGACTCACTCACTGATTGACATGGTTGTTTGCCCTGTTGCGGGGTTGGTGGGGTTAAGGTTGATGTGTGGTCGTATAGAGGGTGCTCCAGTGAGTACCAGAAAAATCTGACATTTGAAGATCTGCAGAAACCTGATGTGGAAGGGGTACGGCCTGCGAAGACGGTTGGGGTTAGGGGTGTGATTTTTTTTCCAAAATGTAGGGGGTTGCAAGCAATTTGACGACCGTCACTTGTTTTTTTCTTTTTCTCAAAATTCAAGATGGCCGCCATACAAGGACAATTTTCCTCCATACAAATTTCATACAAACGGCCACCCCAAGTAACTAGGCGCAGCCAGAGGCCAAAAGCCAAAAGCAAAGGCCACCCCCGCGAGGCCGCAGGCCGAGCTGCGGGCGAGGGCGAAGCCCGAGCCACTCACCCCTCCCCCTTGGATCCTCCCTAAGTAATCTTCACGAGGCCAGAGGCCGAGCGATGCGAGCCCGAAGGGCGAGTTGCGGGCGAGGGCGAAGCCCGAGCCACTCCCACAGCCCCCCCTTCCCCCCCCCCCCCCCTCCCCGTAAGTAATTTTCACGAGGCCGGAGGCCGAGTGTCGCGAGGCCGTAGGGCGAGCTGCGGGCGAGGGCGAAGCCCGAGCCACTTCCCCAAGCGCAGTCCAATTTTTTTTAATTTTTGAAAATCCAAGATGGCCGCCGAAAGTCAACTGCTTGCGATTTGGCTGAAAATCGATATCTATATGTAGTTTGAGCCCAAAAATCCAAATTTAATATTTTTTTTGGAATTCAAGATGGCGTCTGCATTTTAGAAAATTTCACTTTTTTCGTTCATAACGTCTCACTGGGACTTCGTAGGGGTCTGAAATTTTGCATGTGGGGGTAAAGCACCCCGCGGAACTCGAAACTAAATTCAGATTTTGGATCCAAGATGGCCGCCTCCACACATATTTTGATGTTTCCTTTACTGACTGCAGTTTTTACCCATTTTCTAAACTGGAAACATTTTTTAGCCTACCTCAACAGCCGCACGAAAAACCGCGGGCTGCTTGCAGCCCGCGCAGCGCCCGAAAAGCTAGTTATAATATATAAACCTACAATACCACTCACTCACTCACTGATTGACATGGTTGTTTGCCCTGTTGCGGGGTTGGTGGGGTTTAGGTTGATGTGTGGTCGTATAGAGGGTGCTCCAGTGAGTACCAGAAAAATCTGACATTTGAGGATTTGCAGAAACCTGATGTAGAAGGGGTACGGCCTGCAAAAACGGTTGGGGTTAGGGGTGTGATGTTTTTTCCATAATGTAGAAGATTATAAGCAATTTGACGACCGTCATTTGTTTTTTATTTTTTTTCGAAATTTAAGATGGCCGCCATACATGGACAATTTCTCCCCATACAAACATACCCATTTTCTGAACTGGAAACATATTTAAACCTACTTCAACAGGCTCACCAAAGACCGCGGGCTGCTTGCAGCCCGCGCAGCGCCCGAAAAGCTAGTTATAATATATAAACCTACATTACCACTGACTCACTCACTCACTGATTGACATGGTTGTTTGCCCTGTTGCGGGGTTGGTGGGGTTTAGGTTGATGTGTGGTCGTATAGAGGGTGCTCCAGTGAGTACCAGAAAAATCTGACATTTGAGGATTTGCAGAAACCTGATGTGGAAGGGGTACGGCCTGCGAAAACGGTTAGTGTTAGGGGTGTGATTTTTTTTCCAAAATGTAGGGGGTTGTAAGCAATTTGACGACCGTCATTTGTTTTTTTATTTTTTCCAAAATTCAAGATGGCCGCCATACAACGACAATTGTCCTCCATACAAACTTACCCATTTTCTGAACTGGAAACATATCTTAGCCTACCTCTATTGCCCCACGATGAACCGCGGGCTGCTTGCAGCCCGCGCAGCGCCCGAAAAGCTAGTTATATTATAATATATAAACCTACAATACCACTCACTCACTGATTGACATAGTTGTTTGCCCTGTTGCGGGGTTGGTGGGGTTTAGGTTGATGTGTGGTCGTATAGAGGGTGCTCCAGTGAGTACCAGAAAAATCTGACATTTGAAGATCTGCAGAAACCTGATGTGGAAGGGGTACGGCCTGCGAAAACGGTTAGGGTTAGGGATGTGTTTTTTTTTCCAAAATGTAGGGGGTTGTAAGCAATTTGACGATCGTCATTTGTTTTTATTTTTTTTCAAAATCCAAGATGGCCGCCGTACAAGGACAATTTTCCTTCATACAAACTTACCCATTTTCTGAACTGGAAACATATCTTAGCCTACCTCAACAGCCTCACGATGAACCGCGGGCTGCTTGCAGCCCGCGCAGCGCCCGAAAAGCTAGTTATATTATATTATATATAGCTACACTTACCACTGACTCACTGATTGACATAATTGTTTGACCTGTTCCCGACTGACAGGTGTCACAAATGTTATACCATCGTGTACAGGGTGTTTTGAAACCAACCAGAAAAATCCGAAACCTTGAAGATCACCAGATCCTGATGTGGAAGGGGTACGGCCTGCGAAAACGGTTGGGGTTAGGGGCGTGATTTTTTTCCCAAAATGTAGGGGGTTGTAAGCAATTTGACGACTGTCATTTGTTTTTTGATTTTTTTCAAAATTCAAGATGGCCGCCATACAAGGACAATTGTTCTCCATACAAATTTCATACATACGGCCCCCCCAAAGTAACTTGACGCAGCCTGAGGCCGAAGGCCGAAGGCGGAGCCCCCTTGCGAGGCCGCAGGCCGAGCTGCGGAGCGAGGCCAAAGGCCGAGCTCCCCTCCCCCCCTTTTTGACCCCCCCCCCCCCCCAAATAATTTTCACGAGGCCGTAGGCCGAGTGATGCGAGCCCGAAGGGCGAGCTGCGGGCGAGGGCGAAGCCCGAGCCACTCCCACTAAGCATTGCGTTTTTTTTTTTTTTTTAAATCCAAGATGGCCGCCGAAAGTCAAATGCTTGCGATTGGGCTGAAAATCAATATCTATATGTATTTTGGGCCAAAAAATCCAAATTTAAATTTTTTTTTGGAATCCAAGATGGCGTCTGGATTTCAGAAAATTAAAATTATTTCGTCAGTATCGTCTCACTGGGACTTCATAGGGGTCTGAAATTTGCTTTACTAGAGTAAAGCACCCCGTGGAACTCGAAACTGCAATCAGATTTTGGATCCAAGATGGCCGCCCACACATTTGTTCATGTTTTCACTCAACAGACTGCGATTCTTACCCATTTTCTCAACTGGACATGTTCTTTAGCCTTCCTCAACAGCTGCACGAAAAACCGCGTGCTGCGTGCAGCACGCGCAGCACCCGAAACACTAGTTATAATATATAAACCTACATTACCACTGACTGACTCACTGACTGATTGACATAGTTGTTTGCCCTGTTGCGGGGTTGGTGGGGTTTAGGTTGATGTGTGGTCGTATAGAGGGTGCTCCAGTGAGTACCAGAAAAATCTGACATTTGAAGATCTGCAGAAACCTGATGTGGCAGGGGTACGGCCTGCGAATACGGTTGGGGTTAGGAGCGTGATTTTTTTCCCAGAATGTGTGGGATTGTAAGCAATTTGACGACCGTCATTTGTTTTTTAATTTTTTTCAAAATTCAAGATGGCCGCCATACAATGACAATTTTCCTCCATACAAACTTACCCATTTTCTGAACTGGAAACATATCTTAGCCTACCTCAACAGGCCCACGATGAACCGCGGGCTGCTTGCAGCCCGCGCAGCGCCCGAAAAGCTATCTGACTCACTCACTGATTGACATAGTTGTTTGACCAGTTGCCAAATAGTAGGGGTGATGGTTTATGGTGGAACGTTTAGGGGTGAGGGGGTCGAGTACCAGAAAAATCTGACATTTGAGGATTTGCAGAAACCTGATGTGGAAGGGGTACGGCCTGGCTAAACGGTTGGACCTGGAGATTTGACCCCATATACAAAATGAAAGGGGTATCTGATCAATTACCAGAGCCAGTATTTTTTTTTAATTTTCATAAAAAAAAAATTCCCCCCATACAAATTTCATACAAACGGCCCCCCCCAAGTAACATGGCGCAGCCCGAGGCCGAAGGCCGAGGGCGAAGCCGGCTCGCGAGCCCGAAGGGCGAGCTCCGTGGCGAGGCCGAAGGCCAAGCCCCCCCCCTTCAACCCCCCCCTCCCCCTCCCCCTCCCTCAAGTAATTTCCCCCCATCACGAGGCCGCAGGCCGAGTGACGCGAGCCCGAAGGGCGAGCTGCGGGCGAGGGCGAAGCCCGAGCCAATCCAGTAAGCACCGGGTTTTTTTTTTAATTTTTGGAAATTCAAGATGGCCGCCGAAAGTCAAATGCTTGCGATTTGGCTAAAAATCAATATCTATATGTTTTTTGAGCAGAAAAATCCAAATTTGAATTTTTTTTTGGAATCCAAGATGGCGTCTGAATTTTAGAAAATGAAATTTATTTCGTTCGTAACGTCTCACTGGGACTTCGTAGGGGTCTGAAATTTTGCATGTGGGGGTAAAGCACCTCAAGGAACTCGAAACTGCATTCAGATTTTGGATCCAAGATGGCCGCCCACACATTTTTTCATGTTTTCTCAACTGACTGCAGTTTTCACCCATTTTTTGAACTGGAAACTTTTCTTAGCCAACAACCGCCGCACGAAAAACCGCGTGCTGCTTGCAGCACGCGCAGCACCCGAAACACTAGTTATAATATATAAACCTACATTACCACTCACTCACTCACTGACATAGTTGTTTGCCCTGTTGCGGGGTTGGTGGGGTTTAGGTTGATGTGCGGTCGTATAGAGGGTGCTCCAGTGAGTACCAGAAAAATCTGACATTTGAGAATCTGCGGAAACCTGATGTGGAAGGGGTACGGCCTGCAAAAACGGTTGGGGTTGGGGGCGTGATTTTTTTTCCATAATGTAGAAGATTATAAGCAATTTGACGACCGTCATTTGTTTATTGTTTTTCTTCAAAATTCAAGATGGCCGCCATACATGGACAATTCCCCTCCATACAAATTTAATACAAACGGCCCCCCAAGTAACTTGGCGAAGCCTGAGGCCGAAGGCCGAAGGCGAAGCGCCCCGCGAGGCCGCAGGCCGAGCTGTGGATCGAGGGCGAAGCCCGAGATCCCCCTCCCCCCCCCCCCCTTTGACACCCCCCCTACAAGTAATTTTCACGAGGCCGCAGGCCGAGTGATGCGAGCCCGTAGGGCGAGCCGCGGGCGAGGGCGAAGCCCGAGTCACTATCACAAAGCGAAGCGTCTTTTTTTTTTGGAAATCCAAGATGGCCGCCGAAAGTCAACTGCTTGCGATTTGGCTGAAAATCGATATCTATATGTAATTTGACCCTAAAAACCTAAATTCAAATTTTTTTTTTTGGAATCCAAGATGGCGTCTGGATTTTAGAAAATTAAACTTATTTCTTTTATAACGTCTCACTGGGACTTCGTAGGGGTCTGAAATTTTGTACATGGTGGTAAGGCACCCCGCGGAACTCGGAACTGGAATCAGATTTTAGATCCAATATGGCCGCCCCCACACAAATTATTATGTTTCCTTTACTGACTGCAGTTTTTACCCATTTTCTCAACTGGACATGTTATTTAGCCTACCTCAACAGCCGCACGATAAACCGCGGGCTGCTTGCAGCCCGCGCAGCGCCCGAAAAGCTAGTTATAATATATAAACCTACATTACCACTGACTGACTCACTCACTGACAGAGTTGTTTGCCCTGTTGCGGGGTTGGTGGGGTTTAGGTTGATGTGCGGTCGTATAGAGGGTGCTTCAGTGAGTACCAGAAAAATCTGACATTTGAGGATCTGCAGAAACCTGATGTGGAAGGGGTACGGCCTGCAAAAACGGTTGGGGTAAGGGGCGTGATTTTTTTTCCAGAATGTAGGGGGTTGTAAGCAATTTGACGAGCGTCATTTGTTTTTTTATTTTTTTCAAAATCCAAGATGGCCGCCATACATGGACAATTCCCCCCCATACAAAATTCATACAAACGGCCCCCAAGTAACTTGGCGCAGCCAGAGGCCAAAGACCAAAAGGAAAGCCCTCCACCGCGAGGCCGCAGGCCGAGCTGCGGGCGAGGGCGAAGCCCGAGCCACTCCCCCCCCCCCCCTTGACCCCCCCCCCTCCAAGTAATTTTCACGAGGCCGCAGGCCGAGTGATGCGAGCCCGAAGGGCGAGCTGCGGGCGAGGGCGAAGCCCGAGCCACTACCACAAAGAATTGCGTTTTTTTTTTTTTGGAAATCCAAGATGGCCGCCGAAAGTCAAATGCTTGCGATTGGGCTGAAAATCAATATCTATATGTATTTTGGGCCAAAAAATCCAAATTTGACAGTTTTTTTGGAATCCAAGATGGCGTCTGGATTTTAGAAAATTAAACTTATTTCGTTTATAACGTCTCACTGAGACTTCGTAGGGGTCTGAAATTTTGTACATGTGGGTAAAGCACCCCGTGGAACTCGAAACTGGAATCAGATTTTAGATCCAAGATGGCCGCCCCCACACATATTATGATGTTTCCTTTACTGACTGCAGTTTTTACCCATTTTCTCAACTGGACATGTTATTTAGCCTACTTCAACAGCCGCACGAAAGACCGCGGGCTGCTTGCAGCCCGCGCAGCGCCCGAAAAGCTAGTTTAACTTTATTGTTAGAAATAAATCACTTATTGTTTCTATTTTTATACAGTTTGTTATTTCTAAATACTGAAATAAACTTTTAATTATATTCATCAGAAACTTCAAAGGTCATTGAATCGATTTCCTGAAGTTTTGTAACCCGGAAATAACCGCAAACCGAGTGGGCAGAAATAAATGTTACGATACTGACGGGTCAACAAGCGCATACAATTTTTTTTAAATAACCGACAAAGTGCGAGTCGGTATCGCGCACGAGGTGTTCTATGAAAAATCACGTTTGTTGCATAGGCATAGGCACATATATACCATTACGCCACGGAGGTCGCCATATATAAATATGACGACCTCCGTGGCGTAATGGTCAACACGCTAGACCGCCAATCCGGAGGTCCTGGGTTCGATCCCCAGCCAGGGCAAGTTGGAAAATGGCCTTTTTCAAATTGTCCTGGGTCTTGGATGTTTATCTATATATGTATTTGTTATAAAATATAGTATCGTTGGGTTAGTATCCCATAACACAAGTCTCGAACTTACTTTGGGGCTAGCTCAATCAGTGTAATTAGTCCCTATATATATATATATATTTTTTTTAATGTTTTTAGTATTTGTTGTAATAGGAGCAACAGAAATGCTTCATCTGTTAAGTCCACTGTCTAGCTATCACGATTCATGAGATACACAGCTTGGTGACAGACAGACAGTTGGACCATCTGTACGTCCATCTGCCTGTCTCTCCGTCTGGATGGGCAGACGGACTGACAGACGAACAGCGGAGTCTTAGTAATAGGGTCCCGTTTTTACACTTTGGGAATCTTAAAAACATGCTTTTGTATATTAAGATACTATAACAATTAGTAGGTAATAGAAAGTTTATAACCCAGCTTACTACACTGATAAGCGTGACTTCAGCGGCTATATAAATTCACTCTTACGTCTAAAAGTTGGTATCTGTAATTTTGAGATGACTAACATTCCTATGCTAGATTGATGTCAGTACAAAGGCCTACATTTAGAAGATGAACTTCATTAAAACTTGCCCTTCCACCCTCGACTGCTCTTGGCTGGGTTCAACTAGATCTAACTTTACGGCTTAGTGTGGTAGAAAAAGCGAAAAACATTAATAATATATGTTTCTTATCACACGTATGTAGTTGACTAACTCGTAGGACGTTTTGATTAAGCTTCTTATGTCTTATACACCTACTCGGAACTTTACAGCTATCATCAATGTATGTGTTTTGTAGGTATGTACTTGTTTTATTATTTACTTTACAGTAAATCATCATCATCAGGTCTTTTTAATCACACGCAGGAGCACGACCCGCTCTGTACTACCAGAGCCATACTTGGCCAAAGCAGCCAGAAGATGTGGCCTACACTCTCCTCGCTAGCCAGACGAGTCGGGTGTCATTGATGTTTATAAGCGGTGTTTAGCTTGTATTTCCTACAAATTATCTAAACATTTATTAAAACAATAAAAAATGTGTCTTTACATTGAATATATTATTATTTCCAAAAGAATATTTGAGGCGATGGAGACATAGAGTAGAAATTTCAAAAAAATGTCTGTCTGTTTATCTTTTTGTACACGCTAATCTCCGGAAATACTGGACGGATTCAAATAAAACTTTTTTGTTACATAGCTGCTAAGCTGGGCAACATAAAGGATATAATTGATTTTGGAAAATAGAACACCTGATGCAAAACCTGAATGGTCCAGCTAAACTATAAGAAATATAAAAATGACGCCTTAGCAAAAGTTGTTCAGCCTGATGAGCATTTTCCGGAGCCATAAAGTCCACGCAAATGAAGTCGCGTGCTTCTAGTAATATAGTCAATGTACAGACACATTTTTTTTTACTGTTTTATTATATGTATAGAAGATTAACAGTCGGTTTACCCATGGTTTACCCTATTCTCTGAAACATCTTTTATGCTTGTCTTTGAAACCGCTGGACTGATTACTACAAACTCACCCTAAATTGTACATAGGTTAGTTCGCAAACATGCCAACTAATATGAAGTTGCTTCGTTTTCAGGAAATTAATTTAATAATTCCTTAGTTTATGAGTACAACGAACAGTCTGCTTGTGAAGTTTAGTTCATTTATTTAAACATGTATTTTAATTAACTATTTTACTTTTAATAACATCCTACATGCTAATCTGGGGGATAAAACTAATAATGTTGCCTCCATTTGTTCCTGCGAAAATCATTAAACACAATCGAGAAAATGTTTAAAGGAGAAGCGGTTAGAAACTTGTTATTATTTCAATTTATACACATACGAGTACAATAGCGTTAACAAGGTTTTGGGTTACTCTGTAAGAGACAAAAATGTGATTCGTTTACTGTCTATTTGAAATAATAACAAAAATCTTCAATGTGTTTTCAAACGTTTTATGCTAGCGTTGTTGTTGTTATTCTTTACAGTTTGTGTCTACTCTGTAAGAGATAAAAAAGTGATTCGTATATTGTACAGATACATTTTCACGGCTTTATCCCTGACAGGGTAGACAGAGCCCAGGGCCGTTAAGCCCAAAGGCTACGCTTAGCGTGGTGGTGGGCTTTAAGATGGAAAAAGAATCAAATAGTGATGGGTTGCTAGCCGCATCGCCTATTACCATGATTCAAATCTCGCCCATTCCCTCGATCGGCTCTTACGATCTGCGCAGGAAGAGAAGCAGCTGGTACATTCTACGTTTTTTCTTTCCTCCTAGACCAGCATGGAAGCATAACAAAAACTTTTAAAGGTTTTTTTTAACGTTTTATGTCAGCGTTGCCTTGTTATTTGTTACAAACGTTCACTCCAAAAACTCCCTTACAGGTTACGATAGAAAATATTGTTTGAAAATTGAACAGCATTTTATAATCCTTTGAATACTATCGTCGCTGTTACGTGCAATTTTCCTATGTTGACTATTTTATGCTGCTACAAAGCTTTTTTTAAGACTTTATTTTAAAAATCGTTTAAGATATTTGTTAAGAGAGAATAGTTGTAGTACAGTCGGCTAACGAGATACCTGGGCCGGCTCTTTACCTTTTTTTTTTTAAACGAAAAATAATATAACGAGCAAATGTATACGTTCAGAAAGATTTTAATAAAGTCTTTCTAAATATACATTTTCATTATTTAAAATTCATATTGGAAAGAAGTATAAAGGTAAAAAAAACTTGTAATCCAAGTAAGACGAGTCAAACCAACTAACTAAAAGAAAAAGGAAGGATGAGATTGTAAGTATAAAGCGAACCATACTCCACTGACAACAGAGATAAGCTCATAAGAAAACGTAGAACTGATTTTGCCTTACATGTTTTATGTGCGGTCAGAATAAGATTGTGAACCTTTTCCTTTTACTTCGATCTTGTCATTTCATTTATCATTTTTTTTACCTTCCGTATTCATCTACCTTTTATTTGTATTTTCTATTTTGTCTTGCAATGCAGCTAATATGTAAAGATAGATATATGGACAATGGAATGTATGAAGTACAAAATGTACCTACGTGAAAGTGCACAAGTCGGTTTATTTAAAAAATATACAATTATTTGTATTTTTTCTGATGGACTCAAATCAGTCAACCCAAATTAGGTAGAAAAGGCCTTAGGCTTTAAGTACGCCATTACACTTGTATTAAATACAAGTTTTTTTTTGTACTTTAATTATTTTTTTATTTTATTTTACTATTTACAAATTTTGTAAATAGTAAAATAACATAAAAAAATAAAAAAAACCAAAACTATCGATGAATGTGTAACTTTTTTTTCAACATGCATTTCTTACCCTGTCCGATTTTTAGAAAAAATAAATAATTTTTTGCCTTACATTCTTTCTTTACAATATTTTTTAATTAACTAAGATTGTTTCCTCTTTGTTTCTCTTCCTCTTGCTTATGCATTTTCCGATCGCAATAAATGTTTCAAAACGTTATGTACCGTCCAATAATGTTTTGTTTGTAATCAGTAAAGTGCAGTAAGTAGGAGCTGAATTAATTTTGCTAATGGTGTGTCCATACCAATAATTAACAAAACATTGAGTTCAAACAACATTATTAATATTCACTAGTGTTGGAACTGTATTTGGCCAAGGACTTCTATTTGATACTTGACTATTTGTTAATTTTTTTTATTTATTTATTTATTTATTTATTTATTTATTTAACTTTATTACATGAATTGTACTTGGCGGACTTAAGGACGTAGGCCTTTTCTACCAGTCAACCTACAGGTGGTGTTGACATGCAAACTTTTCGGAAATATGTGCAAAACTTTTTAATATTAAAACTGAAAACACTTACTTATAAATTATAAAACCAAATGAAACCTACGCACATACCTATGTTAATAATTACAAATATTGATACAAACCACAGTAATAATATACTACGTACAAATACAGGCTAAATGAGAATACACAAACATATAAATATAAAGTAATTATATACTAAATAATTTCAAATACTAAATACATATAACTACTTATATATATATATATATATATATATATATATATATATATATATATATATATATATATATATATATATATATATATATATAGATATATAAATATTAAATTCCACTCGTCCAAAATACCTCTGTGCCTCAAGACTAAGGTCTACAACCAATGTGTGTTACCAGTGATGACTTATGGATCCGAAACGTGGTCCCTTACTATGGGTCTCATAAGAAAGCTTAAGGTCGCTCAACGCGCTATGGAGAGGGCTATGCTCGGTGTTTCCCTACGTGATCGAATCAGAAATGAGGAAATCCGTAGGAGAACAAAAGTCACTGACAAAGCCAAGCGGATTAGCTCGTTGAAGTGGCAGTGGGCGGGACACATAGCGCGACGAACCGATGGCCGATGGGGCAAAAAGGTTCTTGAATGGCGACCGCGTACTGGCAAGCGAAGCGTAGGGCACCCACCTACAAGGTGGTCAGATGACCTGACCAGGGTCGCTGGAAAGCGCTGGATGCAGGCCGCTCTTGATCGGTCATTTTGGAAATCTTTGGGGGAGGCCTATGTCCAGCAGTGGACGTTATGCGGCTGAAATGATAATGATAATGATGATGAAATATTAAATAAATATTTTCTATCCGTCTGACAGTTTATGCATATAATGATCGCGCACGGCTTTTTTGAACGCGAGGCGACTACGAGATTTGCGATATCTACTGGGAGCGCATTCCAAAGCTGTACGGCTGTAGCAGTGAAAGAATGGCGGAAAAACCCACTCCGACAATTTGGTACCTCAAGGAGAAGGTTATTGGACGAGCGAAGCTCTCTGTCGTGGGTGTTACCCAGAAAAGTAAATCTTGATTTCAGATAGAACGGAGTTTTTGGGTCAAAAAGAATCGAGAAAAGGGTACACAGAATGTGTAAATTACGACGTTGGCGTATGGGTAGCTACTTAAGTTGAGAACGGTAAGGCGATATATGGTCATACTTACGAAGGCCTACTTTAGAAAGTTGCAGTTCAAGTCAGAGTAACATACATCAGCATAATCTATTATGGGGAGAATAAGTGAGTTTACCAGCATAATTTTGATATTAACAGGGAGAAAGTTTTTTAATTTATAAAGTGAACGAAGGAAAAGAAGTGTAACTTTTTGAGCAACCTGGGATATTTGTGAGTTCCAACTAAGATTCACATCGACATGCAATCCCAAATCCTTTACGCTAGTACAAAAGGGAATTTTAATGTTGTCTAGCATACAGGTGGAAGGGTGTCTTGATCTATACGACCTAACAGTTGTGAGCTACCAACTAAAATCACCTGGCATTTGTTTGGCAATCCAAAAGTAATCCGTAAGCCCAAACCGTCTCGACCAGTCACCTATTGCTCTTAAGTAAGTATTTATCTGACGAATGGCAACATCTATATTATCTACCTCTATCTGTGCATAGAGCTGCAAGTCATCGGCGTAAAGGTGATACCGGCACTGAAGTTCTTTTGTTACGAAATCGATAAAAATAGAAAATAGTAAAGGAGAGAGTATTCCGCCCTGCGGGACGCCAGAGTCTAGGTCACACCAATCCGATGAACATTTATCAAGGCGAACTGATTGCTGGCGATCCCGAAGATAAGAAGAGAACCAGTCTACAGCGGACGAAGAAATTGAATGATGAGAGAGGATAGTAAAAAGTATATCGTGGTCGACGGCATTAAAGGCATTCGAAAAATCAACCAAACCTAAAACAGTGACTTTCGTATGATCCATGCCTGCCCTAATGTCGTCGGTCACTTTTAGGAGTGCTGAAGTAGTACTGTGTCCAGGGCAAAAACCAGACTGCAATGGGTTTAACAGTCCATTTGTGAGAAAATGAGAAGTAAGTTGCTTGTGGGCACAAGCCTCAAGAATTTTTGATGAAAGCGGAAGAATGGATATGGGGCGAAACTGATTTGGAAGAGAAGGATTGGGGACTTTAGGTAGTGGACATACTAAAGCTTTACGCCAGAAAGAAGGAAATCTAGACGAAGTTAGGGAGAAATTTATGATGTGGGTAATGACAGGCAGAATGATATCGAATATACATTCGATCATCCGACACGTGATTTGATCAACCCCCACCGCCCTAGTTTTTATGGCCATAAATATCTTTTTTATTTCATCCTGACTTACTGGCGAAAAGTTAAATACAGTGTTAGTGGAAACAGGGAGAGAATTAATTCAGGAAATTGTGTTCGACTTCGTATGACTGTCTAAAGAAGAGGAAGTAGTGAAATGTTTATTTATATCATCTAACGAAATCGAAGAAGGAAAATCGGGCTTAGCTGAATTGCCAATACCAAGAGTTCGCAGAAACTTCCAGATATCGGCTGAAGATGAGTTGGATATATTATATTTATAGTAGATTATATTTTATTCGTTAGGGGTTATTACGGTATCAAATAATAAATTATTTATGCTAGGATTCAAAGACTATAAAATATACCACGGTATAAAAGAATAAGAAATTTATTCCAGGACTCAAAGATTTTTTATAGTATATTTTTTTTAATTTTGTCAGCTGATTTTAACTTCTGAGATACTTTTTAACCGACATTCAAAAAGGAGGAGGTTATCAATTCGTCGTGTTATTTCTTTATGATTTACCAATTATTAGACGACGCCTGGACCGATTTTAAAAATTCTTTTTTGTTTGAAAAGGTATACTTGTAAGGTATCATAGAAATTTTATCAAAATTGGTACATAACCAATTTTGATAAAATTTCTATGGTGGCCGAAGTCGGTTTTTAGTTTTGAAAAGTTATCTTAACTTGTTTCATAGTTTTGATTTTCTTATTTTGTATTGTCGACGACACGTAGGTACTTACCTATTTATTCAGATAAATATAGTTATAGAAATGGTTATGCGTTTGGTAAATTATGAATTCTTCTTATCGTGTGTGTTAGTGACTAACACTAATGTCAGAGTTTTTAAACCGCCTTAAAGGCCTCTGACATGGTTTTAGATAACGACCAATGTCAAAGACAGTGACCGGGACCGACAGCTTAACGTGCCCTCCGAAGCACGGATCATTTTACTTATCGGACAATCAGGTGATAAGCCTACAATGTCCTAACCAAACTAGGACAACATCACAAAGTCGTTGCCCCCGCCGGGAATCGAACCCGCGACCTCCGGGTATGAGCCGAAAGCTCTAACCACACCACGAAGGCAGTGAGGAGGAATTATGAATAAATTTTGATTAGAGAGCTATAAAGATTTTTTGTGACATCACGTAGTAATGTATCCAATGTCCAGTTATGCGGAAGGAGAGAAAGTCGGAAACATAAGTAATGCTTTCGGGAACAAACTACCAGTACCCTTATAACTAGGTTACGTACGTAAGCACGTCCATCACAGTAAGGATTCTCTCATGTTACTTTACTATTTTTAACCATCTTCAAAAAAAGAGTAGTTTTTTCAATTTAAATGTACTTATATAAATTGGTATAGATATATTTATGTTCTCCGATTAATCGAAGACCTTGGAAAATTGTTTTTTGTTCGAAAGGGTATGTCTTGTCAGGTAGTCCTTAATTTTATTAAAATCGTTTGTGTAGTTTAGAATTGAAGTCGGTTTTTAGTTTTGAAAAATTATTAAACTTGGTCTCGATAAAATAAAATAAAATGCTGAAAAACTCGTGTGTGTTATCGTTTTCGAAATAAAGAAGAAATAACCGGCCAAGTGCGAATCGGATTCGCGCACTAAGGGTTCCGTACCATTATCTTATAAAATCGCGTTTGGTGTATGGAAGCCCTCCTTAAATATTTATTTTATTTTGTTTTTAGTATTTGTTGTTATAGCGGCAACAGAAATACATAATTTGTGAAAATTTCAACTGTCTAGCTATCGTGGTTCTTGAGATACAGCCTGGTGACAGACAGACGGACAGACAGCGAAGTCTTAATAGGGTCCCGTTTTTACCCTTTGGGTACGGAACCCTAAAAAGAAAAACTATTGGCCCTTATTTAAACCATGTAAGTGTAATTTCGTGAGACAAGTTTCATTACCAGCCAAAAGGTTTTTAGCTAATGAGAAAGGGGAGTACAGGTGGTGACTGAAGTGTATAAAGTGATGACAAGTTAAAGGGGGATGAAGATAAAAGCTGATTGGATTGGTCAAAGACTTAAGTTATTAGTTGTAGCTATTTCGCTGTAAAAAAGTAGGAATCTGGCTTTTTAGGGTTCCGTAGTAAACCATGTCTGTCTGTCTGCGGTATATGATAAGAGACTATATATAAGTACCAGAAAGCTTTAGTTTGGCATAGGCATGTAATTATGTAGATCAATATTGTATTGTATTGTATTGTATTGTATTGTATCAATCATGCCAACAAAGTAGTAAAACAAAATCTTGCAACATACACTCTTTTTTCACATAATTCGAAAAAGTACTTCCACTAATCAACATTTACATACAACATCACTGATATACTGTGCTGCCACAAAAATAAAGGTAAAACTTTCAGTACCACTTGAAGGTAAGAAGTTAAAAGCAGAATCCAAATAACCGTTCCGTAACTGTGTCATCCCGTCTTTATGTACACACAATTTGTAATTACTCGGGAGTTCGCAACTTCCTTAAAACTCAAAGCAACAAAAGTGAGGCGCTTAATCAAAAACAACTGGAACGAAATTAACTGGAAAACTCTGCATGTGGACGTTTACCGTAAATCACGCCCATTGCGAATATCTGGTGTTACGTAAACAACAAGTTCTCCTAATTGAATCAATGCTCTGGCTACTGCTGGCTGGAAATTTTAAGTTTTTATTAAAGACTGCGTTCCACTTTACCCGCATGTGTTAATCCAGGGTGTCAGTTTCTTGCATACCATTTTTTTTTTAAATGGTCCGTCCTATGCTTGATGAAGTAACAAACAAACACACACACATACACACAAAAATTCGCCTTTATAATATAAGCGTGATTATCTACTCATCCATAGTCTCTGCCTACCCCTGTGGGAAACAGGTGTGATATTATGTATGTATTCTAGTCATCCTACCTATTTGAAGTTTGTTCCGACGAAAAGGAGGGGTTATTATTTTGACGTGTCTGTTTATCAGTGTGTTTGACTGGCCGTGTGGCCATCATAGCGCCTAAACGATTAGGACGATTTTTATTTTTTTCTTTAAACTCAAAGCAATAAAACTGAGGCGATCAAAAACAAATCACGCCCATTGCGAATATCTGGTGTTACGTAAACAACAAGTTCTCCTAATTGAATCAATGTTCTGGCTACTGCTTGCTGGAAATTTTAAGTTTTTATTAAAGACTAGCTGCGTCCCGCTGTGTTACACGCGGGAAAAGTAGCCTATGTATTAATCCAGGTTGTCACCTTTCTGCATACTAAATGTTATCAAAATTTGTTCATTCGTTTGCGCGTGAAGAAGCAACAAACATACACATGCGCCTAAACGATAGGCCGATTGCCAAAGCGATTTTTTTTCTGTTAGAAAGTTGGGTTGATTGAGTTGGTTTTTAGCTATGTTTGACGGAAATCGGTTTATGGGCGGTGAAAGCTTTAAGGTAAAGTAAGTGCGTAAGTGGGCGCCCTTTTGATATAATTAGGTATTTTCCTATGCCTAAAATAAATTATTTTGTACTGATAATAAAATAAAACGTCGCAAAATAATGTCACTTGTCTTTAAACATATCCATTTTAAAGTGATTTTTAATTTATTATTGCAGAAAAACTGATAATAAGAGCGCCATTTGACTCCAAAAAACTATGACATCATCTGCCTGTATTTCAAACAAAATCCCATAGAAACTGTTTGTTTTAACGTTTAGAAAAAAGTATCTGATTTGATTTGTTGAAAAATAGCGTATTGATGTGACCATTACTAATTTGAACAGTTGTAACAAAATAGTAATAATCTTATTTTTAATAAAAATACAATACAATACAATACAAAAAACGTTATTGCACCAAAAGACATTTACAAATATTTAAACACTTATGAAATAATAACATGTAATGAGGTAAATAAAATAAAATAAGGGGAACCACTTACCCACTCATTGCCTGGCAAACATTTTCATCATAAATTTATCAAATATTTATGTGGTTGAAATCATGATGGTAATAACGATAATGAATAAAACATAAATTATTGTTTTTTTCTTTTTATAATATTCTTAATTTTATGTTAAAAAATACGTTAATACATTTTGAATTTCCTCCCGTCTACGCCCCCATCAACATCCCACCTTAATTCTGTAAATAACTTCAACGTACCTACATAAACTTCATGTTCTTAATTGCCAAATTAAGTTATTCCGGTAAGTATAAATATCGTAACGTCACGTTTCTAAATTAGCTACATGCTTTACGCTTAGAAGTAATTAGGTCAGTACTGTTTATTAAGTATACCTACTTACATTTTTATTACACTAAGAAAATATTATTATATCCGTCATTATTTTAATTCCCTTTGCCACCTACGCACACTCTATCATGATGAAAGTGCCCTTAGGGTATAATGGCCCTGGGCTTATCTACTCCTACAGGGTTATCCCTTTATTCTATGGCTTTACAGCCGTGATGAGCATTAGTAGTTTAGATTCAATCAATATGGACTACGCCAGGTTTTAAGGGTCGGTGCAAACGAGCTACAGACCACAGCCACTGGTATCGGCCACCGATTAGTTTTATACTAGTGTCTCTGTGAGCTGTAGACATCGTAAGGACACGTTGAAGTTTATTGGATAAAAAAGATTTTCAAACAAAAAAGTTGCGTCTTAATAATAGGGTAACAAAAAAGTTTTATGACATTTTTGAAAAAAAAATATAATGGCTGAAATATTTACGTAGGTTTTTTTTACGTTTTAGGCTCAATGGAAAAATAGAGATGAATTTGCTAAAGGTGAAAAACATGACGCATCTTGTCGCTTCGACTGTGCGTCAGTGTGAGTTGAGCCTTAAAAATACCCAGTATTTTCGCTATTTTGAAAAAATGAATTGACAAAAAATTTCTATACAATTTTTGAACCTTCTCAAAAAATTTCACAATGCGGCCTGTAGGCGAGAACAGCCGACCGTACAGACAGACAAAAGCATTTTGGCCAATCTCGAAACTAAGACGCTTCACTCACTCGCTCAACTCATTTAAAAAGTGCCACCAGACTCACCGTGTTTGAGTCTATTCAAAGAGTATGAATACTACAGAAAAGTGGTCGGTGGCCGCCACCGGTGGTAATGGTCAGTAGCCCGTTTGCCCGGCCAATATATTTTTTTCTCATCTTTGTCACCAGATAGCGCTTTATGGTAATAATTAAAACAGTCACAAAACGGTCTTTCATTCCTTTTATTTATTTAAATTAGTACTCTAATTAATTAAATGTGACTTACATAAAATGCAATAAATATTTTTAAAGTATATTCAACACTTTCTTTGTCACTTTTTGCTAGTCGTATGTGCTACCATCTGTGTGTGCCTACCCGTAACTCCGGTATTGCCTACTTACGGACCCTCAAATAGTTTCTATGACGTTGGGTATCTGTTACGTTAGTAATTAAGTATATTATCTTTGCCCGAGCCTAAGGCATGTTCCTAAACGACAGGCTATTGTTGTTAAGCTATCTAGGTCTATAATGCCAGGGGCCAGGGTCTAAGACAATGAATAACTTCATGGTTACTATAGAGGCTTTTGTATCGAAAATTCGTAACGAGGAGTTTTGATACAGGTTTTCAAGCGCTGGCATACACATTTACATGTGTGAGAAACCTAATTTATGACGATAGTCCACTTAGTGAACATTTTATTTATAATTTACAAGCTTTCTCCCATGCTGGTCTGGGAGAAATAAAAAAAACTTCTCTTCCCACGCAGATCGTGAAAGCCGATCGACGGAATGGGCAAAAATTCAAATCATGTTAACAGGCGATGCGGCTAGCAACCCATCACTGTATTGATTGCTTTTCCATCTTCTCGCCCACCATGACGCTAAAAGTGGCTTTTGGGTCTTGCGGCCCTGGGCTCTGCATAGAACCGCAAGACCCAAAATGCTCTGTCTGCCCCATTAGGGATAAAGACGTGATAGTATGTATGTATGTATTTATTTACAAGCTTTTATATAGTTTTACCTGTACCGTTGTCTGTCGTTCTGTCTGTAATCAAATCTTGCAAGAATTTGACCCACTTCCCGGTTTTCAATTAAGCTGAAATTTTGCACGCATACGTATACCACGTGACAATGCAATATTATAATGACATGGAGCTGATCTGATGATGGAGCCAGGGGATGGCCGTAGGAACTCTGTAATGAATCGATGCAATTCCATTAAGTGTGTGCTCGTTTGACTAGTCTTGAGGAGAGTTATTAGATAAAAGCTTTTTTTAAAAAAATATTTTTTTATATACTTTTTAAGAGGTTAAACTTTATAAGTCCATATTATGTTATGTATTTGAATTCAATTAAATATTAAATTCAGATTTCATTTACAAGTAAATAGACATTACAAATTTTAATCTAATTTACAATTTGATATTTTATTCTTTAATTGTTTTAAATATACAAGCATGTACAATGAATTATGGAATAAGACTGCTTTTTTATTTTTTTATAAATTATTTTATTACTATGTTTTAAAATTGTGTTTTTATTTTCAACAGTATGCCGGCAAGACAGCGGGCGGCCGCGGGATCAGAACACCGTTTCAGAATCATCCAGAAGATTCCGCGAGGAATTCCTTGAGGATTGGCCTCAGGCACCCGGAGCACCGTACTTTGACCCAAGCACTCCTGACAACGTCACCGGTCTAGTTGGACACCCTGTCACACTGCTTTGTAAAGTGAAAAACTTGCAGAATAGAACGGTTAGTACGAGTATTTTCGCTTTGCACGTTATTTACTTGTTGTCCTGTCTTGCTTGTCAAATGGTTGTCACAACATTACTTACTTACGTCACTACGTTAGAAGCTTCATGTCAGGGCGGTTTTACCATGATTTTTCCCTATTTAGATTTATCATAAGTATAAACTAGTGTACGTATAAGGAAGTATAAATTAGATTAAATAGGAAACCATTATGGTCTTTCACAATTTACCACGGAATGCAGTCTTCATATTTTAACCGACTTCTAAAAAAGAAGGAGGCTATCAATTGTATGGTTATTGTTGTATGCTTACCGATTATTCGAAATCGCCTGGACCGATTTGGAAAATTTATTTTGTTTGGAAGGGTGTACTTGCAAGGTGGTCCCATAGAAATTTTATTAAAATTATTTGTGTAGTTTTAGGTTGAAGCCAGATTTTGGTTTTGAAAAATTATCCATACTTAACTTACTTTGGAGTCTACACCAATATGGCGTCCGTAACAGTAAGTAAATATCAATCAAATGAAATTACGAATGCCTGTTGATTTCGGCCAGGAAGTACACAGACTTTTGTAGTCCAAACCCCAGAGCGTTTAGTCAGGCTGAGCCCTACAGTTTGTTGCAGTTAAAAAATAGTGTTAATGCAACTACAAATCCCCGAAGAGTTCAATTAGTTCAAACAGGACATTGTATTGTAGCTGTCATAGGTACCTTCTTCAATGCTCGTAGTTTTTTGGTCTTTACGTTATGTAGGTATATACTATAGTATATTCAAAGAATGAAAGAAATAATGGTATTTTTGGAATAAAGTTGGTTGGTTGAGCGGTATGGACTTGGCGAATGGAGGCTAGGCAAAAACGTGTAAGATTTTCCATCACGTACTTTTTAGGGGCTGGAATTTTTTGGTATTTTCAAGGGCTTCTATTTTTGTTTTGAAATAATAATTTTTCGTGTGTGTAAGTGGCCAACACTGGTGTCAGGTTTTTCGTGCTACCTGAAGGCTTCTAACATAGCTTGTCGGCTGCTATACATAGATGGTAGCCGGGACCAACGGCTTCATGTGCCTTTTGAAGCACGGAGTAGCTTGAAAATTATTACACCACTTGTGGTCACCCACGCCGTGGACGGGCATCTTACATAATCCTATTTACTTTTTCTAATACCCTGTAGGGTTCGGCCCGGCCGCCTTGGGGTTTGAACTACCAAAGCCTGTATGCTTCCCGGCTGAAATCAACGTGTATGTGTAATTCTACTTGATTGATATTTACTTACTCCAATAGCCTGTAGGGTTCGGGCGTGTCGGACCGGTCAAATGCTCTGGGGTTTGGAGTGCAAATGTTAACTCAAAAGCCTATGTGTTGCCTGGCTAAAATCAATAGGCTTATGGAATATCGCATTCGTACCCTTTGATTCAAGCCGTTCAAATTTCGAATGTACCTATGCCTACGAGGTCTTTCCATTCCATTCAAATGGAATGAAAAGACGGCCGCACCATGTCTGTGAAAATGACGTGATTTAACATTGCCTTCTCTATTTACATTTTGACTGGTAAACGTTACAGTCATTAGTTTCCTTTATCATTAAGTCTTTTTAGTCTCCACTGCAGGAGCACGATCCTCTTTGTACTACCAGAGCCATACTTAGTCAGAGCAGCCAGAGGATTTAACTTACACTCTCCCACTTTCCGCGCTGGCCAGATGGGTTGGAGACTTGGAGCGGTCTCATGATGTTTATAAATATTGTTTAGTTTGTTTTTCCTAAGTCGCCTTCTACGCCATCCACGGGAAGTCTTAAAATGGTCCAATTTATCTGCCAGAAACCACACGGCGGCATTAGTTTTCAGAGTTTAAGAAAGCAAAATTACTACTTGAAAATTACTGTTCAAAAGTGAGGATCGAACCTAAAGACCACCACCACTTCTTATTTTATATTTCTTTATTAATTATAAAGAAATGTTATTTAAAACATGCTTTAATCAAAAGCAACACATCAGAGCTCACCACAACAACGATTTCGGAATAGACACATAGGAGTCGCCGTCGCCGGATACGGCTTGGACGACATGATGATGATGATGATGATAATCAAAAGCAATCAACTTTAAAATTTAAAGTGCTCTTCAAGACGAATCAAACGAGCCCAAACTCGATTTTACTCGGGTTGTATCATTTCATTATACAGAGGTCCTATGGGCCATCTCCCGGCTCCAGCATCACTTTTGCTACGTATCAGATCAGCTCAATGTCAATATAATATTGCGTGACAATGCAACATTCATGTATTCATATATAATACTAGCCGAAGCCCGCGACTTCGTTCGCGTGGACTTTATGGTTCTGGAAAATGCTCATCAGGCTGAACAACTTTTACTAAGGCGGCATTTTTATATCTCTTATAGTTTAGCTGGACCATTATGGTTCTGCATCAAGCGTTCCATTTCCCAAAATCATTTATACCCTATATGTTGCCCAAGCTTAATAGCTATATAACAAAAAAAGTTTCGTTCGAATCCGTCCAGTATTTCCGGAGATTAGCGTGTGCAAACAGACAAACAGACAGACAGACATTTTTTTTTAATTCTTACTCTATTACAACGTCTCCATCGCCCCCAATATTTTTTTTGAAAATATATTTAATGTACAGACACACTTTTTTTACTGTTTTATTATATGTATAGATATAGATATAGATTTGCATTTTCGCGCAATATTCTGACATGGACCTGATCTGACGCATACCTAACGTGATAAATTGCAGATCAATAGGAAACCAGAAAGTGGGTGAAATTTGACTTGCAAGATTTGATTAAAGACAGAACGACAGAATAAATAAAAGCTTGTAAAACATAAACCGTCTTATTATAAAACGCAGACTAACTTTGTTACTGCGTTTAAACCATTATCCGACCAAATCAAGTTGTTATCTAGTAATATGCCGCTGTCTCATCTGGAAATGTCAACTTGATTTGGTCGGTTAATGGTTTAAACCTAGTAACAAAGTTAGTCTGCGTTTTATAATAAGACGGCTAATGTTTACTAAGTGGACTATCGTCAGAAGTTAGGTTTCTCGCACATGTAAATGTATGTGTGTCAAATGGAACTTGCGAGATTTGATAACATACAAACAGACAACGGGACAGGTGAAACTATATAAAAGCTTGTACAAGTTTATATGCCACTGCCAGGCAGATTAATGAAACCCCTGACTTTCAAGCGTTCACCCCTCATAACTTCTAAACAGCTGGAATGATTTTTAAGAGCGATATTAATAGCTGAACGTCAATAATTATAAAAAAAAATCATAGTGCGTTTTAGTTTCATATGCAAACATTAGGACGACATCTTGTGACGAGTAGTCGAACGATCCGTAGCTCCATCTATTATTTGCAAGAAAATTACAAAAACCCCGACTTTCAAGCGATAACTTAATTTCTATTAAACGTCCAAACCGATTTTTATCAAACATAGCTAAGAACCACCAAGTGAACTTATTTTCACGTAAAAAACCGAATCGATATTAGTTCCTCATTTCGAGTGGTATGATGCTACAGGCAAACTGACAGACAAACACTAGCGTCAAACTTACAACACACCCTTTTTTATCAGGCGTTAAAAAATTATGCTCTTTGTTCCCTAGGCAAATTTAATTTCGACTAATTTACATACGCTGTACTACCTTATGAGACTATCCGAATATTATATTAGGTCATTAAACTAATTTAATTAACTGCGTTTGCGGATCCAAACTGGATATTAACGTTGACGTCACATTCATTATTGTGACAGCTGGATTTGAGGATTTTCCGTGAAAGGGTTTAAGTCAAAATATAACTATTCATTAGTCAATTCCCTCGCGACCTGCCAATATTTCAGATTCATGACAGATAAAGGCTAAGTTAAAATAAATTACAATACACAATACAACACACAATGGTAAATATTAAATTAAAAAATGTGGAATATTTATGCTTGTACATATTTTATATGGAATGGGGTACATATACATCACAAGTCAAGTTAAGAAGTAGAATTTTAAAATCGGAGAAAACATTCTGACAACAAAAGTGCATTGTTTATAATCTCCAATCAGTTAAATCTAAAACAGGTGTTTTAGGTTTACCTTTCAGAATTAAATAATTAAGTTTGTAGAAACGTAGCAGTAATAGAATTACGAGTCATTACGACTGTTAATTAAAACAACGAACTGTTTGCTCAGTTTATTTAAGAAATATGTACAGCAGTTTAAGTTGTTATTATGAAAATGAAATATTTTAACACTGAGAAAATTTGTATTTCGATTCTTGAATCTGTGACAAGATCAACATTCTTATAAAAAAAAATTGGCCAAGTGCGTGTCGGGCCACGCGCAGTGTAGGGTTCCGTAGTTGCGAATGCCAACTTTGTGTTCTTGCCACTAAAAACGTCTAAAAACTAATATCTTTTGAATTTGTATGAAAATGTCTTTTTTCAAGTACATTTTATAAGTTGATCGCCTATAACTTTTTGATTTGTATACCCTACTTGGCTTTGATAGTTTTCCTTCAAACTACGTTATATATACTGTAATTGTGATTTTTTTCACATGACCATATATAACCGTTTGGCAGATAGAGGGGGGGGACACTTGACTCGAACAAAAATTTGAACTTTAAACCCAAATATTTCAGAAACGGATCTCTAAATCGAAAAATGGTGTTCACAAGCTAACAATATTTTTGAAAGACCTATTTAACGATACACTACTCAATGTGTTTGTCGAGAAAAATATATTGACTACGTTTTTACTGGTATGGCAGCTACACTGAAAATTTTTTTTTCCATATTTTATTTTACGACTTTTTCGCCATGATCCATGCCAAATTACAGCTTTCTAGTACATATAGTTTCTCTGTAGGACCGCGGACGGACAAACAGACAGACAGACAGACAGACATGGCGAAACTATAAGGGTTCCTTGCTTACTACGGAACGCACGCACTTGGCCAGTTATTTTAAATTCTTAATACTATGACTATGTCTCCATCGCCCCAATTATTTTTTTGGAAATATATTTAATGTAAAGACACACTTTTTAACTATTTCATTATATGAAAAGATTTATATAAATCTCACTTATATAAAAATATTTGAATTACACATAAAATTAATTTCTATGAAGTAACCACAATATAAATTAATTTGTTAAAAATAATGTAATTTTTTTTACCAGGTGTCATGGGTACGTCACCGAGACATCCACTTACTGACAGTGGGTCGCTATACGTACACGTCGGACCAGCGCTTCGAGGCGCAGCACAAGCCGCGCTCCGAGGAGTGGGCGCTGCGCATACGCAGTCCGCAGCGACGCGACTCCGGACAGTACGAGTGCCAGATCTCCACCACGCCGCCCATCGGACACGCCGTCTACCTCAACATCGTAGGTGAGTATTCCTGCGATTATAAGAGGGAATATGCATGAAAAAAATATGGGTTATCTAACCAGTTTATCCGTAAATATGAAAGTAAAGTACTAACAGTGAAAACAGAATAACAATTGGTGGAAAAACGACCGAGATGTAGCGATTTTACGAAAATATGTCTATCTCACTCGCAAAAACGCTATTTTCTATGGCAAATGTGTAGATGATATGTACTTTGACGTCACCAGTGTATATCGGACTTCTCTCTCTAATTGAAACTTTAAAGTATCTAAGGTTCATCGCTGATTAAGATATTTTATAAATTCTTTCATATTTGTTTACTGTGGGTAATAATTATTATACCAAGCAAATAAAAAAATGCGTGTATATTCTCTATTATCAAATATTTTTCGGACAACGGGTCTTTTCACCACGGTCCTTAGAGAGGCTTGCGTGGGGATACAAATTCAACACGAAGAAGTTTGAAGAAGTTGATGTTGTAGCACTCCCGCCAACATCCGTTCTTGGATATACCAACGAAAGTTGTACCATTGAATAGCTTTCGGCAATAAAAAAAAGGTTTATAGTTTATGGCGCGTTTATAAAACGTGGAAGGGACATACCCGTAATAAGTCAAATCACGGGCTATAACATGACACTATAGTATAATGAAATTAAAATAACAGTCAAAAACTTTAAATAAGCGGCCAAGTGCGAGTCGGACTCGCCCATGAAGGGTTCCGTAGTAGTTTTTTTTTTTATTTTTATATTTGAGTTGATTGAATGAAAGGTAAATTGCAGTTTATGACATATTAAAAAAAAACTTCTTACTAGATCTTGTTCAAACCAATTTTCGCTGGTAGTTTTCATGGTAATGAACATCATATATTTTTTTTAGTTTTACCATTCTCTTATTTTAGAAGTTACGGGGGGGGGGACACACTTTTTTCCACTTTGGAAGTGTCTCTCGCGCAAAGTATTCAGTTTAGAATAAAATGATATTAGAAACCTTAATATCATTTCTGAAGACCTATCCATAGATACCCCACACGTATGGGTTTGATGAAAAATATTTTTTTGAGTTTCAGTTCTAAGTATGGGGAACCCCCAAATTTTTTTGTTTTTTTTCTATTTTTGTATCAAAACCTTAATGCGGTTCACATAATACATCTACTTACCAAGTTTCAACAGTATAGGTCTTATAGTTTCGGAAAAAAGTGGCTGTGACATACGGACGGACAGACAGACAGACATGACGAATCTATAAGGGTTCCGTTTTTGCCATTTGGCTACGGAACCCTAAAAACGCATTTGTATGGGAATATCAATTTTTATTGTTGTTTTTTAACAGTTGTTTTATTATCATTATACTTTAGTATGGCCTGTAGTTTGGTTTATTAATTCAATCTCAGTAGATCCAATGACCAGATCCATCATGGATCTAGTTACGGATATCCTTCCACGTTGTATACTGAGGTTGGCATGGACTGATGCTGGGTTATTACAATACGACGGCACAGCTGTCTTATGACAGGTTGGTGATTACTCATGTAATTTTAAAAAATTATCTTCTATTAAAACCTGTTTTTTTTTTCATAAATTATACGCTAGATAGACAAAATATATACTCGTAAATGATCACGTGCGCAGTTTCACCACAGAACAAGTATACTTCGAAACAAACTTTGTATCTCCGCTGACGGGCTATTCGAAGTCCAAACTACAGCGTAGAGGCAGTGTTTAGCTATTGTTGACGCAACAGACCACAGAGCCAACAGTGATCGCAAACAGTGACCTGTTTTATGGTGGAAGCACGTCATTTCCTTTAGTACGGGGCAACATGCTTAATCAATGAAGTATTTTAGGTGTCAAGAGACTAGCCCTCTTGTTCATAAAAATTACAACCATTTGCTAAACTTAGCTAAAATATGTTGGTCTCGTTATTTTAATGTCAAATGTTGAAAAAAGGAAAGGGAGAGTACATGTTTTAACTAAAATAGATTTAGCAAACGGTACTGAATTTTTGTAATATGAGGGTTGATGTTATTAGATAGAGTGTTGAACACGGACCACGGCAAAAATGTGTGTTACCGATATAGAACAAAAGCCAACCAGTTATAGTAGGATTGTCCAGGCCACATTTCCCGAATGCACCCAGATTGGTGGACTCATTTGGCAATAGTATGGATTCCTAAATATGGATTCGTAAGACATAGAAAACGGAAAATGCCAAGGAAGCGTTGGTGGGACGACCTAGTAGTGTCCGACCGAAGGAATTAGTTGCAAGTCGCAATCGAAAAGTGAAGGAATATGGGAAAGCCTTTGCCTAGCATTGGCACAAAACGTAGGTTAATAAAAGAAAAGCAAATGGTTTTCAATTTTTATATATAATTCCGCTTATATAAAAGTTCAAAAACAAGGTATGAGAAAAATAATAATCAACGACAATTTAACATCGACTTAATAACATCAAAATGAATGTTACCTTCTTAGCATGAATGAAAAGCATAATAAAATTAAAAATATAAATAGCGGTGAAAGCATAAATTGTTTAGATTTCCCTCAGGTATTTGTTGAGTTGACGTTGAATCGCATTTAACCGGGAAATCTTTATGTCAAAGACATAATTCAGCCAGCTGCGAATTTACTCCCATTTGCATAATGTGCTTACAACGCTTACGTAGGGTTCCAGTAGTTATAAATACCGAATTTTGAGTTCACGTGACTAAAACGTCTAAAAAAACTGATGTTCTATTGAATTTGTATGAAATTTTCCTATTACGAGTAATTTTTTTTAGCGCTTTATAGACCACTTTTTCGGAATGCTATTTACAGCGTTCTGGTAATTATAGTCTTTGGTTAAAATCGCGGACGGACCGGAGGAGATACAACTCAGAAATGGTGAAACTTTAAACCATGTTACGTATATGAATATTTTATCTTGCAAAGCCGTGAAAAGTTAAGCCAGGGCCTTTGAAAAGGGCACTCAACATAAAACTGTGAAACAATTCTAGTTGAGAAAAGGCTAACATTCCTTTGACAAATGGCACTGCGATCTTTCATCTTGTGGTTCTAACTACAAAAGCTACAGAAACTGGGTCACCAATTTATTAAACCAGATTTGTTCCGCGGAACACTGACGTCTAGCTTTATAACGAATAGTTAGTTACCGCCAGATGAAATTGTATTACTGAAACAATGGTAATTACTCGTAAATAAGTGGAAACTTCAATGTAAGCGAAATTATTTTAATGCAGTTTCGAGGAAAATTAAAGTCCGATTTGCATAGTATTCAAATGTTTATTTTATTATGAAAGATAAGTCGATATTTGTCCTTGGTTGTATTCATATAACAGAATTATAAAATACCGTTAAACTGAAAAGTTTGATTCTACCCAAAACGTTTAAATGGAATATGTATTTCAAAGATACATCTAATTACAAGATTTATTATACTTTATATAAAATCTAATAAATTAAGTATACTGAAACTTATTTGAGAGTAAATTTCACCCATGATACTTAACAAGGAACTTTATTTTTTATTACTCTATTTATAAACTCTGGTCAGCTAATAACATAACTTGTTTACGTATTGTAATAGATTCAGTAAATTTTCTTAAACCCCGTTAAACTGATTCTGAAAGTGGAATTTTTTGTTCTCAGAACCAGAAACAGAAATCATGGGAGGTCCAGACCTGTTCATCTACGCTGGCTCCACAATAAACTTGACCTGCATAGTGCGACATACTCCAGAACCGCCTAGTACAATTAATTGGACTCATAGGGGGAAGGTAAGCTATAATTAAATATATTAAACACGGTTTTCTCACTTGCCGTGTGGTTTCCGGCAGAGAAGAATAAGACCACTCGAAGTCCCCCCGTGGATGTCGTAGAAGGCGACTTAGGAAATACAAGTTCAACAAAGCTTATAAACATCAATGAGACCTCTCCAACCCGTCTGGCCAGCGTGGAGAGTGTAGGCCAAAGTCCTCTAGCTACTCTGACCAAGTATGTCCGTGGTAGTACAGAGAGGGTCGTGATCCTGCAGTGGAAACAAAAGGACATGATGATGATGATAATAAAACTCGGTTTTCTCACATAGTCTAGTCGGAAAAGGCCGACTAGTTTCGATCGGTTTAGACGATCATCCTCAAAGCATTGAACGCGTCAAAAGAAGTGTGTTGAGTCCTATTAACACTCCCTTTATGATCGTCTAAACTTTTTTTGATTAAAATAACGTGAGATACAATCATTGTTTTATTTAGAGAACGGGTTACTCACGTATAGCGACACACTCACGCGCCGGTGCGGTGTACGGGCCTCTCGTCACATTCGCCCTGAGGAAGACCTCCGGATGAGGTCGAAACATGTCGGCAGTAGCTGACTCTATACGTGAGTAACCCGTTCTGTAAATAAAACAATGATCGTCTAAACTGATCGAAACAAGTCGGCCTTTTCCGTCTTCACTACGCGAGTTAAACCGTGTTTAAAATGTATGTCATCTCTGGTTAGTTTGTTTTATATACATGTTATGCTATAATTTTCCAAAACGAAAAACCGACTTTAATTTCAAATTTCGCAGTCGATTTTGATAAGACTTATACGGGATTACCTCGCAAATATGCATATTAACCATATTTGCGAGGTGGTCCCATTGAGAACTTTATTAGAATAAGAATTTCCAAAGTCCAAGCGTCTACAAGTATCTACTTTTTAGAAGTAGGTTAAAAAGTAATATTATAAGCTTTATTTATAAAATCAAAAGAGCTATTAATATCTAAATTTACTTTTGAATAAACCTAACGTTACGAACGTTTCTTCCATGATTCCATCTTCTCGCCCACCATCCAGTTAAACTTGGTCTTTGCGAGGTTTATGACCTTAAACTTAGTCTGACTCATTAGGGATATAGTCGTAATAATGTATCTTACGTTTTGAAACGAAGGTTAATTAGCTTCGAAAAGACATTGAGAAAATAAGCGAATATCTGAGGAATAGGGATGTGGACTGGGTCAAAAATATATTATTTTATTTAGTACGTCAACTAGATTATCTAAAAATAAAGGACCTATATATTTTGTCGTTTAGCAAAATAGTCGAAATTTAATTGGGGTGACGACAGGGTGGAAAGTATGACTGTAATTAGTCCGTCTTTTCGATTATCCAAAAAAAATAGACCCGTATTTTTCAGTTAACCAAAAGAGTAAAAATTCACAAAGATACCGAGCGTCAAAGTTCCGGAGCAGCCGTGACGTCACGCGAAATTTATATGCTCTGTATCTTTGTCAATTTTGGTGGTTCAGAGAAAATAAAAAATACGTGTACAATATTTTTTAATAATCTAACCGATGGACCAAAAATATTTTTTCATTCGGAATGCCTATTTACAAAAATACAGCGCTTCGAAGTTTCGAAGTAATAATAATTAATAAATAAATATATAGGGACAAATTAGGAGTAATTTACGTCACCATTGGTTAAAAGCTGTAGCCAATAGTGACGTCACGCGAAATTTGAATGTGATGTATCTTCGTCATTATTTGCTGATGAAAGAAAAGAAAATATACACATACCATACTTTTTAATAATACATACATACATACATACTATCACGTCTTTATCCCTAATGGGGCAGACAGAGCGTTTTGGGTCTTGCGGCTCTATGCAGAGCCCCGGGCCGCAAGACCCAAAAGCCACTTTTAGCGTCATGGTGGGCGAGAAGATGGAAAAGCAATCAATACAGTGATGGGTTGCTAGCCGCATCGCCTGTTAACGTGATTCGCATTTTTGCCCATTCCCTCGATCGACTTTTACGATCTGCGCGGGAAGAGAAGCAGCTGGTACATTCTAAGTTTTTTTTATTTCTCCCAGACCAGCATGGGAGTAAATCGTAAATCTTTGTGTATTACGTTTGAATACAGGTTCAACTGCCAAACAGCCAAAAAGTTAATTATGACTTTACTTTCAAATATGATGGGACAAAATCCTGATTTGACATGTCGATACGGCTTATCTATTGAATATTTTGTCGTATCGAAAATCTGATAGGATTTTCAGAATTGGGACAGCCATACATCGGATTGAATTGGAATTATATAATGAAAGGTATTTCGATTTAATTTAATCAAAATGTGAAATGCCATTATTGCAGATAATGAACGTGTGTTATATAATTTAATATGCGTTTGTTAATAAGGTAAAGGTAATTAGGTATGAATTGTTCACAGGGATTATTACATGAATCATCCATTGTATAAGTTATTGCGCTGTATAGAAATAGTATACACTATAACGTCTTTTTCACAAACGGGGTAGGTAGAGTTTTTAATCACGTTACCCATGGCACAGAATTCATATAAGCTCATGGTTAATTGGTCTCGTTTAGTGAGATAGAGTTAAAAAGGTACGAAGAATAGTGATGCGTTGCTAGCCGCGTCGCCTATTAATATAATGTAGATTCTCGCCAATTCCATATATACGTTTTCATGATCTGCGTGGGAAGAGAAGCAACTTATATATTCTACGTTTTGAAGAGGTACAATGAGGTAAACGCAATTTTAAGAAAAAAAACAAATTATTCTGTCCTCCTTTTGGACAAAAAAATGCAATAATGGCCAAGTGCGAGTCGGACTTGCGCACGAAGGATTTCTCTCCCATTATCTATAAAAATCAAGTTTTTTGTATGGGAGCCCCCTTAAATAGTTATTTTATTTTAATTTTTTTATTTATTATTAAAATAAAAATGCAACTGAGTATTTTGTGAATATTTCAAGTGTCCTACCTGTTGCCATTATTGATATCGAGCAAAAAAGGGCAAAAAAATCGCGTTTGTTGTATGGGAGTTAAATATTTATTTTATTTTGTTTTTAGTATTTTTTGTTATAGCGGCAAAAGAACATATTTTTGAACATACATAATTTGTGAAATTTTAAACTGTCTAGCTATCGCGGTCCTTGAGATACAGCCTAGTGACAGACAGACGGGCAGACCGACAGACAGCGAAGTTTTAGTAATAGGGTCCCGTTTTACCCTATGGGTAACGGAACCCTAAAAAGGAACTTAACTCATCTTCTGTCATAAATATGTGCGTACAAATTTAAAACTATAGCTAGATGTAGGTATATTATTATTTCGTCTTTCTCTAATAATTTGATGAACGAAAACAAACTCGAAGTTTTGCTGAAACCAAATATGGACTTGTCAGTTTATTTAACAGAATTGGCGTTATTTGATCAGGCCCAGTATTGTTCTAATATTTCAAGATGAAATAACTTTTTATGTAAATACATTATTCGTTACGCTGATGATAAATATCTTTACGCTTATTATTATTGATATTAAAAGCGCATCATACATACATACATACATATTTTCACGCCTGTTTCACATGGGGGTAGGCAGAGACTATGGATTTCTACTTAATACGACCCTTGCAAACCTCTTTTGCTTCGTCAACACTCATAACGCTTTTCATGCATGCGGTTATGCGTACTTCTTATATCACCTTTTTTCAGAACATCTGCTATTTGGTCGCAGAATGTTCGTCACGGTCGACCCGGTCCGGTTCTTCCATCCACATCCGCATGATAAATCTTTTTTGTTAATCTACTTTCATCCATCCTCTGAACATGTCCAAACTTCCTTAACATTCCTTTCTCAATTTTTGTAAAATTACATCCTCTTTCACCCCACATCTCTCACGTATGACATTATTTCTTATCCGGTCTTTCAAAGTTACACCACAACGTATGAAGTTTAGAAATAAGCAATATAGCGTGTGTATGCGAAAAAAAATTCATACTCCACCGACAAGAGCATAGCTCTTAAATAATATAGATAGATAGATGCGAAAAAAGCTGCCACAGTTTACAAAGTGCATAAAAATTCTCCTTATTCGAATACCCATGGAAGCATTCAATAAATGTTGCAATATCGCATTAAGAAAATATTTACATTCACCCGTTTGCAAACGTGTCTGTACCCGGGTTGGACTGGCAGGTTCATCGTTGGAAGGGTCGGTATTGCAGTATTCTTTTTTATTTACATACTAGCTTTAAAAAGTGACTTTATGAAATAGCATTGCTTGGAATTCTTTGCGCGCTCGGTGATCGAGAGATGTAATTCCACAAAGTCATAGGCGAATGTTAATATGTAAATAAACCCACATCTTTCTTACTAGTTTCTTTTATCTGGGGTTGACGCAGTTCCTATGTACTGTTTCTCCATTACTTATTAATTTTTTTGAATTAATACAAAGGTACTGAGAACTTGAAACTTAAATAAAAATGTGACTCACGACTGACTTGGTGAAGAAGGATGGAATGAAGGTATAGAAGGCACTGAAATGTATGCGTTATGGCTGTGCTTTGCAGGTTCTGCTTACGTTTTTCTGATAAGGTAATCGGATTGGATACATTCAAAACACTTGACTTGACCTAGTGGCAAAGACAACAATGCGGTAGTAATGCAAAATCTCAAGTGTCTAGTTATTACGGTTCAAAGGATAGAGCCCTGTGACAGACGGATAGACAGCGGAGTCTCAGTAATCCTAACCTTTATAAACGATGCATCATCAGCTGTGCAGTGCTGCATTGCGACAAACAAAAATCTAGATCTGCATTGGAGTAAACTCCAATCATCATCAGGTAATTTTAGTCTCTACTACAGGAGCACGACCCTCTGTGTACTACTAGAGTCATATTTGTTTAGAGCCAGATGATTTAGCCAACACTCTCCACGTTGGCCAGACGGGTTGGAGAGGTCTCATGATAAGCTTTGTTTAGCTTGTAGGTATTTCCTAAGTCACCTTCTACGACATCCATGGGAAGACTTGAAGTGGTCCTATTCTACTCTGCCGGAAACCACTCGGCATTTCAATGTTGTTACATAAACATAATTAAATTTCCGTGAAGAGCGATGTTCAGTCTGATGGTAAATTGTCTAAAACTAAGTGTTACAAATCGTTTTCGGAGCGTGTATTGCTTCTAAGAAAACAGTAGCTCATGCATGATTTTGTACAAAAATAAACGGCTATTTTATAATATTTTGCTTCATGAGTTAAACCTCTGAATGCAATGTCTGAAATTGCATACGTTACGTTCACCAACGTCGCAATATCCAGATTGGGCGGTACGGAATATCTTAGCCTGCAAGGTTCATTCCTCGGGTCTCATTGCAGTCTCGCTTAGGCAATATTTAACTCTAGTAAATGTTTATTTTAATATACCTTCTGGAAGAGGTAAACGTTAATAATACAACTTGCGAGGTTCACTGTGGCTCAGCATTTGTAGATAGGCAGTTTAGGGTTAGATTCGGTTTGAGGCAAACAATATAAATAAATAGGGACAAAACACACTGATTGAGCAAGTCCCAAAGTAAGTTTAAGCTTGTGTTTTGGGATACTAACTCAACAGTACTATATTTTATAATAAATACCTATAAATGAAACACCCAAGATTCGAATAATTTGAAAGAGACATTTTCCAACTTGACCTGGCTGGGAAAATGGCAAGGACTAGTTCAGGAAGTTATGCTGCATATGTGTTGATTTATTTTAATTGATCTTACAGTAGTCGTTGCTATGAAGTCGACTTTTTATAAAAACAGGATTGAATAATGCTAAGCCTTTTAATCCCTACACTATAATAAAGATTGCTATATTAATTCAAACGTTGAAACAAAACCAATTAAAAATCCTATTAGAACCATTTTGACTTCTACGCGGACGAAGCCGCGGGATAAAGCTAGTACTATTATATAATACTCGCGGGCTTTTGCTTAAGTTAATAGGTACTACCTGTGATAATCATAATTATGATATGAAATTTATTTTGCTTATGTGTCCTAAAAACGAATGTAGATCGCATTTCCAGTATGGCAAAATTATATAAATATTTATTTTTAAGTACACTCTCACAAAAATTATGTAGGTACAATACAAATCAATGAAATGTGATTGAGTTCTAAATATTCATGATCAATAACGAAATGTATCTACAAACGTTATGAAATATCAACATTCGCGTTTAAAATATTTGAGGAAAATTTAATTTCCCTCTCCAAGTTATTTCCTCTTTCATTTCACCATGACATAAATAAACATCAAATACGTTTACGCTTCTATAAATTAACAATCATAAATTTTGCGTTTATTTGACTCATTGTTTACACAAAGTAATCATAATTATCATAAAGGCCGCATAACACAGTTCAGGTAAAAGATCAATGAAATAAGGAAATTTTTACAGTTAAAACGACATTTTTTTTCAATACTCTAACTACGACAAACGTTTCTATTTTATTATGAAAGTAAAATAATATATTCATTTTTTTTATTATGGAAAGTAAATGGTTAAATATCAAATAAAATCGTCTTTGAAGTATTTTTTTTTTTGGATTTTTGTGCATAGAGTCTAACACTTTGTGTGTGTGTATTTACAATCATTTATTCAGTTTCACCTGTCCGATTGTCTGTCTGTCTAACCGTCTCTCTAATCAAATCTTGCAAGTTAAATTTGACACTATACGGATATGTATATTGCGATGACGTGGAGTCGATTTTTATGATGGAGCTGGAAGGTGACCATAGGAACTCTGTAGTGAAAAGACGCAACCCCAGTACTTAGGCCTAACAATAAAAGCTTGTATGAAAAATTGTTTTCAAAAGGAACTTACTTTATATAAAAACAGAATTAGGATTATGTTTGAAGACTTTTATTCTCATAAAGACATATTTTACATAACTTAGATGTGAACATAAATACAAAACATAAATATACTTATTCGTTTTCACACTGATAAACAAAATAAAACAGACAAGTTCAGTAAATTGAAATTATGTGCTTGGTTAATTGTTTCTTAAATACATCGAACGAGTTAAAATTTTTGATGTCAGAGGGTACCTTGTTGAAAAGGCGCGCATCTTCGTATGTTATCGTCAATTGACCGTAATGTTTTGTCTTAGACAAAATTATTAAGTTCACGCGTCGAGTGCAGGTGCGCCCAACTTGTTTTTGCTTGTTTGTAGTAAAGTTTAGGTTAGTACGGACTTTTTTGTTCATGATTTTGCAGATGAGAATGCAAGTATTATAAGTATATAATTTTAATAGTCAGTAGCTTAATTTCGTGATAAATTTTAGTATTAAAGTGTATAACGAAAAATTATCACTTTACCTTTAGCCATATCTCTTTTTTTCTGTGATCAACAAATTAATTCAAATTCCAGCATCATATAATCAAACCACAAGATATTTAGGTACATTCATACATATTTCCATGTATATTAATTACTAATTATCTGTCAATTATGTAGGTAGGTAACATTTTTGCTATATTATACTTAAAATAATATAATTTCTATTATCAATATAATTTTATTCGCTTTTTGAATAAATTTTTAAATAGATATTTTTAAGCCAATTTTATAAGACCTACTCCAATGTTGAAATAGTTTCATGAAAATAGCGTACTGAACAACAGAAACAGTGTTATGATTACCCAATTTTTAAAAAAAAAGACGTGTGGCACTCGGGGACTGCCGCGGTAAAGCTATTACATTAAGGTGATTTTTTACAAGGAAGGACGGCAACGTCGCAAACGGACGACGGAGACGAAGCGGCAACCTACATGGTAGGCAGAGTGGGGAGCGTGAAGTTTTTTCGTTACGGAATTTCTGGATTCGGTCCCCGCGCTCAAGGCCCGCGATAAAAGCTATGCAATAGCTTAAAACAAATATAACTGTCAAAAAATAAAGACATCGACGTTTTGAAAAGTTTTGTCACTCGGTATTAAAAGTAGGATTCTAACGATACGCCATGTATTCAAATCTGTTCTGGTATGTCTCATTTATATCAGAATATATAAATGACATAAATACTCTTGCATGCATAATTATGTATTGCTGATTAAATTACACTCCTTTTTTTAATTAACAAATAGATCATTCGCATTTAATAAAATACAAAAAGTTTGACCAATATAAACATCTCATATTACTTCCCGAATTATATATCAAAAGAAGGTGGGTAATGTATATTCCTTTTCTGATAATACTTCAATCAAGTGCGACCATATTGGATTACTTTTGGTATCTTTATTATTTTATCCGAATTTTCTCCGACTTGAAATATTATACGGTATCTTATTTAGGAAAGCAAAATTGATGTTGATTGGAGGTTTCATAACTTTTTTTTCTTCTAAATATATTTTTATTGCATTGTATTTACGTTTATTTCTTTTGATTTTCAATAAAATGTATAATTGACTTTCTTCTAACTGACACAAAACAATCAGAATACGCAAGAAATTTTTGATATTTTATAAAAATACGGTTGAGTTAGAAGCTTTATTTTTTTTATTACTCTTGTCACTAATTGTTATTGAAATATCGTAGGTTTAATGATATAATTTTTTTTCTTATTGTTTGATAGAATAACATTTCATATGTTACCTTTGGTTTAACAATTTCTGAATATGTAATAATTTTTATTAAGTATTTTATATTTTTTATTTAATATGTAATATTTTTTATTTTTAGCCGTGTGGTTTCCGGCAGAGTAGAATAGGGCCACTCTAAGTCCTCCAAATGTAAGCCCAATTCCTCTGTGCTACTCGAGCCATAAGTAGCCAGAGCAGCCAGAGGACTTGGCCTACACTCTCCACGCTAGCCAGACGGGTTGGAGAGGTCTCATTGATGTTTATACGCTTTGTTAATCTTGTTTTTCTTAAGTCACCTTCTACGACATCCACGGGATGGATGGATTGGAGTGGTCATATTCTACTTTACTTTCTATTTTTTTTATTTATTAATGAAGTTTTATTTTGTTTGACAGACAATAAACTTCGATTCTACGCGTGGTGGTATATCGTTAGTGACAGAAAAAGGGATCCACAGCAGTAGTCGACTATTGGTACAGGCAGCTCGAACGTCAGACGCAGGCGCATACCAGTGCGTGCCTGACAATGCACAGATGGCGACCGCTAGAGTACATGTACTTACTGGTAAGAGTTACTTACACCTTGTATTAGGTCCCTCGCCCACTGCGACTTTTAGTCTACTAACGCGCGATAGTCGGATTTGCAACGCGATACAGTAGTGATGCTAACGCGCTACAGCATCGCGACTGCATCCTTACAAACGCGCGCGCGACCGTGTCGGACGACATCGGGGAGAGAGTGGAGGGAGGGTGGTGTGAGAATGGAGAACCTAACATCAGTGCAACACAGACAGGTTGACAGAGCGTTTGCATTGCGACAGAAGCACGATATCGTGTTCAGGTGAGCGAGGACACACAGCTAGCGATGGGCGAGGGGCCTTAGACTAAGCAACACGAGATGTTTACCACTACGTAGCGTTTTTCTACAACATCTTCAGACCGCTAGCGGTATGCTTCATGCTTTTGAAATTCGAAAACCTTTTACTGCAGGAACACTTTTTTATTTTTTATTCAGAAGTCTAGACTCTGAAGGAAACCCGTTACATATTATACCTACATAATATATTCGTTAAAGTTTACAGCTTTTTTTAAATAATTAATCATTTTATTTTAAACAAGTTTTAATCTGTTTTGTTATATTATTTTCACTACCATAACAATCTACACAAGTGCCAGGCGTGAAAACATGCAAATTACATTTCATCTAAAGTACTAATAATTTATTTATTTTTTATTCGGTGTGATAATAAATAATAATTGGTCATGAATAACATTATTTCATTACAAATACTTGTTATTACCGTGATAATTAGTAACTTTTTTCAGAAACAATTTCATGAAAAAGATACCTTAATGTTGTCGTGACTAGAGCTCATAAAATTAATACAATTTCACGGCTTTCCCCTATTTGTTTTGCTTCTTCTAATTATTCTTCAGGTGTTTGTGTGTGTAATAGCATTAGCATAATGGCCCTTTTTTGTGTACATTTAACAGTATAACAGTATAATGTTTGTCTTATTATCCAAATGGAAAAAAACTTACTTCTATATTATATTTACACACTTTAGCCCTCTTTTGAGCATTAGAACTGAAGAAAGATTAGGTACTAAGAATGATTTAACTCAAAAGTTTATTTTGTGAACTGCAAAAATTTATTTGCCGCCCACCTTTAAAATCCAGCTTTTAGTAAAAATGTATTTTTAAATAACCTGTGAAACTGCGTGAATTACTTGTAAGGGTTCTTACAGACGAACGACAGTATGCTCGAGACACCTGTCGACGGAGGTGTGTGTGCTTTTGTGTAACTTAGATACAAAAGCGTATTCTTATATGTGGCTTCACCCATTATTATGTTTAGCATATTAAATATGTTCTTGGATATTTTTCTCATATTTTCGTTAAATTACAGGTGAAACACCAGCAGCCATGCAAGGAAGTGCTCAGTGGGCGAGCTGTCTAAGCCTGTCTGCTCTCCTGATCTTAGCCAGTGTTGTTCATAACCTCAATATAAGACTACACAACGATCATTTTACGAGAGATTTTAAGAAGAAGACTTAAGTGTGAACAGTGTGTGTATTAGTGATGATGATGAGAATATTTGGCCAGTTTGCAGGCATTGGACTGCTCTATGCGTATGTAATGTAATCATTTAGAATTGAAAAAAAACTATGCGTGTACCGGTCAAAGAATTTATAAATGTCAAAAGGTAAAATAACTACAGACAGACATCTTCTGGGCTACCAGTTGTACTGTAAATATATTGTCACTCCTATATACGTCGAATTAAACAGAATTTCACTGTCAATAAATATCTAAGTCAACAACTAAGTTAGTGACACTGAAATCATGGCAACACAAGTTGTTTTGTAATCTGTGTTATCAAGTGTGCCATGTCAAATTTAGTTTTGATTTATCCGCAACATGGTGAGATCTACTAACTTATTAGTTAACCTTTGTACTCCTAATATATATTTACCTAAAGATTCTGCTGTTGAGTTTTACCCAGAGTGACTTGTTGCTGTTGACTGTTATGTACGTACATATCTAGCAAAATATACTGAAACTAATTTAATGGTGAATTCAGTCCGTGGTAGTGAACCACTTTTACCAAGGAACAAATGTAGAAATATAAAAAATAAGTTTTGGTTCAGCTGATCGGTCAACTTGTATGGACGGCCAAAAATTACTTTTCATATTTTGATATGTGTTCCTTTGAGGAAGTTGATCAGTATCATGGACTGAATTCACCCTTAAAATAGTTATAGTATATTTTATTAGATCTGATATATCTCTTAGGTATTATACGAATCATGCAGTTCGGAAATCAGACAGTTACAAAAGAGAGAGCGTGGACAAAAAGAGCTGTAACATGATGCTCAAAACTGAATCATTACATACGTGTGGTCATTGTAATAGTCTCACTTCATCCTACCAACTGCGCCAAAAGTGTTTAAACTTACTGAGTGAAATGAAATGATAATACGTAAATTGAACTGTGGATACGGTCTCCTCAAATCGTGAAAAGTGATATTGTGTTAAAAAATTAAGATTCGCTGATGTGCAACATCGAAGTGCTAGGACACTAGTGTGCCAACTGCAAATATATCCTAATCATCAGGGTAAAATTGTTAATAGAAAATTCCATTTGATTCTAATGTCGATACGGTAAACAATGAATGTAGTAATTAAATAGACTAGACACTAAATTGTTTGTCAGATTTGACGTTTATTAAAATAAAAACGAGTTTCTAACATGGATTTTTATTTTTATACTTATAAGTAGCAAAGTTAAATGTATAGGTATTGATTTTCGATGATATAAACATTGCGGTTCAGTTTATGGCAAACATATAACCTTTAAACTATTTTCATAAAGACTAACTTTGAGTCTATTCTACGCACTTCCTTTTATCTTAGCTCATAATCGGATGAATCCTCATTATATTCCTTACTAGCTACGTGTTGATATACAGCCTGTGCTGGTTCATTTTCCAGTTATTTCTACTCTGTTTTGCAGAAACCTCGTCATCTTGAGCAACCTTCTTTTTTAAGAGTTTAGTGTATCTTGTCTTGTAACTTTTCAGTCTTCAGCCTTACTCTTTAGCGCTATGTAGTCTATCAACTAGATAATACAATAATAATGGATGCATATTTAATTTTTTAGCATAGTTGTAAAAATTCACAAAAATGCAGGTTATCGCAGTGTCAGAGTGGGGGCAATATACGTCACCTTTTACTTAAAATCTTACCTGATAGTGACGTCACGCAAAATTTTAATGCGCTATATTTATTTGCTCATCTAAAAAAGAAGAAATACGTATACCACACTTTTTAATAAAACAAAAAAATTGTATAAATAAGAAGATAAAAATGGTGTGTAAATAAAGGTTAAGCCATTTAACATTTATTAATTATCATTGTAAGGCGTAACAGCCTTCGCGATTAATTTTAAACTACTTACATTTAGCTGGAAACCTGTCCGGGTGTGCGGCCATTAGATAAGTAATTTATGTCCTGTGAAAGGGTTGGGCAAACTATTTATCTACAACTACCCTAAAGGCTCAATGGCCGTTGGATTCCAGGTCACTGACATTAGATTTTTATTACGCGGCATCTGGTGTTGAAGTGCAGTTCTGAAATTCTGAAATGAATTAAAGGAGGCAATTCTACAGGTTTGACTGTCTCGTCGATAGCTCGGGAGAGCATTTGGCTGAGATTTTTGATGATCCCGGTTCAAGCCCAGCTTACGCCAATTTTTTGAGGTTTACAACAAAATTCTTTTTCGAACGGTACGAGCGGGAGCTTTGGAAAATAGACCATGCTGGTCTGAGAGAAAATAATAACCTAGAAAGTATCAGCTGCTTCGGTTCTCGTGCAGATTGTTCAAACTGCCTAAAGATAGATGCTTTGAGGCAGCTTGAGAAATCTGCACAGCTTTACGATTGCCATTTAATTATAACTGGCGACAGTAACAGTCATCTGTTTTTTGAAGCACGGAGAATAATTTAGTAAGCTTGGCAGCATTTATCCAATAAGAAGTCAAGAATCTTATTTTTTTTAATGAAAAATATATGTATGTACCTGTCCTACTTCCAAATTAATGTTAAAGCACTTAGCATTAAACGAAAATGTACCTACTTAAATATTAGAAGGTTTTCACAAAAATTACCAACCGATTACATAATAAATCAAGAAGCGCCCACTTAGTCTGTAGATTGCTTTTTCCGTGACGCAGCAAGTTTTTAGTCGTGACTCGGATTTTTCGGATCTTCAAATTTTTACATTCAAATGGCCGCGTAGTTAATCACATTTGAATATTTGGCGACGTCTGGAAATGTTGAAGTTTGGAAAAATATATTTGTATGTAGGTTAACTGCGGAAGAGATGGAGGAATGACTTTGTGAAGATTGTGCTTAGCATCCTAACGAAAACTTGAGTGAGTAGAAGATCTGTAAGGAATTGTAGAGAATCTTAAATAGCATCAAAATCAATAATAATCATAAAAATATTTATTTTTATTTTATTTTTTATTGTAATAATAGATGAAATTAGCTAAATTATGGTCAGGACTAAAAACATAAAGAAACACACTATAATTGCATCGTGAAAAGCTGCAGACTTAATAAATTTGATTTCTAGCCATTCACATTTTTATTTTTAAGAGATACTAGTAAACCAGTAAACCTTGGCTTGACCACCAGAGCTTCAAACGAATTGATTGAAGCACTAATGACCAGTTTTTTTTTTACATTTTATTTATTACTTATTTTTCTAAGAACTTATTTATATAATAACATATATAATATATAATTAAAGGCTGAATATCTAGCTAGGTATTTAATTAGTATTCGTAAAATAACTTCGGCAGCCATTAACCACGAGGTTTAGACTCGGAAGAGCGAAAGGGCACTACCCCTATCATTCTCCACATCACCCGTTTGGTTCACTGGTAGATAAGGCCTTAGGCTTTAAGTCCGCCATTACACTTGTATTTGTGTATAAAGTTAAATAAATAAAAATAAAAAAGGGGAAGTACCTAATTAGGTTGTCAACTTGACAGCTAAAAGTGTCATAGATAAAAAAGTTCAACACTTGAAGCCGGCATTTGTACGTGTGTTTGAACGAAGTACCTACATACAATTCCATGGTCAGTAAGTATGCATGTTTCCTTGACGATAACTTAAGTATCTGTAATCGGAGCTTCATAAAAATTTGACGTTCGAACATGAGCCAAATCAGTCAAGGCGTTGCTGAGATTGATGGAGTTCACAAGTTCACAGTCCGGGGCAAACTTTCTAGGATTAACAGTCTCTGAGCTATGTTCAACTTCGGAAGACCTACCGAATAAGTTGGTCATATTTCCAAGTATTTTCACCAGTAAAACTACATGGTTTGCCATTCCAAATAGTCGGAAATCCCATTTAACCTGTCCCACGTAACTGCGAAAAGTTCGAGAGCTTCAAATAGTTCCAAAACGTTCTAAAGTACATTGTGAGGCTACACTAGCAACTCCAAACTTTTGTATTGCACATGTCAGGGTTGCGTCTTGGGTTGAGTTGTTAAACTTTCGAGGAATTTCTGCTACGCTCAGTTGGAGTTATTTAGAAGGAAGTAGGGTATTTTTACTCTGGAATTCTGCAGTCTGAATTCCATAGACAAAACCTTTTTTCTCTTGACTCTTTTAATTCTTAGTGACATACTGAAACATGTTAACTAGTAGCTCTGTGAGATGTAGACCTAACAAGTCTGACTTTGCATTGCCCCCTCTAACACGTGACACCTCTAAGTTTATCAGATGAAAAAGTTGTTCAGACAAAAAGTAGCGTATTTGCAGGGACCGGAAAACCCCTTTATTTGATTAAGTCTATCGATGGAGTAACTCCATCATAAGCTTACCCTTTGTTACAGTTAGCATATCGATTGACTTACCCTAACGTTATGGTAACTCCTTTGAATCAGTTAACTAATGGTAACTGGACTTACCAGTAACCTTAAAGTTCCGATTATACCTGTTAGCATTAAGTTGGTTACCCTTTCCCCTCTTTGTTCTACAATCTTGTCTACTACTTCCAAACTCATAGAAACGACTGTAAACAATTTAATATAAGTCTTATGTGAATGCAATTAGTATAATTATTAAATGGCTGTTTGGACATCCACAAAGCCTGCCTTTTTTTTTCTAGCCCGATGCGTCGTCTCGCTAACCCTATAAACTGTTTGCACAAGCAGTTTTGTATTGTATGCTATTCAAATAAAGATTAAATTGCTTGAGGCCGTATAAATAATATTGATAGGGTAAGCCTATCATAGGGTTTTGCGATATTAGTTAGTGCTTAGTTGAATTAACTGTATTGTATTAGTAAGCCTTTTGTCAGGGTAAGCAAATGATATGGTTAACAAATCATTAGGGTTTACGAAAACCAGTCGATCAAAAACCCGAACGAAAACCCTTTAAAAGGTAAGCGGTTCCGGTCCCTGCGTATTTGTAAGGGGAGGCAAAAAAAAGTCATACATAAGTCATAGTTTTTACTTTAAACCGATATCCGCCATTTGAGAAAATTTGTAAAACTGGAATCGAAAAATCTATGTACCTAATTTTCAAACATGCTCGCAAAATTTTACGAGAATCGGTTGAGAAATACGACCTGTAGGAGACACTTCTTTCACCTTGCTCCGCTTCGCTCACTTTGCTCCCTAGATCCTAATGGCGTGTATGTGTTTTATAACCACAAAAGAAACTGAACATCTGAAGCTTTCTCTATCATAGTCTGATGAAGTGTTCCTACTATTGTCTGAGCATTTTATTTGTAGAGTTTACCTGTATAAAATCATACGTTAAAGATTAATTCATGGTTGTTAAATATTTAGCACATTAATCAAATCCAAGTCTTTTCACGCATGAAAAGAATCCACGCGAAGTTATTTATGTGCTACTTTTGACTCCTTAAAATATATTTTCATGCCTTCTTGTGAATTGTAGCCTGGTAATAATTTACGTGTAGTACATGTAAAATATGATCTTCCTTTTTCTACTGTATGTATGATGTGAGAATCTTTATTACTAAGCAGTGGGACATAACAAGAAAACGATCGGATTATAAGTTAAAAAAAAAATTGTACAAGCATTTATTGTGAGGCCAAGGTACTTACATCTATCGACTACCTTCCGTCTTCGTGATCAGACCCTAGGCATCGTCTACCACATAGTGCTCGTCAAGACAAATCAAACAAGTTGTACTCAATGAGGTTATTTTGTTTATAACTGAATTCTGTCGAATATATCCCGGCTTCATCATCACAGATTAGGCAGCCAGAAAAATCTGACCCCAGTGTAGGCCACTTACACACATGAAAACAAACAATTAGACTTCCTTCATTGTCTATTTTCATTTTTCCTAAAATTGTAGTACGAAACATTTGTTCGAAAAATATAAGACTTCGATTATAAGATTTTTATCTTAATACAAATGCCAAATTAAGGATTTTGGTTCAGTTGGATTTATTGCTTCATAATTTTTAAGGCAAACGAAAGGTAAATAAGAATCAAATATTAAGGTAGGTACAAAGCTCAAAAGCATTAACTGTCTGGTCGTTAACAAAATAATTTCCGTCGACAACATAATGTCCTATTTTCTTTAGCTTTCATTAACCGAGTGGCTCTTGAACTTTATTATTACGATTCATTACATCCAGGTTTATCCCGTTATTACTTTAAGAAAATAACAGTGGAATATCAAAGCTGTTGGACAAAAGTTACACAATAACGTTTAGACCAGTCGGTTGTTTTACTGCGCTGTCAATAATTTGATTAAATCATTTAAAACAATATTTTCTATATCTTAGATGGCTTTGAAAACTCAAAAATTTGGCCTACGAAGCCTTAATGAGACATCTACTTAGTTAAATGTGCATGTAGGTTGCTGGTAAATTTTTGAACATTTATAAACTGTAAACTGTTTCCGAGCATCATAACTTGTTGGTTTCCAATTTTTGTAAATGAAAATTTAAATATCTGATCATTATTTAAGTTTTCATTTACAGCTAGATTCAGTTTGATAATAGTAAGAAAGATCTACACATAGAGCAAGCCACACATATAGAACTGACAATGAAGTTCGGGAAAACTTTTATTACAGAGTATTCTAAACGATAGTTACTATTATATTTTATTTTTATTTTTGTTGTCGTGTGTGTAAGTGGCCAACGCTGGTGTCAGATATTTCAGGCTGTCTTATGGCATTTGACATAGCTTGACTACTGCCATACAATTATGACAGCCGGGACCTACGGCTTATATGTGCCTTCCGGAGCATAGAGAAACTCAAGAAATGTTTATGCCACTTTTGGTCACCCATCCTAGCGGGGTCCACGCCCGGTGTCGCTTTACTTGTGAAAGCGCTAGTAATGCGCACTCCCACCGAGCCACCGAGATTATCTCGAATTACATTTTATTATAAATTATGTACAAGAAGCCACCGAATAAGGTAGATAAAAAAGTCATATAAAAAAGGCCTAGTTTCAACTTACTATGATTATATGACTTCGGATTTAAATAAAACCTTCGGAGGAGTGAACTAACGGATCGTCGAAGCTATGTTAACCGTTGGCTTGTTATTCCATTAGCGTTAACGTAACAGTTCACCGAAGTAATCTACACCCTCCCGGCGTGAATGCGTTGCTTGATAATTAATTAAATTAGCCCCTCGGCTTCTTTACTCGTATGCTTTTTAATGAATTAGCGAAAAAATATATTTCTTTAATGAAAAAAATAAAAAAAATAAAATCATTTATTTCGGACAACTTAGATCCATATTAAAATATATGTCAATATAAAAGTTAAAATAAGTTTAATCTACACTTATGTATATTAAATTAATAATAAATAAATAAATTATTCTTTAGTACAGAATTTTTATTTAACTGTACTTAATTAAAGTTTGAATTTATATTAAATTTTATTTTGTAATCGAAATTAATATTAAATTTATACGCATATGATATATTTTTTTAATTGATTATATTGGTATATTTTCTTTACCACAAGCTAATTTTACACATACTCATCAGAGTGTATAAGGACAATCCAAATAAAATAGAGCTTTAAAGGCTACTCATTGGACCTGTAAGATACAGTGATGCAAATCTTGTTTGTTCAACCATTGGATAAACTCAATGATATATTATTTTTTATTAAAGCGTCTATCATGTCATTTTGTTTGAACCTGATTTACTAAGACAACGAATCAAACTATAAACCTCTAGAATGGCGGACTAGCGTGTTAATAATTACGCCATGTGGAGTTCGTCGAAGCTGTGTTAACCGTTGGCTTGTTATTCCATTAGCACTAATGTAACAGTTCAACGAAGCGATAGCCTGCAATTTACCGGCATGAATGGGTTAACGTTGTAATTAAATAATTTAAATAGACCTTCGACCTTTTCTCTCTGTTTTTGACTAGATACTTCATATGTATCATTGATCTTCTATATATATATATACATACATGAAAGATGAGACTGACTGACTCATGCACTGACTGATCGATCTACGCATAATTGAAACCGCTGGGTCTAGAAGCATGAAACGGCTTATGCGACTTACGCTGTTGTATAAATTGACAGATGTTTTAACTGCTAGACTAGTGTATTTTAGTTACTATCATAATGTAATGTCTTACGGCATACTCCTATGGGGAAGTGCTATTCAGACTATTTTCATTTTGCAAAAACGGGTTATTTGTACTATTTACGGATTAGGACTTAAAAACTCACTCAGAGAATTACGAGTATTCAAGAAAATAGATGTACACTTTAGCATCACAGTATATGAGTATTTGAAAACAAAGGCAATGTATGTAAGGAAAGATATTTTCTCGTACAATAAAGTAAGCGATTTGACCGATATTAACTTACGCAATAAGAATGACTTAGTTTCCCCGTTTTATAGGCTCAAAACAGTTTCTCAGACGTTTATGGGGAACTATATACTTTTTTTATAATAAATTGCCAAAATCAGTCCTTGATATGCCGGGCCAAAATTCAAAACTTACGTAAAGAAAGAACTTTGTGAAAAGGCTTATTATAGGATAGGACCGATGACAACCTTAAAGACAAAAAAGTCTGTCTTGAGCTTGGCGCGGGTCCCGCTTAAAGGTTTGTAATATACTTGCAAATGTCATAATTTAGTACAAACTGAATCTACAACTTTACTTTATTTTAAAAATAACAAACAATGTATTCTCTTTCCACATTAACTTTGTAATATTAATGTAATTGAGAGTTGATATCCTTGGAGAAAATGCTGCAGTGCAGTTCGTTACCGCTTCTTCTGCACCAGCGTTTTAAAAGCGGTAGTAAACTTAGCTGTAAGTAACCGTTTAACGTCAACAATTATGCAACAAAACAATTACGGTTATTAATAGCATAGGATTCTTATTATCTATATAGTATCTTATGGATAAAGATGTATTTGAATTGAATCAAATTGAAATTTTGCACAAACGTCTTTTAATGACTTGTGCACTAAGTAGGGATTTCTGGAAATTTATCCCCTATGGGCTCAAAATGAGGGTTGAAAGTTTGTTTAAACTCAGTTCTCGAGGGATTATCAAAAAGTTGACCACGCAGGAAAGGCCGTGGGCTTCAGCTATGGTACCTAGCATATATCTGACTCTGTCTGTTTGACCTGTTTGGCTGATTTTGACGTTTTATCAAACCTGCAGAACATTTTTCTGTAAATCTTAACATGTAAAAAATATTATTCTTGACAAGACGGGGCAAATCGCGATTAAACAATAACTTACTTTTAATGAACGAAAAACAACAAATGAGTACCAAAATACATTTTTTTAAATTTATTTCTGTTATAATCCTTCTCTTCAGTTTCTATTGTTACTGAGAAAGAATTAATTTGAACCTACCCTGTATCCTGTAAAATGCGATAAGTATATTTAATATATCTTGAAGATTCTACTGGAAGAAGTTTATTAATTTATTGACAGTGAATAAATTATCTACAGTCTACTAACAAATTTTTATAGCCTATGTAGTATTCCATTGTAGGGCAAAAGTCCCCCCCCTTCTTGCTTCCATGATTTACGATCCAAGCAGCTTGCTGCCATCCACTTATAGCATTCAATGTCGTCCCTCCATCTTTTCCTCGGCCTTTCCTTGCGCCGGCGTCCTTTTGAAACCTAACATAGTGTGTAAATTAATACAGATATAACAAGTTACGTATACGATTTTTTTGTTTAAACCCCTTTTTTCCTATTTATCCATTAATTTCTATTCACTGTGTATATCTGAGGGTTGTCAGTATTAGTTTAGTCAATGACTAGAAAAACGTTAATAATTAGGAAAGTAGCCGAGTCTTTTGTAAGTAGTTAGGCAGTAAACCTAATTCTGTTTCCGAAACTACGATTGCTTCGTTCCTAGTAATTTTAGCCATTAAGAGTTAGTGTTCTAGATTATTTTATTATGGGATGTTATCATAATATATTTAAGAATATCACTGGACAATATTTTCATTGCTTATTAATACGTAATCTAGACGAATAACTTTTTTTTCACTAAAAGATAAAATGGCGAAGTTGATACTGTTGTTACCTTGTCTTTTATTTCAAAACCAGGCACTTTGAAAAAGATACAGTTATGAAATATACGTGATGAAAAATGACACCAGAAATAAAATGTTTATGAGTGACTTAAAAAGAATTTTACTTATGCCTTACTACACGGAAAATTGGCAATGCAGCACGAAAGCATATTTTCAAAGTAAGATTTCTTATAAATAAACACAATTTACAATTTCACAAATCCAATTTTCGTTTTGACGATTTTCGTGCCCGGCAAAAAATGGCTGATAACTCTTGTACCAAAGCCAGCTACTTGTGACGCAATGTCACTTTGATCGCTATCTTCCCAGGTAGCAAACTGACGTCAGCGACGTATAAGCGACGTCACTTATAGGTCATAATAGGGTCGGTCATTTATTCGTCGAGAGCAGACGTTAAAGTGACGTCAGTTTAGAGTCAGCGTTGAGCAGGACGTCGTATTTACGTCAAATTAAAGGCAAGTATCTGGACGTACCATATACGCCGCCAAGAGGACGTTTTGCTGACGTCTATTTAGGGTCAGTTTTTGGACGTACCATATTCGCCACAAAGTGTACGTCTTACTGACGTATATTTAGGGTCAATATCAGGACGTACCATATACGACGCCACGAGGACGTTTTACTGAAGTAAATTTAGGGTCAGTATATGGACGGAAGTACCTACCATATTCGTCCCAACGTGGACGTTTTATTGTTCAAGACTTTTAAGGTAAAAGTAACATGTACTCAGTGATACAATTAAGTGAAAAAAACAGCGGAACCGAATCGGTGGTAGACGCCAAGGCATTGTGAAGTTGGCCACCTGTTAAGTTTAAGTAAAAGTACGGTTTAAATCATTTTTCCATGTCCTTAAGTCTATGGTCTTAAAAAACATGGTCCCTGTATCATTGTTCTGGCAATTGTGTCCCACTGTCCTTTATTGCATCTTAAATATAGATTATACTACTTACATTGTGTTTTTTTAGTTTCTTCCATAAAAGTTCTTGAGTCTCTTCAAGATACGTAGGTAAGATGCCTGCAAACGTAAATGCTACATGCTAAGCACTAAATTCTATCCTACTATCACGCGTAAGGATTTGCGAGATGGAGTAAAAGGGATAGAATATAACACGTACCGTAGTCTTTTGATCTAGGGCCCCTGACCAATAACTTAGAACCGTCGTAGAGCTTAAATGCGCAGCTCAGGCTTTAGTGCCAGTTTTGCCAGCACGTTATTTTACTCAATAGCCAGGGCGGTTCTCTTTTTTAACAAACTACCCACCCAAACTACCTAAGGGGAGCATATTGCCATGCTAACGATATCAGCTGTAAGTGTGTTCTTACAATCTATATAAACCGCTGTCCAAATTCGTGTAGTCTTTGTTAATTAATTTTATTTCCTCTAAATTAGACAGTTTTAGACTTCGTCCATTCCGTAAAAAATTAAGACGTAAAAAGCATTAGGTAATAGTTGTAATCATAACCATAAAACCTTTTATTTTGAGTAATATTGTATGCAAGTGTTAGTTTCTTAGAAAATCCCTAGATGGCGCTGATAAAATTAAAACTGGTTATGGTTTCTTTTATGTACATTGTTATTACTTGGTGCATATTTCCAATTAATTGAGTTCAGCAGTAGTGTGTGGTTTAATTTCCACATCGGTGTGCGACGGTAGCGACACCCAAGACACACTGTACATATCATGAGCTCCCGTAGGTCCTACCCTACTCCTGACTTGTATGTCTTAGTAACGTCTGTGTATAACGTCAGTGGCTGCCCTAATATGTACGGCCCAGTAACGTCCCTATGAATTCAGTATATGACGTCACTCAAACGTCAGTGGCTGCCCTAATATGTACGGCCCAGTAGCGTCCCTATATGACGTCTCTCTAACGTCTGTAAACTGACGTCTCTCTAACGTCTATAAACTGACGTCTTGAGGCTGCGACAAATTGACGTCATCTGTTGGGACCCCCCGACGTCAAGACATGACGTCTCTTACGTCGAGCAGTACCGTAAACGGACGACATAATGACGTATAAATGCTACCTGGGTTTGGGTATGCGTAAAAGTAACTGTGTTGAACGGTCTAAAACCAAAGGCATTTGGTACAAAACGATACAAAGTGAGCCTCCTCGTATCCCAGGTAGCATTTATACGTCATTATGTCGTCCGTTTACGGTACTGCTCGACGTAAGAGACGTCATGTCTTGACGTCGGGGGGTCCCAACAGATGACGTCAATTTGTCACAGCCTCAAGACGTCAGTTTATAGACGTTAGAGAGACGTCGGTTTACAGACGTTAGAGAGACGTCATATAGGGACGTTACTGGGCCGTACATATTAGGGCAGCCACTGACGTTTGAGTGACGTCATATACTGAATTCATAGGGACGTTACTGGGCCGTACATATTAGGGCAGCCACTGACGTTATACACAAACGTTACTAAGACATACAAGTCAGGAGTAGGACCTACGGGAGCTCATGATATGTACAGTGTGTCTTGGGTGTCGCTACCGTCGCACACCGATATGGAAATTAAACCACACACTACTGCTGAACTCGATTAATTGGAAATATGCACCAAGTAATAAGAATGTACATAAAAGAAACCATAACCAGTTTTAATTTTGAACAGCGCCATCTAGGGATTTTCTAAGAAACTAACACTTGCATACAATATTACTCAAAATAAAAGGTTTTATGGTTATGATTACAACTATTACCTAATGCTTTTTACGTCTTAATTTTTTACGGAATGGACGAAGTCTAAAACTGCCTAATTTAGAGGAAATAAAATTAATTAACAAAGACTACACGAATTTGGACAGCGAGTATTATATAGATTGTAAGAACACACTAACAGCTGATATCGTTAGCATGGCAATATGCTCCCCTTAGGTAGATTGGGTGGGTAGTTTGGGTGGGTAGTTTGTTAAAAAAGAGAACCGCCCTGGCTATTGAGTAAAATAACGTGCTGGCAAAACTGGCACTAAAGCCTGAGCTGCGCATTTAAGCTCTACGACGGTTCTAAGTTATTGGTCAGGGGCCCTAGATCAAAAGACTACGGTACGTGTTATATTCTATCCCTTTTCACTCCATCTCGCAAATCCTTACGCGTGATAGTAGGATAGAATTTAGTGCTTAGCATGTAGCATTTACGTTTGCAGGCATCTTACCTACGTATCTTGAAGAGACTCAAGAACTTTTATGGAAGAAACTAAAAAAACACAATGTAAGTAGTATAATCTATATTTAAGATGCAATAAAGGACAGTGGGACACAATTGCCAGAACAATGATACAGGGACCATGTTTTTTAAGACCATAGACTTAAGGACATGGAAAAATGATTTAAACCGTACTTTTATTTAAACTTAACAGGTGGCCAACTTCACAATGCCTTGGCGTCTACCACCGATTCGGTTCCGCTGTTTTTTTCACTTAATTGTATCACTGAGTACATGTTACTTTTACCTTAAAAGTCTTGAACAATAAAACGTCCACGTTGGGACGAATATGGTAGGTACTTACGTCCATATACTGACCCTAAATTTACTTCAGTAAAACGTCCTCGTGGCGTCGTATATGGTACGTCCTGATATTGACCCTAAATATACGTCAGTAAGACGTACACTTTGTGGCGAATATGGTACGTCCAAAAACTGACCCTAAATAGACGTCAGCAAAACGTCCTCTTGGCGGCGTATATGGTACGTCCAGATACTTGCCTTTAATTTGACGTAAATACGACGTCCTGCTCAACGCTGACCCTAAACTGACGTCACTTTAACGTCTGCTCTCGACGAATAAATGACCGACCCTATTATGACCTATAAGTGACGTCGCTTATACGTCGCTGACGTCAGTTTGCTACCTGGGATACCATGGTTTGTTCACTGTAACCTAGATATGATAAAACTTAAACTTATGTTAAGAATTAGATCTGGTCACATTTCATCAGGTAAGTTTGCGTTTATGATGAATAAAGTAAATTCACCTAATTGTGAAGTATGTGGCGTGATAGATAATGTGTCTACCTCTTGATTGAATGTGAACGAAACCGGACTCAGAGAGATATATTTATAAGTAAATTTAAAGTAAATACCATGGATATGGGGTAAGTTCAGAGCATTCTGAGCAACCCTGTCTCTGATGCAGCCCGGCACTTGTGTAGTTTAGTGGACTACCTCCAGTAAAGTACACAGGTATTAGAAGTTCTGTTTAATATTAGGGTTGTTTATTTTATATGAGGTTAATATGTAAGCAAATTAAAGTTTTGTCTCGATGGAGGTGACATGTCTTAAGACAGAAGCTCCATAATAAACAAAGATTTTAAAAAAAACTCCCATGCTGGTCTGGGAGAAATAAAAAAACTTAGAATGTACCAGCTGCTTCTCTTCCCACGCAGATCGTAAAAGCCGATCGAGGGAATGGGCAAAAATGCAAATCATGTTAACAGGCGATGCGGCTAGCAACCCATCACTGTATTGATTGCTTTTCCATCTTCTCGCCCACCATGACGCTAAAAGTGGCTTTTGGGTCTTGCGGCTCTGGGCTCTGCATAGAACCGCAAGACCCAAAATGCTCTGTCTGCCCCATTAGGGATAAAGACGTGATAGTATGTATGTATGTATGTATGTTTAAAAAAAAAAACACTGTGATAATCGGGACAAAAATCATTTCTGATCATATTTTTCGTTACGTTATGTGTAACTTGTACCTTTGTTTACATCTATATGAATTAAGTGCTCTTACACACCAGTGACAGTAAGCCCGCGACCGTCGGCGACCTGTGTCGTCGCGGGCATAATGTAAAAAATACGTTGCAATTCATAATGTACTCATGGTGCAAGCCACTTCTTCTTCTTATCGTGTGTGTTAGTGACTAGCACTAGTGTCACAGTTTTTAGACCGCCTTAAAGGCCTCTAACATGGTTTAAGGTAATGACCAATGTCAAAGACAGTGACCGGGACCAACGGCTTAACGTGCCCTCCGAAGCACGGATCATCTTACTCATCAGACAATTAGGTGATCAGCCTACAATGTCCTAACCAAACTAGGACAACAACACAAAGTCGTTGCCCCCGCCGGGAATCGAACCCGCGATCTCCGGGTATGAGCCGAACGCTCTAACCACTACACCACGGAGGCAGCAAGCCACTTAAACCAACTAATTAGAGCACGGTGTCTGTAAACCGAGCTGCAGGAGTTTACTCAACAACTGAAACTAGTGCACTTTTTATTAGAATTCGTATTTAAATAAGCTCTTTTGAAACTTGCCCGTGGCTTACGCTTGAGTGTATAAAGATGTAGGAGTTTTAATATCCCCGATTTTAATTTTATATTTAATACAAACTTCGGCATTGAAGATTTTGTTTATACTTACAATATATTACCGAACAGTAAAATAGTCTTATAAAAATCAGCACAATTCGTGATATTCATCCGTTCTGCCTTTGTTTAGAAGATAGATTTTTTCGCAGCTCGAAACTTCGTTCTTGGATAAAATACGTAAATCACAGTTCCATCACGGTTCGAATGTTTCGCCTTTCTGTAATACCTTGAAGACATATCAATTTACATAAAGGTGGGCGCAAACTAAAAAAAAAAAAAAAATTTTGATTCTTTTCAGTACTTAAAAATATAAACAATCTTAATAAAATAAATTTAGTACTTAGTAAAAATAAAATAATGTGTAAATGATAAAAATTAAAAAATAAATGAACGATTCAATTTTTACGCTAATTCATCAAATTCACATCAAACGTATTAAATCAACTCATTGACAACCCTAATAAGGCGATTAACACACTGTAACGCGCCCCGCTGCATGGTGCGGGGCCACACTGTAAGCAAGTAACTCCATTTGTATAGAAAACACACTAACATCGCGTCTACACGCGTCGTTTTTGTATGCCCCCACACTACGCAGCGGGGCGCGGTGCAGTGTGTTCATCGCCTAAGGGCCCTTCCATAAAGGGCCCTTACTCGGCACTTTTCCAATAAAGCTTAACTTACACCAGATCGGCAGCGGTGGGTAGCCTACTTTACTCTCAAACCATAGTCACCTTTATTTCTATCTAAGAAGCTTGGAAAACCTCGGCCGCTTTGCGTTACTGGTAGTCGCGAGGCTTCAAGCTTTATTGACTACATACATACACATTTTCATGCCTTTTTCCCATGGGTGGTAGGCAAAGACTATGTATTTCCACTTACTATGATCCTTGCAAACCTCTTTTCCTTCGTCATCACTCATAACTCTTTTCATGCATGCTCTCCGGTTATGGGTACTCCTTACATCACCTTTCTTCAGAACATCTGCTGTTTGGTCGTAGAATGGGCGTCGCGATCGACACGGTCTGGTTCTCCCATCCACATCCGCACGATAAACCTTTTTTGTTAATCTTCTTTCATCTATCCTCTCAACATGTCCACACAACCTTAACATTCCTTTCTTAATTTTTGTAATTACATCCTCACCTTCACCCCACATCTCTCACGTATGACATCATTTCTTATCAGGTCTTTCAAAGTTACACCAGACATACTTTATACCATACATAAGAGTAAGCATCAACACTCCTTGATGAACAGCAAGACGTGCTTTGGCAGACACCTTCATACTGTTCATAAAAGAACGTAATGCCCCATTTACACGGTTACCATACCAGCAACCACTCTTCTTTCTATATCGCTTTTGTACTTTCCATCTCTTGTAAACATACAACCTAAATATACGAATTTCTCTATTTGTTTTACTTTTTCTCCATCTATCACAATATAATTTTGACGTGACAACGTCTTAAATTAGGTTGCGGCTGGGAGTCACTTATGAAAAAGTGTAACGCTCGGTAACGTTACGATGAGTCACCGAACGAGAGAGAGGCCCGCCGAATGCCTTGCGTCTCTCTCCCACTCAACTATGTTATCTACGTTTGTCACGTAAAATCTTCGCCCGTAAAACCGACTTTACAGGCAACCATTTTTTTTTTATACTTTCATCCCTTTCAAAAACTATTACTTTCGTCTTGCTTACATTCACTTTCATATTCTTACTCACCAACGCATCATTCATAACTTACCATCTTTTGCAAATCCTCTTCCGACGACGCAAGTATCACTTGGTCATCGGCATAGAGTAGGCATCGGATAAGCAACCCATTCATTTTCAGACCACAATCACTTTCAAATATTAAACAGCCATGGCGATGCTACACACCCCTGTCTAACACCTTTTTCGATATTAAACCAGTCCATATAGCCCGCATTAATTCTAACACAAGCACTGGAATCTCTATACAGAGATTTCAGTGCTCGTATCAGATAGCTGTTTACCCCATACATAGACAATGATGACCACAATTCAATTCTCACCACTCTGTCGTAAGCCTTTTCTAAATCCACGAAAACGCAAAACACTTTTTGACCTTTGGCCAAAAATTTCTCAAGTATGCATCGCAAAGAAAAGACTTGATCAGTACATTCCATTCCTTTCCTAAATCCACCTTGCACATCACACATCTTACCATCGGTAGTTTTTATAACCCTTTCAATCATCACTTTTGCATACAATTTGCCGACCACGCTAAGAAGGCTAATGCCACGATAGTTCTTGCAGTCTTGCTGTGACTATTTTCCTTTATAAAGCGGCACAATAACCGCCCTGCACCAATCTGTGGGTACCAAGCCTTGATGTAAACATAAATTGAAAAGGCGACACAGCTGACTGGTCACGGTGAGTCCAGCCATAAGCATTTCGACTGTCATCCTGGCAATCCCACCTGCTTTACCCAATTTCATACTATTTAACGCCTTCACGATTTCTTCCATACTTATTTCATCAATTTTATCTTCAGTATCTCTTCCATGTATTTCACCCTCCATACTAGAATCTCTAGTTCTATTCTTTTCAAATAAACCTTCAAAATAATCTTTCCAACCGTCTAAAACACTCTTTTCATCTACTAACATTCTACCATTATTTTCTTTGACTTTATTAAGCGCTGATGACATAACTTTTCCTCTTACCCATCTTACGTTTTTCTAAAAATATTTTATACTATGCTTAAAATCTTGAGACAATCTATAATCAAAATCGTCCTCTTGTTCTTCTTTCCTATTTTTAACTAGCTCTTTTACGCATTCATTCATCTTATATTCCTGTTTTGCAGCACTCACTTCCATATCCGACGCCTTTTGTATCCTGTGGTCTGCTCGTAGAGCTAGCCAATCCTTCCAACCTTTTTTTCTTTCTATGTACTGCATTTTGTACTTCTTTGTCCCACCATATATTCATTTTATCTGTTTCTTTTAGTCTCTTCGCTATTCCACAGACTTCGGTTGCAGAACAAATAGAAATAAAGGTGTATAATAATATGGTTTGAAGTATATAATTATGACCACTCTTGACTCACAATGAGTATTACGGGTCTTTTCACCCCGGTCCTTTGAGAGGCTTGCGTGGGGATACAGATCCAACATGTAGAGGCCCTTTGGAAAAGTTGTTGTCATGTGGCGCTCCCGCCAAAACCCATTCCTGGATACCTACCTATAAAAGGTGCTCCTTTGAATAGGTTTCGGCAGGAGAAAGATCTATTGCAAGAAAATGCGGTGGAGTGGCATGAGATTGGGATGGACTGCTGGGATATTGCATTTTTATTGTTAGCTTATGCTGTCCTGTGAAAATTTATGACGGCGAATCTCTTAGAAACGAAACGTCCTGTTGATCAGTCCAAAGGAACGACTGTCAGAGAAACCTCAGGTATATCGTGTAGAATTATATTATAACGAAAATATAAGGTCTAACAAAATATACTGAAACTATTTTAAGGCTCAATTCAGTCCATGATTACTGAACAACTTTGCCCAGGGAACACCTAATATCAAAATATGAAAAGTAATTTTAGGCCTCCCATACAAGTTGACCGATCAGCTGATCCGAGTTTGTATAGAAAGCCAAAAATTTTTTTTCAATCCTATAATACTGGGTATCCTGTAAAATCAGAAGTGTGAATGAAATAATAAAAATCTAATTCAAATACATCCCTAACCGGGCACTTTTCCATCGGACTAGGTTTCGATTAGCTCCTTTCAAGCGCGACCTAACTCCACACACGTCAAGCACAGGTCCCAATGAAAGGATTTAAGTAAAAACCGTCAAATAGCCGCCTGAAAAGACAGCGTGATGTGAATGCGTTCTGCTGTGAATGGGACTGTACAAGGGTTTTCGATAAATTGACTGTGAGTTAACCGTCGTAAATTGTTTAGATTTGAAAATGGGAAGCAGTTTATTTTTTCCCTACGTAATCTTCACAACAAAAATCAAAAGACGGCATTAAAGCGTGGCATTAGGTATATCGTGTAGAATCATATTAAAACGAAAATTTAAGGTCTAACAAAATTGCTGAAGCTATTTCAAGGCTCAATTCAGTCCATGATACTGAACAACTTTGCTCAAGGAACACCTATCTAAAATATGAAAAGTAATTTTAGGTAAAGTTGACCGATCAGCTGATCCGAATTTGTATACAAAGCCAAAAATTATTTTTAATCCTGTAACACTGAGTATCTCTTAAAGTTAGAAGTATGTATGAAATAATAAAAATCAAATTCAAATACATCCCTAACCGGGCACTTTTCCATCGGACTAGGTTTCGATTAGCTCCTTTCAAGCGCGACCTAACTCCACACACGTCAAGCACAGGTCCCAATGAAAGGATTTAAGTAAAAACCGTCAAATAGCCGCCTGAAAAGACAGCGTGATGTGAATGCGTTCTGCTGTGAATGGGACTGTACAAGGGTTTTCGATAAATTGACTGTGAGTTAACCGTCGTAAATTGTTTAGATTTGAAAATGGGAAGCAATTTATTTTTTCCTACGTAATCTTCACAACAAAAATCAAAAGACGGCATTAAAGCGTAGCATTAGGTATATCGTGTGGAATCATATTAAAACGAAAATATAAGGTCTAACAAAATATACTGAAACTATTTCAAGGCTCAATTCAGTCCATGATACTGAACAACTTTGCCCAAGGAACACCTATCTAAAATATGAAAAGTAATTTTAGGTAAAGTTGACCGATCAGCTGATCCGAATTTGTATAGAAAGCCAAAAATGATTTTTAATCCTGTAACACTGGGTATCTCTTAAAGTTAGAAGTGTGTATGAAATAATAAAAATCTAATTCAAATACATCCCTAACCGGGCACTTTTCCATCGGACTAGGTTTCGATTAGCTCCTTTCAAGCGCGACCTAACTCCACACACGTCAAGCACAGGTCCCAATGAAAGGATTTAAGTAAAAACCGTCAAATAGCCGCCTGAAAAGACAGCGTGATGTGAATGCGTTCTGCTGTGAATGGGACTGTACAAGGGTTTTCGATAAATTGACTGTGAGTTAACCGTCGTAAATTGTTTAGATTTGAAAATGGGAAGCAGTTTATTTTTTCCTACGTAATCTTCACAAGATAAAGTTAAGACGGTATTAAATCGTGGCATTAGGAATATCGTGTAGAGTTATACTATATAGGAAATACATTATAATATATCACAAGGATAGATAGCGTCATTTATTTCAACAAACACTCTATTTATTTAGACTAATTTAGAGATGGGTGAGAGTAGTAAACTTTTCTAAGCTAATCGTATTTTATACCAAATTCAATAAACACTGGTAAGAATACTTTACATTTACTGTCGTATAAAATAAATATTAATATGCAGATCCTTCTTAATTACTTCTACATAAAATGAAATTATCTCATATAGTATAAAGGTCAGACTATTTCGGAATATCACCCAAGTATTAAATAAGCTAAGGGTCTGAAGCCTAAATTGGGATCACATCATTATAAATAATTAAGGAGTGGCAAGAAATATAAATTTATGCTTTCCCTTTGCATCTATCCATTTTTAGAATTCGAAACTTTACGATAAAAAGTAACTTTTACAATATAGGTATAATTAGCTCAAAGACTGTTAATTCTAGAAAGCTGTAATTCTGTAAAAGTCATAAAAAAGTTTTAAAAATTGTAGCTCTCTTATACAAAGCTAAGATATACAACGTGGAAGGGACATATCCATGATAAATCGAACCACGGGTTATTCTAGATCACTATAGTATAATGAAATAAAAATAACCCTTAGCCAGGTAGTGATCACATAGCGAACCTCAGAATTTTTTTTTTCTGACGTGCAGATGCTAGCTAGAAACTGCAAAATGTCATCCGTCTATTGTCTATGATACAGATGATTTCTGAACGAAAAAAAAAATACGCCTCTAGAGAAAAACCTTGACATTTCGCTTGTCAAAGTCAAAATATTGGTCGAACAGCGAATTTTTGTGCAAATTGAAAGTGTTTTTTAGTATTATGGCGGAAAAAATCCCGGTAAGTGATATTATTTGTGTTTTTATAATAGCAGATAGGTTGAATTATATGTAATATGTTTCGGTTTTACATGATATTTGTTTTTCTTTGAAATATTTACGCCGAAAGTTTGTGGTCAACATATGACCTCTGCCTATCTGGAAAAACTTATTGTGGTTATTATGTAACCACTGTCCTACAAGCGTTTATCCATATAAATAAAGGCAAAACCATATTTACACATCAAATAGTTTGTATGGTAGATAGGTAGGTTCTTAGATCGAAGAATAACCGATACCCTGGTGTCAGAGTCTTTTAACCACTACATCACAGAGACATTAATATTTATTAATATTTTTATACAAAGAAACACACAAATATTTCCTCTTTTTAATATTAGGCTTATATGTAGATTCACCTTTATTTTTTCAATACTTACATGTTGTGACCTAACTGGGCAGTGGTCAGATCTAATCCACATCATGTATATTTAAATGGGCAGTGGTCATATTCAGACCAGAGGGTTTTTTTATAGGAAATTGTAGGAATAAAAAAAAATTAAGAAATAAGTTTTTTTATTATCATCCAATCTACCATTATCTGTATATAAAGATAAAATAATCGCCAGGCCTGGCTAAGGGATAACTGTCAAATACTAAAAAAAAACTGATATTTCCATAAGATAGTGTCCAGCCCGGGCAATTTGTATGGAAATGTAGTTTTTATTTGTTTTTTGTTTGTTATTTATTATCATTATACTATAGTGATTTAGTATAGCCCGTGATTCAATTTATAACGGATATGTCCCTTCCACGTTGTACGTGGGGCGACACTATAAGTTTCCGGAATGAATATGAAAAAATACTATTAAAGGTACAAAATTAATTTATTGTTTTTCAAAATAATCTCCCTTGGCGTCTATGCACTTTTTCATTCGATGAAACCAGTTTTGAAAACTTTTGTGCCACTCCTCTGTGGTGACCTCTGAAACGTGTTTTTCATACTCCTCGACAGCCTCTTCTGGTGATGAAAATCGTTGACCGCGTAATTGGTTCTTAATTTTTGGGAACAGAAAAAAGTCACAAGGTGCCAGGTCGGGACTGTATGCAGGATGACTCATGAGTTCTACATTTTTCGCCTTCAAAAAATTGTTTGTCTGTCTGGCCGTGTGAGAACTAGCATTGTCGTGGTGCAGGATGATACGGCGTTTACGGTTATTTTTACGGAGTTCATCAATAACTTCCGGCAAACAAATGGTCGTGTACCAGTCACTATTCACTGTACGACGATTCTCTAAAGCAACAGTAGCCACGTGTCCAGTTTTATTTAAAAAAGAAGCAATCATCCGCTTAGATGCACTTTTCACGCGCGCCACTTTGGTTGGTTTCGGCTCATCTTGAAAGACCCATACGCTTGATTGCTGCTTTGTTTTGGGATCGTAGCAATAAATCCATGTTTCGTCACCTGTTACTATGTCCCACACCAAATTTGACGCACCTTCGTTGAATCTGGTAAGCATGGCACTGCACCAAGTGACGCGGTCCGTTTTTTGAGCCTCGGTCAAGTTGTGTGGGATCCACCGCGAGCACAGCTTTCTCACACCCAAATGTTTGTGTAGGATTAATTGTATTTGACTCATGCCTATTTCTAAGGAAGCGCAAATTTCATGGTAGGTCACATGCCTGTCTGTTTCAATCATACGGCGCACAGCATCGATGTTTTTGTTGGTCACGGCGGTGGACGGCCGACCATCGCGAGATTCGTCACTGAGATTGATACGACCACGCTTGAATTCTGCAAACCAGCTATAAACAGTTGTCTTGCATGGTGCTTCATTGCCAAAAGCTGTTTTAAGCCGAGCGATGCTCTGTTGAGCTGTCAAATTACACTTAAAATCGTAGAAAATCATACTACGAAAATTTTCCCGAGTTAAATCCATGTTGATGCAGACACACAATTTTTTAAATGGCGCCACAAGGTAAAAACAAAAGACAGTCAGATGAAACAAACTGCATTCTACAGCCAAAGAGTTCTATTTTCAAATGTTGCAATACATTTTTAAATATTGTTTATGTAAGGGGCCAGTTCCGGAAACTTACAGTGCGCCCTATGTATATGAATAGTACATTAAGAAAGAAAAGTGTAAGAAGTAAAACCACTATTAATCCCAAAAAAATATTCCGTTGATTTTTTCAATTACTTGACAAAAAGGCCAAAATTGTCACACGAAATTGTATCGAATGTAGACTACACTAGCACAATCGAATCACCTGTGATTAGATTCAAAACAGGCTCACAAATGTAAGCATCGTTAGTCAGTTTGTCTCTGGCTCATCGCATAATGCAATCAGGCAGCATTGATCCCACTATTTGAATAACACGAAACAATCTCACAGTGTAACAAACGATGCATTTGTGTACATTATACCTGGTGTCGTTTTGTTTATTGAAATTCATTATCATCATCTGGTCAGACAGCATGTCTTTCTCTGTACTACTAGAGCCATACTTAAGTCTCATAATCTCAAAACTATACCTACTATTATTAAAACAGCCTCCAACTGCCTCCGTGGTGTAGTGGTTAGAGCGTTCGGCCCATACCCGGAGGTCGCGAGTTCGATTCCCGGCGGGGGCAACGACTTCGTGTTGTTGTCCTAGTTTGGTTAGGACATTGTAGGCTGATCACCTGATTGTCTGATAAGTAAGATGATCCGCGCTTCGGAGGGCACGTTAAGCCGTCGGTCCCGGTCACTGTCTTTGACATTGGTTGTTACCTAAAAACCATGTCGGAGGCTTTTAAGGCGGTTTAAAAACTCTGACTCTAGTGTTAGTCACTAACACACTCGGTAAGAAAAATTATTAAAACTGTAAAAATAACAATATAATCAACCGGAAATATGAGAGTTAGTATTTAAATGTACGTAGAAAATTGTCTTAAAGGCAACTCGGAACTCGTTCAAATAGCAACTTGTCTAAGTTGCAAGTACTCGTAGTCTCAAATGTTATTTTACTTTGTGGCACGTCCGTCAGTCCGTCCGCGGCTCAGCTCAGTGGGTATTTAAAAGCTGTAATTTTGCATAGGTTTATATTTCGTACGCTTACAAAGTAGGAAAATATAATGTTGAAATAAATTTTTGGGAAATTACCAAATAGTTGTGCACGAAACCGTTGCCCGGCAGACCTATGACCGACATAACATTTGATCGGTACTACTATTGCGCGACATCAATTGTGCTGACCAATGTTTGACTGATACATTTGTATGACCCTACTTTTGCTCAAGGGTAGCAGCTTTTCATAAAATGGGGATTATTTTAAATACATGTGTAGTGTATCCCATGGTGAGCAGATTTTCATTTAACCGTTCCTTTACCGCCAATACCAGACACAATAGTAAGATAATGAACGTGGACATTTATTAATGTCGTGCGGGTCTTAACCGGTTAAGTACTAGCGAGAAACCAATGAAAAAAGAAAATGAAAACTCTGCAATTAAATCCTAAATCCTACAATGTAACAGTTAGGTAGTTCTGTTGACAACGATGTTACCGACTAAGTGTTATGTGGTCATCTGTTAGCAATAAAAGGCCTGTGGGACATGAATGCAAGTAACTGTTATTGTTACGATTGCAGTTTTTCCAACCATTGTCGCCGTCCGTTACACATTATATTCTCAACTTTTTGTACAAGAGGAAAACTGCGTTCAGAGAATAGTTTTTATTCATCGTTTGGTTAGATGTTCGCTTAATGGAATGAAGGCATATTTTCTATTGTGATAATAAATAAAATGTACTCATTATTTGGCAGCATTTTCCCTAGGTATATATTAGATTATTTGAAAAGCAGTGGGGCGATATAAGTGATTTAAAAAAATGTATAATTGATTTGATTTTTATAAATAATAATTGACGGTTTGTCTTTATTCAGTCTTGTTTAATGAGGATACAGTAAATATATATATATATTTTTAATTTATTTATTTCTCAAACTTAAATCTATTTACAATTTAATTTAGTTTGCCAAACTGCCAGGCAGTTTATCGGCAAGGTGGTTTAGTCATACATGATACCATCTTGTTTTGCCTATTAACTAACTATAAACTATAACTTATTTCTACCCACTCCCATTACAATTGTGATAACGGTAATTAGGTATGTCATCTCAATAAGTGTGATGACTAAATCGAACAAATCACTGTACCGTCTCATTCATACTCGTAGCAAACGCCAAAACGCCAAACGCCCGTCAAACATATCCCGCTCCAACCTAGCTTTGCATTTCAACTTTTAACTTTTAAATCGACGTCTACATGGTTATTAACACACATAGATTGTCCAGGTTAAATTCTTTCTGAAAATCAATACTTTTTGATCGAAAAAGTATTAAGATTTTTTACCTACTACTACTAAAACTAGATGTTAACTACATACATACTATCACGTTTTTATCCCTAATGGGGCAGACAGAGCATTTTGGGTCTTGCGGTTCTATGCAGAGCCCAGGGCCGCAAGACCCAAAAGCCACTTTTAGCGTCATGGTGGGCGTGAAGATGGAAAAGCAATCAATACAGTGATGGGTTGCTAGTCGCATCGCCTGTTAACATGATTTGCATTTTTGCCCATTCCCTCGATCGGCTTTTACGATCTGCGTGGGAGGAGAAGCAGCTGGTACATTCTAAGTTTTTTTTATTTCTCCCAGACCAGCATGGGAGTAGAGATGTTAACTAGTTCTCTAAAATTTCTTAACTGATCCTCAAGAAATTTTGTAGACCTGCAAGATCTACCTCCAACTTACAGAGCCACGTTGTCTACTAATCCTGTTGTTAAAACTACAGCCTTACTTATTTAACGAAAAAAAATACTACTATGCTTACAATTTTACAGGATGTTTGACTTTTTAACAAACAGACATAGAATCTCTTTACAAGATATGCATTTGTTTCGCGTTATCGAATACTAGGTTTTTTGTATTCGATTTTAGTTCAAAGTTGACGTTCTCTTCGCCATCGCTACAAATATTATAATAATTACACGAAGACGTTGACCCCTCTACCATATTATAAACCTATAGTATCGTATAGCCCAATTTATATTCGCCATTAATATTCTGAGGAAGGTGTGCTTTATTGCTATATTATGGATAATAATATGGATGGCTGTTAAACTGTTTGTATCAGAGCTTAGGGTAGTTGGAAATTATATTAGACCTCTGGGATAGTTTGAAATGACATTGTATTTATTGCTCACTATCATTTAGCCACGGCTTTTCCCGCTTGTGTGAATTTCTTTTTATAATAGTCATATTATTTTCCGTAATATCAAATATTTACTCTAATAATATAACTATAATAATGTTGAACGTAAAAGATAAAGCAAAAATTACGCCCCACTAAAATATTGTAGGACCTGACTAGTCTTTAAGAGTAGTTTTTACCTACCCTTGTGCATTTCTTGAAAATTCACGAATAATTTAAAATAGTAAACTTATTCGATGAGATTGTTGGAAAATAAAAAAATAAAAAAACTTTCTTTAATTTTTTAATAAAAAGTGTATATATTGATGAAGTATATAAATGTATAATATTGTTCTTTTCTCTATAATTGTAATATAAATCTAATAATTATACAACATTTTCAACATTCTACAATACGTACTACGTCATCTGCTTGACTGATCTTATAATTGTTATCAAAACAAAATTATTCAGCAGCCAAGCCAAGACTCGTTTTAAAATCCACTTCCATTTGTAAAAGTCCGGAACTCATTATCATTTTAAAATTCAGTTTAATTCAGAATGTTTCTCTGGTTGAACCGAGCTTCGGAATTTTTGACTCTTCATTCAGTAGTATTGCATTTCAATGCTTTTTTTTGCAATATCTGTACTTATGTGAAAAAGGGATGACAAACAAGTAAAAGATCATAATTTATTGGAGTCATTTTAATTGTAACCTATATTGTTAATATTGAGTAAATATATATATTATGTATTTCTAGAAAGACCCATGTATTTATTTAAATGTATGTTTAAGTATGTTTATTTGTAAGTTTTAAGTATTTTTTTTTCTTTTTCAATCCTATTGATGAACACGCCTGTATACCTCTCTTAAATAAACATCTCCTCTCACAGGCCTACTGGAAGAAATTTATTTAGAGATAAGTAGTGCCTGTGTTTAACTTTTATTTTATGAATTCTCTGTATACATTTCCCGTGTACATAAATTGGTCAGTAAATAAACGAATGTAGGTTAATTCCCCTTTATTGTGATCTTTTATAATTTATGTATTAGAGTTGACTCCTCAAAATAAATTCTCCCACTGTACCCTAAGTAAACTAAGCTCTCGTTTTACTTACTTACATGAGCTTGTATCATTTTAAAGTTGATTTGTAGTGTACTAAATAAAATATTGTAAAATTCTACTTTCCGAATGGACACAAGGAGCGCCTAAGTCAGCCTTGTGTTTTAGACGCGACTAAATGCTAGGACTAGGATTGCAGACAGGATAGACTAGACATCTTTTAGTATACAGCACGATCTATTTATTTATACCCGCCCAGAAAACCTATCATATGGAACAAAATATTAAAACAATATAATAGTTATTTATTGGTAAACATTTATTTTAAATTGTACCTGCAATACATAAATCCTAAAAAAGTTGACTAAAAAACACAAAGTTACGAAATGGGGGAGATTTACGTCACTTAGAAAAAAACGTAGAACTGATCGTGATGTCACGCAAAATTTTAGTGCGCTGTATCTTCATCAATATTTGCTAATCAGAGAAAAGATAAAATACGTTAGTATACCATGCTGTACCCTATAAGGCAAAAAAAAATATTTTTTATATTGGTCAAGAATTCTAAAGACGTATTGAAGATTAATTATTTATGTAGGTTTATATTCGAGTTATATTGAATTTAAAGTACATTATAAATACATCTATTTTCCTCGTCGGAAATCTTAAAATAACGAATTCTTGGTACGTTTATTCCGTACAACATATTTTTTTATAAATTACCCAAAATTAACCCTTATTTATATTTTAGTAGGTGTTTATCGGAATTCCTAAGTAACTTTATGAATAAAATTGCATAAATCAAATCGCATATTACGCAAGGTTTGTTATACATGATATCACTATTCATCCCTCAGTAAATTCTACTTAAGTTATGGGATCGAGATAAGGGACCCTTTGTCCTACTAACTTTCTTTGCGAAAATACAAATTTCGCTAAAATGCGGACCTTAGATGAATTATAGGTTCAAGACGAGAAGTCCTGAGAATAGATAAAAAATCCTTCTTGAAAAACTTTTCTTCTATGATAGTTGTGTGAATTAATTCAAATATCAGGGATGTAGCAGTTGACTCTATACAACGTCCTTTAAACGATAAGTTGTTCAAAATGATGGACTGAATCACCCCAATATTTGTACTTCATCAAAAAGGACATTATGTCCAGCAGCGGACGTTATTGCAGCCATCTCACATTTTAGATAAAAAAGTACTAAAAGGCCTCTTCATGTTGGCTTTTGCCCCATGAACGCATCACGGACCGGGTCCCCATGGACCCATGGCTGAAAAGCGTACCAACATAATAATAATAATAAGTCATTTATTTCAGGGACAAAACCCATATTTAACGCAGTTACACACGCAGCTAAAATATAAAAATAATTTAAATAAAATTAAAATAACTCTTCACATTTCGATACGTGTTGCTTGGGGAAAGTTGTTCAGTATCATGGACTGAATAAACCTTTAAAATAGTTTCAGTATATTTTGTTAGATCCTATATAACTAAAGATTTAAATGACAGCAATATTTTTATTAAAAATTAATATTGTTTATTTTAAAGATGTAAATCATTTCATTTTAATTGAAAACAATTACTTTTGTATTCAATTTTACTCAAGTTCAAGATTAAATGAATTTGATCTTTCGCCAACTTACAATTATTCTTTGTAATCAGTCTGAAAGACGAATATTACGTTGAATTTTGACGGTCGGCAAGTTGAACAATTTCTTAAATTACTTTATACTTCTAACTATTTTTTTTGTCACAGAGGGGATTTAACTGTTTCTTTCCTGAATTGGAACTGATACTTATTTATAGCCAAATTAAAATGTTACTTGTTTAAAACACTCAATTAAATTTTTACATTTGCTAAAGGTAATTTGTCATCAAATTTAGAATAATTGATCATAATGGGCCGAGATGATTTATAAACGAGTTAAAGGAAAGATGTCAAGCGCTCTTAAAGTAATCGTCACGGTATCTTACATTTGAGAGGAAAAAATACTTAATTCACATACGATTTTACTCCATAGTCCTTCTCTGGTATTCGAACTAGATCCATATAAAATTTCATCTAAATAGGTTCAGTGGTTAAAGCGTGAAGTGGAAACTAACAAATATAAAAACTCATTTTCGCATTTATAATGTTACTAGGATAGGACTTATAAATTTTATAGCAAAATTAAAATGTTGCGAGTTTAAATACAATTTTAACATTTGCAATTTTACATCAAAGTTAGATTAATTGATCTTAATGACCTATAACAAGTTAAAAGAAAGAAGTAGAGCGTTCGTAATGTGATCGTCACGGTATCTTACTTTTAAGAGGAAAAAATACTTAAGAGTCCCCTTACCCTAGACCAAACTACACTTTTCAATACAAACGTAGTCTACGTTTATTTCGAAATGACATGCCCGATTTCGGCAAAAGATTCAAAGATATTGCAATTACCTAGGGTTATACCCAGAGAATTCAAAGATATTGCTTTTACCTAGGGTTATAAATAATTGGTTTCCGACACTAAAGATATGAACTTGAAATAGAATATTGTGTGTTATATTATTTTTAACCATCAGTATGGGAGACTTCTACATCCTTATATTTTCCCTACCGATCATAATTTAAGTGTCAGAAACCAATTATTACCCCAGATAATTGCAATTTCTTTAAAATTACAATTTTTTCCCAAAATCTGACATGTGGTTTCAAAATAAAACGTAGACTCTACGTTTGTGGAAAAGTCTAGGGTAATTCTTAGGCAACGTACGGTTTTACTCCATGTAATTAAAATTAAAATCAGTTGTGTAACACAAACGTTAACAATGCTTGCCAATATAATGTACACCTAGCTTTATGTCATTGCGATTAATTTGTACAAAAACGAGTTTTGATTTGATTCCGAGAAAGGAATCGAAAAAGTTTTAATTCGATTTGTCTTCAAAGGAAGTTGCGTACAAATTAAACCTCTTATCTAACGAACACAGTTTAGTGTTGCTAGTAATTCTCTTTTTTATACTTTTTTTCCTCTTTCTCCAACGACTGGTACATTTCTGTTTAACCGACTTAAAAAGGAGGATGCGGTCAGTTCAGTTTTTTAATGTTTGTCACTTCAGATCTCTGTCACGATACCTAAACGTTTTTGGAAACTGTAAGGAACAGGTCATCAAATAAAATAAAACATATTTTGCTTATCTTCGATGGCGTTACTTTCACTGGAATTAGAGCATAATTTTATTTCAATTTTTTTTTTTAATTTTATATATACAACGGAAGAAAAAAAAAGTTTAATAATTTTATTCTATTGGTTTATGTGCACTTTACTAAAATTTACAACTGGTGTTGCTTATTTCTAAAGAAATTTCTGATTAAAATTACATTCGATAAAATCACATTTTTTTTTTGACTAAATGTAAATCGAACTTACCTTCTAAATACATCCTTTGGATACGCATCATCCGCAGTTAAGAAATTTTGGAATTACGATAAATATGACGGACTAGCAATATCACTTCTCTCAGTGACCTCACAACTCAGCATAGCTCAGCGTAGTAGTAGTAGACATGAAACAAGGTTTGTCGCTATGAATCTTACTGGACTTAACGACTACTTTACAATAATGACAAGTAGCATAAAACGGGAAAATGCGTCGATTTATAGCAGCCCTATGCTTTACTCATTAACGAACGAATGTGCGTGTATGAACATTCTATGGTTGAGTAACAATTTTGTGGTCAAGTGAATTTCCACGGCCAGCAAGTAAACAATATCATACAATACTTTCTACTTCTTACCTCAGACTAAATAAATCTGAGCTAATTACTATTTTTTTATTTTGTCTTAGAGGTAATTTTAGCATTTTCTTTTCTCCATTGGAACAGAAACTTATTTATAGTAAATTTTACAAATTTTATAGCAAACTTAAAATGTTACGAGTTAAAATAAAATTTTAACATTTGTAATTTTACAATAAAGTTAGGGATCACTATTTATATGCATACAAATTTAAGCTATAATATCACATAGCATACTGGTTTAATGCACAATCGTTTTTAAGTATAACGTCCTTTCGCATAATGGAGTATGCGTATTAATTTTAAGCATAATGTACCTAAGCATAATCATTAGTTAGCCCTAACATTTTAAAGCATAAAAGGATGTAAGTAGGATGTAAGTTGTGTTTGTGTATGTATTAGTTTTGCCCTAAGCTAGAGTCGCTCGCTCGCTCGTGTTTTGGTCACAGGAAACCTAACTAACCTAACCTATACTCTGTGGCAAAGATTTTTTTGTGCCTGTTTTATTTTCGCCCTAAGCTTAAGTCGCTCGCTCCCGTTTTACTCATTTTATTCGTAGAAATACATTTCCATAATATTAAACTTATAGTTACTATGCCTATGGAGATTATGCCAATTAACATTATGCCGTAACAAATTAGCCTAAAATATAATTATGCCCAACTCCCAGTATGCCAAAAAACAACTTATGCCTTAAAACTATTATGACAAAATATTTTATGCCAAACCCAGTATGCCAAAGCATATTAGGACAAAAAAAATATGCAAAAAAAAGGGTCCCTAAAGTTGGATTAATCGATCATAATGGGCCTATTTGTATGGAATGTTGAAGCTGTGTGACTATTCTAAGTGTGTTAGACGGGGTAATTCCTTTCTCATTATAAGCGCTCTAGAACCCATTAAAAAGCTCTCAAAGCAAAGATCAAGAGCTATAAAGTTAGTTTAGTGTGAAAGGGAACAAGTTTGACGATATCGTCGCGACTCTGTAATTAGTTTGTCTGAGGCATGGTATAATAAAACAAGGTATTATCCTCCCGTGACAGCTGATGACGTAGGTGGAACTTGACTACGTCATCAGTTTGATGTGTTGCCACTGTGTGAAATTGAATTACCCGAGCGTAATGCATTTTGGAACTTTATATACCAATTTCGAATTAATAATCCATTATTTCAATTTATAAAATATTGAATTGATGAATCACGTGAGATACTAAATAGCTAAGTTACTTAATATTTTATTTAATACTAGCCGAAGCCCGCGACTTCGTTCGCGTGGACTTTATGTCTCTGGAAAATGCCCATCAGGTTGAACAACTTTTACTAAGGCGGCATTTTTATATCTCTTATAGTTTAGCTGGACCATTGTGGTTCTGCATCAGGCGTTCCATTTTCCAAAATCATTTATACCCTATATGTTGCCCAGGCTTAATAGCTATATAACAAAAAAAGTTTCATTCGAATCCGTCCAGTATTTCCGGAGATTAGCGTGTACAAACAGACAAACAGACAAACAGACATACACACAAACAGACAGACATTTTTTTTTAAATTCTTACTCTATTACTACGTCTCCATCGCCCCCAATATTTCTTTTGGAAATATATTTAATGTACAGACACACTTTTTTTACTGTTTTATTATATGTATAGATATTATTGAACAGACATAAGATACAATATGTTGATAACAATATAATATTAACTAAACTAACTAACAATAATTACAATTAAAAATTAAACTAAATTAAACTAACTAAAATAAACTTAAATACTAAAAATAAATTACTTATAAACTTATACAATTACAAATAAAAAATATCTCTTAAATCCTTCCCCTGCGGAAGAGTGCCCAGAAGGCTGGCAGCATTGCCACGTTGTATGGCAATGCTTATTCTTTGAGCAATATTGTATAGATAGATATAGATTCATGAACTAATTGAGAAAGTCCTTAAATTTAGTGAAAAACAATCAGTGGCAACATTTATCGTGACGTAGTCAAGTTCCATCTCGGGAAGAGAAGTTTTATTATACCATTGTCTGAGGTATTCGTTACGTGTCTCCGTCTGGTCGTTGTTTGAAAAGCTGTTTCAGTTTATTACTAGAAGTATCCAATTTTATGTGAAAGTATATAAAACAGTATCTAACATTACAACCATAGTTTTTGTTTAATTATGTAGCGCTATTTGAGTCTTGTAATAGAATGCTCTGTCAATATCTTATGAATGTATTTTATATTATTCATTATACGATGTAGTATGTTTCATATCAGTTTTAAAATTTCTTCATTATATTTTATTAATTGGTGTGTCGTCTTTGCCTACCACTGTGGGAAACAGGCGTGATTATATGTATTTAATTTGTACCTATCATTTCAATCGCATAACGTCCACTGCTGGACATAGGCCTCTCCCAAAGATTTCCAAAATGACCGATCAAGAGCATCCAGCGCTTTCCAGCGACCCTGGTCAGGTCATCTGACCACCTTGTAGTGTAGGTGGGTGCCCTACGCTTCGCTTGCCAGTACGCGGTCGCCATTCCAGAACCTTTTTGCTCCATCGGCCATCGGTTCGTCGCGCTATGTATTATGTACGAACATAATGACGTATTCAAGAATAAAAAGTAGACAAATAAATATGATTCGTTTTGAGACGAAATGATTTGAATATCAAAAATATTTTGAAAGGATATCCAATCCAATATATCTCGGTGATGTTATGTATCCCGGCAAATAATCTTATGAATTTTCTGGAGACATATCATTTGAGCTAGTAACATAAAGGTCACAGTTACTGAACCGAATATTAGCAGATTCTTTTTACATATTACGAACCATAAAAATACTAAAACATTTTTATTTATATCTCGATGATTGACCTTTTACTAACAGAGTGCAAAAAGCAAAATAGAAGATATTTACATATAATACATCGACAACTAAAAATACATAAACATGTTGTTCTAAAATTAATTCTATATATGTCATTAGAATTGAGAAAAGGCAATAACAAACTTATAAATGGACTAGAATCTTCATTCGTTTCTCTTGAGTGTATTTTTTGGAGAGTGGTTTTTTGGCTAAGATACTATACGGATATACGAAACCGCACAAAAGCTGACAGTGAAAAATTATGCCATGAATCCAACATGTATGTGGAGAGGTCTCTTCAATCCTAATGCTTACTTGTGTTGTGTGTAGGTTGATTTCTAATCTTATTATCAGTTAAAAAATACGAAAAATATTGTATATTTATTTACTTACTTCCAAAAAAAGGAGGAAGTTATAAATTCGTCGCGATCTTATGTATGTTTACGGATTATTTGAAGCCGCCACGACCGATTTGGAAAATTCTTTTCCAAAACCGATTGGAATTGGAAAATTCTTTTCCAAATCGGAATTAATTAGAATTAGTTTTGAAAAATTCTCTTAAAATGACCTTAGATCCCATCATTAGACATATATATGTATGTAATTTGTACAGATACAGATACATTTTCACGTCTATATCCCTGACGGGGTAGACAGCCCAGGGTGGTTAGGCCCAAAGGCCACACTTAGCGTGGTGGTGGGCGTTAAGATGGAAAAGGAATCAAAGTAGTGATGGGTTGCTAGCCGCATCGCCTATTACCATGATTCAAATCTCGCCCATTCCCTCGATCGGCTCTTACGATCTGCGTGGGAAGAGAAGCAGCTGATACATTCTACGTTTTTTCTTTTTTCCCAGACCAGCAGCATGTAATTTGTACCTATAAAATTATGCAAATATGCAAAACCATGTAAGAACTTAGACACGTTTGACGAATTATGTACGTAAGTAGACAAATAAATATGATTCGTTTTGAGACGAAATAGTTTGAATATCAAAAATATTTCGAAAGGATATCCAATATATCTCGGTGATGTTATGTAACCCGGCAAATAATCTTATGAATTTTCTGGAGACATATGATTTGAGCTAGGAACATAAAGGTCACAGTTACTGAACCGAATATTAGCAGATTCCTTTTACTTACAAAAAAAAAAAACAACTGAAACATTTTTATTTATATCTCGATGACCTTTAATTTTGACCTTTTAATATCAGAGTGCAAAAAGCAAAATAGAAGATATTTATCTAAAATTCATAGAAAACTAAAAATACATAACATGTTCTAAAATTAATTCTAAGTTATATAAGTCATTAGAATTAAGAAAAGGCAATAACAAACTTATAAATGGACTAGAATCTTCATTCGTTTCTCTTGAGTGTATTTTCTGGAGAGTGGTTTTTTGGCTAAGATACTATACGGATATACGAAACCACACAAAAGCTGACAGTGAAAAATTATGCCATGAATCCAACATGTATGTGGAGAGGTCTCTTCAATCCTAATGCTTACTTGTGTTGTGTGTAGGTTGATTTCTGATCTTATTATCAGTTAAAAAATACGAAAAATATTGTATATTTATTTCATTACTTTCAAAAAAAGGAGGAAGTTATAAATTCGTCGCGATCTTATGTATGATTACGGATTATTTGAAGCCGCCACGACCGATTTGGAAAATTCTTTTCCAAATCGGAATTAATTAGAATTAGTTTTGAAAAATTATCTTGAAATGACCTTAGATCCCATCATCAGACATCATCATCTCAGATGTATTCATGAAAAATACGAGTCATTAAAGCAAAATAAAACTTATCAAGCGAAAGAAACCTATCAAAGTGCGACAAGTTGAAGTACCTGCGACAACCTTGGCGATTAACCTGTACCTCTGATGCTGTACGACTTGAATCTCAGACATTTGAAAAACCATCTTCAAGTGTCAATATTAGGTTTACTTATTTTCAAGCTGAGCTAATATCAAGATATAATCTGATTTTAACCTGGGTATCTTTTTAGTCACATAATTTTAATAATAATAAAAGGTCTAACAAGATAGACTGCAACTAATTTTAGGGTGATTTCAGTCCGTGATAGTGAACAACTTTCCTCGAGGAAAACATACCGTGATATGAAAAGTAATTTTTGGCCTCCCATACAGTTAGTTGATGGATCAGCTGATCTGAGTTTGTATGGGAAGCCAAAAATTATTTTTCATATTTCGAAACTAGTTTTGTGGGGAAAGTTGTTCATCACGGACTGGATTTACCCTGAAAAAAAAAATTTTAATACCTTTCATGAAAGGGAGTGCAAAAGAATCATCTTAATGATATAGGATTCTTAATTACAGTAATTAGTAAAGCTCCATCCATGGGAAACAAAATAAACATTACAACTTAGTATTGTAAAAGATCACGCAAGGACCGTGAGAAACCAAAGATGTTACCCAGTTTGCATGCGATGAATTTGCTAAAATTATTTTGGAATAAATAATGACAAAAATATGTAAAGCTTTTGAAATATGGAGACAAAATACGTATAGAAAGGAACAGTTTAAAACGAGCAGAAATACTAAAGAATTTATCTTTTTGTACTTTTAGTCTAATTTTAAGTACTTGAAGCCATATTGAAACTAAAAACGGGACCCTATTACTAAGCCTTCGCTGTCTGTCTGTCACCAGGCTGATCTCATGAACCATGAACCGCACTTGGACGTTTGACCCCATGTGGCATAAAAATATTCTTGAGCTTCTCCGCGCTTCGGAAGGCACATATCATAGATCCCGGCTGTCATCATTAGACGACAGTCGTCAAGCTATATCAGATGCCTTGAGGCAGCTTAAAAAATCTGACAATATTGCTGGCCGCTTACACACATAATTTTTTTTAAACCTCCCCCTCTACTTCTTTAGCCTTTCATTGAACCCCTCAGGTTCATTATTTGCTTTATCTTATTCCACCATTTAGGGTCGGCGCAGTCAACCTACAAGCTGCTAATTTAGCAGATCGTCGTCAGCCTAAATAACGTGCCCTTTGGGACACATTCAGGGGTTAATGCAGCTGGCAGTTAACATTTCATTTCAATTTTCAGCTACAGTTTGAGTTATACTAAAAACAATTAAAATAAAAAAAAAAAAATATTTATGCACTAACATTTTCCTCGATTCATATTATGATTGTTGTAAATATAAACAAGAAATCATCATCAATAAAATTTACATAATAATATATGTTACCATACAAGGATTCAGCACTTAGCGGAAGAAAGAGAGACATGGAAAGCACTCCACCGACAAGAGCCCAGCTCTTAAATATAAGAAAACTAGCTGTACCCGCGGGCTTCGCTCCCCGTGGGAATTTCAGGGTAAAAAGTACCCTGTGTCCTTCCCCGAGTATCAAACTGCATACATATCAAATTTCATCCAAATCGGTTCAGTAGTTTAAGCATGAAGAGGTAACAAACAAATATACAAACTCACTTTCGCATTTATAATAGTGGGATAGTGGGTTAGTAGGATAGAATATATATTGCCAATGACAAAAAGGAGCTGCTAAGTATTAAATTATATTATACAACAAAGTTAAACTATAAAATAGTATATTCATTTCATTTTACCCCAAAATTTAAAGCAACTCACATTAAATAAATGATTTTATTTCTTTGTGAGGTAAAAAGGCTGGTTGAGCGACCCAAATTGGATCTGGGCCTGAAGATGAAAGAGCGCTAGAATGTTCTATCTAATACATATAAAACAGTGAAAAAAAAGTGTCTGTACATTAAATATATTATGACATGCTCCCTGGCCTAACCAATTTTACTTTAATTAGTTACATTATATAAATCTATAATTTGTCTTAAAAATTCTAGGTCTATCAAAAAAAAGTCTAGGTCTCTAGCTTCGCTGCTATCTTTTATTAAAATTGGTTGCGCTGTAACGTATCCTTTCCGGCGAAACCTCAATGATATATTTATTACAATGCATAGTTAAAACAAATATATAAGTATGTACCAAGTCTCTAGTTTTGCTGTAATAAAAAATTACAGCTAAACTAGAGACATAGACTTTTTTGATAGACCTACTATTTTATAGACCTATTATAGATTTTTATAATGTAACTTATACATAATAAAGTAAAAGTGGTTCTGCCGGGGATCATGAAATAATATATTTCCAAAAAAATATTTGGGGCGATGGAGGCATATTACTGAAGTAAGAATTTTAAAAAAACTTCTGTCTTTTTGTACACGCTAATCTCCGGAAATACTGGACAGATTCGAATAAAACTCTTCTTTTTGTTATATAGCTGTTAAGCCGGGGCAACATATAGGGTATAATTGATTTTAGAAAATTGAACACCTGAATCATAATGATCCAGATTAATTATAAGAAATATAAAAATGACGCCTTTGTGTTGTTCTGCCTGATGAGAATTTTCATAAAGTCTACGCCAACCAAGTCGCGGGCTTCGGCTAGTTACTTTAGCTACAGATTATCCAGCATACACAAAACTTGTGATATTTCAAACAAAATGAAAAGAAACACATCAGAAAAATGCTTTGTTCTGTAACGTTTTCATATCCAAATCTCTATTTGATGGCACTAAACGTCCTTTTTTGCAATAACAGGAGCATGCAACGTGTTGAAGATGCACTGAATTGCACATGACGCCGTGATGGCAGCGCGCCCGCACTGCAATATGAAACTGAATCGCCTGCATGCAAGCTGAATAATAATGTTACATTAGCGAATCAAATCTTTAAAATCGAGATTAAATTGTTAATTGTGAACTTTGCAGGTAAATAATAACGGCCAAGTGCGAGTCGGATTCGCGCTAAAAGGGTTCCGTTCCATTACCTATAAAAAAATCACGTTGTGTTCCTCCTCCTCTTTAATATTAAATTTATTTTTAAAATGAACATACAACTGAATATTTTGTAAATATTTTAAGCGTTGCCGTTATTAATATAAAAAACGGTAAAAAACACGCGTTTGCTGTGTGGGAGCTCCCCTAAAATATATTTTTTCGTTTTTAGTATTTGTTATTATTATCAGCAACAGAAAGGCATCATCTGTGAAAATCAAGTGTTTGTCACCAGTCAGGGTCCAAGGTGACAGACAGACAGACAGACGGACGGACAGCCAGTTAGCTAATGTAATTTATACTAAACTAAACCCTATTTACTAAACCCATTTGAACTCATCGTCGATTACATGGAGAAATTTGGTTGAATATCTTATGTAATAAAATATATTGAAACTGTTCTCAGGATTGATTTAGCCCACGATACCACATTCTTCAGTAATTTAAGCTTCATTTATTTTTCATACTCGTATTTTGATTAAATACTGAAAATGCGAGTGTAAAAATAAATTACCTATTAAAACTCGAAGCAGTTGTTGCTGTCTTGTATATGAGACCAAAAAGCCCTTGCAGGTTCCTATTCTTATATTTTCTTGGGCATGTTGTTCAGTATCATGGACTAAATTCACTCTTGTTTAAGTATACTTTGTTAGACCCTATGAAAGTGAAGGTACATTTCTGATAATATTATTAAGGCAATTTGACTTTGTTTTTTCAATATTTATTCAAGTGCAAATGAATAATGATAGCTCGTCAATCACAAAAATAAATGCTCAAAAGAGCATTAAATTGAATATTGTAAAAATAAATTGAAAACTTACCGACGGCCGTCCTTGATTAATTTTTTAATTATTTTTATTTATTCGTCGTCGCATTCCAAAGCTAAATGAAATTCATTGAAACGTGTTTTTAATTAACCCCATTCGAATTGTCTGATAATGGGTTGTTAATGGAACTGAGGCTTGAAACCGGCGCCATTTTGGTTTTATTTTCGGCGTTCTGAAAAATTTGCTGTGTTGTTTTAATTCTGTTAACGAAAGCTACTTTACTAATTAACTTTATAAATACTTGAAACAAAGTGATGGGTAAATGTAAGAAATCTGTTTGAAGATTTTAATAAAGGTAATAAGTATCAAAGGGATGTATAACCTCTTTTTTTTAAAATAAATATGAATCACTTATTCTTAACATTAAATTTGTAATTGTTAACTGAGTTGGCATTATACTCGTATTATTTTTTTTTAACTGGTACCATCTTTGTTAAAAACTTATCCCCTTTTAAATATTTTCTAAACCTATTTCAGTTAATTTTGTGTTCTTGCAAAATTAAAAGATTGATAGGGATATAGGACTTAATATTTTTTAACCAAAGTCAAATCAGATACTTTTTTCTAAATGTCAAAACAAACAGTTTCTATGGGATTTTGTATGAAATACAGGCAGATGACGTCACGGTTGAGTCAAATAGCGCTGTTATTATCAGTTTTTCTGCAAAAATAAATTTAAAATCACGTTAAAATGATATTTTCAAAGACAAGTGTCATTATTTTGCGATGTTTTATTTTGTTATCAGTACAAAATAATTTACTTTTGGCTTAGGTTAGGTTATTTATCCAATTATATTTTGAACAAAATTATTTTTATTTGTATTTTGTATCTACCATTACATTTCCTGAATAGACAAAGCATACATTGAAAATCACACAATGGCTGTGTAGTTTCCAGCAAAGAATGGGCATAATCATCACCAACAAATGAAGATCGCAGGACCGCAGGCAACTCGCGCAAATTGAAGCGGCTAGAGTTGGGCGATTTGTCGTTGCAGCGACTTTTTTTAAAGAATAAAAGAACGTTGAAAAGTAATTCTACCATTCATTTCTTTTTACAAATATTTCGCAAGGATATAGTCGCCATTCTGTAGCTCTTTTTATAGTATAGGTTAGATGGTAGGTACCTACATATTGCTTGCACTTCTCGAGACGACAGACTATAAGTAGAATTTAAGTACAATAAATTATTTACAAAGTGATCTGGTCCTTGTTAAGTGTTTCGAACATTGTATAATGTATATTTATTATTATTTCTCATGTAAGTGGCTTTATGTCTTAATGAGAATAAAGTTCTTTGAACCGATATTTTTTTCCAGTGTTTATCCACGTCGACTCCCCGGTCATTTGCCTCGATAAGGTCTTCAAAAAGTCATTCAGATCTCATGAAGTTCCAACTCCTAACTATACAAGTCCTAACCTAACACCCACAAATTCTCATCACATCGTATAGAGATTTGCGTGAACCCTTGCCATAACTTCTCTACAAACATTACAGCTGGGTCAAAATGTGTGGACTTGTGCTTATTACCAGAAAGTAATTAATTCACTAGGAATTAATTATTGCTAAGCGTGGCCTTTGGGTCTTACGGCCCCGGGCTCAGTCTGCCCCGTCAGGGATATAGACGTGAAAATGTTTGTATGTATATTAATTATTGCCTCTATTGCCAATCCACACATTTTGAATAAAGTCACAAAATTCATACACATCCCAGAATTAGAGGCAGATGCAGGCGCCTGCAACCACCCGTTCAACACAAGGCGAGAACAGGGGAGAGGTACGAGGATGGGGATCGGGGACGCATATTTAGATCTTAGGAGATTCCGTTCTTCATGTAATACTTATTAATTCTGTGCTAAGGTTAAGGTTTGTTACGAAACTTATATTTCGCAAGGATACTGCCTCTTTTCTATTGCTCTGCTCAGTTATATGGTAAGTAACACTAGTAGTTCGCCACGAACTTAGACCTCGCGATTATTATTCGCAATGCATTTTTAGAAAAGTTGTTCAGTAACCCCGACTGAATTCACACTTAAATAGTTTGAGTATATTTTGTAAGAAGATTTGTATTGTATATCCGTCAGCGGCTCAGTCAGCTAGACTTCGCGAGTCATCCTAAACCCGTTCAAGTATTACGTGATAAAAGTTATTCAGACAAAAAAGGTGTTCAAATAAAAAAATTGCGTTTTTATAATGGTCACAAAAAAGTCTTATGACATTTTTGAAAATATTTGGAAATGGCGGAAATATAACACTTTCAAAATTTTAAACCCACATATTTCCGCCATTTTAAAAAATTTCAAAAAACTGGCTCGACAAAAAAATTCTATTTAGTTGCTGAACCTGCTTACAAAATTTCATGAGAATCGGTTAAGAAATGCGACCTGTAGGCGAGAACAGACAGACAGACAGACAGACAGACAGACAGACAGACAGACAGACGGACAAAAGAATTTTTGGCTAATCTCGAAACTGAGACGCTTCGCTCGCTTCGCTCGCTCGGTCAATAAAGAATCAGATGTGAAATTAATTCTTAAGTAAACAACATGCTATGGTAAAATTAGTTTCAGTTCTAAAACAAATCATGCCAAATCTTATCACTTAGTAATACTTGATTGGATTATTCCGTGATACACGCAACTTATTCAAACACAATCAACGAACTTATTTATGTCCAGTTGCGCTATTAAATCAAAATAAGTGTAGATTTTTACTTATTTATTTTATTACTCTGTGGTGACGGTAACGCAGAATAAATATGCCAGCAACCATTTTATCTCCCACATCCGTAACAAAAGACAATTATGGACGGTATACTATGTGTACAGAATACTATTTCATATATAAACTACCAGGTGATGCCTTGCACATTAATGCACATGGCCTTTCAAACGATAAAAGATTTTTCCTAATTTCTCCAGACGTCTTCGTTCGCGTAATCGACATGCATATGAATAACCTCCATTTTTTAAAGTCGGTAAAAATGTAGGGTCTTTTCCAGAGATGAAAAACGAGTCAACAAACAAACAGAGATGACAAAAATGTTTTGCACAGAAAAAATTGTATCAAATATTTTTTATGCAATAATCTAAACAACATCACACTGTACCCTACAATCATAGGATGATATACATGGGTGAATAATTAATATAACCCAAAGGGTATTTAAGAGACTTCAAATATTGACGCGAACATTTGTTTTAGTCCATTAGTTCAATGAATAAATAATTAACAAGCCAGTAATGAGGTGCAAAAACCATTTTCATCAACCTTTATAAGCCTGTCACCTGTGTAAATGTGTGGTCAGTACGTTAATACTGACATTTTTGTATACTTTACCTTAATTTTTAAATTACACATTAAAATATAATTAAATATTTTTTATAAAGTCTTGTGGACTCGCTTAACTGGGAATAGCAGGCCGGCTTTTGCTGAGCGCGTCTTTTACTACGTCTTTCAACTAAAGATGGTGTCGACGGCATGATAAAAATGTTATACATTTTCGATACACTGATATTGAATCAATAGGTTAAATACAGATATTTTTTTCACTTAGCTTGTAATGAATGGTATTCTTGTGCTAAAATATTACTCAACGCTTGATCATGGCGACGAAATCACAGAAAAAAGGAATTCTTAAAAAAAATAACCTAGCTAGTTCGATGTTATATTTCCAAAACCCCTTATTATATTATACATTGCATCAAAATTGTTAGAACGGTTTCCGAGATCCTGAATATATACATAAATATAAACAAAACTTGCTCGTTTACAGTATTAATGGACGTAAAATAATTTAAATTCCATGGAGTCATATAACAACATAAAAATTTAATACGAGGGCAAAGCAAGAATCTCACCCCCATATTCATAAAAAATCACAAACGTTTGTTAAACCAGTTTTAGTCAAAATATGTTTTGTCTCGTTCTTTCAATGTCAAATATTGAAAAAGGGACCAAACATATTTTAGTTTAAAATAGGTTTAACAAACGGTTGTTACCTTTTATGAATACGACGGTTAAACTAGACAATCTGAATGCGAAAATTGACAGCTATAACTATTTGTTGTAAAATTATATAAAGTTATATAATATTAATCATAAACATTAGTGGAGCATGATTTTCGTGAATTCTTCAAATAAATATGTTACATAAAAGTCGCAAGACTATAACGCTGATTTATTCATTATTTCTGTACGTGTGAATGGAAAAGCGCATTTGATGAATAAGTTTGGGTGGAAACAAGACAGTTGGAATATTAACCGTGTCGAGATTCAGTCGTATTTATATGGTGATTCGAATACATACTATATTAAGTTGCCCGAAATAGGAAGAAGTGACTTGTATGACGTATTTTTATAGCTCCCAAACTGGTTAGGTCTGATTTAGACCTACCGAGTGTTAATGTTCTATGGAAGTATAATTTTTCAAAACTAAAACCCGACTTCACCCTCAAACTACACAACTTATTGTGCAAGCAAGATGCTTCAATATACTTTATTACAATACAATAAACTAAACTAACTAACAATAATTACAATTAAAAATTAAACTAAATTAAACTAACTAAAATAAACTTAAATACTTAACTACACAACCGATTTTGATAAAATTTATATTGAACCACCTCACAAGCGTACCTTTTCGACCAAAACAAAGAACTTTATCTAATCGGTCGAGGCGTCTTTCAATAATCGGTGAACATACATAAAAAATAAGATCACGACGAATTAATAACCTTTTTGAAAGTCGGTTGAAAATGGAATACGTTTACAATTGTTAGTTTTAGCTTTACACATATACGATCTTGTGGCATATGTGTAATTATAATAACTTTTTAGAATAAAGATTTAACATTTTTTTTACATTAATAATACTAGTGGCTCTGTAAGCTCACGACTTCGCGAGTGTGTCTTAGCGTAGACTAAAACTGAATAAATGTTATTCAGTGTTAAGATGTACGAAAATCGGGAAATTTTACACATAGAAGAGAATAACCAGACAGCTCCACAGCCACTCAAGCTAAAACGATGACAATAGGGGTGACCACAGGGTCGGAAAAGTATGATTGTAATAAGTCCGTCTTTTAGATTATCCAAAAAATGGACCAATATTTTTTAGATGACCAAAAAAGTAAAAATTCACAAAGATACGGAGCGTCAAAGTTCCGGAGTGAGAGCTTGCGACGTCACCGCTAGTTAAAAATTGTACCACAGTGACGTCATGCACAATTTAACTGCGCTGTATCTTTGTCATTTTTTGATTCTCAGAGAAAATAAAAAATATGTATCCAATATTTTTTAATAATCTAACTAATGGGCCAAAAATATTTTTCGATTAGTCATGCCTTTACATGATGTACATATTTCAATTCATACAGGTAAAACTTTGCTGTTAATTTAAATCTCTTTTGTGTAAATGTTTACCAATTAAGCTGGCGCCAATTTTTAGGCCCTAGCTACTCGTAAGCCCGCAGTTGTTGAACAGTTGCCAGAAATGTGATTAGCCGCCCGAGATTAAAATGGAGGCTTTGCCCAAAATAAAGTGCGGCTTCGAACGAAATGTAGGTACAGTTTCTTTTAGGTCCATTATATATATAACAAAACGCATTAAGTGTTTGTTTTTTGTATAAACATATTAAATTCAATTAAAAAACCTTTATTTATAATTAAGTTTATGCTGTGAAACAGTAATTTGCTAAAAAGAACCACTAAACACTTACATATACATCTACAGATATGATAATGTAATTGTACGTATGACATACGTAATGTATTCCAAACAATTTAGCAGTATGGATGTTGAATACAAGCTTATAAACATTGAGAGATAAATAAAGTCGCTGTTCTAAAATAAACGAGAAGTACAAACACTTACAATGTATGTTTTCAAACATTTATCAACACCTTTCACAATGTATGTCTTGACAATTTTCTTTTTGTTTTGTATCTAGAAAACAACAAAATGTGTCAAACAAAAAACAGAAAACTGGAAGTGAACATTTTGTTTTTAAATGTTCCAAACATTTGGCAGATAAAGCGATTATTATTTTAATCAGTTTCAATAATGTTTTAAAAGCGTGAGGTGTTTTATAGAATAAACAAACAAATTTTATGATTTAATAAATGTACAATACACCAAAAACAGTTAACGTAATATGAATAAAAATGAATTGAGTTATTTTCTCTGTTCATGATTAAAATAGTTATACTATGACTACGCTATCAAAGTATTTTTTTATATTGTGTGTTCATATTCCTATTCCGACTTCCTATGTCTTAGCATATTCCAAGCTGCATTCTTAACTGTGTGCTTTTTAGCTTTATTTACTCCAAATAATATGACGTGTATGAATTTTAAGATGATTGGAAAGAAACAGCTCAGAGCAGAACTGAATTGAAAAGATGGAGGGAGGCCTTTGCCCAGCAGTGGGCACGTGATATTATTATTTTCTCGCATTATTATTATTTTAATATGACGTGTACATCACTGGAAAAGATGGCAGACTGTGAAGTGGAGAAAAATATCTTAACAAACTGTGATATTGGGGATACAGTTATTTCCCCAAGAAGACTGTGCTAAGTTTTCGCGAGAACTACAGAAAAAAGGTCTTATACTACATCAAGAATCTTATAGAACAAAAACTCTATCAATATGCGTCTTATATCTTAGGCTAGACCTTAGACAGTTAGGCACTTCTTGTCCTACAAACATCTTCATGTCCTGTCAATACTCCAGGCACGTAATTCGAGCTATTTGAACCGCTACAAAGTACACTCTTCACGTTCACAAACCTAAGTTTTATATCGGCTAAGATACGTTAAACTGAAGTAGAAACACATTTCAATTTGTAGCATTGTTTGCAAAGGGTTCCAAGGAAAGGAAAATGTAAAAAAAAAATATGGCTTCAAAGGTACTAAAGGTAATTTTGGAAATCTTTGGGGGAGCCCTATGACCAGCAGTGGACGTTGGGCGGCTGAAATGAATGTATGTTATGAATACTAAAGGTATCTACGACAAATTAGTGTTATTTTTATACATATTGCTACGGGATAAGCCCGTGCAAAAAAATAAAAATATAAAATAAAAATAAAACTACGAGGAAAGGACAATAAAACAAAATGAATAAGAATAAACAACTATATTGTTCTTTCTACAATATATATAACAATAAAACACACAAAACTAATAATCTAGGGACAGACGCGGGTCCAGCGAAAAAATAGGTAGTCTCGTACAGATGATGCGTTTACAAATACAAAATTAAAACAGAACGGTGGTCAGTGGTTCTCGGGCGGAACTTATCTTTGTGAGGGACGAATATGCACTCGGGGCAAAACAAAATGGCGGCCGGTTTGACTCGAAGTCACGACGTGTAGACGCACCAGGGTAGTCTTTCACCTTTCACAATGACGCTCCCCAGCAAAGGTGATGAAGTGAAGTTATTCTTCAGGGGTAACGAAGTTTTCTCCAGGGGTAACGAAGTTTTCTCCAGGGGTAACGAAGTTTTCTCCAGGGGTAACGAAGTTTTCTCTAGGGGTAACGAAGTTTTCTCCAGGGGTAACGAAGTTTTCTCCAGGGGTAACGAAGTTTTATCCAGGGGTAACGAAGTTCCTGGAAAATGCCCATATGCATCCGCTGTAGTTAAACGTAATTATTGGACGTCCCAGGGGATCCCCGATCGACAAATAATTACAAGGTCCCTAAGGTCGGCGATCCTTTACAAACAAAAACTAAATTTAATTTTAAAATAAAAATTGACAGCAGTCAATAATATCAAATAATAATTAAATTATTGATAATTAAAAGAAAAGAAAAAAAAAACAAAAAACCCTATTGACTGTTACTTATAAAATTACATCATCACGTCTTTTTCCGACGGGACAGACAGAGCCTCGGGACACAAAGATAATTTTATAGTTTAATATCGATCTTTAAAAAGAAAATCTTGGAGCAAATTATATACAGCTAAAGTAATGAAAGTGAAATAAATCTAGTTAGTATCATTTGAAATGTCATTCACGCAGCCAACCGACAAATCATCACTGATGACTCATTTCATTTGAAAAATTACGGTAACCGTTAAAAATAACTGCTTAAATGTGATTGCCAGCTTGGTACGTGAATGAATTTAAACACATTAAAAAAACAATCATGTAATAGCTAGAAATCGGAGAACATAACATTTATACTAAAATTACTAAAATATGAAAATTACAACAGAAATCCGATCCATGCTAATTACAGTCATGTCGAAAACATACAAACATAACATGTTTAATGTTAATTGGTGTGAAAGAAATATAAATCATGGACAAAAGATATTTGTGCCATGTCATTAGGTACAAGTACTAAGATAGGAAAATACAATTAATCTGTATCCCAGCTAAATCATTATGATGATTTCGTTTAGGTTATAAACGAATTATCGCATACAACAAAAGTATATTTTAAAATTATGACCAATCATTCAACCAGCAAAATTTTAAATTTGGTTACGAAACATAATTGGTATTTTCTAAAACCCCCTTTTCTTAGGAATACACACACAAAATACAGCCAGACAACTTACCCTATATAACAGGGAACTCGTACACAATAAAAAATATTTTTAAAAAAGAATAAAAAAATAGCTGACGGACAACTCAGCCGTACAAATTATTGTAGACAAATTATTATGTTCGGAGCCGAAGCGAGCCACAATTGTAATAAATGAAAGATCACTGAAGTTTTTCGATCTACATCCGCAAAGATGTAGGTAGATCGATAAAAATATCAACTCTGTGATACCTAAAACCCACTCAATAATTAACTTTTGTCTATTATCGAAGGTTCTAGAAAATCGGAGATAATATAAAAATAAAAATGTTTAAAAGAGTTTATTAGTTTATTATGGATTCTTTATAAATAAAATGAATGATTTTAAATAATCAACATTATATTGAATTATTTTTTAAAACTGGGAATGACTATGACATTAACCACCTGTCAATGTCATCTTAAGTCATTCAGTTAGAATAAACTACCGAAAACAAACAATGTACAGAACCAACCTATTTGTATGAGTTTATTTCTGAAAATTATAATTACTTTTTATTTAAATTGTGATGGAATACATACTTTTGAAAAAGAATTTAGCAATATCTATAGAAAACAAAATATGACCAATTGGTGAGTGATATTGTTAACATTACATTGTTACAATATACATAATAAAAACGTCCGACATGTTTGGTCTCATTATCAAACCCACCAATGTTATTAAAAATATATAATATAACATTCGATAAACTTCACTTTGCTATTATTTATACTACGCTATGAAAATTTTTTGTATACGACCAGGTTAAGTAACTTCGAAGTTACTTAACCTTACATAATCATCGATAGCTGTGAAAGATTCCTCGCCACACAAAAAATTTTGAACTTAAGTTGAGTTTGTTTCAGAAATGAGTATAGGCTTTGTCAAAAGCTTTATCGTCCTTTAGTCATACAGATTTTTTCGCAACCATCTATATTTTATACATGAACATCTCATTAAAATAAAATAATCATCCAAGTGCATGTCGGGCCTTTTGCTGTGTAGGGTTCCGTACTTGCGAATGCTGACTTTGAGTTCACGCCGCTGAAAACATCCAAAAGATTAAATTTCTACTGACTTGGTAAGATATTTTCCTTTTCCGAGTACATTTTTTAAGTTGGTAGCCTATAACTTTTAATCTTTTAACCCTACTTAGCTCTCATAGTTTTCCTTTAAACGTCGTTATATATACGTCACAGTTGTGATTTTTGAAGTGAAAACTTCTTTAGCGGCGTTGTGCACTTTTTTTGGAATGGGTAAAAAATGTTAAACTCGCGTCAGGACACGTGACCTGATCGAAAATTCGTAAGACGGCGCAGGGCGCTTGCGCGAATGTTCGTGTGTGTATATGTTACAGCGTGCTACGCGCATCCATGGATGGTGACAGCTGATGGCTCGACCGTCTGTGTAGTGGCCATACTGCTGTGTATTTGAAAATGATTTTGTTGAAAATGAATTCGGTCATGCTTGTGACAGACTGTGGTTCAGAAAAGATTTGAAATATTTTATACTGATACTGAGACTGATAATTAAAGCAATTCGTGCAAAATTATTCCCTAACCATTCCAAAATATCAAAAATGCACAGCGTTAATATTCAAGTTTTCACTTCTGCCGGCACTCCCAGAGTGCAACCCGTCGTTTTTTTTTTTACGTGTCATACATAGAGGGGGAGAAAAAATGACACTATTTTATTTTACCACTTTTTCGTCATGATAATATACACAACATTATCATGTAAAATTACAGCTTTCTCTGAGTAAAATTGTGGACGTGCAGACAGACAGACAGACATCGCGAAACTATAAGGGTTGTTTACTATGGAACCCTAAAAAGAGGTCAAGTACGAGTACCTTTTATAGTACGGGCATTACAAAAATAAGAAAATTAGTTTTGAAATTCCCAGTTGATTCCAAAAATGGATCATTCTGCATTAATCCTTTTTTTGTTACCTTTTCCCCTCGTTTTGCGATTTAATGGGCGTTTATAAATTATTCTAATTTATTCTTACTCTAGATAACCTAAAGCAGAATAATTTATTACGTTCTTAATTTTATGATTATAAATCCTTTATTTTTACCACCAAAATTCTGTTTTGACCAACAGCTATTTTAAAGACACGATTCGTTGTTAGTACAATTTAACAAAACTAAAAACCGACTTCAACCTTAAACAACACAACCAATTTTGATAATTTTTTTACGGAAGTATATCTAAATAAATAAAAAAAGAGTTTTTCAAATCGATTCAGCTAGGCATTGCATATATTTGCCACACGCCCACAACACTATTATGGTCGGTCAACCGTTTGCTAAGATACGGTTTTGCCACTTTCTGTTCGAAATGGCAAGGCTCCAAGCCGTCGGTGGCTCCAAGGCGAGATAATGTTAGTCGAAATTATGCAAAAGCCTCACGTCTTACGTATTTTCCCTGCCTCAGCGGAGCGCGCACAGTCCAGGACATATTTTAAAAGGCGACACATTTTTTTTTCTAATTCTCAATTTGAAAAATAAGCATTTTTCTCGTGCAAGGCTGCCAGTGTTGTCGATTTAATACAGTGAGTAGGCATTTTTATATTTTAGAATCTTAGTAATATCAGAATGAGCTCGGTGACCCGATGGGAGAACGCATTACTATAATGCTTTGGGTAGAAAGAATAGAAAGCCTCTACGAGTAATTTATTGTAAGAACGGCTAAAACAATAAAAGACGCAAATAAATGCCACACATTTATCATCTACAACAAAAGAAACATAAAATGATTTTCAATTTATTGGCTGTAGAGTTAAGACCATTTTAACTACCATTTCAGACTGCTGCGTGTCTTTTTTCCGTTTCTTATAAAAAGGAATCTAAGTTTTACGTATCAAAATTAAATAAAGAGCGAACACATATATAAACATATTTTGCGAGATTTTAATTTATTCGCAAATAAAAGGTGAAAATTCTATTTTTACTTCGATGAAAATTGTTTAAAATGCTTTTAAACCCCACATTAATTTAAAATGATATTTCGCTCATGTACATTTGCAATTTTAATAAGAATATAAATCACCGTAATTTTTTGCCGTCTGTTGACAGGCCATCAGTCCCTAATAACTTAATACATAACTACATAAACCTCTAAAATGACTCTCTGCATAGACACTTTAATAATGTTCCCAAAGTTGATGTATTCCATTTGAATCTAAATAGGCAGATTACGTAGGTGTTAATAAATAAGTAATTAAGTAAACTGAATACATTTGCATAATGTGAAATTGTTGTGTGATAAATAGTATTAAGTTTTCCTAAGGTTTGTAAATTGATTTAATAATAAGGAGTATGTATGATTTGAATTGCCTAATCGGGCCACTCCAAGTCTTCCCGTGGATGTCGTAAAAGGCGACTTAGGAAATATAAGCTAAATAAAGCTTATAAACATCAATTTTACCTCTCCAACCCGCCTGGCCAGCGAAGAGACTGTAAGCAAAGTCCTCTGTCTGCACTGGTCAAGTATGGCTCTGGTAGTACAGAGAGGGTCGTGCTCTTGCAGTGGAGACACAAAGACCTGATGACGATGATGATGATTTTGATGATTTGAATAAATGTACGTTTTCACCAGTGAAAAAAAATAGTTTTTCCCAGTGAAATAATTACTATACAAAGCTAGCCAGCTTTACCCTTTTAAAACAATTATTTCATTCATATATGATTTATGAAACAGCGAACTTATTATAGTGGTTCAACACCACCGTGGTGATAACAATTATGTACTTACGTCGTGATAATATCTATTTATTACCTCATTATTGTCTTATCATCAGGTATCTTAACTGTCACATCTTTATTAGCCATCCAGTAGGTAATGGTTTACAAACTCCGTCTATCTTTTGTTTGTTTTTTATAATTTCAGTCATTTTTCTAATACTCTTTTATAAAATATAGCTAAATTTTCTATCCAATATATTATAATTTAAATTTTAAATTTCCATAATAAACATAAATATAATATTATACACATAAAGTCTTCTTTTAAAAGTCAAGAAATATTTCTTTTTTTACAATCAAGCAAAGTATGTAACTTATTTAACTCATTATACATACCGAACATACCTACACTATCACGTCTTTATCTCTATTGGGACTGACAAAGGATTTTAAGTTATGCGGTTCTAAGCTGACAAAGCTTAGGGCCGGAAGACCCAAAGGCTACGTTTTGCTTGATGGTGGACAAGAAGGTAAGAAAAGGTTTAAAAATAGCTATGTTTTATCACAAATTTTGTCACGCCAGCCACACACATATTCTATTTGGTCCAATAGTTGACCAGGAGTTTGTTGTACGTTTGTTGTTGTAGTCGTAATTTTTTTTAAACCGTGCAATAAAGTTTAAATAAATAAATGTATTGCTAGCCGCATCGCCTATTTAAATGATTTTATTTTTACCTATTCCCACCATCAGCTTTTATAATATACATTTATCTTAAAAATATACTTACAGAAAGGGGCTAAACTACTGTATCTATTGGGCATAAACTCCCCAGTCTATTCATCCCATATCCCATTGTAAGCAAGTTTAATGCGTCCTAATACAGGCGTGACTGGGAGAAACACACAATGTATCGTTATAGTTTTCTGAAGCCATCATGACATAGGCTTTTTCGGCCAGTGATATTTTTTGTGGCCGACTTTTTACGTAATGAACATTATTTTTCCTTTGGAAATGTACAAATCTTGTGAAAATGTGTTGATGTAGGAATTTTAAACGATCGTATATTATAGTAATGTCATCATTATTTCAGCCGCATAACATGTTATGCACTGTTAAACTGGCATTGGGTCCTAGGTTATATGAATTTTTAAAGGCCATCCGGCCCGCATCCAGCGAGAGCTAAAATAATTCCACGACAATTTTTGGAATGAAGTTCCTTATCGCGCGTTGCGAAAAGAGGCTAGACGGAAAAAATTAAGACCAAAAGTTGTAACGACACTTTTTGCTATAGTTATAAGCGTGCGCGTGTTTCTCTGTCTGTCTCTCTCTCTCCTAATTAATCGAAAAGAACTTCGTTCCATCCGGGTCAAAGAATTTGTTTATTATCTCTTATCTCTGATCCGGGTGTCCCTTGACACCTCTCAAGCCTTTTTTTTTTAATTTTTACTAGCTTTCATTGTGAGGCCTAAGTATTCCTTATATATAGTCATCATAAAATGATGCGTGAAAAATTTCAGCTCAATCGGACACCGGAAAGTGGGGCAAATTTCACTTGTAAGATTTTCTTTCACAAGACGAGAACGGGGGAGAGGTGCGAGGACGACGGACGGGGGACGCATATTGCGCGGGTCCCTAAGAATCCCCTTACCCTAGACTTTTCCATACAAACCACACGTCAAATACCGGTAATTTTTTTTTTTAAAGAAGTTGCATTTGTCCAGGCTTTCAATTGGTTTCCGACACTAAAATTATGAACTGGAAGGAAAATATAAGAATGTAGTAGTTTCCGATGCTGATTGTCAAAAATGATATAACACACTATATTCTATTTCTAATTCATATTTTGACTGTGATAACCAGTTATATACCTAGATATGTGCAATATATTTGACATTACAAAATTTTGCTGAAATTGGGCATGTCGTTTCGAAATTTAACGTAGACTACGTTTATATGGAAAAGTGAAGTATGGTCTAGGGTAAGGGGACTCATAAGAGATTCAGTTCTATATGCAATACTCATATTAATTCTATGCCGGATCATACCTACTCATTCCTTTCACTAAACTGCCTCCGTGGTGTAGTGATTAGAGCGTTCGGCTCATACCCGGAGGTCGCGGGTTCGATTTCCGGCGGGGGCAACGACTTTGTGTTGTTGTCCTAGTTTGGTTAGGACATTGTAGGCTGATCACCTGATTGTCCGACAAGTAAGATGATCCGTGCCGGAGGGCACATTAAGCCGTCGGACCCGGTCACTGTCTTTGACATTGGTCTTTACCTAAAAACCATGTCAGAGGCCTTTAAGGCGGTTTAAAAACTCTGACACTAGTGTTAGTCATTAACACACACGATAAGGAGAAGATTCCTTTCACTATGTTATTCTTCTTTAGCAGATTGCAACCGCTTAAGCCACTTCTTAATTTTACAAATTCATAATCGAAATTACGAATTCAGGATCGCGTCAGCTGCGGTCTTTCATCAAACTTCAACAGTGCTGTAAAATCTGCATCGTTTCGCTTTAATTTAACAGAACGACTTTAGACGATATAATAGATCTAAAGATACCTACAAAATAGACATTGCGTAATGTGAAATGTGACCAGAAACGCAATATTTTTGTTGTGACTTCTACTTGAACTATCTGTAAACCAGTACGGTCATCTTTCCGATGTCCAATGTCGAGATTACTTAGGTATAAATTACGACAGATTACAATTTTATAAATCCAACTAGCTGTGCGCGTGGGCTTCGCTCTCCGTAAGAATTTCGGGATAAAAACTATCATATGTCCCTGGGTATTAAACTATATCCATATCAAATTTCATCTAAATAGTAAATAGGTTTAAAGCGTAAAATGGTAACAAACAAAGAAACAAACAATTATAAAAACGCACTTTCGAATTTATAATATTAGTAGGATTTTCACGTGCAATATTTGAGCCAGGCTGCTAATCTCTTTTGCTCTGGTGTACAATTTTCGTATCATTTATTATTTACACATTCCTAATTCTATACTTTGATAGTCTCTATCCCAATTTCATTACAGTTCATTTGTATCGTCTGTTTTTTAGGGTTAACCGATAACTGAGCATTGCGTCTAAACAACCCAGCTTGCGTCAACTGCGACCCTTCATCAAATTTCCACGATGTCGTAAAATCTAGATCGATCTCATTCAATTTTAAACAGATTTTCTCACACGAGCGTACATTGTAGGCTGCGGCTTGTAGGTCAGTCGTAAAGTTATTTTAAGATACGGATGCGTACCTACAGTAAACTAGTAGCTCTGTGAGCTGTAGACCTTGCGACTCACCCGCAATCCATTGAGGTTTATCGGATAAAAAAGTTGCATCTTAAAAATGTTAAAAAAAACTTTGTCTTAATCACACTACTATAAAAAGGCGAAAGTTTGTGAGGCTGGAGCTTATGTAATAATTAAATGAGGTGAAAGAGGTCTGTCAGGATTGTAGCAAGTGGAGGTCAATAGTCTCCGCTCACCTCTAAGGGAAACAGGCGTGAAAATCAAACATCTAAAAAATTATCGAACCTGCTTACAAAATTTCATGAGTCTAGGTTGAGAAATGCGACCGCGAACAGACAGACTGACTGACTGACAGATGGACAAAAGCATTTTTGGCTAATCTAGAAACTGAGACAATGCTCGCTCGGTCAATGATTAATGTTTAACGGAACTCCAAATCGTAGAGGTATTTGTAGGTTAATTTGGAATGTTGTGCTCGCTATAGTGGCACTTTTCTTGGGCTCTTCCATATTTTGTAATCATTGTCATCAGGTCTTTCTGTCTCCAATGCAGGAGCACGACTCTCTCTGTACTACTAGAGCCATACTGGGCCAGAGCAGCCAGAGGACTTGGTCTACACTCTCCACGCTGGTCAAGAGGGTGACCGGTAAAAAAAAACATCGGATTTTATTACCTCAAGGCCTCTTGAAATTAGTGAAATTGGCCATAGATACCACGGTGCTCTACCGACCTTTCAAGTTTTGAAATATTTAGCGATATTTTAATACATGCACTATGATTTAATTTGACACGATCTTACGACTTCAAATTTGTCAGATTTCAACATAATATCTCCAACTTTCAACTTGTTTCGAGGCATTTCCCAACTTGCTTCGAGAGTCTTTACTTCAAGCTAAAGCCATTTTTATCCGATTTAAAGTAGCATCGCAATTATTAAATTGTTAAAACATGTAATTATAATATATTCCAGGCGTTAAGTGAGACTATGTGTGCTATTTTAGGAACATACAAAGAACTCGATTATCAGTAGCTACCAATATTAGTGATGTCATTAAATTCAATTTTATTTATCAACAATGACCTAATATTAATGCACAATGAAACAGACTCCTGAAAGTCAGATATTTTATGCAACTGTTTCTGAAATATTTAAACTAAATGTTTCAATAGCAAGAAACGAGATAGTTCGTTGCTGAAAATCTACTTCAAAAAGTATCTACTAAGATACCTCAGTTTGATAGGATGGTGTGTATTTTTAATCATATTACTCTCCGTCATTAAAACCTTAGGTGTTTATAATTCCAACCCTAGGGAAAAAAAATGTGAGATGTTTTGTCATTTGGCTATTAAAATGAATTATTATTTTTTGTACCTAGAAAACCTACTTTGCTGATGAGAACCACATTCGCAAGCTACCACTGTAAAGTATAATGATACTCTGAAATGTTATTTTTACTACGAATTAATGATACTCAATAATCTGAAAGTATAATTATATTTAAACTAGAGGTTATTGTGTGGAATGAGTGTTATATTACGCTTTAAAACCTTTTGCGATAGTGTAACATAAAAAAAAACTCATACATTGATGAGAACCCCTACTGGCCAGACGGGTTGGAGGTTTCTTATTGATGTTTATAAGCTTTGTTTAGCTTGTATCGACATCCACGGGAAGACTTGGAGTGACCCTATTCTACTCTATCAGAAACCAAACAGCTAGTATTTTTTAATGTATTTTTCTATTAAAAAATAAAATATAGGTAAGTCATTTAACGATGTCTATAAACAGCTTGAAAAGTCTAAATTAGTAACTAAATGGAGAAAGTACATAGGAAGGTCACAATAAATGTTAAGTTATGAAGATACCTCACATTTTTAGGGTTCCGTACCCAAAGAGTCAAAAAATCTCTGCTCGGACCCTAGACTTAATGGCAGAGCGACGATCAAGGCCGCTGCAGACCTCCGAAGATGCTGAATCATATCGGCAGCTCAACAGACGTATACAAAAGTCCTTGCGACACGACATCCGCTCCTTTAATACTGAGTGTATTAAGGAGACGATAGAGCAGAATAAAGGCTCCAAAGTGTTCGCAAGAGCTATGTCGGTTGGGCAAAGCCGATTGATGAAGCTGAAGACGGAGGACGGCGGCGTGGTGTCGACAAAGGAAGGGGTTCTGGCGGAGATCGAGAGGTTTTATGGACAGCTGTATACCTCAGTTTCACAACCCAGTAGACAAATGGCTAAAGACCCAAGAGCCAAGCTAACCCGACACTATACCGAAGATATCCCGGACATCAGCCTATACGAGATTAGGATGGCCCTCAAACAGCTTAAAAACATCAAGGCGCCGGGCGAGGATGGAATCACAGCAGAGCTTCTGAAAGCGGGCGGAACGCCGGTACTGAAAGTCCTTCAGAGGCTCTTTTATTCTGTTCTGCTCGAGGGCGTAACGCCAGAAGTGTGGAACAGGGGCGTGGTGGTCTTGTTCTTCAAAAAGGGAGATAACACCCTATTGAAGAACTACAGGCCTATCACGCTTCTGAGTCATGTATATAAGTTGTTTTCGAGGGTCATCACGAATCGTCTCACGAACAGGTTTGATGCCTTCCAGCCTCCCGAACATGCTGGTTTCCGTAAAGGCTTTAGCACCATAGACCACATTCATACGCTGCGGCAGGTTATAGAGAAGACGAGGGAGTACAACCAGCCGTTATGCTTGGGATTCGTGGACTATGAAAAAGCCTTCGATTCGATCGAAACATGGGCCGTGCTTCAGTCTCTCCAGCGATGCCGTATTGACTATCGGTATATCGAAGTGTTGAAGTGCTTATACAGTAACGCCACTATGTCAGTCCGAGTACAGGAGCAGTGCACGAGGGCAATTCCACTGCATAGAGGTGTAAGACAGGGAGACGTTATATCTCCGAAACTGTTCACCGTTGCACTGGAAGATGCCTTCAAGCTTCTGGAATGGGAAGGATTTGGCATCAACATCAATGGCGAGTATATCACTCACCTTCGATTTGCCGACGATATCGTTGTCATGGCAGAATCGATGGAAGACCTAAGTACTATGCTCGGAGACCTAAATCGAGTTTCCCAACAAGTGGGCCTTAAAATGAACATGGACAAAACGAAAGTAATGTCGAATGTCCATGTTGCGCCCCTACCTGTTTGTGTTGGGAGCTCCACCCTCGAAGTTGTAGACCAGTATATCTACCTGGGTCAATTGATCCAGGCAGGAAGTTCCAGCTTCGAGGAAGAGGTCTTTCGACGAATCCGACTCGGCTGGGCAGCGTTCGGGAAGCTACGCAATGTCTTCTCGTCCAAAATACCTCTGTGCCTCAAGACTAAGGTCTACAACCAATATGTGTTACCAGTGATGACTTATGGCTCTGAAACGTGGTCCCTTACTATGGGTCTCATAAGAAAGCTCAAGGTAGCTCAACGCGCTATGGAGAGGGCTATGCTCGGTGTTTCCCTACGTGATCGAATCAGAAATGAGGAAATCCGTAGGAGAACAAAAGTCACTGACATAGCCAAGCGGATTAGCTCGTTGAAGTGGCAGTGGGCGGGACACATAGCGCGACGAACCGATGGCCGATGGGGCAAAAAGGTTCTTGAATGGCGACCGCGTACTGGCAAGCGAAACGTAGGGCACCCACCTACAAGGTGGTCAGATGACCTGACCAGGGTCGCTGGAAAGCGCTGGATGCAGGCCGCTCTTGATCGGTCATTTTGGAAATCTTTGGGAGAGGCCTATGTCCAGCAGTGGACGTTATGCGGCTGAAATGATGATGATGACCCAAAGAGTAAATATATACGGGACTGTATTATTAAGACTCCGCTGTCCGTCTGTCTATCCGTCTGTCTGTCATCAGACTGTATCTCATGAACCGACATAGCTACCTGTTAAAATATTCAAAGATGATGTATTTCTGTTGCTGCTATAACAAATACTAAAAAAAGAATAAAATAAACTTTTTATTGCACCTATACAACAAACGTGATTTTTTATAGATAATGGTTCGGAACCCTTCGTGCACGAGTCCGACTCGCACTAGAAAGAAAGAAAACAAAAGAGAAAAACTCTTTAATTGATGCACATTTATTGGTTATTATAATATGTTATGTATGGATCCTATGCTAGATTTAGTTTGTTAGATCAAAGAGATGTTCTTCTTAGCTTTCAAGAGGATTTATCATAATATACAATGTCCTTTTTTATTAAGTACAAATATTTTAAGGGGTGATTCAGACCATCATTTTGAACAACTTTTCCCAATAAATGTACATTAAAATAGGAAAAAAAATTTTTAGGTTTTCATAGAAATCGAAGTAGTCACGTGATATCATTACTATGGAAAATGAAAAAAAATGTTTCGTATTTTGATATACATTTATTGGGAAAAGTTGTTCGAAATAATGGACTGAATCACCCCTTAAAATATTTGTACTTAATAAAAAAGGCCATTGTATATTGAAAGCTCACAAATACATCTCTTTGATATACTTTAAGTCCTCAAGTTATTTGTTCAATGCTACGGGAAACACAATGATTGGAAGAAAAGGCTGCAGCTTTAAGCAGAATCGTGTAAAGATCGCTGATACCTAATAGGCATGTGAGCATAACTTAGTTTTAAATAAAGCGGTTAAATATTTATTAAATTTTTAATTGTTTTACTTAATTATGAATGTAATAGGTGGACTTAAAGCCATAGGCTTTATCTATCAGGCAAACTACTGGTGATGCCGAAAATAAGAAGTCTTTAGAAGGAGGTGCAAAAAATTCGGCACTTCCATACAAAAGTGTGCAGCCACCCGGGTAATTTGGGATTATATGATATAGATAAAAATTACGGGAACGTCGAATTGTTTTCTTGTTTTTTAACATTTATGCATTAGTAGCGCTTTTGCGTGTTAAACAACTTCGGTTGTGGCTTGGATTGGTTACCACAATAATATTGTGGTAACCAATCCAAGTGAAAGCCATGTATATTGTGACAATATACATGTCTTTAGCTAATTTTGTTGACGTCACACTCCCCCTTAACACCTTAGTTTAGTGTCGCTTCCTAAGCCCAGAAGAATCACAATATTACATGACACTAGTCAAGCTTATGGGACGCATTTTGGGAGCTTGAAACATCTAGCACTGCCCCACTTACACATACAAACAAAACACAACATCCTCTTTAACGGTCGGTTAAACTTAGGAAGTCAAACACACGAGAGTGCAGCAGACACCTTGAGCTGTCAAACTTGCTTAGTTAGCACTAAACGGTGCAGTCATTAGTTAACACCAAGTTTGACTTAGCAAGTTGATACCTAAGTGATAGGTACGTGGGCATAACTAGTTTGAGAAGCTTGTATGTACACGAGAGAAATACACTTCGTCATGTCATACTCGTAGTATTGCTATAAAAATTGTTATTGTAAAATGTTTTCAGCTATGGATTTCCACTTACTACGATCCTTGCAAACCTCTTTTGCTTCATCAACACTAATAACTCTTGTCATGTCTTTGCCTACCCCCATGGGAAACAGGCGTGAAAATATGTATGTATGTATGTTTTCAGCTAAAACCACGCTTAACCTTGTACCATTGCTCAACATTGCTTATTATTTCTTCTCATTATTAAAGAATTAAGCTCTTGTCAGTGAAATAACCAATAACTTCCATCTCTCTCTATCCAAAGTCAACTCCTTTACAAATTTTCAATAAAGCTAAGAATCACCACAAGTGTACTTGCTTTCACGGCACCAAAATAGGTCCACCTGTTTGAGAGCTACGATACCTCAGGATTAGCGTCACACATCTTACTTATAACATCGCTATTTTTTGTCGGGGGTTAAGAAAGCTTTTTACTCCCGTAAGTTTGCACAGCTGTGCCTTTTGCGCACCTTCCCTCCTATCGTGTGTGTTAGTGACTAACACTAGTGACAAAGTTTTTAAACCGCCTTAAAGACCTCTGACATGGTTTTAGGTAACGACCAATGTCAAAGACAGTGACCAGGACCGACGGCTTAACGTGCCCTCCGAAGCACTGATCATCTTACTTATCAGACAATCAGATGATCAGCCTACAATGTCCTAACCAAACTAGGACAACAACACAAAGTCGTTGCCCTCGCCGGGAATTGAACCCACGACCTCCGGGTATGAGCCGAACGCTCTAACCACTACACCACGGAGGCAGTTAGTAGGCTTTGCACACCATAGAGAATCCAATAAACATACCGAATGAAAAGACCCCATTGCGTGAATCCCTAAGCTTTCAAATAAATAAATTTTAAGTGCTCAGCTGTACCCTTGCTGTACCCAAGCACGACTTTGTACCGATTCTTTTTCACTGGAAATTTAAGTAGAACTCAGCGTTTTTAGATGAATTTACTTTGTACATAATTAAATTAACCCTTGGGTAAATTTATTACCCTATTTAAATACTTAGATGCCGTATTAATACAAAAACATATATATTTTTTAAGTACCATGCGTAATGCGATTTACGGGCTATACTAGATCACTGTAGTATACAAAAAACAAAAAAATGACATTCCCATACAAATTGCCCGGGCGGCTGCACACTTTCTTAGGGAAATGCTAAAGTGAATACTAAAGTGATCTAGTATTGCCTGTAGTTGTATAGGTTGTATAGGTCCCACGTTGTATAGGTAAACACGATCTTGGAAACGGCTGTAATGATTTTAACGAAATTTGCTATGAAGAGGGATTAGATGGTACAAAATCGATCAAGCTAGGGTTCATTTTTCTAGAAACTCTTTTTCCCGTGTTTTTCAAGCGTTTTCCGAGTTCGGTCACGCGGGTACTTTATATCTCATAACTTACTTGGCGACTTCCAAATTTGCGCCGATTTCCCTTGATAATATTACATTATTATCACATCTCTGATTCTCATTACAGGTAATCCTATTTATTAACGCTCTGACCCAGTTCTGACCAATTCAATTTATAGTTCCTTTACACAATGATATAGACTTGGGGTACTCTAAGGACTGCCATTGTCCTTACTAGTTCGCAAAGCAATGGAACAGTACTATTTGCTCTTGACTAAGTTTATATTGATTATTTAGTAATTTCCTGAAGTTGTTTTAAAGTAATATTATAATATATTTAATATAATTAAGTTGCCGTGTGGTTTCCGGCAGAGTAGTATAGGGCCACTCCAAGACCTTCCGTGGATGTCGTAGAAGGCGACTTAGGGAATACAAGCTAAACAAAGCTTATAAACATCAATGAGACCTCTCCAACCCGTCTGGCCAGCGTGGAGAGTTTAGGCCAAGAACTCTGGCAGCTCCGGCCAAGTTTGGCTCGGGTAGTACAGAAAGGGTCGTGCTCCTGCAGTGGAGACAAAAAAAGACCTGATGATGATGATTTTAAATTAGGTACAATTATACTTTCAAACGCACAGCAGCGTTTATAATATATAGGTACATAACCCAGAATATTTTCATATTTAACACAAGTCGAGTAATGTACAAACGTTTCTCTTTTTTTAATTGACAAAAAAAAATGAGGAGGTTATCAATTCGAATACGATTTTTGATCTATGTTCCCTGATTACACGTAGACGCCTGGACTAATTTGGAGATTTTTTGTTAGAAAGGGCCTCTCAAATATACTCTTTCAAAGTTTTCAAATCGGTCCCAAGCATCTTCGAATAATTGGTGAATATAACTAATACGTAAAAAAAAGATTGCTATGAATTGAAAACCTCCTTCTTTTTGGAAGTCGGTTATAAATAAAGAAAATAATAAAAATGTATCTAATTTAGTCCGTTTATAAAGCTGTGCGTCGGTATTTTTCATTATCTTACCAACAAAGTCCTACAAAGGAAGTTGTATAAGGAAATTAATAATGTAAGGCAAGGTGACAAAGTGATAAAGTAGAAAAGTCGTGAATGTCGACTTAGTAAACCATTTATCGTCATTTATTATGAACCATAGGAAAGCTTACTGCACATTTATATTTTCATAGGCTCCTGAAAACGTTATTTGATCGGTAGTATACTCGATTTGCTGCACTATTTTTAGGGTGCCGTAGTAGACAAGGAACCCTTATAGTCTCGTCATTTCTGACCGTTGGTCTATTTGGGAAAAAAAACACAGCTGTAGTATATATAACGAAGTTTAAAGGAAAACTATCATAGCTAAGTAGGGTTTACAAATGAAAAACTTATAGGCGACTAACTTAAAAAATGTACTCGGAACAGGAAAATTTCATACAAATTCAATAGAAATTTGGTTTTAGACGTATTTTGTGGCATGAACTTAAAGTCAGTCATTCGCAACTACGGAACCCTATACTGCGCCTGGCCTGAAAGGCACTAGGCGAGCTATTTTTTAAAAATTTGGAATTAAAACATAAATTACACTATTCAATCACCAAGTTTAAAAAATATAAATGTGAGAAAAAGTACTGTACGTGACGAACCGTACACTGGTTGCGCTGGTGTCGAACCTACGTACTTTCGGACTGTAGGACCCACACGTTGGTCTCTCTCCTATATATATGTGCGGGCGCTGTCTGTCTCTGTGCGCTGTGACACGACGCGGTTGATCGCGGGGGCTCAAGCCGTACCACTTTGACACAGATAATCGTAAGAAACGGGATGTCAAAAGAAACGAAATAAAACACGATGTTATCGTGAATATACCCAGCGGTACGGCGAGCGTGGACGAAACGAACGTACGGGCGGACAGAGTGGCGTTCTATTTCCTGTATTTCCACTGTGTCTTGCTGTTTCTTCATAACCCGTTGTCCGATCTTGAAGTGCTGAAGTCGTGCGGCAGTAGTCTGTAGCGAAGTCGATCTGTAGTAGCGAAGTCGGCCAGTGCGGAACGCCGATATGGCCGTATATATATCCTATAATTTTCTGTATCGATCTATTGCGATACCGCCTATTGAACGCGCCAATAAGAAGCTATGGTGTGCTTCCCCCCGCGCGCGCCCCTCTGTCCGTGTATCGTTCACGCTCTCTGTACATAGGCTTTTATTTCTATAAATTGCTATAAACTATATAAATTCCTTATCTATTACATAAGTTATTACAATTCTAGCAAGTTACATAATAATATTCTAATAAGAAATAGGAACTATAAACCTATGACTATGTATTTGTAATGAAAACCTATTTTCTTATCAGAGTTTCCTATATCTGTTATCGGATCTATTACCTATCTAGGCTGTCTAGTTATCTGGGGAATAAAAAGACAAGAGAAAAATCTGTTTATTTACAATGATTATAACATAAGTGTATCTTCTATTACCTATGTATACACCTATCTATCTATGTATTTCTATTGACTTACTGACTAAGGGAGAATAAAACCACTATAAATATATATTTTAATTGCGACCTATTACAACTATGTACAAACTATAAGCTATATACTATTTCTATGTAGCTGTTTGTCGGCTGTCCCGTACATCCTCCCGCCGTGCGTCGTCCGCCAGGTCGTCGCATTCTTGATTTTCCTGGAGGGCAGCCGACGCCGTAGGCAGGATCACCAGCTTCTTCGTGGGTCGCCGCAGGATTTCGCCCTTGGTCCTCACGTCGACTGCTCTGGTGACTCCATCCGATCCGGGGTGCGTGGCGATGACGATACCACGCGGCCATGTGTTGCGTGGCAGTGTCCCATCGGCGACTAGGACGACGTCGCCGGCTCGGATTGCGGGGCCCTTAGCGTGGGGCTCCCGCCTGTGTTGCAAGTCAGGCAGGTACTCGCGCAGCCATCTTGCCCAAAATAGGTCGGCAAGACGTTGTGAGGCGCGCCAGTAGGGGCGCCCGATGAGGTCGCTGTCGTCGAAGGTGCCGGGGCTCGGAGTTCGCGCTGAACCACCCAGGAGGAAGTGGTTTGGGGTGATGGCCTCGGGATCTTCAGGGTTGACCGAGACGTGTGTGAGTGGCCGACTGTTGACTGTATATTCGGCCTCGGCGAGAAGCGTGACGAGCGTCTCTTCTGAGGGATGACGCTCGTGCAGGACGGTGTTTAGCGCTGTCTTTACGCTACGGACGAGTCGCTCCCATGCACCCCCCATGAAGGGAGATCCGGGGGGTATGAACCTCCAGCTGATTGACCTCTTGTTAGCCTCTTCTTCTGTTGCCTTGGCTGCTTCGCGGAGTTCTGATGCTGTACCTCGTAGATTGGTACCGTTGTCTGACCACATTTCTGTAGGGCATCCTCTTCTTGCTATGAACCTTCGGAAGGCCAGTACTGCGGAATCTGTGCTTAGCGATGCGGCGACTTCTAAGTGTACGGCGCGCGTTGTTAGGCATGTAAACAACGCCACGTAGCGCTTCTGTGTGCTTCGCCCGACTGTTACTGTATATGGCCCGAAGTAGTCCCATCCAGAGTAGGTGAAGGGTCGTCTGTGATGCGCGAGTCGACAATGTGGTAGGTCACCGGTGGGTGGGGATGGCGGCGTAGCTCTTCTTATACGACACGGTATGCAGCTATGAATGATAGCCCGCGCTGTCGGTCGCAGGCGTAAAATCCAATATTTCTGTCGACACTCGTTGATTGTTGTCTCTACGCCGGCGTGATGTAATTTTCTATGTACATATTCTATGTAGAGTCGCGTAGCATAATTATCCCCGTCCAAAACCGCCGGTCTCTTTATACTATCTTCGACATTGATAACGGCGGCTATTCTTGATCTTATCGTTATCACTCCGTTGACAAGTTCGACCGCTAGGGGGCGCAGTCGGCTGTTGTTGCTAGTTTCCTTCCCGCCTGCGAGTGCTGTGATGTCGCTCGCGAAACTTTCTTGCTGGCTCGCTCGTACTATTAATTCTTCGGCGGCACGTAGTGTTGTGGCGGGGATCTGTATGTACTGTCGCTGTTGATTTTCACTATTCTGTACTGCGATTTTCTTTTGTGAGTTGCGTTTTTCGATATTGCGCCACGTCGGATCCTTTTCTGTGTTTTTTCGCGTGCGCTTGTAATGCACGGATTCTGTCTTCTTTTTTCTCGTTAGATCGATGAACTGTAGGACCCGCGCAGTGGAGCGTAGGTACTGCTCCCACCGGGAAAATCTGTGGACGTCTGGAGTGCATTCTCGTAGGGCGGCCGATGACTTCTGTACTGTGACGTGACACGTTTTTTCTTCCCCTGTTTTTTCTATAGGCGCAGGGCTGTCGGACGGCCACGTAGACGGATCTTGGCGTAGAAACTCGGGACCTCGAAACCAGCGGTGATTGTTGTCGAGATCTTGAGGTACATCCCGCGTGGCATCATCTGCGACGTTCAACTTCGTAGGCACCCATCGCCACTCGCCGACTGTACTGTTTTCTTCGATCTCGGCGATGCGGTGAGCGACGTATGGCCGGTAGGTACGCGCGCCGTTCTTGATCCACGTTAACACTGTCTTACTGTCGGTCCAAAATGTCTTCTCGTCTGGCTTGCTGTCATGTTCTTCTGTGACCGCCGCGGCCATGCGACACCCCATTACTGCTGCTTGAAGTTCAAGACGAGGCGTTGACGTGACCTTGATCGGCGCTACGCGCGCTTTGGCGAGAACTAGTGATAGCGATATCTCGCCGTTCGGATGAACTATTCTCCAGTATAGCGCGGCGGCGTAGGCGGCCTCGCTGGCATCGACGAACACGTGGAGTTCTCTTCTTTGAGCGTCGCTGTACCCCCGTAGAGTTCTTGGAATGGTGATGTCACGAAGTGCGCGGAGATGACACATCCATTCTTGCCACTGTTTCACTATATCTTCATCCACTGGCTCGTCCCAGCCGGTTCCTCTTCTCCATATTTCTTGTAGAAGTTGTTTCGCGCGCGCTGTCACGATGGATGCGAATCCGAGCGGGTCGAACAGAGACATAACTACTTTGAGTATTTCCCTCTTGGTAGGCTTACTGTTGTTGACTATTTCCTGTGGTAGACGCGCCAAGTCTAAGTTGAAGGCGAGCTCATCTGTAGTCGGCTTCCAAATTAGTCCAAGAGCTCTTTCAGTTTTCGACCCGTCGTGTAGACTGATGACTGTTTGTTCTGTGTTGGCTTCGCCTAAGCCCTGTAGTACGCGCGCTGAGTTCGATGTCCATTGACGCAGCTCGTAGTGTGCCCGCCGATGTATATCGCGCACGTCGCTCGCTGTCTTGATCGCCATTTCTTCGCTCGGAAAACTCTGTAGGTAATCGTCAACGTAGTGGTTTCGGATGACTGCATCGTAGGCGGCTGGATGGGAGTCTTGAAACTTCTTGGCGTTCGTGTCTTTAACGTAGATTGCTGTAGCTGGCGATGACGTCGCGCCGAATATAAGCGAAGTCATTCTATACTCTTCCGGCGGATGATCCCCCCTCTTCTCCCCCCGCCACAGGTACCGTAGTGCGTCGCGATCTTCTGTCCTTATCTTGACTTGCATAAACATTTCCTTAATGTCGGCCATCACGGCCACTGGATGCTGTCGGAAACGCATGAGCACGCCGGGTAGTGACTGCAGGAGGTCGGGGCCGGTGAGTAGGCAATCGTTGAGTGAAGTTCCCATCGTTTTCGCTGCGGCGTCATGTACCACTCGTACCTTCCCGGGCTTCATAGGATTTAGCACGGCGAAATGGGGAAGGTACCACGTCCTTTTGTTGTCAGGCGATCTAGGCGGCGCGCGCTCGGCGTAACCATTCGCGATGAGCGCGTCCATCTGTTCTTCGTACTTAGTCTTGAGTTGGGAGTCCCTGTCGATTTTTCTTTCTGTAGATAACAATCTTCTATAGGCGTTGTTGTAATTGTTCGGCATTACAACATCTGTTGACTTCCAAAGCAGCGCTGTTTCGTAGTGCCCGTCGTCTCGTTGCTGTGTATTTTCTTCTAACATGACGAGTGCTCGCTGTTCGGGGTCGCTGCGTGGTTGTCTCGGTGCTATGGTGAGGGACTCCAACGCGAAGTGATTTTTCAGCTGTTCGTCCATTCTGTTGTCGACGTCGATTTCTTCTGTGTTTCTCGGCTCGACGATGTGGTTGATAAAGTGTACGCGCTGTCCTAGTGTACGCGTGTGCGCGCCGTGTAGGACCCATCCCAGTGACGTAAGCGATGCCACCGGCTGATCGCGTCGACCTCTTCGTACTTCTGTGGCGAGTAACAAGTGCCAGTTGTCTTGCCCAATGAGTAGCTTCGGCGTCGCAGCTTGATACTTGAGGTCGTTGGCGATATCTGTGAGGTAATCGCAGCCGGCTATGTCCTTGTCGGTGACGCGTTGCGGCGATAGATGCAGGCCGTTGAGCGTGCGTGCTTGCATTCTGTGACTGTTGCTAGCACCGTGGATGGTGAATGATACACGTCGTGACTGCGTAGCGTCCACTTGTGTCTTCCCGATGGCTTCTATATGCAGAGGGTCGAGCGGTCCTCTTGCGCCAATCTTCTGTGCTATTTGTTCGTCGAGCAGAGATATTGTCGAACCGTCGTCCAACAGAGCGTAGGTTGAAATTTCGCCTTTCGGGCCGCTGAGACGAACCGGAACTATTTTCAGGAAGGCGTGCGCGCACTTCCTCGATGACCACGTAGAGGCGACAACTTCACTGGGTTCTTCTTTCTTCTTTTCGAAGTGAAGTAGGCTATGATGAGTGCGGGTGCACCCGTTGACGTCACAGGATTTCTTCTCACACGTGTGACCTCGGTGGCGGTAGGTGAGGCAGCGGAAACACAATCTTTTCGATTTTGCGATGTTCCACCTTCCGTTCGGATCCGCTTCTATTAACTGTTGACACGCGGAGGGATGGTGGCCGGGTTTGACGCAGACCGCACACTCCTTTTTCTGTGTAGGTTTCGGCGGCTCCGTCGCGGTGAATGTTTTCTGTTGACGCTCCCGTCGCTGTTGTGTCTGCCTCGTATCTGTGTGTGCAGGTATCGCCTCAGGTAGAGCATGACGGCCGCATCTGTCTGCCTCGCGCTGTAGGAATCGCGATAGCTTGACTAAATCCGCTTCATCTTCACTCTGTTCCGCTTCGAAGTCGTACCAGCGGTATTTCAGCGTCGTAGGAAGCTTGTCGACTATCTTCGTTGTGACTTCTGGGTTGTACACGTAGTAAATCTTGCCGAGAGCTTGAAGCGCGGTTACGATGTTTACCACTCGAGTAGCGAAGATACAGATGTCCTTAGGCGTGTCGTTGGGGCGCGGCAGTGAACGCAGGCGCTCCAACTCGGAGATTGCTATGGCGTCCGGACGACCGAAACGGGACTCGAGCGTCTTCATGATGACATCGGGTCTTCCTGTGTGTATGAGTAGCGTCTCGACGGCTTCCTTGGCTTTCCCACGTACGCTGCGACGAAGGCGGGCCATGTTGTCGATATCAGAGTAATGCGGAGCTGTTTCTTGATATGCGGCACGGAACGATAACCACTCTTGATACGATCCGTAGTACGGAGGCAATTCTTGCACGTGACGAGATCCCGATCGGGCGGCGAGGGCGAATGCATTCGCGAGCTCGGTGATATCGATAGTTTGAGGCTGGCGAACGGCTACTGTAGTGTTTTCTCCCGCCGGTGGCGGAACGGGCATCGGAGGGGCGCGCGGGGTCGGTGGGGGTGCCGCGCGCTGAACTGTAGGCTGCAACACTGGCTGTACGATGACGGGCGGCGCGACTGTGGCTTGAGCTGTTGGCGCCGTGACGTCTTGATGTGTTGCAGGCGACGGGTTGTGAGCTTGATCTGTAATGGCAAGCTGCGGTTGACTGGTGTCCAGCCAGTCGGTGACTCGACGCGCCGTTTCTTGTTCACTGATGAGTGTGTCGTCGTCTTCTGTGTCTGTTTCCTCTTCTAGGGCGGCGACGCGGGCGGCGGCGAGTTCGACCTGTAGGCGCAGCAGCTCCTCCCTAGCCTTGATGAGACGAAGTGACTTCTTGCTCTTCTGGCTGCTTCGACGATGAGACGGGCGAGGAGAGGCTACGCGTTCTGTGGGTTGCGAGAGAGCGGTTCCCGCGGCGACGACGGAGGCGGAGGGGCGCGGCGGGGCTTCTCTCACGGCGGTGCTGTGTGACTGTGACGACTTCGCTTCTGTAGCTGTAGTTCCGTGAGACCAAGTGTGGGTTTCTTCTGTAGTCGTGGTGCCGTGCGACGACGACGCTATTATCTCCGACGATAGCTCGGAGTCTCGTGGCGGCGACACGGCGGATGCTGTAGCGACGGCAGGTTGTTCCGGTGACGGCTGTACGGGCGCGGCAGCCTCTGGCGCTGCTCTCGGTGTGCGCTCGCCCCGACCGGACCTCGACCTGGTGACTGGCATCTTCTATTTTCCACGACGCGACGGCTGTACGTAGATCCCACGCTGTCTTCTATCCGGCTCCGAAGGACCAGCAATGTACGTGACGAACCGTACACTGGTTGCGCTGGTGTCGAACCTACGTACTTTCGGACTGTAGGACCCACACGTTGGTCTCTCTCCTATATATATGTGCGGGCGCTGTCTGTCTCTGTGCGCTGTGACACGACGCGGTTGATCGCGGGGGCTCAAGCCGTACCACTTTGACACAGATAATCGTAAGAAACGGGATGTCAAAAGAAACGAAATAAAACACGATGTTATCGTGAATATACCCAGCGGTACGGCGAGCGTGGACGAAACGAACGTACGGGCGGACAGAGTGGCGTTCTATTTCCTGTATTTCCACTGTGTCTTGCTGTTTCTTCATAACCCGTTGTCCGATCTTGAAGTGCTGAAGTCGTGCGGCAGTAGTCTGTAGCGAAGTCGATCTGTAGTAGCGAAGTCGGCCAGTGCGGAACGCCGATATGGCCGTATATATATCCTATAATTTTCTGTATCGATCTATTGCGATACCGCCTATTGAACGCGCCAATAAGAAGCTGCGGTGTGCTTCCCCCCGCGCGCGCCCCTCTGTCCGTGTATCGTTCACGCTCTCTGTACATAGGCTTTTATTTCTATAAATTGCTATAAACTATATAAATTCCTTATCTATTACATAAGTTATTACAATTCTAGCAAGTTACATAATAATATTCTAATAAGAAATAGGAACTATAAACCTATGACTATGTATTTGTAATGAAAACCTATTTTCTTATCAGAGTTTCCTATATCTGTTATCGGATCTATTACCTATCTAGGCTGTCTAGTTATCTAGGGAATAAAAAGACAAGAGAAAAATCTGTTTATTTACAATGATTATAACATAAGTGTATCTTCTATTACCTATGTATACACCTATCTATCTATGTATTTCTATTGACTTACTGACTAAGGGAGAATAAAACCACTATAAATATATATTTTAATTGCGACCTATTACAACTATGTACAAACTATAAGCTATATACTATTTCTATGTAGCTGTTTGTCGGCTGTCCCGTACAAGTACATACAGTGATAGCTTACTATACCCTCTTTTAACTCAGTTAATTTGTGGTAATTGTTGGAAAGTAATTATTTTGAGTACAATTTGAAACGAACCGTAATTTTAGGACACGTAATTGCAGCGAGGCTCAGCTGCGTTAGTCCATTTATAAGCATTTACCAAATTCTAGTGCTTGTACAACCTTAAATATTTTTTTTTTTTAATGGGCGTTTACATTTGAGTCACGTATCTAAAACAGAATTAAATAGAAAACCTAGTAAGCCAGCCTAACATCATGGGCGAAGACAAAGCGCACCGAGTTCGCTGGCTTGGATACGTCGAAAAAATATACAAGGATCGAGGAGTCTCTGCCTACCCCCTTAAGAAATAGGCGTGAAAATATGTATGTATGTAATAGTATGTATGTATCGAGGAGTGAAAAGATACCAGGGCCGGCCGATCGGTCGGAAGCCGCTCTTGCTGGAGTGACGAAGTGAGCCATCACTTCGTCACCAACTTGGTGACAACTGGCAAAAGCTAGCATCGGACCGAGAGCCCTGGCGTGCTCTTGTGCGAGAGGCCAAGACTGGCCTTGGGTCGCTGTATAGCTGTATAGTAAGTATCTGAAACAGAATCAAAATATTTTAAATGTGCCTTTGAAAATAAATATGTAAGTATGTTTTTGTGAATAGAAGTACTAAGAAGTAATTGGCAAAGTGCGTCATCTTGATCATATATGGAGACATATATTATTTTCCATATTATAATATTTTTACATGCGTTTCTCATTTTAAACTTATTTTAAGTTATGTTTTATGTTTAAGTTATTATGGATAATGCTATCATGCAGCACTGGACTCGTGTTCATCTAGTCAAAGACACTAAACTGTCTAAAAAGTTTAATGTGGATAATATTATACTAACATAGTTATAAGTTATCTTTTTTACTAACACTTTATGGGTTCTTAAGCCTGAAATAAATGATTTTTATTTTTATTTTTATTTAATAAGTTAGGCGGCTATAACTCTTAAATTAACAAGGATATCTTAGCCCTGATAGCTTTACTGTTAGTAACTTTACGTGAATAGCTTTACTTTAAAGTGCAATACACGTAATATAACTAGTTTATCATGTTTTTTTTTTTTAATTTTCAACCCTACAAGTCTGTATTTCGGAACCCTAAAAACTACTACAGCCATTTTACGTCGGTATCAGACTATTTTGTTCGCGATAAACAAAAAAAGGCCTCAAGTTTACTCAGGAAGATTAATTGTGAGTACAATTTGCAACGGTTAGTTTAGAACACGTAATTGCAGTAAGACTCACAGCTGCGTTGGCTAGCTAGCTCTAGAATTCAGCAGACTCTAGTGCTTGCACGTGCCTGCACAAAATTAAAAGAGTGTTCTTTTTTATTTGAGTCACGTATGCCTTCCAGCATTTTATTTGTACATATCTACAGTTATTTTTAAGCGTACTGTACGTAAATGTTATTCGATCGCAGGTTGATTGGAAGTTACTCTTTAGCTAACTAAGACATTGAAATGATTATGAAGGGATGAATAAAAATGACGCCTTAGCAAAAGTTGTTTAGCCCGCTGAGCACTTTTTGTTGAGTTATAAAAATCAAAGTCAAAGTCAAAGTCAAAGTCAAATTCATTTATTTATCTTTGGATATTTGTATCACTTGATAATTGTCACTTTTTTTCCTTTCGATTTCTTATATGGTAAATGTTGACGTCAGATCATTTACTTATAGCTAAGTTTACTGCCGCTTCCAAAGCGCAAGTACAGAAGAAACGGTAACAAACTGTACTGCAGCATTTTCTCCAATAACGTCAACTTACAATTATACTGGTATTAAAATTAGATATGTGGACTGAGAATACATTGTTATGTCATAATTATAAATTAAGCATGATGTCAAGTTTAAAATTAATGTCAATTTGTAAATTTTGTACTAAAACATGTACAGAATGTTCTTAAATTATGACATTTGTGAATGTTCAAATACAAACTTTTAAGAGGGACCCGCGCCAAGCTCAAGCCAGACATTTTTGTCTCTAAGGTAATCATCGGTTCCGTAATAAGCTTTATCACAGAGTACTTTCTTAACATAAACTTTAAATTTTCTATCTGCCATACTAAGAACCGATTCTGGCAATTTATTATAAAACTTTATACAGTTTCCCATAAACGACTTACTAACTGTTTTCAGCCTATAGGACGGAGTAAATAAATCATTTATATTACGTAAGTTTCTATCTGTAAAATCACCCACTTTATTAAACAAGGCAATATTTTTCCTTACATACATTATATTTTCAAATATGTACTGGGATGGTACAGTAAGTATATCAATTTTCTTAAAAAAATCTCTTAGGGAGTCTCTTGATCCTAAACCGTAAATAAAACGAATTGCCCTTTTTTGCAAAATAAAAATAGTCTGTATATCAGCTGCACTCCCCCATAGAAGAATCCCATAAGACATCAGACTATGAAAGTAACTAAAGTAAACTAGTCTAGCAGTTGCCACATCTGTCAATTGTCTGATTCTCCTAATAGCGTAAGCCGCTGAGCTAAGCCTATTAGCGAGTTTAGAGATATGTGCACCCCATTGAAGTTTTGAATCTATTGTGATTCCCAAGAAAGTAGTATTTTCAACGAGATCTAATTTTTGACCGTTCAGTAGCACATCAACATTGGCTTGCCTCACGTTAGGAAGACTAAATCTAATGCATTGGGTCTTGTTTGCATTCAACATAAGGTTATTGGCTGAAAACCAGTTAGAAATGGCCGTCAAGGTGTTATTCACCGAAGTAGCATCTTCGCTATGACGGTCTATTTCAAAAATAAGAGACGTGTCATCGGCGAACAACACAATGCCAGCTTGTTTCTCAACCGCGTAAGGCAAATCATTGACGTACACTAAGAAGAGGAACGGTCCCAGGATAGAACCTTGAGGTACTCCCATTTTAACGAGAGATCCGTTTGACTTTATGCCATTTATGTCAACAGTCTGAAGCCTATCCGTTAAATATGATTGAATGAGGTTTATTGATTTATCGTCAAAACCGTACTGACGGAATTTGAGCAAAAGTGTTGGATGATCTACGCAGTCAAACGCTTTTGAGAGATCGCAAAAAGAACCGATTGCATCGTTCTTGTTTTCCCATGCGTTGTAAATTTGAGTAACGAGCGCTACCCCCGCATCAGTGGTCGATTTCCCTCCAGTAAAACCAAACTGCTGGCTATGAAAAAGGTTATGGGTGATAAAGTGATGTTGCATTTGATTAAGCATTATCTTTTCAAACACTTTGCTCAAAACTGGCAGAATCGATATTGGTCTATAATTGCCAGGATCTGTTCTTACCCCCTTTTTAAATAAAGGAATCAATTTACTGCATTTCATTAAATTTGGAAAAATACCTTCATCAATGCATTCATTAAAAATAAAAGCTAGGTCTGCAGCAATGATATTTATAATGTGGCTTACTACACTAACGGACATACCCCAGTGGTCTTCCGATTTTTTTAAATTTAACTGTTTAAATGCATCAACTATATCTTTGGGGGTAATATGTTTAAATTGAAACTTATGATTACATTGAGCTACATTATCTTTAAGTAAGGCTTCAGCATGTTGAGGACTTGAATTGGTATTTTCAGTAAGTTCCAAGGGAATATTAGTGAAAAAATTATCGAATACATTTACTATATCATTAGGGTTGGTAATATTTTTACCGGCACATTTGATTTCACGAATATTTTCTCTCGGTCTAGTTTTACCGGTTTCTTTATTTATAACATTCCATGTCTCTTTAATTTTATTTGGTGCATTATTGATTTTTCTACTAATGTAGATAGCTTTAGCATTTTTGCAAACTTTTTTAAATAATTTAGAATATTTTTTAACATACTCAACAAAGTTAGGGTTGAAATTAAATTGTTTTTGGGCATATAAATCAAATAATTTTCTTCTACTTATATAAATACCTTTAGTTGCCCATTCATTAAACTTTAACCTACCATTAACATTAACTTTTTTCTGTTCCAATGTTTCTGAATATTCTTTAGACACTGTACTAAATAATTTATTGTAGTGATCATCAGGATTACTTCCTGTGTATATGACTGAACATAACTTATTTTCTAAATTCTTTTTGAGCTTATGAATTTTTTTTGAAGTAATAGGCCTACACATGATTTTATCTTCTTTCAAGCAGCGGGTGGACTCCTTGACAAAAGAAACAAATACACCCATATGGTCAGATGGCAACTTGTTAATTACAGATTTCTTAAAATAATTTATATTGGTAAAGAAATTGTCCAGGCACGTGGCCGATGTAGCAGAGATTCTAGTAGGTTCAAAAAAAACGTTTTCTAGGTCATAACATTTAAAGAGGTTTAAAAATTGTGTACTCCTTGGATTCTGCACTAGAATATCAACATTGAAGTCACCACAAATAATTAAATTTTTTTTACTAGTTGAAGCTAACTTTAGCACCTGATCCATTACTTTCAAAAATCCCCTAAAATAGCTATCTGGTGGACTGTATACGCATACAATTAAATGATGGTCTAGCTCGGCACAGGCCACCTCACAACAGCGGTCAACAGAAAGTCTAACTATGTCCTTCCGCTCCTTGCCACGGAATCCATTTTTTGTAACTATTATAGAACCGCCTCGAATAGTAGACTTTCTGTTAAAGCAGCTAACAATGTCGTAGTTGTTTAGGCTGAACATCATCTCACTCTCACATAGCCAATGCTCAGTCAAACACAAGATATCTACATCTAGTTCTTCTAATACTAGTTCAACTAGTAGTTCTTTGCTGGAAAGGCCTTGTATGTTTTGATGAATTATTCTTAGTTCTTGTGACCTTTCCGTTGTCTGGATGTGCAGTTTAAATCTGCCGTCAAATCTACAGAATTACTATTACAATTTTCTGGTAACTCGGTAGACATTTTACAACTAGTTGTTTGTTTACAATGTAAACTCGTCCAAAACATCTGGAACACCTGATGCAGAACCATAATGGTCCAGCTGAACTATAAGAAATATAACATGACGCCTTAGCCAAAGTAGTTCAGCCTGATGAGCATTTTTTGTTGAAATATAAAAATCGAAAATCTGGAACACATGATGTAGGACCATAATGGTCCAGCTAAATTATAAGAAATATAAAAAGGACGCCTTAGCAAAAGTAGTTCAGCCTGATGAATTTTTTTTTGTTGAGTTATAAAAATCGATGATCTGGAACTCCTGATGCAAAAATATAATGGTCCAGCTAAACTGTTAGAAATATACATTAAATACGCATAAGCAAAAGTTTTTCAGCCTGATGACCATACTTATATGCCAGAGTCCTAAAGTCCACGCAGACGAAGTCGCGGGCATCCGCTAGTTACTAATATAACGTTTTGGACTATCGAAAGGGTGCATGTTCGATATTATAGCTCAGAATTAAATAACATAATCTCCTAAGGTCCCGCGCAATATGCGTCCCTATTTCCCGTTTTCGCATCTCTCTCCCATTTCTCACCTTGTCGAGTGTGTTGGTGGGCGAACACACACATTGACGTGTGCACGGATGTAGAGTTTCGTTTGTAGTAGTTAGTAGACATAGTTTTGTAGTTGTTTTTGAAAAAAAAAACAATTATTACCTTGTCGAGTGTGTTGGTGGGCGAACACTCACATTGACGTATGCACGGATATACAGTTTCGTTTGTAGTAGTTAGTAGATATAGTTTTGTTGTTTGTATTTAAAAAAAAATAAGAAGACATAAATAATACTACGTTTCTTTGAAGTTCTCAATATATACTTTTACGTTATGCAGGTAATGAAATTGGTGAAGTCACAACTTACATAAAATATCTCATGGTGTTATTAGTAGTAGATTTTATTAGATGTACAAAAAATATACAATACTTTTTGTAGCCATGATGATATATGACAACAAAAAAAAAGTTCCATCTTTAAAAGCAAAAACCTAGTCTTAAGTTGGTCTAAAATGTATAGGTTAGCTTAATCTCTAAAGTTTCCGACATAAGTTAGGTCCAACCTTAAATTTCAGAAAGACATATACGACCACCGCCGGACCGCGATTTGGCTCGTGACCAAAGTGTGTACAGCGTGTAATTAAGGCGTATTCCCACTGCTTTTACTGCTTCGTAAGTACCACTCTGCAACTGTTTAGGTTGCTCCAAATAGACTTATTTTTATTTGCATACTAGCTGCGCCCCGCAATTTTACCCGCGCCTAGATTAGCCTATGTGTTAATCGAGGGTGTCAGCTTCCTGCGTAGCTTTTATCAATATTGGTCAAGCCGTTTGCGCCTAAAAGAGTAACAAACATCCATTCATCCATCCATACTTACAAACTTTTGCTTTTATAATACGTAGGATAGTAGGATTTTATTAGTAAGGGCTCTTTTAGAGGAGCGACAGTACACACGCGCGACGCGTGTCGCACTTCAGTTTCTGATAAGTGACAGTCCGGAACTGTCTCGCGACATATATTGACGACAACGCTTTACTGTACCGTCATTGGTTTTAAAATGAATATTATTAAATAAATTAAGCGCCACATGACAACAACTTCTCCAAAGGGCCTCTACGTGTTGGATCTGTATCCCCACGCAAGCCTTTCAAAGAACCCGGGTGAAAAGACCCGTGATTCTCAAAAGATACATCATAAAATAAATAAAATGTATACAGACAAATCACACATATTGAGCTAGCCTCAAAGTAAGTTTGAGACTCGTGTTATGGGATACTAACCCAACCATACTATGTTTTATAACAAACACATATACAGATAAACAACCAAGACACAGGTCAATCTGAAAATGTTAATTTTTTATCTTGACCTGACCGGGGATCGAACCCAGTACCTCCGGTGTGACAGCGTCAACAAGTACCGCTATGCAGTTGTTTAAGTTGCTCTAAATAGACACATTTTATTTTACATTCAAGGTATTTTACAGACGAGCGACAGTACGTCCGCGCGACATGTGTCGCGCTACAGTTCGTGACAGGAGTGACTGTCCGCCGACTGTCACTCCTGTCTTCCTGTTTCCTGTCTCGCGACGCAATGCTGGCGACCTCTATACTCTACCATCAATGGTCAGTTAGAGCCCAGAAGCCATGATGACTAAAAATCATATAGGTCTGGTTCATAATGTGCAACATAAAAATAAAAAAAGCGTAATATTTTTTGTATAATTAAGCTAACGTGTTAAATAGCATAACATTTTTCTGACTCAATCGTCGACCGTACGTTAGAAATAATATGTCGATTTGTTATTGTTATATTTTTTGTGTCGATCTCTCGAATGTGTTATTGTCAATATCATATATATCATTATAATTATATCATATCATCTTTTTCGAGTTAATGAAGGTATCGAACATAGTTTAACGACTGGCATTCAGCGACAACATCCTAAACCAATAGCTTTACATGTCTTCTGAAAAACGAAAGAACCAAGCAGGCCCGCCCATCAAGATTCAGACCGCATTTAGTACTGCTTTACACGCGAAACAGATAACGCTTACCTCGAGGCCTTTAGATAAAATACATATTCTTTACAAAAAAAATGTTTCATCATTTTATTAATAAATCTTCATGCGAGATTTACTTTTAATTAAATTATTATTTTATGGAATGTCACTGCGAAAATGGAAAATATCTTCAATTTTTCACACTGTAATCGCGCCGTTATTAAAAATATAAGCATTGTTTCATTACGGTTAGATATTTTTTCGTAGGTAGTTTTTATTAGAATTGTTTTGTGGTTTTGCAAAAAGAAAATTTATGATACAGATTTACACGGTCACGACGATTTCATTAAAATTGATGAAAATGTATCGTAGTCAGAAAAAATGCTAGCTCACGACATTCAAGGAGCTATATAGCAAACTTTTATTACTATTTTTACTTGCTTCATGAATTTTAAATGTTCTGGAGATTGGTCAATTTTAGGTATTATACAACGTGGAAGGGGAATACCTGTAATTAATCGGGCCACGGGCTATACTAGACCGCTAAAGTATAATCATGATCCAAAAAAACAGGTCTGCTATTCTGGCAGTGACACGAGCCTACGTCACCACAGAGTTGCCACTTTAATGTGACTAAGATTTAGGGAACGTTTGCCTGCCATTATTCATGACAATAAGTATATTAATGCATAAAAAATTAGGTTATACTTGTTATTCATTAACAAGTCTAACTTATTTTTTCATAAATAGGTTATTTGTAAAAATGGACATGGTTTAATCCGATTCAGATATACGTGAATAATGAAAGTGGGTGTTTGATTTTACAGTACCGGTAACACTGAGTGGCGGTGACGTAGGCTCGTGTCACCCACGTGACCACTATATGTCGGAATGCCATACCTGGCGCAGTATATTATTATACCATGAGTATAATGAAAAAAATATATGAAAAAAGGAACTTCGCCATTTTCATAAAAAAGTGTGCAGCCGCCCGGACAATTTGTCGTTTTTTTCGTTTTTTGACTATTATTTTATTATCTATAAAATTTAGTCTAGTATAGCCTGTGGTTCGATTTATTACGGGTATGTCCGTTACACGTCGTATGTGTTAATTTAAGTATTTTTATATGCATAATTTCATTTCAATCCGTTCATAGCAATTTTGGTTGGGACTAGGTTATTTTTTTTTAATAGCCTGATGTTGTGTCCCACTGCTGGTCAAAGGCCTCCCCTTTTCCTCTCTATCTATCTCTGTCCCGAGCAATTTGCTGCCATCCACTTAAGAAATTCTCGATGTCATCCAGCCATCTCTTCCTTGGTCTACCTCTACGTCTTCTTCTCTCTGGTACCCACAAGGGACTAGGTTCATCGTCTAAATATCAAAGCAGTCAACATTTATTTTCATGAACTTGGTAAGGCATTTTTCATGACTGGACGGTACACAGTACAGAATGGCGTAGCAAAAGTGACTCGTTTCAATAATTCAAAGGGACGGAAGTCAGCAGAAACATTACTTGTAACAAAGAAAAAGTCAAGTCATTCGTCTGTCCTATTGTTGTGCTCTCACTCCGGTTTAAAGCATAGTTCAGAGTATTAGAGTAACAAGGACATAGTCTGCCTAACTGCCTCCGTGGTGTAGTGGTTAGAGCGTTCGGCTTATACCCGGAGGTCGCGGGTTCGATTCCCGACGGGGGCAACAACTTTGCGTTGTTGTCCTAGTTTGGTTAGGACATTGCAGGCTGATCACCTGATTGTCTGATAAGTAAGATGATCCGTGCTTCGGAGGGCACGTTAAGCCGTCGGTCCCGGTCACTGTCTTTGACATTGGTCGTTACCTAAAACCATGTCAGAGGCCTTTAAGGCGGTTTAGAAACTCTGACACTAGTGTTAGTCACTAACACAAACGATAAGAAGAAGACTAGGACATAGTAATAATCAGTTTAAATCGAGACTTCGTATTGTGGTTTCAAATTAGTAAAAGATATTTTCATTTGCTTAATAAAATTTTACCAAAAGATGCCTATAAAAATCCAAACATAAAAACCTTATCACATACTAATATTATAACGGTAAAAGTTTGTGGATGTGTGTTTGTGTGTGTGCAAATGGCTGGACCAATTTTGATAAAATTTGAAATGGAGGACGCGACCCCCGAGTAAAACCGCAGGGCGCAGCTAGCAATTTTACTCTACTTTTAAATCGACCAATGTAGTCCAAACTGAAAACAGTTTTCCTCATTTAAGTTATTATACAAAATATTCATTATTTTTTGTTGATATCTTTTTCCCATGTTCTGACGTTATTAGTTCAATGGAGCATCACTGCTAAGATAAAGCGACAGCAAATATATCTTAAATTATACAAATTTGATGTTTATATTATTTACTTCAAGTTCTTGAGTTATTTTATTTCAAGACAGGCATATTTAAGTTTACTTTAAACGCAAACAGAATATTTTCATGTGTAAGACGTATCAACTAACGGGCATCATACATTCAATTTATATTCTTTTCTTCGCAAGGCACACATAAGGAAATTAGTTCCCATGAGACTTGTATAGAGGCGCCTACGGCTACACAAAAGCCGTTTTGAATAAAGGAGCGTTGACACATACTTAGTGCGGTTGAACCCAGTGCTAAATATAGGTTTGGATACAAAAAAATCTTGTGTAAGATCACTTAATGTAAAAGTTTTCTTTGAATCTAATAAGAGTATTTAAAATTTTGCATCTCGTATGAGGTCTATTAGCACAAAATCGTTATAAATTATTTCTTCATCATCATCATCATCATTTCAGCTGTATAACATCCACTGCTGGACATTTACACTCTATTTTATTCATTCCGTTTCTTATCTATCCTTGTAACTCTAGACATCTTAGCATTTCGACAATCCGCGCCGTGTAATATAGCAGATCTTAGAACATCATAATATTTGCAAATTTTATAAAATTTTACTAATTTTTTTAAAGAAAAATATCTAAACAACTAAGTTCAAGTGGAATGAAATGTCAACAGGGCTTGTATTCCTTTCATATCAGAATGGGAGTACGGTGGTGTGGTGAGTGCATATCAATATCAAAGGCTGTGTTAGATTTTGATGGATGGTGATCTTATTTATGACTGTCAACATTTTAAGAGTTCTGAAATATATTTTTACCTAAAAAATTTTTTTTTTTATACTAATAATACCTTTAATTCTAGGAAGAGCTAAGTATTGAAGTATAAATACATATCAATATCGCTTTGTGGAGAAGGCGACTAAAGGACTAAGCCTAAACAACGTGGAAGGGACATATCCGTAATAAATCGAACCACGGGCTGTACTAGATCACTATAGTATAGTGACAATAAAATAAAAGTCAAAATACAAATAAAAATTCGGCATTTCCACATAAAGTAATGTCTTTTTTTTTGGCTTTTTGTTTTTTATTTTACATTCATTATTCTATAGTGATCTTGTATAGCCCGTGGTTAGATTTATTATGAATATGTCCCTTCCACGTTGTATAGCATGTGCTTAGGTTTCGTTTTGATTTTGAATATAAGACAAGCCGTCTTATTATAAAACGCAGACTATCTTTGTAACTAGGTTTAAACCATTATCCGACCAAATCAAGTTGACATTTTCAAATGTGACAATGACATATTACTAGATGTCGACTTGATTTGGTCGGATAATGGTTTTAACCTAGTAACAAAGATAGTCTGCGTTTTATAATAAGACGGTAAAAGTTTATTTAGAAGGCAAATTAAAAAATACCCTGACTTTCAAATGCCCTCAATAAAATTTGAACTGCTACGTCAAACTTATATCACCTCTCTTTTTTGTTTGGGGTAAGAAAGTGAAAGATACCAGTCACTATCATCTTATTACGTAGATCGTATAAGCCAGAAGAACAATACAATTTTCTATCAGTGCTGCAGCAGATTTTTAACAACTGAGAAACAAACACCGAGACAAGTATAGGTATACGAGTACATAGTCGTAAATAAAAACTCCGTCTTTATCTTACCCGAAAGACCCAGGAGCCAGGGCTCAGGGCTATAAGAACTTGAGCCCCGGGCTATAAGATCTACTAACAAATAAAAAATGAAAGGGTCTTTTTTCTATTTCCTTAAATATGAATAAATAAACAAATATATAGAGGCAAATCACACAGATTAAGTAAGCCCAAAGTAAGTTCGAGTTGTGTGTTGAAATACTAACTCGACGATATTATATTCTGTAACAAATACGTATACAGATAAACATCCAAGACCGAGACCAATAAATAAGATACCTAAAAAGTCTTATTAACTTGATTGAAATTTTTCTTCTGGGTTCTCCTACTACAATTGTATAAAAAACGCATCATACCGTAGAAAGAACAAGAAGAAACATGGATAGGACTCCACCGACCAGAGCGCAGCTTCTAAATATAAGAAAAAAAACTTTCTTATTCATAAAAAAAAAAACTTTTGCCAAACCTATTTTAGTAAAAAATGTTTCGTCCTCATCTCTCTTTTCAATGTTTGAATTATTTTAATAAAGCACGAGACGAAACATATACTAACGGAAATAGACTTAGCGAATATTCGTTTTTTTTTAATAAGAGGGTAATGTCTCTGCGACACTCTGCGTACTGTAAGTGCCAACTGCTGCACCTTCTATACCAACTTTTCAGTGTACTTCATCACTCATAAAGGTATATGGAGCACTGGATTAATAAAATACATTGTTACTTCTTAGAAGCTGTGTCACGGTTGTCACGAACCGATATCACTCTACAACCCACCTGGGACGTATCGATTGGGATGACGTGTGATAAAACTACTCGATGTTTCGATACATGCATGATCAATCAGTGGAACGTCTTGGGAGGGTTCTAATATACAATGTGGAAGGGACATACCGGTAATAAATTGAACCACGGGCTATACTAGGTCACTATAGTATAATAATAATATAATGACTCAAACAACAAAAAGCAAAATATGTTCGAAAAAGAAAATGTAGGTAATTTCATTACACATAATAGTGATCTAGTATAACCCGTGGTTCAATTAGAAAATTAAGTCAATATAATAGTTATTGGAACGTAGTTCCTTATCGCGCGTTGCGGAAGGAGGCTAGGATGAAAAAATTAAGACCAAAAGTTGTAACGACACTTTTTGCTATAGTTGGAAAAATAAAATTTTATTACAATTCCTTCACTAATGAATCGAAAGGAACTTCGTTCCATCCGGGTGTCCCTTGACACCTCTCAAGTTTTTTGTGTGTAAGTGGCCTATATCAGACTGTATTATAGATGGCAGCCGAAACCATCGGACTAACACTTCCAAAGCATGGAGGAAGTCGAATAAATTTTATGCCACTTGTTCATTTAAGTGCGGACTGCAACCGGTGTTGCTTGACATACATTATCTTTACGGAGTTCAGTGCTGCCGACATTTGAAATTAACTATTGGGACGGAAACGGATATATCATTTAAAATTTTGTTTTGACCAAGCCCGGAAAACGGCCACTTTTGGCTAATGTGCGTAGAAAAACTTCACATTCTCAATTCAAAATGTAAATACTTTTCTTACAATTTTGTTTTTTAAAGAGACAAGATAAAGATAAATAAAACCAAACTTAACTAAGCTATAAATTAAACTTATGATATTAAATTATGATAAATTAAAAAAAAGCATCTTGTCCATGCGGCGTGGTAATAAACAGTAGTTCATAAAATAGTTTGAAGGGTTATATAGGGCTTGGTCAAGACAAAATTTTAAATGATATCTCCGTTAAACGCACTGGTTCCCGGAAAATTCAGGTAAACCCTTAATTTCCGAAAGAGTTTTTCCTTTATTACCTCAAACGACTATTATGATTGCTAAAGTCAAAGTCAAAGTCAATTTTTTTTATTCAATGTAGGATAAATTTATCTCTTATTGAAAGTCATTTTTTAAATATTGTTTTAGTGCAATAGCTAAAAACTACTAGCGTTTCGGAAAGACCACTGCTAGGAAGATTACGCCGAAAGAAACCCAGTTCAGTATTGGTCCCTACCCAGCCTGATGGGCTATGTTACAATGACAATACAGATTTACACCTAAGCTATACATTTAAATTATACAATTACAATTTGCAATCAACTATTTCCAAGAATTTTTTTCAGGTGATGATAAATAGTCATTTACATGATAATACGCATTTTTTAATAAATGATTTTTTACGGCTGTCTTAAACTTAGATAATAGTAATGCAACTATATCATCTGGAATTTTATTATGAGGCTCAAGCCGAGACCCACAAAAGATTTTTTTGTTTTCTCTAACCGCGAAGCTGAGATTGCTAATTTATTTTTATTTCTCGTGTTAATACTATTAGTATAACAATTTCTCTTATATGAGTGTATATTCTGACGCACGTACATAATGTTCGCATAGATGAATTGCGAAGGGAGGGTCAAAATATTTGGTTCAGCGGATGCGTTAGTGGACTGTAATAGGTAATGAAATGATATATGTAGGCCTGCTCACCTGATCAGAAACACACACTGGAACTTTCAGGCTGCAGCCTTACACTTTTAGCGATGCGGGTGTTGTGCGCGCCGATGTTGCGATCAGACTAAAATCTTCTTTCTTCTTGACAAGCAGGCCATAGATGAGAATGAGATGAACGAAAGAGTATATGATGTAAAAAGGGCGATATGGCGTGAACATCCTCCCCGGCCTTGACAATGCGTAGCGTTTCAAGAAGTCAAGAAATCAAGAAGATAAATAAATTCGTGAAAGCGAAAAGAGTAGGATTAAGTTGCGAATTAAAGCGTTGAAAGTAATAAATGAATATACTGAGAAGGAAGTGGATAAAGTTTTACCACTGACCGCTTAAGGAAACAATGATGAAAGTCCTTATATACGGAATATAAAATAGAAAAGCAGTCAAGCGAGATAACATCATGTTATTAATGCGTTAAAATAGTTAAATATTATTTTCATAATAACTAGCCACTTTTGTCTTGTTTGCAAGATATGTAAATATAACTTACATCTTTCTTAAAATAAGCAAATTTTAAAATAATTGTTTTCTAAAGCGTTAGACCATCGGAATAGTTTAATTCAAAAATTAGAGACAATATCATAAAACGCGTAAGTTATTTATTATATATTAAAGCGAGCGGAATTAAATTTTTTATTCAAGCGAGAACAACACTGTTGTATCACATCACCCTAAAATCTTTCAGTTTGTCTATGTTACTCTTGAAGGGCAATGCATTGCCCAATGCAACACAGTGACAACCCATGCGTTCACGTGATATTATAGAAGAAGGTTTTTCCTCTAGTTCTTTGTCTTTGTGTCTAGAAAACCTTCCAGAAGGTACTTCCTCAAGCTTACAGAATAGAGGTAGATTTTTCTGAAGCGATTCATCAACATTTAACTTATTAAACAATGTATACGATGTATGGGAATGCGAAGAATTAGAAGGTTGAGACGCGTCTGGTATAATGGGAACTTCTCCCATAAAAACATAGCCAAAGACTGTTTCTATCGCTGGAGGTGCAGGTGGAACGATAATCCTACCACTCATTAATATATGCGGAAACAGTTGTGCTCCTAGAAGCAAATCAATGTCACCTGGCGTATGCCATACGGGATCGGCTAGCGGTACATGGACTAAATGCTGAACTATATTAGCGTCCACCTTATTATTTGGTAAGGGATCCGTAATTTTATTCAATACAAATGCGGTTGTATCTAGGTAATAATTTGAGTTATTATGAGCGTATAAACGTACTTCTACGTATCCTAGAACAGTTTGAGAAACACTTCCGATACCTTTTATGTAGGAGTTCGGTAAAGGAATAATCTTTAAATTCAAGCGTTTACAAGAAGCAAGCGTTATTATGTTATTTTGCGAAGCGTTATCAAGAAGACATCTGACAGTATGCATTTGTTTGTTTCCACCTTCCACCTTCACTTGCGCAGTTGACAATAAAATAGTTGTCTGGCATGTATTTCCATTTCGTGCGCACAGTGACATCGCAGCGCTGACAACTTCACTAGCGGGTGATTCTTTTATAGTAGCAGGTTGTTCATCAACGGCAGTAAGCGATGTATTAGAAGGCAAGGAAGAATGAGTGTCATGCATATCATTAGTTTTTTGATTTTCAATATGATGTAGAAGCGTATGATGACGTTTGCCACAAGTCTTACATGAATGACTCGATTTACATTTAGCGGTATTGTGCATTAAACTTAAACAATTGATACATCCGTTTTTATTTTTAACTAAATTTAAGCGATCTTCAGTAGACATATTTATAAATGCGTCACAAAAGTATAATTGAAAATGCGTTAAATCATTACACAAAGCACACCCAGTCTTCGGCCTGCTAGTTAGCAATGTTTGAGACTGAAGTATGATTGGACGGTTTAGGTTAGACTTATGAGCATGCTCACCCGAGCCCCGTGTGCTGCTTAGGTCAGCGAAAGTGTTATTATTATTTACATGAAACATGCGCGAAACATTAGATGTGCGATCTAAAATTTTAACTTGCCCTTTTATAAATTCTGAAAACTCCTTATATGAAGGTATTTCTTTATCGCGGAAATGCATTTCAAAAGCTTGTGCGATATTTGGATCAAGCTTGCGTAAGGCGATCGTTAGAAACATAAAATCTTTTAAATCTGGAATTTGCAACTGTTCAAGCGCTGAAACTGCCGCAGAATAAGACTCTATGAAATTGTTTAGCGAAGCGGAGTTATTAAGAGCGGGTTTAATATTAAGTAAAAGCGATAAGTAGTGAGAGCCTAATGCACGCTTGTCCTGATATTTACTAACAAGGCTATTCCAAATGCTTTGGTAATTTTCAGCAGAAGGCACAATTCCAGCGGTAATTTTAAGAGCGGAACCCGTAAGTTGGCCTATTAAATAATGAATTCTGTGCCCGTCAGTCAAATCTGGATTATCATGAATACTAGCTTTAAAACATTCATAAAAAGACGGCCAAGATTCTATAGACCCATTAAACTGTTTTAAAACCATTGGTGGTAGTTTAATATTAGGGCCCAGTGTAACCTCACTCTTAGTATTCTTATGACCACTGTCTTTATTCTTAGAAGTTAAAAGAAGCGATCTGAATCTCTGAACACGAGCATAAATTTCTTCAAAGGAAGTAAGCGGTCCATAATTGGGCGTATATTCATTATTATTTTCTAAAAGAATTTCATTTATTTTATCTAAATTAAAAATGAAATCCGCACGAATTGTAGGCAATGTCTCAGTATCAGCGAGAAACGATTCCGATGATCGCAAACCTTCTATACCAGATATGGTTTTCGATCTGTCATGTAACTGCGTAATATGAGCAAAATACGCCTCATTTTTAGCAGTTAGTAATTTAACTTTAGTTTCCATTTTTTTTTACAATTAATAGAAGCAGTTAAATAAAAGCAGAACAAAGAAAAGCGAAAGAAACTAAATTTAAAAACAAAGACAAAAGCGGTTTTATTATTTGTGAGAAAATAGCCTTATAATGTTTACATGTAAAACAGGCCTTATATATGACAGCGGTTTGAAACATATGATATGTTAAATTTTTCAAATTTCAAATACGAAACAAAAGGAAAATTAAAATGTCAATTGATGACTGACAGAGAAAATGACAGTCAAACCAATCGATAAAAATTACAATAGGTATGCGAAAATGCGAAAATAGAAAATATGAATGCGAATTGGGATATGCGGGATAGTATGGCGGATAATCCGGCTCGAAGGACCAAAAATGGTTCAGCGGATGCGTTAGTGGACTGTAATAGGTAATGAAATGATATATGTAGGCCTGCTCACCTGATCAGAAACACACACTGGAACTTTCAGGCTGCAGCCTTACACTTTTAGCGATGCGGGTGTTGTGCGCGCCGATGTTGCGATCAGACTAAAATCTTCTTTCTTCTTGACAAGCAGGCCATAGATGAGAATGAGATGAACGAAAGAGTATATGATGTAAAAAGGGCGATATGGCGTGAACAATATTTATGTCTTTAAATAGTCCCCTTAAAGACTCTCTAGCACCTACTTTATATATAAATCTGATAGCGCGTTTTTATAAAACAAATATGGTATTTATATCTGCAGCTTTACCCTATAGCAATATTCCATAGGACACTACTGGACTGTGGAAGTAACCAAAATATACCAAACGCGCTGTATCAACGTCAGTCATTTGCCAATTTCTTCTAACCACGTAGACCGCAGAGCTAAATTTTCCAGCAAATTTTTGAATATAGTCACCTCATTGCAACCCCGAATCAAGCGTTATTCTCAGAAATGTTGTGTTATCAACCATATCTACTGCTTCCTTACTAATAAATAATCGTGTTGGAACTTTTGTAACATTTGGTAAGCAGAACTTTCACATTTAGTTTTTTTTGCATATAATACTAAATTATTTGCCGTAAACCAATCCAACACTTGCGACAATGTATTATTAATCTCATCAGACGTGTCAGTTTTCCTATCTACGCCGAAAACAAGGGAAGTATTATCGGCAAAAAGTACAGACTTACAATCTTTTACATAATATAGTAAATCATTGATATAGATTAAGAATAACAAAGGACCCAAGATAAAACACTGGGGGAAAGGCAGCAGTTGGTAAATTCATGTTAGTGTAAAGTTTTATCATAAAAAATATGACAAGAAAACTACTGCGGAATATGAATGTTATAAAATATAAACTTACCAACTAACGCAAAGTTAAATTAGGTGTTACGCGTATTTAATTAATTAACTTTACCATTTTGCAAGTTAACTTCCTAACTTCGGTAAATACAAATTAGAAAACACACATTTTTCGTCGATGTTAAAATGACAATTCTTCCGAGTGATTCACTTTAGAGGTGTTAGGCGTATTTAATTAATTAACCTTACCATTTTGCAAGTTAACTTCCTAACTTCGGTAAATACAAATTAGAAAACTCACATTTTCTGTCGATGTCGAAATTACAATTCCTTCAAAAGATTCACTTTAATAATATTCTTAACAGACTAACCAAAATATTGTTACCAATCACGTATTTTACATGCTTTCAGAATGAAAAGGAATTACAATTTAATTTATTAATTCACAAGGTGGAAACATATATGTTTGTTGGCCATAAAGTGAACATAGATGAACTTGACGAAACTATTAGGATTTCTTATAGACCAGAGAACCCCAAAAATAAGATCTATTAATACACTTATATAGAGCCTAGAATAGGGGTGACGACATCCAAAAAGTATGATTGTAATTAGTCGGTCTTTTAGATTCTCCAAAAATAATGTATTTTTTTACTAGAAAAGTAACATAGCGCCAGTTCCGGAGTGGTTAGTATAAATCGTACCAAGCCGTGATGTCATGCGAAATTTAAATGCGCTATCTTTGTCATTTTTGTTTCTTTAAAGAAAAGAAAAAAAAACGTGTACAATATTTTTTAATAATCTAACCGATGGGCCAGAAACATTTTTCCATGCGTCATTCCTAATAAAATATAAATTTTAAAAAATAGAACATTGGTTTATTTGATCTCAGGTACAGAGTTGGCGCCGCAGGGCATTTGGATTGGTTAAATTTACGGGAATTATAATTAAGTTCTGAGTGCAACTAACCACAGGATATGCTATCCACAGGAAATCTTCTATAAATTTTGTATTTACAATATCCATTTTATCACGTTTATATTATAGGGTACAGTTTAGCCAGCCAGTATTTTTTATCAAGGTATTTTTAATCGATTTTATCAGTAACAAAAGCTATAAAGCTAAAATATTAAAACAATCGAGGCCCCTATCAAATTTCACCATCTTAAAATATTTAAAACATTTTAGGCGCAGGTCGAATTACCATCTTAAGTTGTCAGAAGATGCAAATAAAAATTAATTTTAAACATAAACCGTTTGCAGTGTGTAATATACGTAATACAAAATGGTAATTGTATTTAGGGACTGTAGATTAAGAGTCAAAAATTGGATTACTTAACTTCAATTTCCTGTAACAGGACAATGGATATAGTAGAAAACTACTGAGTGTGCAGAGAAACTCATACACAACGTGGAAGGGACATACCCGTAAAAATCCGAACCACAGGCTATACTATAGACCACTATAGTATAATGAAATCCCATCAAAAACAATACTTGTCAAAAAAACCAAGTCTCGCAACTCAGTTGTTTTGCGGTAAAAAGTTGTGAGATCCATGTAATACCAAGTCGGTTATTAATTTATTCAGTCTCTACTTAAGCGACTTTCTGTCTTAATACGTCCAGTCTCTAAGACCACGATCGTGGTCCATAACAATTGAAAATCAATTGTGTCTGGAATCTCCGTACTCGAAGCATTAAGTTGTTACGTAATAATTAACAGCATCTTATAGTGACGCATATCAATATTAAAATTCTTTAATGTTTTATATAAATATATCGAGACTTGGCCATCGCACTAAATAATTGAATTTACATGTGTTTTCAGGCGATTGAATTTACACGTGTTTCAAGGCGATGGCCAAGTCTCAATATATTTATATAAAACATTAAAGAATTTTAATATTGATATGCGTCACTATAAGATGCTGTTAATTATTATGTAACAACTTAATGCTTCGAGTACGGAGATTCCAGACACAATTGATTTTCAATTGTTATGGACCACGATCGTGGTCTTAGAGACTGGACGTATTAAGACAGAAAGTCGCTTAAGTAGAGACTGAATAAATTAATAACCGACTTGGTATTACATGGATCTCACAACTTTTTACCGCAAAACAACTGAGTTGCGAGACTTGTTTTTTTTGACAAGTATTGTTTTTGATGGGATCTCATTTCTTTTTGTATTTTGTAGACAGTTCTACTTTATAAATACTTAGGTACTTAAAGTATCAATGTTTATTTTAAATTATTTATCCGAACAACGTCCAAATTGTAAGCAAATAATATCAGTAAACCAATGAGAGTAGCCTTTAGTCGTTAAACTAATATAGCAATCGAAATTATCAATGAAAATCGCAAACTTATAGGTAAGAATTCTGGGCACATCCGAACAGCATTGGGTCGCTCGCGCGTATGCTCGGCGACATTCACCTTTCCGCGCGCCCCGCCACTGTCCCCGCCCCGCGCCCTCGCGCTAGCACCGCGCAGCGCGTAGTAACGGCCCGCGCTCACTCGCTAGCATCGCAGCGCGTGGTATAATAATTAATTTACAACCTTACGCACTCGTAATAAGTACGAATATGCACGTAGGTACGTTTTTTGCATGAAATAATTTAATTTACACGTGTTTTCATGACGGGAATACCCATTTTTTGCTCGATTTGGCAGGGGCACTACCACGCGCCTATATTTATATGGGACTAGCTTAAACCCGCGGCTTCGCACGCAATAATAATAACTGCCGTAAAACATCGTTACGAATAAAGCCAATATTGAAAAATTTAACTGAAGACTTGGCTGTATGGGCTTAATTTTCTTTGCGGTCTTTTCTAGATTTTTTAGTTTTTCCTTGATTCATACACCAAACACTACTTATATTCCAAATTTGAAGCTTCTAGGTCTGCTAGAAGTGCCTTAGAATTGATGATCGGTGAGTCAGTGAGTGACAAAATTAAGAAATTTGACCCGTTATAATTCTTAAAATACTGGTTCAAATTGAATAAAATTTGAAATATACCGTGCTTTACAATGCCTGCATGGTTACTGAAAATTTCAGTCTTCTAGTTTTATCCACAACGAAGTTACAGGGGGTCGAAAATGGTCTGAATTGCTTCGAGAAAAGGATGGTACGGCCGTGACGCTTTTTTGCTCGACTTGGTGGGGGCACTGCCGTGCCCCCAGATTTAAATAACAGTGAGTGAGCAGGATTTCCCATAGCCGTCCCCAACTCAAGTACTTACGTCAATTTCCAGTTCATTGTCACACAAAAAACTCATTATTAAACTACTCGCAATATTGTCTCTGAAACGTTATCGCGAGACATGAATAATGTGGGGGAAAATAATGAGCTACTCCCTCCTCCGTACCCATCTCTCACAGACAGCTGTCTACGGTGACGGGCAGGGCAGTCGATTACGAGATCTCGATTACCAACTCGATTTCTTGCTTGAGCGATAGCTAATTAAATTTTTGGGAATTGGAATATGTGAAATAATGCTTATTAAATTCTGTAGGAGTACAAATAACATCAAATAATAAATAAGTAAACATATAGGCTTCGTTTATCGTCGACCTATAGTGGTCATCATGTTAGGCAGTCGCACCGGAGGTCCCGGATTCGATCCCTGGCTAGATTAAGATGAAAAATATTTTTTTTCAGATTGATCTAGGTCTTGCTTGTCTATCTCTATATTATCATCATCATATTATGATGATGTTGATGATATACATACATATAGATAACGAAGGTGTCCTCTGCTGGACATAGGCCTCCCCCAAGGATTTCCAAAACGACCGATCGGAAGCGGCCTGCATTCAGCGCCTTCCTGCAACCTTGCATAGGTCGTCTGACCATCTTGCAGATGGGCCCGTCCTACGCTGCGCTTTCTTTCTGCCCCATCGGCCATCGGTTCTCCGCGCTATGAGCCCCGCCCACTTCAATGAGCTAATCCGCTTGGCTATGTCAGTGAGCATACATGAAAAGAGTTATGAGTGTTGACGAAGCAATAGAGGTTTGCAAGGATCGTAGTAAGTGGAAATCCATAGTCTCTGCCTACCCCATGGGAAACAGGCGTGAAAATATGAATGTATGTATGTCAGTGACCTTCGTTATTCTACGAACTATCTATATAGTTATGTATATGTACTTATTTGTTATAAAATATATTAATAATAAGTTGTTATATCGTAGGATTAGTATCCCATAACACAAGTCTCGAAATTACTTTGGGGCTAACTTAATCTGGGTGATTTGTCCGTAAAGGTATTAATACTTTCCACGCTGGTCTGTTAGAAATGAAAAATCTACGAATGCACCAGCTGCTTCTCTTCTCGCATATCGTAGTAACCGATCGAGGGAATGTAAGTCATGTTTATAAGTAATGCGGCTAGCAAGCCATCGCTGTATTGTTTTTCTTTGCACCTTTTTGCTCACCATCACGCTAAAAGCTTGGGGGATTACTCCAAAAATGAATACGTTAGTCGTACGATAGTGACGTCCTATTTCTATGTCAAACTAAATTAGACTTTAGCATCATACGTTAGTGCTCAATGTTGCTTGACACTGACACGCGGATACGCATTAACGTACCTTGCGTACCGCTTTTGGAGTTACCCCTTGGACTCTATTTGCTTAGAGCCGCAAGACTCAAAATGCTTCGTCTGCTATATTAGGTAAAGACGTACTAGTAGTATTTTAAAAAGTATGTATTAGGTATATTTGTACACCTAACACGAACAGCTAAAAAGCCTGATATCCATAAGTTCCGGCCAGATAAAAAGTTTAATGAAATGTTCATAACGTAAAGATATCAATTTACGATAAACCACCGAAGGAAGGTCTACTTCTGATTAGGGATCCTCAGCACATAGAAGTGAGATTTTAATACTTAAATAATCTTTTGATTAGGCTGGCGATACACACTGACATTTTATTGCAATTTTAAGGTTAAATATGAGCTATGAGCTTAGGTTTGTACTATGGGTTCATTTTAGCTCTTTATTTATACTTTTATAGGATTATAGTTTTCTAAATTAGTGATTCTTTTTATTAAAATTTCAGCAACGACTACAATAGGATCAATATGACTGTAAAAAACTAGAGAGGTGTCAAGGGACACCCGGGTGGAACGAAGTTCCTTTCGATTAATTAGGAGAGAGAGAGACAGACAGAGAAACACGCACTAGCCGCACGCCTTACAACTATAGCAAAAAGTGTCGTTACAACTTTTGGTCTTAATTTTTTCCGTCTACCCTCCTTTCGCAACGCGCAATAAGGAACTTCGTTCCAAAAAGAAAATTATTGAATAGACATCATAATTTATTAATACCAGGTAACATAATTAAACTAGGTTAAAGTAGTTTTACTTGTAAGTCCAACTTTATATTGATCTGTAATATTGGCGTCAATATTTAATATTAAAAATATCTAACAATGCCATACGAGTTTTTAATACTCATTGAACTGAAAGTATGAGAAACACAGTGACGCTTTGGGAGTGCCGACCGAAGTGCAAACAGTATGAACGCGTTTCGCGTCGGTCATATTGGTGTCGGTAACGGTGTCGCGAGATCAATGGTTTTTTCCAAATCAAAAAATGCTATCCGTGCATGCCCAACGTGCCTGAAGAAGTTTTAACTTTAAAAACTGAGTATAATGGAACACTCGGTAGGAAAGAAGTTACAAAAAGTCCCTAAAAAAAACCCCAAATAATTGTAGCCCCTAAACAAGTTCTTGATATAAAATCTTACACTTTTTTTCGCCTAGACCCCCCCCCCCCCCCCCATCCGCCATGTCCGTATCGTCCGAAAGCAACTTCGTTCCAAAAACATGTGCGATCGGGGACCCACGTCAAGAACGAAGTTTCTTGCATCTTTTCTTTAATACACTTTACGAGAGGTTGGGTCCCTTGGAGCGTAGTTCGAATATAATCGCCGTCACTGTCCGTCCGAGTGGCAGGCTTTCTTGTTAGGTTCCGTTCTATTCAGGGTTGCATTTAGGACTTAAGTTCCGAAAACTTTCATCGAGTTTATTTAAAATTCTACAGAATAAAGGTCTAAAAAATATTTTAACAAAATTAGGCGTAGTAATGAGGGAAATATAACAAGCACTCGTCGATACATAATAACTTTTTAAAAAAAATAATAACCGACTTCAAATCGAAATGCACTAAAAAGCAAAAAATAATAATTATTTATATCAGATGACCCTGAAGTTCTGGGTAAAAAATCTCTATAATACTCATTATTTATTTGGAGTCGGTGCCAATCTTCCTGCCTCAGAGTCCAGTTCATGTACGAGTAATACCACGTCGTAGCTCCGTAGCTCCCAAATCGATGAACCGAATTTGATTTTTTCTTGTTACAAAAGTAATTCAATCGAGAGTGTTCTTTGCTATAGAGCTCTTTTTTGAGTTGTTGAGGCTTAGGCAATTTTAAATTAATAATTACTAATGTAATATTATTTGCAGATAAAATGCGTTTTTCACATTATTTCGATTCCCGTGGCGTATTCTAAAGTACTTCAAGAATGATTTCAATGTTAAATAGGTACTTAGATTGGCACCGACTCCAAATAAATAATGAGTATTATAGAGATTTTTTACCCAGAACTTCAGGGTCATCTGATATAAATAATTATTATTTTTTGCTTTTTAGTGCATTTCGATTTGAAGTCGGTTATTATTTTTTTTTAAAAGTTATTATTTCACATCTTTTAGCAGGCAGAGAACTAAGCTCATCGCATTTATTTATTGTATGCTGAATTTTTTTTCTGGAAATAATAAATAAATAGTTATCAAACTAGCCCGAATGGCCCGATCGGATCGCTCGACAAATTTCAACCTTATTATATTAACATTTAAGCAGAGTTCATTTAAGCGAACTGGGTCATTGACCTTGGTCTGCGAGGTTACCAAAAATCACTTAAGCCGGTATGTTGAATGCAATTTGCCTGTCGTGCGCACACCGTTGAAACTGCAACACGTTGCAATAAATTTTATATTTTATTATATTTATTTATTTTATTTTTTATTATTTTGTTTTGATGATTTCTCTGTTCCATGCGCTTGAACCAACGGATTTATGACATAACATATTGCTCTAGTGGACCGTATGCTTGTTTTCCTCTTGGCATCGTGGACGGCTGTGTTACCTTGTCACAAGATGCTACAAATATATCTGCAGTAGGTATATATTTAAAAAAAACACAAATCATAAACTTTGCACTTTTTACAAGAGACTTGCTGTCTTTCTTTCTGGAGTTTTATTCTCCAGATCCAAAACCCTTCATCAGATCTTCATTCAAATTATAAGAAACTAATCTTATAAGGGATTCTTCCAAACAAACATGAAATCATTAGACGGAAAGTGATATGAGCATACATGAAGTCGGTTGAAAAAAAGAAGGTATTATTAATATTTGAGCTGCAGTTGTCTGTTGAGGAACTTCGGTCTCCAGCTCAAAGATCTTTTCTCCGATCTTAAAAAAAATTACATAGGACCAACCTTGCAATGCATTCTTTAAAAGGACACATATATTTTTTAAATCTGTTCATATTTGACGGAGTTATGAGGTAACATACACAAATATTTGAGCTACAGTTGTCTTTTTTGAGGTATTTCGGTCTCCAGGTCCAAGACCTTTTCTCCAATCTTAAAAAAAATTACATGGGACCAACCTTGCAAAGCATTCTTTAAAAGGACACATATATTTTTTAAATCTGTTCGTATTTGACGAAGTTATGAGGTAACATACACAAATATTTGAGCTACTTTGTCTTTTTTGAGGTATTTCGGTCTCCAGCTCCAAGACCTTTTCTCCGATCTTAAAAAAAATTATATGGGACCAACCTTGCAATGCATTCTTTAAAACGAAACATATTTTTTTAAAATCGGTTCATATTTGACGGAGTTATGAGGTAACATACATAAAACATATATACACGTCGAATTGATAACCTCCTCCTTTTTTTGAAGTCGGTTGAAAAATAAAAAAGTTTTTCCACTTCTAAATTTTACTCTCTGATCTGATGTTGAGACAATGAAAGACTAGGTTTATAGTATAATACCTGGGCGACCGAGCTTTGCTCGGATACATCTCAATCATTAACTACATTTTTTTAAACTTGTCTAAAAACAATACAAAGTTAAAAATTATATATAAACTTGAACATAAAAAAAACAAAAGTAAGCCACCGAGTGGGATTCGAACCCGTAACAGTCTTTCTAGCGGTCCGCATCTTACCGCTGAGCTAAACGGATGGCGGCCGGCGCGACGAAATTAGCGACCATATTCTGCGTGGAAAGAAAAACGCATGAAAACTTGAAAACACGCGTTTTCCCAAACATAAGACTAATCTAGATCGATTGTTTACCCCCGAAAACCCCCATATACCAATTTTTAGCAAAATCTTTAGAGCCGTTTTCGAGATCACAGAAATATATAAATAAATAAATATACAAGAATTGCTCGTTTAAAGGTATAAGATTATTATTTAAAAATTATTTTAAATAATAATATACTATAAACCACCTGCTTACGTGAAGGACACATCGTAAAGTCAAAGTCAAAAAAGTTCATTCAATGAAGAATAAATTTATCTTATAATAAAGCGCCTTTTTTATATTAATTAAGTGCCAGAACTAAAAACTACTAGCGTTTCGGAACGACCACTGCTGGGAAGACCAAAATATACCTAGTTCAGTATTGGTCCCTACCCAGCCTGATGAGTTAAGAGTCCGGCGACCCTAGACTTCTCCATACAAACTAGTGCGGGAAGTAGTGTCATAAGGTGCAAATTTTGGTATCGGAAGAATTCACTTGGCACAGATGTAATATACGTAAAGTTAAGCTAATTTAGCCCGGTAGCCATCCCCCACCCCCTGGGGGGTAGGCAGGGGGGGCATTCAAAGTTACTCGCCGCCGCGCTTCAGAAAAAAATCATATCAGCTTCTATTTACCTAACACCTCGAGTATGGTGTCATTTTCTGATAAATCGGGGATGAGGAATTTAATTTTGAGTACAATTTTACATTTAATGTATAGGTTAATATTAAAAAAAGGAAAATATTGACGAAAATATCAAAATCGGATCGCAGTTTTTTTTATTTTAACAGATTTATTTTGCCAGAAACCCGGAATTTCGTGTTTAAAAAAATATTAACTTACAGCATATTTATCTAGCTTTAAAAAATATATACTTTATTATATATAGCTGTCACACATCTATCTGAAAAAAATCGGACATGGCACGCGGCGGTGCCTAAAAACTTTTTCAATCGTCTCATCTCACATAATTTGTTTGCATGTATTAAGTTGTTTTTTATGAAAAATATATAGAATACATACTTAACTTAATTATTGACTGTCGCTTATGGTCTTATATATCAATAATAGTATTTTATATTTATATTTGTAAATTTTGTCATTCAAATTTTCCACCACAGTGGTATAATTGGGTACATTTAAATAGTTTTCTTAGACAGTTGCACCTAACACTGCACCCTGACTTGCACTTGCACCGAATCAGGTCACGACAAGCGTTAGCAGCCACTGGTGCAGTTGTCCACTTTGGTTTCCAATTATTTGATTCCATTTCATATCCCCAATCCGCCGGACTGGGAGGATTTAAAATCGGCACCATCGCTTGGCCCCAAACGTGCACTGCACACCATGCTAAACAGCTCTTATGATGCCGAAAATTCTCTAGCTGTCAGTCTTTTTTTAGAGAATATCTCCCTCCTGCACTCGTTTAATGATATGCACTGACTGGATCTAAAACGAAAATCCGGTAAGTAGGTATTGCATTATTATTTTGTTAAAATAAAATACAGCTATATATACCTGACATGCTTACTTATCATACATCGTTACTCACTGGGTAACGATGCAGCGGACGAGCTGACACCGGAGGGACCCCTTCCGATGGCCCTGATTCCCTTCACGCAGGATCTCTCTTTGATCAAGAGTCGTATTGGCGAAGAACTGGCTCAGTCTTGGCAGGCTAAGGAGGCGCTGCCCCAATGAGATAGACGTTTATCCCGACGTCTGTTAGCACTGCCGAGGAGGAACCTACGCCCTATGATTAACATTATTACTGGTCATTGTGCACTAAACAAACACCTTTTCACCCTAGGTTTAAGTAACAGTCCTCGTTGCAGCGCATGCATGGAGGCTGAAGAAACTGCGAGCTATCTCCTCCCGGAGTGCGATGGTATCGCACACATAAGAAAAAAGTTCCTAGAACATCCGGAAACCATGACGCAAAACGGAACTGGCGAATTCGGGCCTAATTGCGAAAAATTGTCCTCGTGGGAAGTAAAAAGTAATATCATACATTGTTATGACAAATTTTGAATAATTTGGTTAGAGTTTTCTATGTCTTTGTCATTGAACATATTAAATACATTAGTTGCTGATGGAAAAGTATTCCATGCTTCGTCAGCAACATGCACAATCATTCTCGTATGGGCATTCAGCTTCGTGGTTACAGGGGTCGATGTTATTTTTACAACGATCGCTGCTGCTAGGAACAGTCGTATGACTGTTCTTAGCAGCTGCTTTTGAAGCATAAAATACTTTTTCATCAGCAACTAATGTATTTAATATGCTCGCTGACAGACACGTAGAAAACTGTAACCAAATTATTCAAAAATTTATCATAACGATGTGTAATAAGTGAGCATAAATTAAATTGTATTTCTGTGGTTATAAATGACAGGTATATAGCTGTATTTAATATTAATCAAAATAATGCAATACCTACTTACCTAATTTTCATTTTAGATACAGTCAGTGCACATCGTTAAACGAGTGCAGGAGGGAGATTTTCTCTAAAAAAGGCTGACAGCTAGAGAATTTTCGGCAGCATAAGAGCTGTTTAGCATGGTGTGCAGTGCACGTATGGGGCCAAGCGATGGTGCCGATTCCAAATCCTTCCAGTCCGGGGGGATTGGGGATAGGAAATGGAATCAAATGATTGGAAACCAAAGTGGACTACTGCACCAGTGGCTGCTACCGCTTGTCGTGAACTGATTCGGTGCAAGTGCAAGTCAGGGTGCAGTGTTAGGTGCAACTGTCTAAGAAAACTATTTAAATGTACCGAATTATACCACTGTGGTGGAAAATTTGAATGAAAAAATTTACGAATATAAATATAAAATACTATTATTGATATATAGGACCATAAGCGACAGTCAATAATTAAGTTAAGTATGTATTCTATATATTTTTCATAAAAAAACAACTTAATACTTGCAACAAATTATGTGAGATGAGACGATTGAAAAAGTTTCTAGGCACCGCCGCGTGCCATGTCCAATTTTTTTCAGATAGATGTATGACAGCTATATATAATAAAGTATATATTTTTTTAAAGCTAGATAAATATTCTTTAAGTTAATATTTTTTTTTAACACGAAATTCCGGGTTTCTAGCAAAATAAATCTGTTAAAATAAAAAAAACTGCGATCCGATTTTGATATTTTCGTCAATATTTTCCTTTTTTTAATATTAACCTATACATTAAATGTAAAATTGTACTCAAAATTGAATCCCTCATCCCCGATTTATCAGAAAATGACACCATACTCGAGGTGTTAGGTAAATAGAAGCTGATATGATTTTTTTTCTGAAGCGCGGCGGCGAGTAACTTTGAATGCCCCCCCTGCCTACCCCCAGGGGGTGGGGGATGGCTACCGGGCTAAATTAGCTTAACTTTACGTATATTACATCTGTGCCAAGTGAATTCTTCCGATACCAAAATTTGCACCTTCCATACATTGGGTGACACTACTTCCTGCACTAAACGTAGTCTACGTTTAATTTTGAAACCACATGTCAGATTCCGGTAAAAATTGGTAATTGTAAAGAAATTGCAATTATCTAGGGTTATAACTGGTTTCCTATACTAAAATTATGAACTGGAAAGAAAATATAACGATTTAGAAGTTTCCCATACTAATGGTCAAAAATGATATAAAACACTATATTCTCTTTCAAGTTCATATTTTTACTGTCGGAAACTAGTTATAAATTGCAAAATCTTTAAAATTACAAAATTTTGCCCAAATCGGACATGTCGTTTTGAAATAAAACGTAGACTACGTTTGTATGGAAAGTTGTATTTTGGTCTAGGGTCGGGGGACCCTTAAGTAACAATTACAATACAGATTTACACTTAAGCTGTTAAGGAAAGTTGAACACCAGTTCACTAGCGTGTAATAGTGGCTGTAGCGGCGCGTGTGTATATATTTTTGCCTTTTGAGTGCCTTTGTGATTTGCCGTTAATGTTGATAATTAGTTGGTGAAATTAAAATGCAGTGATCTTTTTGAGAGTTGAATGATAAGTGTATTTCGATTTTTAAATTACAACGTCATGGATAAAAGGAAGTGGGAACAATTGTTGACCAATAGTACACGCGCAAATACGGAGTAGGCAGAGCCTCATTGGCTGCCACAGCTGACCGTTTGTCACGTGATGACGATGGGCGGATGGTTGAGGTGTTCTTCCGTCAGGGGGCTCTCCAGCAGTCGGGTTGCCATTAGCGTAAACATGCCCGCGGCCTTGAAAGCATCAGCTTTTAAAAAAGTCTTTATGCGTCTTCATTTTCTACGAGAGGACAAATCTTCACGTAAGGGCGTCTGATGATGCCTGAGGACGTCTGGATGTCAGCAACTCGGGAGATGCCGTCTTTTCCGGGTATGCTTTTGACGACTCGACCAAGTAGCCATTTTAAAGGAGGAAGATTGTTGTCCTTTAAGACGACCAATGTATTTGGTTGCAATTCAGCCGTGTTTTCCCTCCATTTTATGCGCGTCTGCAACTCGGAGATGTACTCCTTCGACCAGCGTGACCAGAACTGCTGCCTACACTGCTCCACCCGTTGGTAGCGATTGAGGCGATGCACGGGAGCGTCCTTGATGTCCTCAGCGTAAACGGGAGTGGTGAGAGGACGACCGATGAGGAAGTGTCCTGGACTTAGTGGCTGCAGGTCGTCTGGATCCGTAGATAGCGGTATCAGCGGACGAGAGTTGAGCGCTGCTTCTATCTGGCTGAGTACCGTAGTAAATTCCTCGAAAGTGAGGTGAGCATTGCCTATTACACGTCGCAGGTGATATTTGCACGATTTCACCCCGGCCTCCCATAATCCCCCAAAATGTGGCGTTTGAGGTACTATAAATGAAAATTTTATGGACTGACTGTGAGCGTATTCAATAATATCAGAACTACATTGAGAAAGAAACTGAGCAAAATCATTACGAAGACCTACGAAGTTACGACCGTTGTCTGAAAATATTTCGGACGGTTTACCTCTTCGCGATATGAAGCGCTTAAGAGCAAGTAGATAAGCGTCAGTAGTGAGGTCACTAACTAATTCCAAATGGATCGCACGCGTAGCAAAACAAATAAATAGACAAATGTAACTTTTGACTAACTGGGCACCTCTGCCCTTACGGTTGAGAATGAAAACAGGACCTGCAAAATCACACCCAACTCGAAAAAAGGGAAAACTAGACGTAGTTACACGTTCCTTGGGAAGATTACCCATAAATGGGTTTAGCGTCTTTCCTCTTAAGCGCGTACATATAACGCATTGATGAGACACTTTGCGAGCTAAGTTTCTGCCAGACAAAGGCCACCAATTTTCGCGTATACGATAAAGGAGTGCCTGTGGGCCTGAGTGCAAAGATTGGATGTGCTCATATCTAAATAATAAAATAGTGAAGTGGTGTTTACTACATAAGAGTATAGGGTGTTTTTTACAGTAGTCAAAATCGGGAGAATTCTTTATTCCGCCACCAACGCGTATTACATGGTTATCATCCATAAATAAACTTAAACTAGAGAGCTTGTGTTTTGATTTGAGACCCTTTCCGTTATGTAGCAAATTGTAGGTATCTTTGAAAGACTCTCGTTGTGATAACTTTGCGAGTGTGTTGCCTGCATTCCGGAGCTCATTGACAGTGATCGCGCTCGACAGCTTACCTGTTTTGTTACGCGCATTATGAATAAAACGAAGTAAATAAGCTGTAGAACGTAAAATGCGATTGTATTGCGAAAACCTATGAAATGGAAATAATGACACCTTTTCACTGTCATTAATTTTTACTACTAATGAATTAACTGAGTTTGGTTTTAGTTTTAGCTCAGGTAACACGGACGGAGAAATATTATTTGAGTTATGATTAGCATTATTAATAAATTCTGCTCCTTGTAAAAAATCGGGTCCGTTCCACCACAGGCTTGATGAAGAAAGGTCCTCAAGACTGACACCTCGCGAGACCAGGTCTGCTGGATTATCCTTCCCGCTCACGTGACGCCATGTAAATTCACTCGTCAGATCGTGTATCTCAACGACGCGATTTTGTACGAAGGTTTTGAGTAAAGAAGGTGACATGCGGAGCCAGCCTAAAACGATTGTGGAATCCGTCCAAAATATTACGTCATCGATCGTACGAGTGAGTGAAGCGCGGACCTTATCATAAAGCCTAGCACCTAGTAAAGATGCTGTCAGTTCTAAGCGTGGGATACTGACAGGGGAAATCGGGGAAACTTTTCCCTTCGAGATAAGAAGGCGTATGACTACCTGGTTTTCGCGTATTGTACGCACATATATACATGCACCATACGCAGTTTGTGAGGCGTCTGTAAAAACATGTAATTCCGTCTTTGTGGGATTGAATTGAAAGGCATGACGCGGTACAGTTATATTGAATAGATAAGACAGACTATCGAGAAACCGGTTCCATTCTCGCACGATATCAGCTGGGAGCGGGTCGTCCCATTGCAATTTTAATAGCCAAAGTCTCTGTAACAGCACTTTACCTATCATGACAAATGGATTTAATAAACCCAATGGGTCAAAAATTTGCGAAACAACTGACAAAATTAAGCGCTTAGTAATGGGTTTGTTATCTCTTTGATTATGGACAAGCGTATTAAAATTAAAATGGTCAGTGGCATTACAAAAACCCAAACCTAATGTGCGACATTGGCTTTGTTCGCCTAGATTTAAATCTTTGAAAGTACTAGCTGAGTCTAAGGAGTCACATGAGTCAGCATCAATTGGAAAATTAAATTTCCATTTGTGCAATGGAAAACATGCTGACTTCAACAATGCCACTGCGCCTTTACAATTATTTAATAACGCCTCTTTGTCATCATCAGAGGTCAAAAGGTCATCCACGTAAAAGTCGTCTCGAACAAGCCTTTGGACTTTAATGTCAGAGCATTCGGCTGCTAGCTGTTTTAGGCATCTAACGCTAAGATAAGCTGAGGAAGCTTGGCCGTAGGTTACAGTGTTTAGGCGATAAAACTGGAGAGGCTGAGATGGATCCTCACGCCAGATGATGAGCTGGAGGTCGCGTTGAGAAGGTGTGACTAATACCTGCCTATACATTTTTTCGCAATCTGAAATAGCGGTGTACCTAAACTGCCTAAAGCGTAACAGTATGGCGAGTAAATCACCTTGTATAGGGGGTCCTACCATCTCAAGGTCGTTTAAAGACTTACAACTACTAGTTTTTGCGCTTGCGTCGAACACAACACGTAGTTTTGTCGTTGTGCTATGTTCGCGAAACACTCCATGGTGTGGAGTGAAATAGTGAATTTTTGAAGGTTCGCTAACTTGAGTCATGTGACCTAGCTCGACATATTCTCGCATGAAATTAATATATAATTTTTTATAACTATCAGGTGCGCGTGATAACCTGTTTTCTAGTGCAAGGAACCGACGTTTTGCTTGGGGAAGTGATTCACCCAAAACCTCAGGTGATTCTTTGAGAGGAATGTAAACAATAAATCTGCCCTCACTATTGCGAATAGTAGTGGTAGCAAATAAATGCTCACATGCCCGCTCTTCATCTGTAAGCGTATCAAGAGGTTTAGGTAACTCCTCGAGCTCCCAGAACTTACGTAATTGTAGGTCAATAGACTGTGAAAAGTTACATTGAACCTGTCCATTTTTGCGCGTATTGTGATGGATGGGTCCCGAAATAATCCAGCCTAGTTTGGTATTTTGAAGGAACGGACCGTTTGGTAAGCGCATCTTGCCATCGACTAACAAGTCCCAAAACTTATCAGCACCTATCAAAATATCAATTTTTTGACAACCTAGAAAATCTGAATTTGCCAACTGTACATGGTCAGGAATCCTGAACTGCGCGCTTTGTTCATGTATAGCTGGTAGTGTAGAAGTTATTTCTTGCAAAACGTAACACTTAATGCGCATCGAGTAGGTACTTAGGCGTGATTTAATTCTAATATCGCAAGTTTGCGTCGACTGTGATACTGAATTACCTACTCCCCGTATCTCAGTAGTGGACTGTATTAATTGAATGTCTAAAAGTTTGCAGAGTGATTGAGTAATGAAACAGCTTTGGCTACCACTGTCGAGTAAAGCGCATACCGTATGATATTTATTGTATTTATCTCGGATCTCGACTAGTGCAGTAGACAAAAGGACTGGTGCACTACCGCACTGTGTACTTGTGTGAGTGTTCGTATGGATGTTGCTAACTGGATTGTCAACTTGTTTTTTATGAACGATTTGCGATTGAGTGGGGCAATGCGACGGTGCATCTTCCGAGGCTACCTGTAGTTGGGCAGTATGGATCGCGTGGGGACTTGCGTTACAAATAGAAGTGTTATGCGTATTAGGATGAATTAGTGTGTTGTGCTTTAGGTTGCATTGCCTACACGGACCAAACCTACAGTCATTGACGACATGTCCGGAACGCAAGCAATTCTCACACAACTTGTGATCGCTTACGAATTTAATTTTAGATTGTAAATCTGAGTTAAAAAATTGTGTGCACGAATAAATTGGATGCTTACCCTTGCACATCAAGCAAGCTTTGTGTGAGAATCGCTCAGAGGGCAGTGTCTTATTTGAAGAAACGTTGCACTGTGATAAGTGGGATTTAGTGTGTGTATTTGACTTTTTGAGATCAAAATTGCTCGTACTATCTTTGGTATGCGAAAGTGCTAATGTTTCTAACAAATCAGACCTGTCCCTGAGAAATTGCAACAACTGATCGACCTTCAACTTGACCTTCACATCAGAGTTAGACAATAGCGTGCCTTTATGCTGCTCCCACTCGCGTTCAGTAGTTTTATCTAATTTAGTGACTACAATGTATATGAGCAGCGTATCCCAATATTCCGTAGGTTCACCTAGGGTTTTTAGGCAGCGTAGGTTATTAATAATAGTGTCAATGAGTTTGCGCAAAAGTGAAGGTGACTCTCTAGTCAGTGCTTGTATCGAAAACAATGCTTTGACGTGACTTTGCACCAATAACCTAGCGTTATCGTACCTATTTAGTAAAAGTTCCCATGCAACCGCGTAGTTGGCAGAAGAAAGTTTAATTCCACTTATGACTAATTCGGCACTGCCTGTTAGCGAAGATTTTAAATAGTGGAACTTTTGGATGTCGCTAATTTCAGTGGAATTGTGCACTAGTGAAATAAATGTGTCCCTGTAGGACAACCAAGTTTCCAGTGACGAGCCATCATACGATTTTAACGAAATGGTAGGTAATTTTACAGATGACTGTTTGCTAGAACAAGTGCCGTGATTGCATGATTTGGATTCGTTAGTAACCTCACTTTCATTGAGAATAGATTTAGCTCGAGCTAGTGTACTATAGTAGCTATCCTCGAACTGCTGACGCTGATCTAATTGCTCATCAATATGACTATCAAAAACATTCTCCTCAATTTTAGATTGAATATTATCGAATTCAGAGAACAAACGATCTGTGCCTTTTATGCGTAATTTTAAATCTATTTTCGATTGAGAATCTGAGGTCGTAACACTAACGGTTTCTAGGTAATTTGAAAATTTGGTAAGCCTACCCTTTATGATACCCCGTTTTTTAATCAGATCACGAATGATTTGCTCAGTTTTTTCATCAGAAGAATATCTAAAGGGGGACCTATCACGAGATTTAGGAACATTTTCAGTATCAGACATTAAGGGCATTTTGGCGGATTATGAGAAGACGAGGTACTTACGTGCGAATATCGTATGCTGGTCAGGACAGCTTGTGCTAGCAGCGGCACACGGCTGTAACAGACCCTGGGTAATAAGCAACACTCACCACACTCACTGGAATTCACTCGGCACTCTGAAGATATGGAGATCCGTAGGTGCTGGTTTTAGATTTGGTGATGAAGGACCAAGTTATGTAGCGGCGCGTGTGTATATATTTTTGCCTTTTGAGTGCCTTTGTGATTTGCCGTTAATGTTGATAATTAGTTGGTGAAATTAAAATGCAGTGATCTTTTTGAGAGTTGAATGATAAGTGTATTTCGATTTTTAAATTACAACGTCATGGATAAAAGGAAGTGGGAACAATTGTTGACCAATAGTACACGCGCAAATACGGAGTAGGCAGAGCCTCATTGGCTGCCACAGCTGACCGTTTGTCACGTGATGACGATGGGCGGATGGTTGAGGTGTTCTTCCGTCAGGGGGCTCTCCAGCAGTCGGGTTGCCATTAGCGTAAACAGTGGCTGTTGTCAGTAAATGGCAGTCATTAGCTACGTCGAATGTCTTTAGGTAGCTCGAAGAATCTGAAACCAATGTTAGCTGTAAACAAACTCAATAAGAAGAATGAGACTTTACAAGAGCAAGCGTTAGTCTTTAGGCGTCCTTAATAATCTCGTGGCTATTTCGTGGCAGAATTCTAATGGAACGATCCACGGATAATGAATTGAATGGTCATAGCATTTACTTTGACAGTCGATTTATTTTGTTTCAATCTTTTGTCCCAGTTGCTTTTGTTTCAATGGTTTTAACAATCGCTATTCGTGAGACTAATTTAGTCCGCTACTGCGGCTTTTAGGTTATTTTATTGTTTTTGTATCAAATACTACATACACATACGCACTATCACGTATTTATACTAATGGTACAGACATAGCCCTTGGGTGTAAGACCCAAAGGTCAATTTAAGTACATACAATAAACATTTTTTTTTTTAATATTTATTAACTAGCAGTTACGCAATGGTGAGGTTATATTTCATAGTATTTCTCATATAACAGTTGCTTTTTATAGCACTCAATAAGTTTGGAATTTAAATATAAAGGCACAGCTTTGGGCGGTAAAAGCCCGCCATTTTTTTATAACCAATATATCTCTCTGACATTACACCTCTAAGACCATCAAACATATTAGCAAAAATCGCATTGTGTTCGTCATTATATACATGTGCACAGACTCCATAAATAACCCTCCTCTGGCGGAGTTGGGTAAAAGAATTTAATTTTAGATTTTTGAACAGTTTAATTCAAACAAAACGTATTTCAAGAAATGGTCTGTGTGTATAATAAAAATAACAACGGGAAAATACAAATGGAAAATATCATACTCCAAGGACGTTATCAGAATATACATATGGGAGTCCATCAAATCGTTTAACATGGCGTATAAAATATTTTTTTACGAATTTCCGCCGGAGCGGGTTTGAATGACCATTTTGGTTCGTCAGGCCCCTATTCAGTTTTAAAAGGCCATCATGTTTTTTTAGTACCGGCCAGTGGATCGCGTAGGTACCTTGTTTCACGTTTGGGTTAACAATATAAAAACCGAGTAAAATATCCTATTTTTTTCTTCCTCTTAGAACACTTGTTGACATAACTCTGAACAATTCAGAAACCTGTTACCAATTGGCTTCTGAACTGACGAGTAGTTCTGAGTAGTTTTGCGTCAATAATAGCAGTCTAATTTATTCAAACAGATAGAATATCTAATGAGGTAACGATAGTTAGACAACTATTGACAATTTGATGAAGGAATTGGGTTGTGTAATATTGATATGGTTTCTACACGGACAGAATACATGAATTTTAAGTACATGGCAACGGGAAATTTGTACCTAACTAACAATGGGTAGAAATTATAATGTTTATGTCAAGAGCCCGCGGCGGTCAGACTTTTATAAAGCCTGCAAGTATTTTTAAGCATTTTAAATATTTATTATCTAACAATGTTAATACAACTTGGTTTATGTAATGTCATACAGTTTTAATAATAGTAAAAACTTTTGTATAGAGAGCGGGTATCACTAACACAAGCATATCCATGCTTAAAAGTGATTCCCATCGACTTTCAGACCAATTGTAAACTTAACTACTGAATAAACTATTTTTCATTTTTTTTTAATTTCCCAAATACAGGTAAGACCGATCCCCGACTATGAAAGTTGGCTCTTGGTGACTTAGGCATTAATATGTAGTCAAGGCTTCTAAAGAATGTAGGCCAAAGTCCTTTGGCTGCTCTGGTCAAGTATGGCTCTGGTAGTACAGAGGGGGACGTGCTATTGCAGTGGAGACAAAAAAAGACTTGATAATGATGGAGACGATGCAAGGATTCTAAGATTAATAATCAATTATTTTATTGCATAAAGCGTAGTAAGATATTCTAGTCGTAACAATATTAGAAATCGTATCATGCCAGACGTTTAGTACGGTGGTGACGCCGGTTAAATAGTAATAAAAATGTTATTGTACTATTTTACAAATATACACACAGAAAAAAGTTAACTATTAATTTGATCTAAAAAGTCGTGCCCACGTGGCATAGTGCCAAGAACGCTGGCCGCATTTCCGCGTTAAGTCGCAATATTGTACTTTATGTTAAAAGGGGAATTTTATAGTTATATGTTATTTATAGGGAACTATGCGATGATGTTTCATCAGTAGCCAGACAGTTAAAAATACAGCTTTCCTTTATGTCTGTACTAACAAAGGTTAGGGATAAGTTTAAAAATCTTGATCAAGTATGACCGAAGTGAAGTGACGATTCTTTTGACGAGCAATCTAACAATGACACAGATAATAAAACTAATACAGACCGAAATGTTAAACTTAAAATGAAATATATAAGGAATTGTTTTATTTTAATATCCTATATAGTATCCCATGGTTGAGCAAAGGCCTTCCCTTCTTGCTTCCACGATTCACGATCCAAGGCAGCTTGCTGCCATTTACTCATGTAGCATAAATTGTCGTCCCTCTACTTTTCCTCGGCATTCCCCTACGTCAGCGTCCTTCCAAAAAAAATGAATAACTAAGAAATTGGCTGTGGCACAGTTATAAAAAAATATCACGTCTTAAATAAACCAGGAATCAGCTATTCCCAAAAAAGTGATAGAAATGTCACGGGATTAATTTCAAGCAATTTCTAACTTTCCACCGGACAATTAAAAAGGGACTTTGATCCCGGTTACTGGGCGTTAACGGGTAGCAAAGTTACGTTAAAAAAAGTACGCCAAGAAGTGTCGACGAGCATTTTTGAACCGGGTAGGGTTACCAAATTTTATGCCAGAATTGAGGACAGTACGTGTTTACTTTTGTTTTGTTCTTATTCTCTCTTATTACTTATAATTTTTTTTGCAATTGATTGCCATATTTAACTTATTACCTATTTCAGAATGTATGACTTAATTATTTGTTCAGTTTCGCTCTTCGGTATGATATTTGAATGACCATTGTGCCTATTTAAAAGTGTTTTTATTAGTATGCGAAACTAAGATAAATCAATTGCTTAATATTACATAGATTAGAAAAGTCTCTGCGCGGGTGTGATCAAGTAGAGTCAGTCAGGCTTTTCAAGAGATGGCCTAGGATGGCAGAAATTGCATGCGATCAGGAAAACTGATTAACGATATAGTCAATGTAGTTATAGGTCTTACCTTGATTATATCAAAGCGATGAAATAAGGCCTATGCTCGGCAAAGCGCTAAAAAGGGGCTGAGGTGATAATTATAACAAGAAGACTGTCTTCAACACTCACTTTTTATCAAAAAATTTTGGGAAAGATGAACAATTGGACACCCTACATACGACCGGTTTTTCGGCACTTCAGTAAATGGCCTCGGGCAGGAACAAGTGCGGGTGAGTGCGCTTCGGGGAACTACAGTCGTCAACTACCCGACTACCCAAGTACCCGGGTAAACACCGGATCCAACGGGAAAATCAGCTCTATTAGATGTTGGGCGTATAAATAATGGTCTAAGGTCAAAATTATTTTTTTAAATCATTTATTTAAAGTTCAAAAGATAATATAGGTACATCGAAATAAACCGAACCACGAAAACCTCGCAGGCTTTATCTGGGTTTCGGTGAGTCGAGTCGTGAATTTTACAAACTTTTTGGGATTTTCTTTATACATGTTTTGTAAATCTGGGGGAAGCTCGTTCAAAAAATTCGGTATAAGGTACCTTGTGATTCTTTTCCCGTACAAGTTATTGCATCTAGGTACATTAAACTTCAAGATTGACTCTGATATTAGTAATAAGTTAATTTTTTATTGAACAAAAACTTAATCTATACATATAATAAAACAGTAAAAAAATGTGCCTGTACATTGAAATATTTCCAAAAAAAAATAATTTGGTGCGATGGAGACTTAGCAATAGAGTAAGAATTAAAAAAAATGTCTGTTTGTGTGTTTGTACACGCTAATCTCCGGAAATACTGGATGAATTCGAATGAAACTTTTTTTTATATAGCTGTTATTCTTGGGCATGGGCAACAGAGGGTATAAATGATTTTGGAAAATGGAACACCTGATGCAGAACTATAATGGTCCAGCTAAACTATAATAATAAGATAAGGATAAGGTATACGTAGTACCTATTGTACTATCCACTACTGGTGTGATCCCAAGACACCTACATCACTCTTTGAAGCTCCTGGATCTCAAGCCACTAACCTATATAAATATGCAGAGAAAGTTCATGGATACCACCGATAGTGAAAACTATAACAGCAATGAAACCGACGGACTGACAAACAATCCTTCACAATGTTAGCCACTTGGCCATGGCCCGTGTCTTTCATTTAAAAACACCAGCATTAGCTGAGAAAAATAAAAACAAGAAAATAATAATAATAAGCCCTTTTTTCTGAAATTAGGATTTGTGTTGTAAGTGTCTTTCTCTTATATTATGTCTCTAATTTCAGTGTGCCTTATGGCATGGGCCTCCTCTAGTGACTTCCATTGTGCTCTGTCTCTAGTAACTCTCCTCCAGTTAGGACCAGCAGTTAACCTGAGGTCGGCTTCCCATCTTGTGATTGGTCTGCCTCTATTTCTTTTTCCATCTCTTGGATACCATTCTGTCACTGCTTTGCTCCATTTACCCCTCGTGTCACGCATCATGTGGCCCGTCCATCGCCATTTCTGTTGGTCTGTTCGAGCGACCAGATCAGTAAGTTTTGTTTTCTCACGAATGTCCTCGTTTCTAACTCTGTCCTTTCGTTTTATACCTGTGATACTTCTCTCCATTGCTCGTTGGCATCTTGCCAGTTTGTCTCTTAAGTTCACTGTGAGAGCCCAAGTTTCACAACCATATGTGATACTGGGTAGGATACATGTGTTGTATGTTTTCCGTTTCAATGTCATACTTAAGTCCTTAGATTTCATGATTTCCTTGAGAGACCAGTACTGGTTCCATCCAATCACAACTCAAGAGTCGATATAGTGCTACACGGAAAACCTCTAGAATACGTAGACGAATATACATATCTGGGCCAAATAATCTCACCTACTGACCAAATGGCAAAGGAAGTAGACAAAAGAGAGAGCTAAACTATAAAACATATAAGATGACACCTTAGCAAAAGTTGTTCAGCCTGATGAGCATTTTCCGAAGACATAAAGTCCAAGCGAGTGAAGTCGCGGGCTTTGGCTCGTACAGAATAAAAGATTAGTAACATAAAACAGACGTAAAAGGCGGCCTTAGCGCAACTATGTCTCTTTCAGGCAACCGAGGTACTTGGAGATGTTTGACGAAAACAGGTTAGGTGCAAAGTTAAAGGCGAGGGAGCAAAAAAGTAGCTCTAAGTACAAACAATAAATGTATTTATATAATTTATATTTGTGTAATTAATATATGTATATATCCTACTTATCCTGCCCTACTAATCCTACTAATATTATAAATGCGAAAGTGAGTTTGTATATTTGTTTGTTTGTTACCTCTTCACGCTTAAACTACTGAACCGATTTGAATGAAATTTGGTATTGATATATTTTGAGACTCAGGGAACAAAGGGTACTCTTTATCCCGAAATTTCCAGGGAGCGAAGCCCGCGGGTACAGCTAGTAGGGATATAAAGAGAAATTACGAAATTGTTCGTTTTGTTTTTGTTTTAAAAGTGGCTTTAACTAGTATCTGATTATAAAGCTGCCTGAAAGATTCCGCAAATGTAATATTTGCGTATCTCATCTGCATTATCTTTCACTTATTTGCATTTATGTACATTTTGTTTTTATTCTCAAGATTCTCAGAGTTTCAAAAGCACAGAAGTTTTCCCTTTGCAAGAGTCAGTATCTCCGTTATTTTATGTGCTATTGTATTAAGAGGAAATAAATGCTTTTAATAATTATAAAGACATTTATTCATATTTGACATTCTTTTCCGAAGCCAATACCGCTGTATGTACCTAAGTATTTTTCTTAGGAAACAATATAAAACAAAAATTAAAGTTTACATTAACTTTTCATCATGCATTCAGTTCAACACACCAACTATCGCCAAATTTATGATAACAACTACATTAAGTGATAACAGACAACTATTTAAATAGATAACGAATCTATTCGATAGCTTGTCCTTAAATGGGCAAAAAAATTTCGTTACTGTGCACATTTATTTTGTTTTGAAAAAAGGATATTAATTAAGTCTTAAAATAATACAATATTACAAATATACATTAAATAGGCGCAATTCAATTCATTTATTTCTTAAACAATGGAAATTGTGTTAGAAATTACAAATATATAAAAATAAACTAAAAAGTAATACATAAAAAATTCAATAATTATTATAAAATAATTAAATAAAAAAAATGAGAATGTCATGTTAATTTTTAAAATTCGTCAATAGAGTAGCAGCACTTTTTAAAAAGAAGATCACGCAACTTAGACTTAAACACTTGGTAACTACAGATATTCTTTAGTTCCCCAGGTAATCTGTTGAACAGTTTAATGGCTTGGTACTTACTGTGCTCCGTGCTTTGCACTTTCCAATCTAGGATATATGTCAGTAGTGAAGTCCATTCTTCTCGTACTCACCCGGTGAAGCCTGTCGTTTTCTGTTTCTATAGAGGGCATTTTTTTGACAAAGTCTGAAAGGACGACCAGGACTTATAAACTAGGGACGGTTAGAATAGAATATTCTTTAAAACATCTTTACACGATACTTACTGTGGAATGCGTGCAATGGAGCGGATAGCCCTTTTCTGTAGTGTGAATACCCTTGTCAAATGTATAGGATTAAAACAATTTTCGACTACATCAATGTACATTATTTTGTAGTTACGTAACATAATTTACTAATAACGTTCTGAACTTTATATTATAATCATACTTTTGGTCAATCCACGTTAAATAATACGTGTAAATAACAGACAGTTAGAAAAGTGAAACATTGTAGTTAGTTTTAATAAACTATCGAATCAAATAAAATAAAATTGATTGCAACCAAATGTAGGATAAATAAGAAAGTAATCATGATAATTTTAATATTACATTATATCTTTGTTTAATATAATCCACTTCAGTATGTAATCTCTATTTTTGTGTAAGTATATGATGACGACCATTATGTGGTCATTACAAGAAGCTTGTGTTGACTAGATCCATTATAGATAGTTAGGCGTTAACTTAGTACTTCAGCTTAAGGTAAACATCTGTTAGTGGGTTTGTTTCCACATAATTACGTCAATTTAGGACTAATTGACTAGAGTAAGTACTTTATTAACTGTAACATAAACTCGGTAAAGGCAAAGGTACATCTGTCTGTATCTAGTTTTCAATAATTTACATTACCTGCGCTAATATAATGAAGAGAAAAAATTTGTATGTGTGTGTGTGTGTATCATCATTACAGCCGCATAACGTCCACTGCTGGACATAGGCCTCTCCCAAAGATTTTCAAAATGACCGATCTAGAGCGGCTTGCATCCAGCGCCTTCCAGCGACCTTGGTTAGGTCGTCAAACCACCTTGTGTGTGTGTATGTTTGTAATGAATAAACTCAAAAACTACCGTACCGATTTCAAAAATTCTCTCTCTTGTTGCTAGAAAAGATAAGGGCTCCTTAATAAAACTTAAGTAACGTAACCCAAAGTGTAAAAACTATGCTACCACTATTTCCACCCGTGCGAAGCCGGACGGGCCGCTAGTGTATAAATAATTATGTTTGTTACTTCTTCACGCGCAAACTGCTATACCAATTTTAATTAAATTTAGGTTACATTCAGCCGAAATGAGGTTGTTGAGATGGATATGTGGTGTGACACGAAGGGATAGGATTAGAAATGTATATGTAAGGGGAAGTATAAAGGTAGCACCAATAAATGAGAAAGTAAGAAGCAACCGGTTGTCTTGGTTTGGACATGTAATAAGAAGAGAAGATCAACACATAACAAAAAGAACTTTAAACATGAAGGTAAGTGGAAATAGGGGAAGGGGAAGACCAAAAAAGAGGTGGATGGAATGCGTAAAGCAAGATATGGGGGTAAAAGGAGTAGATGTTAGTATGACGGAAATATACTGCGCTGACCCCAGGTGATGGGATAAGGTAAGGCAGATGATGATGACGCAGGAAGCTGGCACCCTGGATTAACACATAGGCTACTTTATGCTTGGGTAACACCACGGGGCGCAGCTAGTATAAAATAAAACCTGCCCGAGTGTAAACATGAATTGTGTGTATCAAGATAAACCGACTGGCTGACACACACATAAATGAACAAACATAATATACAACATGGAAATAAAGCTGAATTAAGTACATATAAAAACAGGATTGGGAACGTTAAAGGTTTATTGTTTTTTTGTAAATTTTATTTCCATTTGCTTGGTAAATTTAAGTTACGTATACAAATGGTTTTGAGGTTTGCTAGTGCGTAATGTTTTTTACTCTACAGACTCTGAAAGGATTTTATCTTATGAATTATGAAACCATGAGCTAATATAAACAAATAAATATTGTAATAATATAAAGTTCGTCTTATGGTAGAGTCAGAAGTTTTCCGTAATGAACTATCCCAAGTCTATAAATTTTGAGCGTCTTTGATATGTCTTGACTCCTTCAATTAATCAACACCAGACGATATATATTTTTCAATAATCAAACGTTATAGAATACGTCTTAAAAAAGAGTTATTTTCCATTTATGTTCAAATACTAGATAAAATAATAACGAAAAATGCGTGAGTGTCGTGGAATACTCGATTGGAACGAAGTTACTTTCGTAGTATTATTATACACTGTTCCTGTATCGACGGAAATCTTTGAGGGTACCGAATATCGCCTGTCCGAATCTTGATCTATATTTTTACACTTTACATCAATGAAGTGTCAGTTTACAGTTTGCGCCATCTTCCGCTTTAACCAGAAATCATATACAATACAAAGCTAACTAAGAGCATAGGTACTTGTGTGTGGAAGATAGCTAGTAGATGGCGCTGTATCTTATTTGTGTTAGATAACACACAGTTACATTTTAATTAGTTAGTTTTAGTAAGTATAAGTTATTAGTTGAAATTGTGGTTATCGTTGTTGAATTGTACTAAAATGTTATTAGTAAAAAATTACATTAAATTATAAGCTATTCTATAAATGAATTAGTAAAATATGTACTTAATACTTCCATTATATTTGACAAACTCAATCCTACAACTCCAAAATATTTGGAAAAATGTTGCTTCTTTTTTTTCGCTTAGTTTCTGTTCGGACCGTCCAAAAAGGAACTTCATTCCATAAATTGCTTTGACAATGTTTATCTTATAAAAAAGAAAGTTAAAAAATCTAATCAATTCCTAGGATTAAATCAACGTCGTAACTTTTCATTTTACCCTCCTCATGCGTCGTATGCAGACGTCTGCTCAGAAATTATGAATAATTTAAATGGGAATAATTAATATTGCCTCTATAATAATGTTTCATTAAATGAAAATCCAGATATTTTAGAGCCTTTTAATTTCAATATTTATATGAAGTTGATTTTCTAATTAAACCTAGTAAAAATTGTTTTCCAGTGCGCAAATTTTAAAAGAAAGTTCATTTTTTACAAGCTCTTATTAATTTCACCTGTTTTATTGTCTGTCTGACTATTTGTCTATCTTTCTATCTGTCTGTCTATCTGTCCATCTTTTGTATATGTGTAATCAAATCTTGTAAGTTAAATCCCGGTTGAGCAGAAATTTTGCACGCATACGTGTGTCGCGTGACAATGCAATATTATGATGACGTAGAGACCGATGGACCCGGAAAGTGAAGTGAATGAAACAACTTAACCCTGTCGAGTTAGGGCTCGTTTGATACGTCTTAGAATATTCTTTAAACTAAAAAACTTGAGAGGTGTCAAGGGATACCCAGATAGAACGAAGTTCCTTTCGATTAATTAGTTAAGAAATTGTAATATTTTTTTTTAAGTTACAATAATATTTTATTAGGTATTTATTGTGTACAAAAAACCTGTATACACTCAACAAAAATAATCGACGTGACACCACACTGTTTAATGCGAAATAGAAAGACGAAATGAAAATATCTGGCTTACTTTCTGCGAGAGAAAGAGAGACAGACAGAGAAACACGCGCACGCCGCATGGCTTACAACTACAGCAAAAAGTGTCGTTACAACTTTTGGTCTTAACTTTTTCTGTCTAGCCCTCTTTCGCAACGCGCGATAAGGAACTACGTTCCAAAACTACGTTCCAATAATTATAAATAAGCTATGTTTTTGTGCCACGAGTGAAATTGTTACTCACGCACCTTACGTCTATTACAGTCAGTGCATTCACTATTTCTCTCTCTCTCTCTCTCTCTCTCTCTCTCTCTATCTCTCTCTCTCTCTAGTATATCTAGTAGTGAATTTTTTGATGAAGATGAATGAATCAATTATCAAAGCGAAATAAGTAATTAAACATTTTTGTAGAGATAACTAAATATTTTCTCAAAATAAATTCGCTCTCGAATAATAATTCAGAGTTTTAATGCTTTGCGAAGCACCTGTCTAAAATTGTTAATGTACGACCCTTGGACTAACTCTCTTTTAATTATGCCTTGTGATTTACGGTTTTACTAAATTAATGTAGTGGTCATTGCATCTTTTTTTAGGGTTCCGTACCCAAAGGGTAAAACGGGTCCCTTTCACTAAGACTCCGCTGTCCGTCTGTCTATCTGTCTGTCCGTCCGTCTGTCCGTCTGTCCATCTGTCTGTCACCAGGGTGTATCTCACGAACCGTGATAGCTAGAGTTGAAATTTTCACAGATGATGTATTTATTATATAAAAGACAACTTTGATCTTAAATATTTTGTAGTAGGTAGTTAGACAAGTTTTTACATAGCAGTCTATGCGTTTGCGACCTGTCGATACGAACTCATGTTAAAGATAGGATAAATCTTATAAGTATGCTATATTTTAATATCTTAATTTGTTATTGTAACTTAATTATTACTTATTTAGTTACTAAATTACATAATAAATATCTTAATGTATTAAAAATTGTCAGATAAGTATTTTCTAGCATTTATGTCTTTCAATGCCTGCAAGCCTATTGCTGTCACATCGCATGTCTGTTCTGATTTCTATTTCAGTTAATATGAAAGTCACATTAAATATAAAAGTGGACATCATTCAGCTTCATATGATAAGGTCAATCGTTAAGTTTTACTTTTACCTATTATTTGTGGATCTGTAAGTGTCCTTTTATTTTAATTTAATTGTTAGCTTTTATTTGCTGTGTGGTTTCCAGCACAGTAGAATAGGGCCACTCTAAGTCCTCCCGTGGATGTCGTAGAAGGTGACTGAGGAAATACAAGCTAAACAAAGCTTATAAATATCAATGAGTTTATGCCAAAGTCCTTTGGCTGCGCTAGCCAAATATGGCACTGGCGTAGAGAGGAAAGTGCCCAGTGGAGACAAAAAAACTAATGATAAAGCTTTTATTTAACTTTTCTTGTTGGTTGTTTGTTTATATATAGCTAAGAAAGGACTAAGAAAGGATTTTTCAAAACTCACCCCCTACGGGTGAAACGGGAATCCAATGTTTGTATGGAGAACCAAGATTAGTGAGACCATTTTATTCAAAAGTTCGCAGGAGTACTTCTGGCGGTAAATGAGCAAATAAGTGTTTCAGAATTCTTCAAAATACAAGCCCTAGAGGGATGAAATGGGGTGACCTACTACCTAGACCATACTGAAGCGTCCCGTCGCTCTCTCTCACGCTCTAGCAAATGATGGGAACTTAAATGTGAACGGTAACGGGGTAACTGACTGACATATCAACGCACAGCCCAAACCACTAGGTCTAAAAACTCTAAATTTGGCACTAAGGTCCAAAGGTGCACTGAGAAAGTATGTTTCAAAACTGATTACTTAAGGGGGTGAAACGGGGTCCAAAGTTTCTATAGATAAACAAGATTAGTTAGACCATTTTATTCAAAACTTTGCAGGAGTTCTCTGGCGGTAACTTTCGACTTTTACGCGGACGAAGTCGCGGGTTATTGCTACTTCTAAATATAGTAATAATTATCAGCAATTTATGTAGGAAACAAATATTTTACTATGCCACCTAAGCCGCGTCACCTCATTTCTATATATGATAATAAAATAACAGTCAAAAACAAAACAAAAATTTGACTTTCGCATACAAATTGCCAAGGCGGTTGTACACTTTCGTATGGATGTGTTTGGATGTGATGACTTCCAGAAGGAGGAGGTTATCAATTCGTCCCAATCTTCACCGATTATTCAAAGACAAATGTACCAATTTGAAATACTGTTTTCTTTTTGTTTGAAAGAGCTAAAACAGTGGATGAGTAAAAAGCAAAAACTTTACACGAGCACAGATTACATCACACACTCAGAATCAACACAGCTGGGGACGCAACCGGGTAGGTACACAGAAGTTGACAGGGAAAAACGGTGCAAAAAGAGACAGTTTAAAGTCCAGAAATGTTTGACCCTTACATGTTAAGAGTCTCCTTACCCTAGACCAAAATACAACTTTCCATACAAACGTAGTCAACGTTTTATTTCAAAACGACATGTCCGATTTCGACAAAATTTTGTAATTTTAAAGATATTGCAATTATCTAGGTTAATAACTGGTTTCCAAAGGTAAAAATATGAACTTGAAATAGAATATAGTGTTATTTATCATTTTTGACCATCAGTATGGGAAACTTCTAAATCGTTATATTTTCTTTCCTGTTCATAATTTTACTGTAAGAAACCAGTTATAAACCTAGATAATTGCAATTTCTTTACAATTACCAATTTTTTGCGAAATCTGACACGTGATTTCAAAATTAAACGTAGACTACGCTTGTATGGAGAAGTCTAGGATAAGGGGACTCTTAAGAGTAGAGCATACACGCTCCGCTTATAAGGCGTGTAAAATGGAAGCGTTTCATCATTATCATCATCGTCAGGCCTTTTTGTCTCCACTACAGGAGCACGCCCTCTCTGTACCACCGCTATACTTGGCCAGAGTAGCCAGAGGATTTGGCCTGCACTCTCCTCGCTGGCCAGACGGGTTTAAGAGGTACGAGTATCATTGATGTGTGTAAGCTTTGTTAAGCTTGTATTTCCTAAGTCGCCTTTTACGACATCCACGGGAGACCTCAAAGTGGCCCTATTCTACTCTGCCGGAAACCAGACGGCAAAATGGAAGCGTTTAACTAAAAAGAAATAAATTATAAGTCCTCTGGCTGCTTGGTATGGCTCTGGTAGTACAGAGAGGGTCATGCTCCTGCACTGGAGACAAAAAGACCTGACGATGATGATGATGAAATTATATATGTAAGTAACCAAATCAGAATTTGAAACAATGTAATTCAGTAAGTTCGTTGACATTCCGATTAGCCTGTGGGCGACCGCATAGCTGCATGCACATAAACTGTATGCAGTTGCAACCACATAATCGTTGCTGCCACACAATGCAGTGCAGATGTTTTGTGTGTTTGCATTTAGTATTTGTTATTATGCCGTGATCTTTGAGAAAAGCAATCACCAGTGAAGCTATGATTTTTTTGAAAAATATCTTTGGTAAGAAACTTGATGGTCCTACATGAGCATATTACTTATAGATTTGGCGGTTTATGTGTAGCTATAAACTGCAAATTTCATAAGAAATATGCTTTTTTATATTAGTTTAGTAGAGTACAATGCTACTGATTGAAAATGTGCTGATTTTTTATATCAAATCCAGAAAAAGTCTGCACTCTAAGATCTAGATTAAAGGAGATACAGATTTTTATGAGTATGATAGTAAGCTTAAGCGCTTATGCGCATGTTAAAAAAATACGAACGTGATTCACATGTGTGAATAGAATTTGAAATCAATATAAAAGGACAGAGTGACTAGGAGGTGTTTCAGAGCAATTTGCAAGTAAAGTAGTTAAAGTAAAAAAATCATGATTCAAAGTTTACTTTGTTAGGATTTTACGTACTGACTCAAACAGAGAAACGTCAACGAGGAAGAATTGGGCTAAAAGCTTACAGACAATTTAAATTATTTATATTACAAGTCTTTTACTACAGAGTCTTAAAGCGTTTACACATCCCGGCAGCGGTTTTTGCCGCAGCGACGTTACGTTTACAAGCAGCCTAAGTAAATAACGCTAGAGTCACAAAAACTCAGCCTTCTTGACCGTGGAACCATAAGCAGTTTATGAATAAAACAAAAGAATTCTCCTACCGCTAGAAAAGGCTCAAAACATTCTTATAAATAGCAAGTGTTACGCTGAAAATATAATAGTTAGGGTGGCGCTCCTGTAACCGCGTCTAAGCTTTTGAAATAGGCTCCGGGCTGGTGTTAGAAGATGCCATGAAAACTGAATCAGGTGGGGTTTCTTAAATAGCGACCATTGTGGAGATGTACAAAGCATGGCCCACCTACTCTCATGCCCGAACAGTCCAACACCTTGTATAATAGAGGACTTAAGCTCTGCTAATGACAGGGTTGTAAGTTTAGTGTGGCCACACACTAGTCCACAATCATATAAAAACATCATTCTGAAGAAGAAAAAGGAATATAATAATTTGCATCGAGATATGATATAATAGAAAAAGGTAAATATAAATTATCTACTGGGTGTAAATGTCAAATTGAATTGATTAGGGTCCTTAATGTACAACTTTTCCAATTGAAACTATACTGAGATCTCGAACTATTTTTTACTTTCTCATACAAAAGTATTTAACTATCCAGATATTTGTCAGATTTGATCACAACATTGGTTCCATAAGAAACGTTGTTCAGTTGCCTTTATTAAGAGGGCCCTTCCCGGTCCATCTATCGTCAACGCAAGCATGGTTGGAAATGCTTGTTGTTTCATCCAGCGCAATGATAGAATAAAAAGCAAAGTGAAAAGAGAGAGATAGCACCTGAGCGCTCAGTTTGCATTCTATTGTATGAAATTAGTATTATTATTAACTATTCATAACGAATATTAACTTTTCATAGGGTGCGGAAATTTCATAAAACTTGTTCCAGGTCATACGTGTTTTTCAGAAAGCCTTACGAGTGTGAGAAATAAATATTTTACATTTAGAATCTTCATTATACTTGCAAGGTTTATATGTGAATATTTTCTTTACTTTTACGGTTCATGAGTACTATATGAGCGACCGAAGTTCAGGTCAAATTTGTACAAAAAAGCAGATTTTTGGAGACTTATACTGAATTTGTTTTTCCAAACTTAAATTTTTAATTTCGATAGAAACTTAGAAAAAGCGCACAAGATTCATGTTAGTTTAAAAATTTCTAAGAAATCTCTGTTACAACGCCATAATCACTTACGAGCGTTTGTATGAAAAGTAAGGCGGGTTGAGCGCTCTTAAGTGGCTAAATTTACAAACGCTTACACCTCTGCCAGTGGGGCTCGACCTCTATTGGTGGAAGTGGTAGATTTGAGAGCGCGTCGAGTGGTTTTCTAAGTGAAAACAAATGCTCCCTGCCACCCGCCCCGAGAAAGGAGCAATTTATTCAAATAAAACAAAATAAGCACTCCACTCTGACTTTGAAGACTTGGAACGGAGAATTTTCTTGAATAAAGTTACGTTAACATTATAAAATTGCCTTTTCAGTCGGCGCCGATTTGAAATTCTCTTTCATGTGGCCAGTGCTAAGTTGTTTTCTTTCAGGTTTGTAACACTTATTTCACTTTGGAGGTCCGTTAATCAGAAGGTATGTTATATTGTTTGCGAGTTATTCTAAGTTTAATAATAGTATGCTTTCTTATTTGTTCTTTCACCCACTGCCAAGCCTTTCTCCATTGACGCATCGATCTGGGTTGTACGCTACTCTTATTTCATTCATTTATATGTATAAATAAAAATTAATTCTTATTTTCCCTGGTCACCCCTTACGCGTGAACGGCTAGCCCGATTTAAATGTTTGATATGGATACCGTTTAAGACCTGGGAATGACATAGGATAGTTTTTATCCCGAAATTACCACTATCTTTTTCCATTTCGCTTTGTCTTTGGTTATTTTAATGCCTATTTAATGTTTATATAAAACTAAAGTAAGAACTCTCACTTCAATAAGCAGTATAATAATTTAAAGATGAAATAGTCCAACTAAAAATCTGCCTGTATTATTGCCATTAATGTGTTTCCATTTTCATTTTATTGGTGCTTCATTTCTTCCAATATTATATATTAGCGTTAAAAAATTGTGTAATTTCTTAAGTTTATTTTCTTTTGGTTCCTATTATGGAACAGACTAAACTGTTTAAAAATATTAGTTTTTCTAATTAAAATTGCATTTTTTTTTCGTTTAATAATGTAAAAACATGTTGTTTCGTTTAGTACACCAGACAAAAAATAAAAATGCAGCAATAAAGTTAATATTTACTAATAATGTAACTTTGTTGATATAGTTACCTATTTTTATTAGCATTTTAATATAAATAGGTATATGTATCTCCTTTCAGAATCACGGGTCTTTTTCCCCCGGTCCTTGGAGAGACTTGCGAGGGTCATAAAGATTCAACACGAGGCCTTTTGGAAAAGTTGATGTTATATGTATAGCGCTCCCGCCAAAACGCATTCATGGATATACCTATGAAAGGTCTACCCTTGAATTCGTTTCAGCAGGAGAACGATCTATTGCAAGGAAAAGGGAACACTCTATGGGTTAAGGAATATCATTGTGATGGAATGATCCTATGATATTGCAATAGAGACGTCACAAAAGTATGCTATGCTTTCTCCGAAGTTACTCGCGACGTGATGCCCTTTGACACGTCCACCCCTCTACTCGTAGCAACAGCTCTTACGACTCCTCTCTGCACGGCCAATTAAATCCATGCAGAGCTGAGAGCCCTGCGAGCTCTTGGGTCTCTACTCCGACCGATGAAGACGCGTCGGGGACTAAGTAGGGCTCTGACCAGCTATCTAAAGCACTTGTGTCCGTGGGTTTGTTACTCACCACAAGCTGCCCTGCATTTCACTATACTATTGTTATAAATATATTTTAAATTCTTTTTTAAATATAATCCGACTACGACCCCATACTACACAAACGATTTTGATAAAATTTCTATAAGACCACCTCGCAAGTATTCCCTTAATAATCCAGATCAGTCCAGGCGTCTTCAAATAATCAGTAAACACTTTAAAAAAAAGGTGGCAACGAATTGGTAACCTCCTCCTTTTTGAAGTGGGTTAAAAATGACATATATACATGAATCCACATAAGTTCATTTGTAATTAAGTTAAATAAATAAAAAATACTAATGAGACTGTGCGAACGTATACAGTGAAGCACACTCACACTTCATCGAGTGGTTTCAAGCCGTAATGGTGCATCGTTTGCAAATAAAAACCTTTGTACATGATGCTGTTCGCTGTTAATATTGTCATGATTAGTCAAACATGCTTAAGCTAATTTTATTTAGGTTTTTAGAACCTTAATATGACATTCAAAAACATTTTTGAATGTATTTTTGAAAATACTTATCAGATTTTTGTTTTTGTTTCAAAAGATAATAATTTAGCTAATCAACACTCCAGCATATATCTCAAGTTAAAACCATTATTTAAAATAAAATGTTACACCACAAACAATGCGATGATTTTACAATGTAGTTTTAGCACTAATATTTATCCACGCTTTAACAAGTCGGTCAAACAGGGAGAAATGTCCTATTCTACTCTAAAACTGCACCCTTGTCATATATTACAAAGACCATCAAATTTTTTTTGTTGCTTGTTTTATGTCTATGGTCAATAAAAAAGGTAATGTACAAATATGTACAATATATTGTTCACACCCACCTTTTAAACTCCCTTTCTTCATAAAGTCATCATCAATTCTTATCTTCATAGCTATGTATTTGTATGTTAGGTAATATAAGTAGAGGTGTATGTATTTGTGTGTATTGTATAAATAGAGTATTCATTCTGATATTTATATATAGTAGGTATATAATATAATGTTATATTATTTAGTAATATTTAAGAATGTACATATGTATATTGTATTGCTTTTTTGTGCCGCATAATTTTATCTGTTTATCCCTATGGTTGACTAGGATAAAATGCTTTTAGCAATAAGTCCGCCATTTGTTAAAAGTATATTTGTACTTTGGAACAATAAAGTTTGATAAAATAAAATAAAATAAAGGTCATTTTAACTTATCCTATCCAGTAAAATAATTATTTAAGCATCACGTGAAATCACTCTAAACTGAAGACCATGTATTTCACATGCGGCTGAGGCTTATCGGGGCTCATTATTCACGTAATACATTTTGGCGTGCCTTTGTCTGCTATGACATTGTGGCTTGTCGTAAACTGAGACAAGCACGGTTATGTCGTAAAAGAATGTGTTGTGAGATAACTTTTACGTCGCGTGTGATAAGTCCTTTTTTGCGGTGACACGTTAAAAGTTTCATTATTACCGTTTTGAACGTTTATTAATTACACCTAAATAATTAAGCTGAAATGGTCAAATGGGTTCTAAAATACTCATAAGACATAGAATAGTTTTTATCCCGAAAGAGCGAAGCCCACGGGCACAGCTAATTACTTAGTTGTAACTGATGTATGAAATACATCAAAGTATGCCTTTTAGCAGCTGTAAAACTAGTACCGCGTATATACAGGGTGGCCAAATAACAGGTATACACTTTAGTTTTGTATTTTTATTCTATGAAATATAAAATATATCAAGTATTCCTTGTTAAATATAATATTTAGGGCCGGCAGTTAAACATGGAAAATAATGTCAGACATGTCCACCTCTAGCAGCATCACAGATGTGAACCCTTTTCATCGCGTTTTTCATCACATTTTCATACATTTCCTACGTTATCTCAGTGACTGTGTCTCGAATATTTTGATTTAATTGCTGAAGGTTCATTTGCCTGTTAGCATAGACACGTCCCTTTAGATAGCTCCACAGAAAAAAGTCAGGAGCTGTTAAATCAGGCGATTTTTGGGACCAATCAATGTCACCGTTTCTCGAAATTAATCGACCGGGAAACATTCTTTTTAATGTTCCGTTAAACGTTTTAATAATTAAAACACGTTGTTCCGTCGTAAAACGCTCCATAATAAATTTGCCGTATCTATACAAAGTAATATTCATGCAACCACTGTCATATTTACCGCCAAAACAAAATGGCGGCAAAAAAAAGTTGTATACCTCCAAGTTGGCCACCCTGTATAAGAACAGAGTTCAATTAGATGTTCGGACTAGGTAAGAATACTAAAGTTTTGTTAGCCAAATGGTCTAAGTGTAATCCTATCCAATCCAACTAATATTATAAATGCGAAAGTGAGTTTGTATATTTGTTTGTTATCACTTCATGCTTTAACCACTGAACCTATTTAGATGAAATTTGATATGGATATTGTTTGATACCCAAGGAAGGACATAGAATAGTTTTTATCCCGAAAGAGCGAAGCCCACAGGCACAGCTAGTTATAAATAAATAAATAAATATACAGGGACAAATTACACTGATTGAGCTAGCCCCAAAGTAAGTTCGAGACTTGTGTTATGGGATACTAACTCAACGATACTATATTTTAAAACAAATACATATATAGATAAACATCCAAGACCCAGGACAATTTGAAAAAGGCCCTTTTCCAACTTGCCCTGACCGGGAATCGAACCCGGGACCTCTGGGTGGCGGACTAGCATGGTGACCACTACGCCACGGAGGTCGTCAAAGCTAGTTAGTTGTAACTGATGTATGAAATACATCAAAGTATGTCAAATGCTTTTAAACAGCTGTAAAATCCAGTACCGCGTATATTTAAGAACAGAGTTCAGTTATATGTACGGACTTGGTAAGGATATTAAAGTTATGTTAGCCAAACGGTCTGAGTGCAATCTATTTATTCTGTCTGTAAATTGAGCTCAATCTAACCTACTTGTAAATTTTCACAAGATCAGATTCTTGTTTAACTTCACTTACTTTTATTAAAGAAATAAATATTGAGAAACGCTTGCATCCGAAGACAGAAGACGATTGCATTACTTTCTTTTTTTTTTCGTTCAATACTACAATTAACGAATGGAATTAAATAGAGTTCAGGTTTTTTTCTCTGAAACAAAAACTAAATTTTACTTCGTTTGAATTAGCTACCAACAATTATATTTCAAAAAGTACCTACTTGAAAAAAGAATTTAAAATGAATAGCACAGGGACAATTACTATATCTTTGTCCTTTTCTACTCATTTTCTCTTTTAAAATACAAGGAGCAGAAAATTTTGCTAGAAAAACTCAGTGGGAAAGTATTAAAATTGCAACGGAGCTCAGAAATTAAACTTTCTAATGAACCTCACCTAGGAAGACTTCATCGTACCTAAGGCTTAAGTTATCATAAGGATCTTAGTGGAATGAATAGTAATAAAAATATTACAATGCAATAATCAAAAAAGTCTCTAGTGAAATTGGAATTAGGATAAAGGATCCGTTTGAGTTTGGACCACGTCGAATATGAGTATTGTACCAGCAATAAAAACATATGAAGATCTTCATCATCACCATCAGGTCTTTTTAGTCTCCGCTGCAGGAGCACGATCCTCTCTGGGGAGGACTTTGGTCTACACTCTCCACGCTGGCCAGACGGGTTGGAGAGGTCTCATTGATGTATAAGCTTTATTATATATTTTAATATTTTATATATTTTAGTATAAGATGTATTTTTGTGTCTTGTGTTTACGTACAATAAAGATTTAACAAACAAACAAACAAACAAACAAACAAGCTTTGTTAGCTTCTATTTCCTAAGTCGCTGTCTAAGACATCCTTAGGACTTGGAATGGTCGTATTCTACTCTGCCAGTAACCACACAGCATGATATGTAATGTAGATATCAAAAGTTTATTGATATACAAAATAATAATTTACATGGCGCATTTACTAATAAGTAGTAAGTAATTTACTAACTAATAATTTATTTTCTCAATACTTGTATTTACTATCTTATAGGCACATAAAAATCGTTACCTTTTTTTGGTACGATCGTATTACAATATGCCTTTTTTACCACGAGTATATATTTTTGGTTTAAGACGTTTGTTGTTTCGATAATAGTAGCCTTAGGTAGAAAAACATCTAAACTGTTATAGTAATAATATCAAGGGCAAATATACCAATTTATATAAAGCAAATAACTTTATAAGAAAAGGCTAACTTTGATTTGAATTACGTTCAATGATAGGGAATCGTAACATTTTTCTTTTGGCATCTGATCCTTACAAGCCTTATTTGTTTCATCTGAACGTACAGCGAATTTTTATCGAGATTGGCTGCAAACCAATCCATTTGGGCAAAGTTTCAAAGTGCTCAACACGTATAAAATCTCATGAAAACGCTGACCTTATCAGCTGTTCAAAACATTGTATAGGTCAGTAAGTATAATTTGAATCTTATCTTACTTAAATACACGTACAAATTTTGTGAATGTAAAGTTTCCTTCTCATTATACTGATCTTATTACAATATTTCAAACAGGTATTTATAATTTTGGAAAAAAATTACTTTATCATCAATTATATTTGGATAATGTTATAAGGGTAATATAGCAATTAAACCTCAACAACCTTTTTTTTTTTTAGAAAATGCGTATTTTTGTGTGCGTATGTGAGTGCGTATAACTTAATTGTAAGACATATATTTAAGTGTTTAAGTCGAGGTTTTGATTAAAGCTAAAAAGTATTAACATTTTGTCTTAAAACTTTCAGTTTAAAAATTACGAGTAATAAGACTAAAGATTGTTTTAAAACTAAAAAAATAAATGAGTTAGCATGCGTCAATTGAACAATCATTAGCAATCTGAAGTGAACAACTAACTATCTGCACTCGGTGAGCGGCGCACGGTGTCCTGCTGTGTTGTCACGGTGTCTGCCTCGTCTTTTAAATCTGTATCTAGCTTCGATGCTGGCGATGTAAGCTGCAGCCTAGCTATAGCCGCAGATAATCTTTCTGAATTTAAATAAGTTAACCATCTTTTGAGATGTTAATCCTACTTCCTACTATCCTACTAATCCTACTATCCTTCCAACTTCCTATCCTATCCTACTAATATCATAAATGCGAAAGTGAGTTGGTATATTTGTTTGTTTGTTACCACTTCACGCTTCAACCACTGAACCTATTTAGATGAAATTTGATATGGATATAATTTGATACCCAGGGTACGACATAGGAAAGCTTTTATCCCGAAATTCCCACGGGGAGCGAAGCCCACGGGCAAAGCTAGTAACCTATAAGTTGATAAACAGACATGGCGAAGTACCGGAACTCGAAATTAAGAAAATCGGCCAAGCCAAGTTAAGTTAAGCGCGTAGCTTTAGACAGATTGAGATGGAGAGTCTTTGTAGACGCCCTCTGCCCCAGATCAGGGACATAAGACCATGAGTCAATCAAGTGATAAAAATAAAGGCTATTAAAATTAACTTACTGTCAGCACAAAAGTTCAAAAACTTAAGTATTACATATTTTTTTCGGTTAATCAATTCTATCGGTTCAGTTTACTGTAAGAAAGTTTCATGTCTTATCATTGCTTTATATTATTATAATACAGAGTTTGATACAGAAAATAACAGGTGTTAATGGTACCGTAAGCCTGTTACAACATTCCTTGTGTATTTAGTACCCGTTCCTTCCATCTTCTGGCTCTTGAAATGAGGCGTTCACGCGCAAACTTCCCTACATTATGAATTTATTTGCTATTGCCTATAATATATTACGTGTTCAGTAGCGGAATATGTCAGAAGATGAAGCGATTATCACAATTTTACCAGCAACTACTATTACCAACCACACGATTAAAGACTTCTTTAGATAGAATATCATTATAATATAACTAACTTCTGATGCATTGGTGTAATGCTTGAGTTTGTTTTTAAATACAATATACCCTTTATTGCACTGGAAAATGCAGGACCAAATCTTAAAAAATAGAGGATCTGGAAACGGCGGCCTTGTAGCTAAGCAATTTCTTCCAGGCAACCTCGCTTATGTATAAAAAGTAAGGAATAATAGGAAATAAGGTATATATTTCGTGCAAGATGGGCAATTTAACAAACATACTTACTACTAGCTGTTGCCCGCGACTTCGTCAGCGTGGACTTTAGTTTATAAGAATCGTTATTTTGATATTTTCAATAAAACCGGTCAAGTGCATATCAGGTCACGCGCAGTGAAGGGTTCCGTAGTTGTGAATGCTGACTTGGATTAAAACTAAAGAGTTCATCATCATTTCAGCCCTACTTCCGTCCACTGCTGAGCATGGACCTATCTTCGTCGACACATCTCGGTCCTGTGCTGCTCTCATCCAGGTGTGACCCGCGACTTTGATTATTACGTCAACTCATCGCATGGGCTCTGGCGGGCCAGTTGCCCTGCCCAGTTTTGCTTAAAGTTCATGACCGTTGCCAAATTACAGCTTTTTGATACTAATTGTCTCTAAGTAAAACCAAGGACAAAGAGACAAACAGAAATGGCGAAACTATAAGGGTTCCTTTTTTCGTAGTAAACACATTATCTCTAGTCACAGTCTAAGTCGATCGGAATTTTGACATTGTAAACTACATGTAAACTTACACTGTTACCGAATGTTACTGCTACGCCGTGGGTCTCTCAAAAACTGAATACTTATGCAATGTATAGTGACTTTGCTAATACTTCATTCATCTTCCGTCTTTTGGCGAGAGTTCCCACAGTACTGATCTGGTGTAGCTCTCTACAGCGGACTGCTGCCACCGTCTATACGTATCTCCCCCTCTCCCCCGTTCTCCCGATGTGGCGGTGCAATGGTAAGCCTTGTCAAACATGTCTTTCGCTAGGCGGGAGATGAAAGTCAAGAAATAAGTATTTCTACTTTAAGTCCCGACGGATGACTTCTTAAAATCGCCTTAATAATGAGCCGCGTCCGTAGTTGAAGGCGAGAGAAACGTACTGGATAGAGCTTCCCCCGGGCCATCTTCACTATCGTCACCATTCTCAAGCTGAGGCATCTGCCAAACTTTAGATACCTCTAGGTATTTGACGTGCGAGTGCCTCGGCACATTTTCCCAGTAGAGCTGCAAGGATGGCAGGAAGTTAGTATTCTCTGAGATCAATGTCTGCTTAGTGTTCACTTAGAACCTCCGTTTGAAGAGCTTCTCGGGCAGGACGTCTTATACGGTTGTTTGGAGGTTACCTATTTGCGGCGTACTTTGAGTTCAAACGCATTAGAAAATGACCATGATCTTTCGTTCCTCAGGGAAGGAGAGGCCACAATCCTGAGCAGTCTTGGTATGGGTGTTACACACATTTTTATTGCAGTCTCTAACCTAAAACCTTAACTTAAACTTTTTTCTTCGTGAGTGCCTTTCGGCCACAGGAAATCGGACGGTTATGCTTCTCACCCACTAAAAAACTCACGGTGACAACGGCGTTACCGCTTTTGCTAAGTGCGTATGCTAAATCTCGCTCCAAAGACCTGGCACGGCGGCCGCTTATCAGCGGCTCTCAGTTATCGAGAGGAGTCTGAGTGGCCTGTGCGGTGGAACGTCGGCTTTCAATTTTATCTGCTAGGGTAAAGACGCGTGTTGACACAAATTCTTCTTTCAACCTGGGGGACCGTATTTGTGGAACAACGGAATCCCGTTTCCATCGCCCAACTGGCTCACGTTATGGAGGCAGCAGTTGCATGCCACAGGCACGCCTCCTGCGCCTTTTTACGCGGGAAAAATCCCTTCGGGCACCTTACCAGTAACGGGATACCGGGAAGGTTATGTGGCGTTTAACACTAAAAACTCCGCGATGTCACCTCTCAGCCACTATGGGCCAGCCCTGGCGCGGCGACCACTATGGCGGTCAGTGACTCGCTCACGGCACCCCATGCTTTAGTCAGAGGTCAACCCATGCGCCTATCTTATCCTATTAAGTAGTACCTATTTTGATTCCTTTTTCCACCTTCTCGCCCACAATCGTGCTACGAATGGCCGTTTGTCAGCGTTGGGTCTTGCCCTAGGCTCTGTGTATTTTGAACAGCGCCATCTGTTGGTGACCAAAAAAAAAACTAATAAATAAGAACACTCCGAAAACATCAAAATTGTAAATTTTGAAGGTTCCGTATTCCGTACCCAAAAGCTAAAAACGGGACCCTGTTACTAAGAGTCCGCTGCCTGCCCTTCAGTCCGTCTGTCTGTCTGTCACCAGGCTGTATCTCATAAACCGTGATAGCTAGACAGTTGAAATTTTCACAGATGATGTATTTTTCTTGCCGCTATAACAACTAGCAACAGAGTAAAATAAATATTTAATTGAGGCTTCCTTACAACAAACGTGATTTTTTATAGATAATGGGATGGAATGGAACCCTTTGTGCGCGAGGCCGACTCTCACTTGGCCGGTTATTAACTTTATTATTTTAGATAAACCATAACATAAAATTGACAAAAGTTTTAGCCAATGCAACCAAACAATTTTTCGAACAAAAATGTTTGACGTGATTCTTTAAATTGATATAACTTTTTTATTTTTAAATGGATTTCAATGAAACAAACACTGAATTTTAAGGGAAACTGATCAAAATACATTAATGAAAATTGCAACCGAAGCTGTTTAGCCGTTTATGAGATAAGCATGCACAAACGCAGTTTTACGAACAAAAATGTTTGACGTGATTCTTTAAAATTGATATAACTTTTTTATTTATTAACGGATTTAAATGAAACAAACACTAAATTTTAACTGAAGCTTATCACAATATTTTAGTGAAAACCGCGACTGAATCGGTTCAGCCGTTTTTCAGATTAGCGTGCACAAACGCACAGACAAACAGACAAACAGACAAACCGACAAACAGACAAAAAATCTAAAAATCATTGTTTTGTGTTCTATTGCGTTAGTTAAAGCCCCCAAAAGTATTTTTTCTCATTTATCTTCCATGTACAGACAGCGATGGGTTACGATTTTATTATATGTATTGATGATTGATGATGATGATGATGATGATTGATTATTATATGTATTGATAAACACTATAATTATATATTGTGATAATTTTCATGTGATTTTTGGGCAATCTGATAATACACAGGTACACTCCACGGGAAGATTCACCTACAGTTGATTCATCTTAGTTCTATCGACCAAGGGACGAAAACAACCAATTTGGCTACCCCAAATTGTGTACAGGTCATATAGATAGGTTATAGTGCAGCATCATAACCTATACTACATAACCTGGGTGGTTTACATGACTGTGTAAGAACGAATTTGCTGTTATCAGCTATTTTGACCCATAGCTAGATGATAAGCAATATAATAATGCCCGGACGGTTTGATTGATTGATCATCATTATTATGTGCTCAAAAAGTAGTTAATTAAAGTTATTTGAAAAGGTATATAACAAATAAACTAGTGTACCAGCCCTCCGTAGCAAAGCATAGCAAGGCAGGTAAAATGAACCAATATACCTGCCCCGTAGCAAATCATGAAGTGCATAAGTTTCATAAAGCATTATTACATAGATCGATATCTAATAGCATGAATTTTAAAAATGTTTCAAAAACCTATTTTCATACAATATTTTTTCTCTAAAACTATACTGTCCTACTTATATCAAACAGTATCCATATTGGCCTTGGTGAATATTAAGTTTTTATGTTTTAACTTACACCTATACAAAATTATATTATCAAACTTTTGGACCACAGACTTAGATATAGTATCTGTGTTTTAGACAATATTACAAAATCGCTTCTCATTCAAAATTAATTTCTTTTATTACAAACTTCCCAAGTAATTTTTTTAAGGAACTATGTAAGAAGACTACTAATAATGTAATTTAATAAGTGACGAAAGTAATTAAATAAGTGAAGAAAGTAATTACATTGGATAAGAAAATAATTAAATTAGTGAAGAAAGTAATTAAATTAGTGAAAACAGTAATTAAATTCTAAACCTTTCTTTATTTCAACTAAACCCACCCCGCTCCTCTTCTTTGCCTTGTACCGAGAAAGGTCGTTTGAAGGTAAGGTAGGAACCTAACAATGATGGATGTTCGCATTACCGCACCGGCCTCTATTTATCTCGAATAGCAATCGACTTGACGCGATCTTGTCGCTCCGAATCTATATTTATTAATTCTGTTATATTATTATTATTAGAATAGGACGTGTGTTTCAGCTGCTTCCCATCCCAGTTACTTCCCATCCCACGCAGATCGTAGAAGCCGACCGAGGGAATAGACGAAAAAGCGATGAGACTAGCAACCCATCATTAATGTCCACCTTACGCAATACAGTAATGTCCACCTTTTAAGTTAATGTAAATAGGGGTAAGATTGTCAACTGAACTAAGCTTTAAAATATGTTAAAGCTTACAGTGATTTTTGTATTGATGTTTGTATTCATGTTTAGGTGATAAAACATTTATTTATCATTATTTTGACGTTTGAGCCGCGAGACCCAAAAAGCTCTGTCTGCCTCGCTAGGTATAAAGACGTGATAATATATTGTAATGTATGTATTTATATTAAATTATTATTAGAATTGATTTAAGGTAACATTTACCTACCCGGTAACATGAATTGAAGGAACCGAGTTCATGTAAAACAATCCTTACCCACTTAAATGTTTATGTATGTTGACAATTATTCATATTCCCAGAGCACAACGTCAAACAACATCCAATAAAACAAATATTACAAGCAATATTTTATTCATACAGACATAATGTTATGACATGCAGTTATAGGACGTCACATTCTATGCTTCTGCTTCTTGTTTGTTCCACTTTATTGAAGGGAAAATAATACTAGTCCTTGCTATGCAAGCAATTGGATAAAATGTACTTTTAAGCAAGTATTTTCTAGTAGTTTAGTTTTAGTTGACCGAGCGAGCGAAGCGTCTCAGTTTCGAGATTGGCCTAAAATAGTTTTGTCCGGCGATCTGGTTTTCAGTCTGTCCGGCTGTTTTTAGCCTACATTAAAAAAAAATATTTCAATCATTTTTTTTTGTCATGCTACTTTTTTGTTACCCTTATTGAGACGCAACTTTTCTGTCTGAACAACTTTCTTATCCGAAACTAATAATAATAATATTCTTTATTTCAGACCATGGTCCGTAGAAAGTTAGTAAAAACAAAATACTTATCCTGTTATTAATAATCTTTTGTGACTGAGATTTCAATGCGTCTCCGCGATGTTACGGGCTATTCAAGGGCTGGCAGTTTTTTGCACAAAGAATTTCTATTGCGGTGCAGAGGGGCAATGCTGCCAGCCTTCTGGGTACCCTACCTCGCGGCGACGCGTTGGAGTCTCTTTTTTATTTATAGTTATTTTTTTTATAATTTTTATTTCATTTGAATTTGTAATGTGCTTAAAAAATAATATATAGATATATATAGATAAACCTCAACGGGTCATAATGTGAATATTGAAAACTTAACGGATCGGGGGTGACTCGTGAGGTCTACAGCTCACAGAGCTACTAGTTTTTAGAATGGTACGGTAAAACTCTAATTCAGGACAGTCAGCAATAAAGCTAGGTTTTATCCAAACGAATTGCAGTGTGTGCAGCTATTGAGTTATAGATAAAAAATATAGCTCAAAAAATTGACGCATGGATATGAATAGGTTGACAAAGTTATGAAGTTTTTTCATTTTTTCATTGTGGTTTGAATAAAATCACAGTAGTCACATATAAATGTCGCTCTTGAAAAAATCAAAAAGCAATGTACTCGTTAGTTACACATGAAAGGGACCTTCCAGGACATAGCTGTTTAAATGACAGAATGTCCAAATAGTTTGATTGCCTTTGTGTTAAGTAATTCAAGACTCAAACTACCTGTTGTTGAATGAACTTAAAATAACAGACAAAAACAAAAAATATTGGCATTTCCATACGAAAGTGTGCAGCTGCCCTGGAAATTTGTGTGGGAAAGTAGATTTTTTTTGTTGTTTTTTTACTGTTATTTTATTATCAGTGTACTAAAGCCTATGTGGTTTGATTTATTACGAGTTTGTCTCTTCCACGTTGTATACATGCATATATAAAATCTAACAAAATATTCGATAATACAATTCAGTTTATGACACTGAAGAACTTTTCACAGGAACATAATATATAAAAAAAATTGGTTGCCTGTAAAGTCGGTATACGGGCGAAAGTTTTACGTGACAACGACTTTTTATGTCTGTCTCTCTCGCTCTTAGGCGGGCTAACCATGCCCGAGTGGAAGGGACGCGTGCCTCTCACTCGCTCTCATTGTGAGCGCATAACGTGAGCGGAGCGTAACGCAGTTTCTTGAAGTGTCACCCGGCAAACCAATTTATAAGACGTTGTCACGTCAAAAATATAAAAAAAAATATGCTTTCTACTTATATAAAATATAAACTCGAGTTAGCTAAGCGTAACGTAAATAATAAATAAATATAAAGAGACAAATCACAGATACTGAGCTAGCCCCAAACTTATTTCTAGACTTGTGTTATGGGATACTAACTTAACGATACTATATTTTATTACAAATACATATATAAATTTAAAAAAGGCCATTTTCCAACTATATATTATGTCTTTGGGAAATAAAGGAGGCGTTAGCCTAACTTTGATATATAAGTGCTTATAAATTCATTGATTTTGTCACTGTCTAAGCCTTAGCATGAAGAAAGACATCGTTACAGAAATACGCCTGACGTCACTTCAATATTTTACGAGCTAACGGTTCATAGAGTAAAATATAACATGAGCCATTAACTATTCAATTCTTCGCACAAAGCATAAAGTTCCAGTCGTAAACTTTGAACATTTGCTTTGCTTCACGTTGTATGCTAGAATATCAGATGCTGTTCGTGCTACTAATATTTATTGCCTATTTTCCTTCATAGCTTTACTACGAAAAGATATGTATCGAAATTTTAAGTTCATTTTTAATAAGTGCACTTTTTACATTTCGAAATAAATATCTTTTTTTAATTATCAATATATTGGTGCCGGTTCTTTCTATCGGAAAATGATGTAGAGCTAATCTTTAAAATTAAAAAACATTAATGTATAATTAATAAAAAAATAACTATCTTTGGTAAAAAACAGAACGCGGTTAGTACACCTACCTAATGTGTTAATGATACCAAAATGTACAAACAAGTTTTACTTGCGTTTAAAGTAGAGAGAAAACGTTTTATTTCCCGTACCTAACCACATTTACAAAACGTTCATTGTCAGAATATTTCAGCACTCTCTATGATTCCATTTGTATCATCGCACTGTCAAACTTTTGCATGTCTATGTCAAAAACAAACAGTTGAAAAATGGTTTGCAAACATTTTTAAAAACAAACCTAGCTTACAGACTTGACGGTCAAATCATACCGCGTTGTACTTGTCACTGCAAAACTAGAGCCGTCCTAAACACATATTCGAGTTTGCACTGGCGGTAATGTTGATCAAATCTTGAACTGGAATCGCTCAACAGATCTGATCCCACCTGAGAGAGTAAATACGCCGTGTTTACTGAGAGCCTCACGAAATAGGATTATTCGCGAAACCTATCTTATGGCGTAGGGGAGTTTATCCACAAATCGATTCCGATTAAAAATATATGTGACTAAGTTTGTTTTCAAAAAATACTCTTTTATAAAATAGCGGGAGAGCCGAAGCGATGATTTGGTCCTATGCAAATTGCGCGAAAACGAAGATGTCATGATGAAGAAAGATTTAGGTGAACGTTGCCGAAGGAGGGATAGGCAGAGAACCTTTGCACAGTACCATTAAAACGACATGAACACGATATATGTTATACCTGGTATTCCTCAATATATACGGTTTTTTTATTGGTATTGGAGCCGAAGGCCACTTTATAAGGATCGTAAGACTGAAAAAACAAAAAATGTTGACTAAAACTCGAAAGTAAAATCGTGAGATCAATTAGTACTAACGCCGCCAGGCGCTGCGCCGCCGGGCGGCCAGCCGAAGTTCATCGAGTTCACGCGGCAGTTTTGCACGGGCGTAACTACGTTTGTCATACACAAATTTGGATGATGTATATGAATAGAGGATTTTTTTAATATACGTTTTTTTTTCCAAAACAAATGAAAAGTCAGCGTGTGTAATCATGTTTTATTTTTCAGCCTGTGCTATAACCCCATAACACAAAATATACCTACGTCATTGACCGTGTAATGATGGCAGAGTGGATTACAATTTACCATCACCCCTTTTTTCTGCCACGGCACATATTTAATATGAGTAATGAGCTAATGAGTATTACATACAGAACGGAACCTGTTCCCCTTCCGCATCCCCGCACCACTCGATGCCTTGTCAATGCAAGGACGGAGACGAATACTGAGCGAAACCTCTAAGGAGGTATTGGTAACAGAGAACGGGCGCCAGTGGTTTCTTTACTAAGACTTAATATGGCGCAATGATAGCAGAACGAATTTAAAAAATATTACGAATTTTTTTGATGGCAAAATGACAGCGGCACCCATCAGAAGTGGCGCCCTCATTCAAAACAAACTGTTGAAAAATAAACGCGATTGATGACAATCAACAATTTGACCTCCAAAAATTCCAGAAAGACTTTTAAATCATTCCACGAACGACCGCTGAAAGTATTATTGATACTCAAAAGTGGCCACTCCTGGCAAAAATCTTATACCTTCAAACGAGCAATTCTTGTATATTTATTTATATATATATTTATTTATAAATTTCTGTGATCTCGAAAACGGCTCTAACGATTTTGCTGAAAATTGGTATATGGGGGTTTTTGGGGGTAAACAATCGATCTAGATTAGTCTTATGTTTGGGAAAACGCGTGTTTTCGAGTTTTCATTCGTTTTTCTTTCTACGCAGAATATGGTCGCTAATTTCCTCGCGCCGGCCGCCATCCGCATAGCTCAGTGGTTAAGGATGCTGACCGCTAGAAAGAGTGTTACGGGTTCGAATCCCACTTGGTGACTTACTTTTGTTTTTTTTTTAATGTTCAAGTTTATATATAATTTTTTATTTTGTACTGTTTTTAGACAAGTTTTAAAAAATGTAGTTAATGTTTGAGATGTAACCGACCGAGCAAAGCTCGGTCACCCAGGTACTTCTTTTTAAAACTAGACAGACTATCGCAGTTACTTTCAACGTTCCAACGGTCAAAATAATTCAAAGGTCCTTCCAGAGATTGTAAATCAAATAGCCAATCATCACCATATTTACCTTAAAACAATCCATTTCAAATGAGGGCGCCAACTCCGCCGAGTTCTGCTACCATTTGGACTTGAGGGCAGAGACTTAGTAGCTCGTCCGATATAAGATGTGAACAAGACACTCACTAGTGTGAAAGTTCCTTTAACGATAACGTATGCGGAACGGACCTATTCCCGGTAAAGTTTCCTTACTTTGAATATTATATGCAGGTTGGCAGGATTTGCTCTTTGAAAACCTTACTTTCTTTGTCCATTCAAAAATACTTAACTTACCACACAGCAAAAGCATTACACTATCATACTAATATATTAAAGCAGAAAGTTTGTGGGTGTGTGTGTGTGTATGTTTGTTACTTCTTCACGCGCAAACGGCTGGACCAATTTTGGTAAAATTTTATATGCAGGAAGCTGACACCCTGCATTAACACATACCTAGACTACTTTTTCCACGTGTAACTTGCTAGTAAATCCTTTAAGAATATGTACTATTTCAGATAAAATTACTTTTGAAACTATCTCCGTTCAGCTTTCAATTAAGCTAATAGTTGTTCGGTGCAGTTTAAAACCTATTCATAGGCCTAAATAACTATCCGGGTTAAATGGGGAAATGTTTCGTTGCAATTTGAGTAAAGACTCACGAATAATATATACATTCACACTCCTTAATAACGAGGAAACTCTAATATCAATATATAGGAAATCCTTTATATCGATATAAAGGAATGTGATAGTAACTAGGCAAAATTGATAGTTGCGGTTGCACACAGAGATGGCACCACTGCTCGCAAAAAATTTACAAAAAAGTGTTGAATTTTTTTTAGTAATATTTATTGCATTTCGTATACGTCAGTTTTAATTAATTCGAGTGCTTCTTTATATAAATAATAGTAAAGATTTTAATGTTTTAATTATTACCTATAACGTTATCTAGTGACAAGGAAGAAAAGGCGATCGGCAGGCATGGTACCTACTATTAATACGTGCGACACGCATTTGCGTATAATATACGTAGTGAACCTTCATGTTGGTTGTACCTAATAAATATAAGAAAAAGACAAATTATATCCATTAATCTAAGGTGTTTGGGAAATGCAATGTTTTCCCAAAACTTCTCTGCTTTGAAAGTTCAGTCGAACTTTGTAGAGTGAAGTTGTGAATGAATTGTTTTCAATCTCAATAGCCCTAACCAAACTTTCATTGGAATTAAGTTCGTGATTCGAAGAGTCACCTCTGTAATCGAGTCTCGTGTCGGTATTCGTACGAGTAGGTTGTGTCTCGGCTTTGTTGTTGTTTACACTACGGGCTTCGCGCCCGTCGGGTCGAGCTCGACCGGCAAACCGGTTCGCAAGCACCATGGATCGCGATACTGATAATGAGGATAGCGTATTCGACATGGAGCAAATACTTGAGACAGAGGTAGAGGTCCATCAACAAGATCTGCCAGTTGAATTAGTGAAAATGGAGAAAGAAGAATTTATACAAGAAATAGAAGAGAAAGAGAGAACTAAGAGAAGCAGAGAGGATGATTTGGAATGGACGACAGTTAATAACAGAAAAACTAAGAAAACCAAGGAAAATAATGAAACCCAAATTTATATTACTGATAAAGAAAAATTGCCTAAACAGTTTGCACTTGCCAAATTATTTAAAGAACAAGGAATTACAGATATAGCTCGACTGAAATATCTTAACCCTTATAAAGTCCGAGCTGATTTTTCTAATGAGGTGAGCGCGGAGAGATTAGAAAACTGTGAAGAACTTCTTAAAAAAGGATGGAAATTCCAGAGGGCAATGGAGCGCAACTATTCGTATGGCATCATAAAAGACGTCGATATGGATTTATCTGAGGAAGATATCTTACGACTGGTTAAATGTCGCGCACCCGCGCAGCTGTCTTCTCTCATGCGGCTTAAACGTCGCAACGATGATGGTTGGGTTCCAAGTGAAACCGTCAGACTATGTTTTAAAGGATCTATTCTACCCTCCCATGTTTTTGTAGACGGAATGAGTATAAAGGTTGAACCTTATATATTCCCAGTCTCTCAGTGCGCCCGGTGCTGGAAGCTGGGTCATATGACTAAGAAATGTACTTCAGCCAAAGTCATTTGTCCTAAATGTTGCGGGAATCACGAAAACTGCGAAACAAGAGAATTTAAATGTATTAACTGTGGAGGCGATCATATGGCGCTTGTGAAGTCATGCCCCGCATATTTGAAGGAAAAAAAGCTAAGAAATATTATGGCTGAAGTCAATTGCACATATCGAAAAGCATTAATTATATATAGTGAAACTGCTTCTCCTGTACATAAAAGACCTTTACACGAACCAATCCTAGATGATGACCCTTCAACTCAAAATATTGTCTATAAACCCCCAGAAGTACCTATCTATGCTACCAACCAACCATATAATATTCCCACATTTTCCGAAGTTTTAAAATCTACGAAGATACCTCAAACGGAGACTCCTAAAAGTCAGGTATTTCCCATTCGAGCGCCCAGGAAAATTAAGAAAAAGAAGAAGGAGGCTGAGTTCTGGGAAGAGACTGAAAGCATCTTCAATGTCACCTATACTAAAACCAAGACGGAAACCCCCCCACAAAAAGACGTTAAATTTAGTGAGCTGTTAACTAGGTTAAAAGAAATTATTTTTTTGAGAAGTGATCCTATACAACTTAAAGTTAAAAGTATTTTAAAATGTTGCATTGAGTGGTGTATCTTGTTATTGGTTGATAATATTTCTGACTGGCCCCTATTAAAAATGGTGCTAGATTATTTCAATACTAAAATTCAATCGTAAATTTAATATTTTGCAATGGAATGCTCAAAGCCTTAGGCCCAAGCTCGTTGCATTTGAATCTCTATTATTGCAGGAAAAGATCCACATTGCTGCATTATGCGAAACTTGGTTAGAACCAAATAGCAACTTAAACATAAGTAACTATAACGTGTTTCGTAATGACCGAGATGATTCATACGGCGGCGTCGCGGTTATTACTCACAAATCTATAGACGCACACAAGTGCAGCGTGCAAGGTGTTTCCCCAGCGATGCAGGTTATTCATGTTAAGGTTAAAAACTGTGACAAGCTTGAAAATATTGTGGTTATTTATTGCCCAGGATCAGAGCACACTACGAAACGGGATTGGGACATTGTTTTCTCTTTGGTAGGTACTAAAACCTTATTGTTAGGCGATTTCAATGGTCATCACTCAAATTGGTCGACTAAAACTGATCACAGAGGATTACAAATTTTTGATTCGTTAAATGATAACCCATACATTAGTTTAAATGACGGCACTCCGACGCGTGTTAAATTAGTTAATGGTATTTTACAAAAAACGGCACCTGATATTTCTTTTGCTTCTTTGGATATCGCAATGATCTTTTCTTGGTCTGTATTGAATGAAACATTAGGAAGTGATCACCAAATCATTAAAATCGCTACGGATCTAAAAAAAACAGTTGAACCTCACTTTAAAAAGAATTTTAAAAAAGCTGATTGGAAATCATATAGAAAATTAGTTGAATCCTTATTTTTAAACTACTCTTTATCTAATAACTTACAAGAAGCGTACAATAAATTTATCGATTTTATAAATTTTGCAGCAGATATACATATTCCCTGTATAAAAATTAACAGAGATCCTAGTAGCTCTTTTGTTCCAAAACCTTACTGGAATCCTAGCCTATCTAAAGCAGTAGCGGAGCGACGATTGGCCTTATCGCGATTTAGACGTAACCCTATCCCAATTAACCTTGATATTTTGCAAGATAAAATAAAAACCGCACAGAGATTGATACGTACCGCCGCCAGTGAGTCTTGGTACTCACACTGTTCATCTCTGGATCACAAGACCTCCTCATCAGATCTTTGGAAAAAAATGAGATGGTTTAAAGGCTATCGAGCCGGAAATACTAACAGATATGTAGATGAAAACAGCTCCTATAATTTACTTAAAACTCTGTCTCCGGATTATGTAAGGCCAGAAGATCCAAAATTTCAGTCCACCAATGAAAACCTTGACATACCCATTTCTATGCAAGAACTCTTGATTTGTATTAAATCTTCGGATACATGTCCTGGTGGAGATGGTTTATCCTACTCAATGATAAAAAACCTTCCAGAAAATGCCAAACAGGTCTTACTTTACTTATACAATAAATTTTATATAACTGGGTTTGTACCATACCAATGGCGTGAGATTATTATCAGACCTATACCTAAACCAGGAAGGGACCCACAATTGGTTGGTTCCTTGCGCCCTATTTCTTTAATGTCTGTTTTATGTAAGATATTTCATAATATTTTAGGTAAAAGATTAGAGTGGTTTGTTGAAAAAAATAATTTATTGTCAGAATGTACTACGGGATTTAGAAAATGCAGATCAACACTTGATAATCTCACTAGTTTTGTAACAAGAATACAGGTTGGATTTTGTGAGAAACAATTCACATTAGCGTGTTTCATAGATATTGACAACGCCTATAATAATGTTGATGTAGTTGGCTTGATGAAAATTTTGGATTACATTGGAGTAGGTGCGAAAATGTGTTACTATTTATGGCAATTTTTAAGTGAAAGATTTCTAAAAATACAAGCTGGTAATTCCTATTTAATTAGAAGCACTGGCCGTGGTCTTGCTCAAGGAGATCCGTTATCTCCTTTATTGTTTAATTTAGCAACGATATACATAGGAATGTCTATAGAAAATGTTTTCTTCTCACAATATGCGGATGATTATGTTCTATATGTCACGGATGAGAACATAGATATGGCGTATGACACGTTGCAGTCTTCATTAAGTGAAGTGGTCAAATCGCTGTCCGAAATAGGGCTCGAAATTTCCCCTTCCAAAAGCCAAGTATGCTTATTCAAACGTGGTCGTATCCCAGATAATTCAGACTGTACTCTTAAAATAGAGAACCGCCCTGTTCCGACAGTAGATGTGGTAAAGTACCTTGGGGTATGGTTGGATAAGTCCTTGCGATGGGCAAGACATATCAATGCATGTAGAGAGAATGCTTCTAAGTTTGTGAATATTTTGAAAGTTTTAACCGGTCCTAGCTGGGGAGTTCATCCCACACATCTTCGCAGATTGTATTTAGCAGTCGTTAGGAGTAGATTAGACTATGCTAGTTTCCTTTACGATAGTAGTTGTAAAAGTAATTTAACAAAATTAGATAAACTACAAAATCAATGTATGAGGGTTATAGGAGGTTATGTTAAATCGACACCTATACATGCAATGGAATGTGAACTTAATATTCAACCCTTACATGTGCGTAGATACTATCTGGCGGGTAAATATTATTTAAAATGTAAATCTATCAAATATCATGAATCTATGGAATTAGTATCCACATTAACTGACATGTGTGATAGAAAGCTTTGGAGTCGAAAAAAACTGCCTTTGCTTACTAATATTCATGAAAACTTAAAATTAAATGAGATGGCAGTGAGTGACAAACTTGAAATGTTTACTCTAGATACGTGGATGAGCAATGTGGATCTTACCAAGGTGATTAGACTAGATATTCCAAATGTAAACCAACCTAAACGATCATTTAGTGCCTCTGAACTTAGACGGGCAAGCTCTATGTTTATTACTCATAATTATGCCAATTTTTACAAAATATTTACTGATGGATCTTTAGTCGGAGGAGAGGTCGGTGCAGCTTTCTTTGACCCACAAAGTAATAGTCATGTTAAATTCAAAATTCAAAATAAAGTTGTAATTATGCATGCCGAATTAATAGGTTTACAAGAGGCTTTATCGTACATTGTAAGTATAAAATACGATAAATTTGTTATTTTAACGGATTCCAAAAGCGCCCTCCAACACTTGGCTCGATGCACCTCGAATTTTCGAGGCGCACCGATAGCTTACTCGATTATCGACGCCATCCGTAAATTAAAGCTCCAGAACAAATTAGTTAAATTTCAATGGATTCCTTCTCACGTAGGTTTAAGCGGAAATGAAGAGGCAGATGCCTACGCAAAACAGGCCTCTTCAGAGGGAATCCCTTGTCAAAATCTTCCATATTACTCTGAATTATTACATATTATAAAAAATCGTTGCTTAAAAATATGGAAGGAGTTCTTTGATGAGAGATCTCTGACTAAAGGCATATGGTTCAGGACTATTCAGCCCAGTCTCTCGCGATGCCCATGGTTCGTTGGGGCTGATATGAGTAGGCCAGAAATCTGTATGGCTTTAAGGATTCGTTCCGGACACGTCCCACTGAATAGTTTTGCATATCTGATGGGCAAGACCGAATCTCCATATTGTGATGAATGTGATAAAATAGAAGATGTGTATCACGCTTTGGTTGAGTGTGTCCGGGTCGAAAACGAGAGAAATGATTTTGTTATTAAATTTAATGTTAACCTCATGGATGTGGGAGTGATAAATAGTATACTTGCCACTCCCACATCTGAGGCAGCAAGAACTATTTATAAAATATTGAAATTATTAATTAGTCGTAGATGATTTTTTGTTTAGATGCACCTTTGAGGGTGACATATTCTTTTTAGATAAAACCCTCTTTAATAAACAAAGATTAAAAAAAAAAAAAAAAAAAAAAAAAACCTCTGTAATAACGAAGTTTTTGTTGTGACTCTAAAAGTTGTAAAACCTTCCCTTTTTTTTGTTATATATTATATACAATTATTATTAGGTATATAGGTATATTTATAACAATAACAATGTACAAGCATGTACTTGTGCAAGTGTCATACGAGTATATAATAGATATTTATTAAAAAAAAATTTTCATCACAGAATTAGCAGCACTTAACAATATTATTATTTTATCTTATAAACCATTACTTGTTGCGATTTACAGATTCTCATTTTGTAATAAAAAAATTCAAAGATGATGTTGAAAGAAAACAGTTAAAATCTTACATTACATGGGCTCTGTGGCAGAGCATTTTTAATAAATAGACTTCCAAAATAGATAAGGTTATCAATTCCTCGCGACCTTTTTTACCCACCCACCGATATCAACCTACTGCTGGGCATAGGCCTACCTTTTTTTGCGCCATTTCCCCCGGGTTGAGCCACTCTCATCCACAGCTTACCCGTCAACCTTACAATATCGTCTGACCAACGGGCCGGTAACCATAAGTGGTAATAAAATGTTACCTTGAGCTACCTTACTTCTGAAGGCACTTTAAGTCATTGATGTCAATTGTCATTATAGGATGGCAGTTATCAAGCTATTATATAATAGGAGTGACGACAGGGTCCGAAAAGTATGATTGTAATTAGTCCGTTTTTTTCATTACCTGTTATTTTCCAAAAATAATAATTTTTCTGACGTATTTTTCAGTTTACCAAAAAAGTAAAAATTCACAAAAATACAGAGCGTCATAGTTCCGGAATGGGTGCTTGCGACGTCACACTTAAGTAATAATCGTGCTTAAGTGTGACGTCACGCGAAATTTCAATGAGCTGTATCTTTGTCATTTTTGGTTTCTCAGAGAAAAGAAAAAATACGTGTACAATATTTTTTAATAATTTAACCGATGGACCAAACATAATTTTTCATTCGTAATGCCTATTATTTAAATTTTGTTGAAATGGCGTAGGTGGGACACACAGCACGACGAACCGATGGCCGATGGAGCAAGAAGGTTTTCGAATGGCTACTACGTGTTGGCAAGCGAAGTGTAGGACACCCACCCTCAAGGTGGTCTGAGGATCAGGTCCTCCTAAGGTCGCTAGAAGGCGCTGGATGCAACCCGCTCTAGATCGATTATTTTGGAAATCTTCGGGATAGGCCTATGCTCAGCAGTGGATGTCATTCGGCTGAAATGATGATGATGATATCAAGCTATGTCAGATATGCCTATTTGTAGCTTAAAAAATCTAACACTTATACTGGTCACGCATTTTTACAAACAAAAAATTCAAATTAGGACCAACAAGTTAATAGGGACGTAAAATAAACATTTTATTTACCAATTTATGTAGACAGAAAATGTATACAGAGAATTCATAAAATAAAAGTTTTACAGAGGAAATAAAAGAAATGTTTTACTATGTTAAATCCTTAACCATGTTATGCAGTAAAAAGTAAGTTGTAGAGCTGTAATAAAGCAGTAGCAGGTGTGACCACGAACAAATCGTCCGCAGCTAACATCGCTCTGTTTGACTGTACTGACGAATGAAGCGGCGACTTTACTGATGATGCGGTTAGCTTTAGCGCTTTGAACGTACGATTTTATAGTTGTATATACGAAACATACACACATACATATTTAACACATCATTGTCTCATACGGAATTGACACAGCCCAGAGCCTTATCGTTAAATTTACTTATCATTTAAGCAGTTGGTACATTTTTCTTTTATTCTAAATAAGCAAGATTTTTTTCCCGTAGTACCAACTAATGTACGTTTATTTAAAAAAACACTTTTTCATATTCTCAAACCGCTAGTTGTAGAGCTGTAATAAAGCAGTTGCAGGTGTGACCACGAACAAATCGTCCGCAGCTAACACCGCTCTGTTTGACTGTACTGACGAATGCATCGGCGACTTTACTGATGATGCGGTTAGCTTTAGCGCTTCGAACGTACGATTTTATCGTTGTGTGTACGAAACATACACACACACATAGTCGGGTCTTTTTAGTCTCCACTGCAAGAGCACAACCCTCTCTGCCGGAAACCACACACACATACACATTTAACACATCATTATCTCTTACAGAATTGACACAGCGTAGAGCCTTATCGTCTTATTATAAAACAAGAACTAACTTAACGACTTGGTTTAAACGTGATGTTTTGAATGCAAATATGACGACTGTATCTCTAGATTGCGACGAGTAGAGGTAAAAAGGTTAGGCCTTTGTCCAGCAATGAGACACGAATATGGTCTAAAAATAATCTAGCCTACTGAGTTAGTCGTAGGTAATTAAACAGTTGATTAAGCGCGTGTAACCACAAACAAATTGCTCGTAGCGGTAACACTGCCCTACCTCTAACTGTAATGACAAATGGAAGGCCGAGGGTTCTGAAACTAATAAACATAATCTTTCCTTTGTTCCTTAGGAGTCAAACAGAAAAGTGGGTCTTTTTCGAACATACTCGGAAATGCATGCATTTTTGTAGTAAAAAGAAGGTGCGAAGTTTGTCAATCTTGGCCTAGGCTAGGAAAGTAAATATGGAAATTTATTCCTGGCCGCTGCTCCAAACTCAGAAATGACATACAATCTAGAATGACTACGAATAATAAACTTAAAAAAACTTGAGAGGTGTCAAGGGACACCCGGATGGAACGAGGTTCCTTTCGATTAATTAGGAGAGAGAGAGACAGACAGAGAAACACGCGCACGCCGCACGGCTTACAACTATAGCAAAAACTGTGTCGTTACAACTTTTGGTCTTAATGTTTTCCGTCTAGACTCCTTTCGCAACGCGCGACAAGGAACTTCGTTCCAAAAAAACAACATTGGATAATAAACCTAATGCCACGTACTAAAAGTTTATATTTTCATAATGCTTATGTTTAAATACCTTACGTTCGCAAAAAATTTAACCTACATTTATCTGCATCCTTTTCTTGAAAACTGCCAGTGTAATACTGTAGACAGGGAAAGTAATAACTTTAGGTGTTTTTTAGAAAAGGCTTTAACACCTCATCCGCATATTCGAATTAACTGTCGGGAAAATATTTGTATAGCTCATCTATACATATAATAAAACAGCAAAAAAAGTGTGTCTGTACATTAAATATATTTCCAAAAAAAATATTGGGGGCGATGGAGACGTAGTAATAGAGTAAGAATTTAAAAAAAAGTCTGTCTGTTTGTCTGTTCGTCTGTTCGTCTGTTCGTCTGTTTGTCTGTATGTCTGTTTGTCTGTTTGTCTGTTTGTACACGCTAATCTCCGTAAATACTGGATGGATTCGAATGAAACTTTTTTTGTTATATAGCTATTAAGCCTGGGCAACATATAGGGTATAAATGATTTTTGAAAATGGAACGCCTGATGCAGAACCATAATGGTCCAGCTAAACTATAAGAGATATAAAAATGCTGCCTTAGTAAAAGTTGTTCAGCCTGATGAGCATTTTCCAGAGACATAAAGTCCACGCGAGCGAAGTCGCGGGCTTCGGCTAGTGTACTATAAAGCGTCACTGAGATCATTTTGCATGACTATCTCTCCAGAATTCGAAAAGATATGAAACAGATTTTTGCTGCAGCAAAAGGACATTTATACATAACCATCTTAAGCATAGGCGTCACCATATATGGTCTTCGTGGGTTTATTTACTAAAACTGTATAAAATTAGTGACTTTTAATGGATGTAGTGTAGACCTCCACCATCTTATTAAAAAAATGCGCAGACTAATATGTCATTACGACCTCCGTGGCGTAGTGGTCACCATGCTAGTCCGGCACCCAGAGGTCCCGGGTTCGATTTCCGGTCAGGGCAAGTTGGAAAATGGCCTTTTTCAAATTGTCCTGGGTCTTGGATGTTTATTTTTATATGTATTTGTTATAAAATATAGTATCGTTGAGTTAGTATCCCATAACACAAGTCTCGAACTTACTTTAGGGCTAGCTCAATCAGTGTGATTTGTCCCTATTTATTTATTTATTTATTTATTTATTTATTATCTGATAATGTCAACTTGATTTGGTCGGATAATGGTTGTAACAAAGTTAGTCTGCGTTTGTAATAAGGTGGCGAGAGTCTGTCTCACACTCCTGATCCCTTGAAGTCGGATGAAAAAGTTGTACGAACACAAAATTTGCGCCTTAATAAGACTATAATTTAATAAAGCTATTAATATTAATAAAATAGATATTAATAAAATATTTATTATAAAACAACTTGTTCAGAAAACAACTGGTTGAAAAAACAAATTCGTTCAGAAAACAATAACTTATATCCTTGAAACTGCCAACAAGAAATTTTTTATTTCTCAAGACCTCAGACCAAATAAATAACTTGAAACTTAATCTTGCGCTATTATTCTGTAAATGTTTATTAGTCCTAAAGTTCTATTATTAAATTCTACATATACTTCAACGTTGGTCCTATTATAAAATCATAATAACGATAAAAATGGTATTATTGCCTGAATGTGAACGCTTTTTGTATCTTTCAACATATTCGAAAAAGTTTGAAAAATAAAATCAGTTTCTAAGCATTTTTAACCCCCGACAAAAAAGAGGGGTGATGTCTGTTGGTCGGTCTGTCGATATGTCTATTGGTCTGTCTGTCTGTGTATCTGTGTATCTGTCTGTGACATCGTAACGCTCGAATGGACGGACTGATTTCAATGTGGTTTTTTCAACATAAAAGAAAATTATCTTGCATATCATTAAACATAGCTAAGAACCACCTACTTAGCTATTTTGAATGAAAATAGTTTAAGCCATTTAAAAGTTATTGGGGATTAACGCTTAAAAGTCAGGGCTTTCTCTAAAAAATTAACATAGCACTGCGGATGTGCCCTAGTGATGAATTGCGAAACTACCGATACGACTTCAGTAGGTCCGCTCTTAACTGCCTCAGTGGTGTAGTGGTTAGAGCGTTCGGCTCTTACCCGGAGGTCGCGGGTTCGATTCCCGGCGGGGGCAATGACTTTGTGTTGTTGTCCTAGTTTGGTTAGGACATTTCAGGCTGATCACCTGATTGTCTGATAAGTAAGATGATCCGTGCTTCGGAGGGCACGTTAAGTCGTCGGTCCCGGTCATTGTCTTTGACATTGGTCGTTACCTTAAAACCATGTCAGAGGCCTTTAAGGCGGTTTAAAAACTCTGACACTAGTGTTAGTCACTAACACACACGATAGAAGAAGAAGTAGGTCCGCTACTCATCACTAAATGGCGTCCTTGATAATCAGGGCTTTTTAATTTGCTAGCAAAAAACTTGTAATACACTGTCTAACGTAAAGCTGTAAAAGTTATACGAAATACGGAAATACTTTTCCAACTTATGCGATCAAACAGTAATTTTCTTATCAACAACATAGTATCGGAAGTCGTGAAGCAATATTACTTCCTTGGGCAGTTTCAGTTCTCGCTTCATAGCTCAAAGAAAAAAAATCATGGTTTATCAATCAGAATAATACGAAACAAACAATACTATTGTGGCTCTGGAGGCTTGAGACCTCGCTAGTCTGTCTTTGCATACCCATATGAAATTTTTAATTTTAAATAAAGATCCATATAATTTTATCCGTTACTGTTTTTTATTTCTTTTGAAGTGAAAACTTCTTTAGCGGCGTTGTGCACTTTTTTTGGAATGGGTAAAAAATCTTAAACTCGCGTCAGGACACGTGACCTGATCGAAAATTCGTAAGACGGCGCAGGACGCTTGCGCGAATGTTCGTGTGTGTTTATGTTACAGCGTGCTACGCGCATCCATGGATGGTGACAGCTGATGGCTCGACCGTCTGTGTAGTGGCCATACTGCTGTGTATTTGAAAATGAATTTGGTCATGCTTGTGACATTTGTGACAGACTGTGGTTCAGAAAAGATTTGAAATATTTTATACTGATAATTAAAGCAATTCGTGCAAAATTATTCCCTAACCATTCCAAAATATCAAAAATGCACAACGTTAATATTCAAGTTTTCACTTCTGCCGGCACTCCCAGAGTGCAACCCGTCGTTTTTTTTTTTAAATAAAATCTGGTTAGTAATTATCTAATTGCTCATACAATTTCACACGGATCACTTGAGAAAAGCGTCAGTATTATAGGAAAATATCAGGACAGCCGGATAGATATACGGATATATTTTAAACCACGTACCTAATAATAATAATGAAGATTAGTCGGGTTTGCTTGATAACGTTTGTTGTCATAAAAAGTAAGCATAATAATTATGTACACATTTTAAAGGTGCGTGGTAAGTAGTCACTATGTTAGTCTGCCACCCAGAGATCCCGGGTACGATCCCGGTCAGGGCAAGTTGGAATATGCCTTTTTCTAATTGTCCTAGGTTTTGGATGTTAATCTTTATGTTATGTATTGTTATACGATATAGTATCGTTGAGTTAGTATCTCATAACACAAGTCTCAAACTTACCTACTTTGGGGCTAGCTCAATTAGTGTAATTTGTCCCTATATATTTTTTTATTTATTATCTTGCCAAATTGTAAATTAATAGAAGTGGTAATATTTTCTACCGAAGATTATTGATAACTCTGATATTCTACATTTAAAAAATAAACTTATTCTTATATGTTTCATAACACACAGACGTATGCGTGCGATAAAATAGCTATTTATCAGACATAAATTTTACCGTTAGATTTGCCAGCTTGTGGTTACTTCAGTAGGTACCTGTAGGGCACAGGAAAATGTCAGTGGCTATGTCATATTTCTAGTAACTCAAATATTTATCTGTAAAAATCATATGAATCCGTTTTTCTTTTGAGTTTTTGAGAACTCAAAACAAACAAACGCTCATGGCAGAGACGTGAAACTAAACCTTATACTTACAATAAAAAAGATACACTGTGATTTCTTTTCACACAAGTGAAAAGGCAAAACAACACATGCGTTCCTTTACACTATTTTACGCGAATTGCAAAAAAGCCGCATCTCGATACTTTGTTTGTCAAAAAATAATAAAGTATGTAGGTAAGTACAAAGAATTTTTAAAGCCAGCGCTTCCTCGTCACAGGGTGCAGAATTATTAATGAAATTGCTTTTTTCGTGCCATCGCTCAACGGATTGCGCTTTTCTCGTATATTTTTCATTTAATTTTGTTTTGTTTTTGTGTACACGTAAGTAGCAAAAACAACTATGTGTAAACCAAAGGTAGACTGATAGACGACGTTTTTAGAGTTAGGAGGGAAGTATAGTATTCACTCCGTCAATACAATACAGATACGAGACCCTAAAAAGCAGATAAAGAAAATGTTCACTCCTAAATGTTATCTGATGTCAATAATTTTTAAACTTATTATTTTATTGTGTAAATAACATACTAAAAATCGTTTGAATCAGATAACATTTAGAAGTGACAAACATTGTCTCTTTTTGAATAAGTTCGTACTGTACTTTCCTTTTAAGTTCGCCTATTGTTTGTGTACAAATTTGCATTTGAAGATCAATTTCTTTGTTTTGTACCATTCAAACAATTATTCAATCATCATCATTTCAGCCGCATAACGTCCACTGCTGGACGTTATGTTATAATAATAATTCAGTAAATAGGAGGAAGTTTCGAGATGGAATCTCTCATTTAAAATTTGTCCGGCAGAGAGCAGCACTAGCGTTCGTGTCCGGAACTTGTTGACGCGCAAACAAGACGTCGGATTAACTCCGATTGGTTCATAAAGCTTAAGGGTTCGGTTAATAATTGAAAGTGACAACAGAGGATCGCTTATTGGACGCCGACTGTGAAACTGACAGCTTTGACGCGTCCAAGAAGTTGGGAATAAGAACTTAGTTGGAATTCGGACCTGGATTCGGATTTAGAGATACTTCAACTAAGTTTTCGTTGAACTCTCTTTGATATTGGTAGATGTGACTGACGGCAGCTTCAAGAAAAGAAACGCGTGCCTTAAGCTAGTTTTATGGTCATAAAACTATTTGTATTTTAATACATCAAAACAGTAATTTGGAGCCACTAAGTCCGAAGTAGTTTAGGGCAGTGTTTGTTAAACGATATGAATATAGAAAGAAAAAGGTTTGTTTCGTAGGTTTTTAATTTAGTGCACTTATAAATATATTTTTTAATTTTTTTACCATACATTAAAGTATTGATAACCTATGTCTGTATATGCCTATTTTTTTTATATTTGTCGCGTTTTAGTTGAGGAGCTTTCGCTATAGGGGCAATCATAAGATCAAAGTCAACAGTTAATATTTCCCTTCTGAGAATTTGGAGCAACACGGGCAGACGGGCATTCCCGCAGACGAATGACGACGAATTTCGGGATTCGACGAATTTCTGGATTTTTCTGGAATTCTAGGAAAGTTTTCCTTTAAACGTCACTCCATAAATTTATTTTCGGGTGTAATATACGTAAATCTAATGGAATTCGTATAAATAGGTGCGTGTTTTCTCTTTTTTATGTGTTTATTATAACCAAAAGATATTCAAAAAGCTATTTGTTGATAAGATTACATAGGATAATAGATTTATATTAAATCATATATAAAAGAATAAAAATGCTATTAAGCACAATATTCCTACTAATTAAATACCCACTTACCACAAAAAGATAAACATCTGTTGAGAAACAAAATAATACTTACCAAAATTAATACATAGTCTACTTGACACTTGACACCAATAATGTATTAGGTATTTTTGCTCAACACAGGTTTATGTTTTTTTTTTTTGGTAAGAGTTAAGACTGACACTATCTTAATATAAAACGAGAACTAACTTTACGACTTGGTTTAAACCATTATTCAACCTATACCACAGAATTAATAATAGTATTACATACAGAACGGAAACTCGCACCGTCCCCCGCAATCTGGCGTCCCCGCAACCCTTCCCCCGTTATTGTGAGGTGTAAGCGGCAGTAAAACAGGGTTATTGGTAGTCGCACGTTGACATTACGCGAGTCACTTTGGATTATTGAATTATAATGGTGAAAAACTGCGCACATTATCATTGTTTATCGACGGAAAACAATAAATAACGAAAATTTTACAGATTTCCGAGTAATAAAAACAGGTAAGCAAAGCAACAGATTCTGTGGTGGCGACCCTGACTGTTTAACTCACACATTTGACGTGTGCACGGACGGATTGTTTCGTTTGTAGTAGTACTAGGTATATATGCTGCTTCATTTGTATGAAGTGCCATACCTGTGCCTATACTCCATTTGGTTAGGTATTTAAATAAATGTAAACCATCTTGACATATCTTTTTATTGAAATATGCACTTTTTAAATCAATATCTTTGCAAATTACAAAGTAATTATGTATCTAATTTATAATTTATAACATTATTACTTTGTGATTAGCAAAATTATTGATTTATAAAGTGTATATTTCAATAAAAAGACATGTCAAGATTGTTTACATTTATTTAAATACCTAACCAAATGGAGTATAATTAAGTTGACAGTGACATAAGAGAAGGTGACACATTGCGGGAGGTCATCGTGTTTTGAGAGGATAATGGTTTAAACCAAGTACTAAAGTTAGTCCACGTTTTCTAATAAGACGGATATTGTTTTACTAGAAATCCTCGCTATTATTGTCAAATTGACACTAATTTACAAGAGCAATCATAAAATACATAGTCTATTATTTCTGGGCAATCTTATACTGACGTATAAGTATGTTTTGAACCCAATCCACAAGGGTTCTAAAATTTTTCCTTTACAATAAACACCCTAAATATATTTTCGCGTGCCACTTTGGTTCACCGGAACTGGGAAACAAATAAATACTTTTATTTTCTCTTTTGCGCGTAAATTGAATCGACCTCCGTGGCGTAATGGTTACAACGCTAGTCCGCCACTCAGTAGGATCTGAGGTGCTATTTTTTAAACGCGGAGTCACTAAACGAACGATTTTTTGTATGGAAAAACCATTCGTTTAGGTGACTCCGCGTTTCAAAAATAGCACTTTTGAGTCTGATTCAGAATGGGCGTGTTGGAAAATGGCCTTTTTCAAATTGTCCTGGGCATATCTACCAATCGCCTTATAAAATAAATATTTATCTTTCCTTGTCCCTAGACGGTGCTATTAGGTATTAATTACATCATTAAAAACTATGTTACTATTATTGAAATAAAGTAGTATACACTAATTAATTAATTGATGCTATAAATATTTTTAAAGCATATTCAACACTTTCTTGATCAATTTTTGCCAGTCGCGTGTGCTGCCATCTTTGTGAGAGCAGCTAGTTCTAATTACTAGATTGCCTACTTACGGGCCCTCCAATAGTTTATATGGCGTTAGGTATCTGTTACGTTAGTAATTAACTTTGTCCTGATTCTTGGATATTTATTTAATATCTGATGGCTTAGCCATGAAATATAGTGGATTTTGTGATTTTCAGTGTTTCTAATAAATGTTAAAGTCAATATCACATATATTTTTAAAAATACAGGCGTCACTTATGTAATGAAATATCGAAATGGCTGCGTACAAAACTTAAAAGTGGTGGTCAAATTAAAGTAAGCAGATATTGTGAAACAACAATATCACTAAAATATTAAAGCATCTTTAAATATTCAAACAGAGCTAAGCCTCGACCCTCTTATCAAAAAGAAAAGGTTTGTAATATTACTTTATGTATTAAATTAAATAAGCGAAAAAAAGAACAATCAAAAAGCTTATTCTGATAAATATCTCTTACTTAATTGAAATGGATTAGTGAAAGTTTTAGAATAAAATATTGTGTTCTCTGCGGGATTGTAACGAAACACCTTGAATAAACAAGCAGTAGTAACAGATAGAATTTAATATAGCTAATCTCTGTCCTACTTAATAAAATTTATCTTCATGTCCCATCCTAAATCCAACGCTAAGGCGACTTATACAAGGTGCAAATTGTTCGAGTTTTCAGAGAGAGTTTTGTAAACGATTTAGATGTAATAAATACAGCTGATTTTCGGTATTCGTAAACAAATTGTCTGATATCGTTATAAAGAACTCTAGTATCAGTGTGATTAAAATCACGTAAAATCTTTCAATTTATTCACCATTTTTAAAGGATAAAAATTAATATATTAACCATAAGGTGTTCGATAAGTCAAAACCATATTCTCAAAGTTAAAAATTATACTGTGTTTTATTTTTATCTCATACTGACTCATACCATCGAGTTGAGTTGCTTGTTGTCAACCGCAAACTACTGAAAAATGAGAATTAATGAAACTTCTTGAAGACTCGTTTCCTGTTGCCTGTATGTAAAAATTATAATAACTAATATCTATTTGTAAACAGATAGATTCGTCAAGTAGGTATTTTTCAAGTGAAAATTTTAAAGCGAGAACTTTGCTCTCGTACTCTGGTAGGTAGTAACAAATAAATAAAATTTCATTTTAAGAAAATTCAGATACGATTTCACTAAGTATACTCACTTAATGTACCATTTTTATCAGCTGGTAGGTAGTAAAAAGAAATAAAAGAACACGCAGACATAAATACGACTCGCCTACTGTGCACTGTGCACAAACCATTGAGAAGCGAGAATTCATAAAAATCCGCGAAGTGTTTCCTGTCAGTCGTCGGCTCTCTGGTACGATAAATTACGTTTTCATTTTAGTCTACTTCTGAACCCGTTGGAAATCAAATCTACTTCCCCCAGAAACAATTCTCGTTCCTTTGAACACCCGAATCAGATTTTTGATTTGTAAATTTTATTAACTTTCGTCAAGGACTCTTCGGGTAAAAGGAATGCCTATTTTATGCATTTCCAGTTGATTTCTAGACGAAACGAATGAAAATGTCCAGTAATGAAATCAAGGAAGTCGTATTCGATCCCCTTTGTTAACTGAGCTGTTAATTTTTAAACTTAACTTTAAGATTATGCATAGACAGCTCATCTATTATGTTAACTTAATCGTGCAGGGTCGCCAAACTCGCAAATAAATGTAAAATGCAATAAGAAAATAATCATCCTTAATTTATCTGTACTTTAAAATATATATGCCCTTATCTTAAGTTATAATTGAGTCATTTCGTACAAATAAGATTCAGAGAAATCAAATATAAATGAGCGTATTGTATAAGTAAGAAACCATTTTAAAACACATATTTATTTCATTCGTTTAAATTCAATGTTTTCTTAACCATCCGACATTTCGCCTGAATATACCATTCGGAGTTTCAACATCATGAATTATACCCAATTTTGAATTATTCATAATATTATTTATAAATTCTATTTTAGCGAGGTCTTGTACCTATTCTGGTTCGTTTGGTATCGATAATGTAATTCATATCCGTTTTGTGAATTCAATTTGTGACCCGAAGTCATGATTTGAGAAGACTTGAGGTTGAGGGTACCTACCAGTGGCGGGGTGTGGTTTTTATCTGCGTAAAGCCGGCCATCAGATGAATTTAATAAGTTATATCCTTAATTTATTAGGTTTCTAAAACATTGAATGGAGATAAACCTAACTTTCATCATCATCATTTCAGCCGCATAACGTCCACTGCTGGGCATAGGCCTCTCCCACGGATTTCCAAAATGATTGATCTAGAGCGGCCTGCATCCAGCGCTTTCGAGCGACCTTGGTACCATCTTGTGGGTATATTCTCAAGAGAACCTTCGAGAACCTTTTTGCCCCATCAGCCATCGGTTCGTCGTACACGTAGTATATTATTACTCTGTGGTCGTACCTATTATCGCGTTGCGGTACCTATACTTGGTTCATATTAATAAATCGTATATATTAGGATCCGCTAAGACAACTAGATATCTTATAGGTACCTATTACGATTCCTATCTAGTCTAGGTACCTTGGCTCATGATTACATTGCATATGAGTGAATCAAGAATTTTTAACATTACTTTAAGACACTTTTTATGCTAAGACTAGTCAAACGATTGTAAAGGCCTGTTTTAGTGTAACAACACTACAACAGGGCTTTTTCAAGTGTTTGACTAGGCTTTTCTTGATATATCGGGAAGTAGTAAAAAGCATTAAAAATATTTTCTTCATGAAAGTCGAATGGGTGGATTGACTTCATTCAATACGCTGATTAACGTCTCTATCGATGCAGTCGTAGTTTCTAAAGATCATTATAATTTTAGTTCTTCTGTTTTTTTCCTTTGTCTATGTTATTGTACAATCTACTGTATATAAATAATAAATTTCTTTCATTTTTGCTTATACATAATTCTTAAAAAATTTATAGTGCTTACTTGAGGCTGTCACAAGTACTAGGTAAGTAAATATAAAAGTAAGACAATGTATATTAATATACCGTATAACATCCATGCAGTTAAACGACTGTATATGAAATAACAAGCATTAAAAATATTTCTCGAATATGCTTCGAACGGAATATATTGTAAAATATGTTTAAAATTTTAGTTCCAAAGCTGAGTCAATATTTCTGCACACGTTTCTAAGAACATGCTTTCACTGTAAAATATTATCCTTTGCAAACAGTCTTGGATGGAGTAATCAAGCTGCCTTGGGCGTATATAAAGGGGCATAAGGGTGACGAAATTCTTTAAACTGAGCCAGGATTTGGTTTGTCTTTTAGAAATTTACGAACTCGTTGCTGTTGTAGTTGACAAGTTTTCACGATTGCAACAGCGGTATGGGTATATTTTTAAGATTTAATATAAAATATAAAAAGTCGTTCAATAAATTATATGTAACTTGATAAGGTAGCTATTTATTTTCGTAGCATTTTAACTTTCTACGACCTCTTCAACTGTGCACAATATTAGGTACCTATTTCTTGATTATTTTCGTGTGTAATTAGCAAATATTTCAAGCTTTTTTAAGGCATTAAGTATAATAGCTTAATGTGCTTTCCGAAGCACGGTCAAAATCGAGTTTATATGTAGCCATCCAAGTGTGAACCTCAGCCAAGGTTGTTTAATTTTCAAAAACGCGAATAATGTGTTCTACCACCGTACTACCGAGTTCCTTAAGATACTAATATAATCTGATTTGATTTAATTATAATAAAAATAAAAACAAATAATTAGGTGCCTGTGGGACCCGTCAAATGTAAAGCTTTATTTACGTCCCTGCAAACAGCTAATTAAAAACAAAGTGTTCCTGCGTCCATGAAAATGACGTAATAAGACTCCTTTGCTTCGTTATGAAGTTTACATTCCTTGAAGGTAACTGGAAAATTATATTAGGTTCTTAAGAAATAGAAATAAGTTTTATTTTTCCATATATATACCTGTGCACAAATATAGTTTAAAAAAAATTGGTTGCCTGGAACGCATTCGGGGTGCGAGAGATATCAGAAATGCATGCCATAGCACGCATGTAAGTAACCGTTTTCACTAGTTATTGTAACTCGAATTCGGGGTGTGAGAGAACGCATTCCATAACGCATGTGAAGAGCCGTTTTCACCAGTCAATAAAGTGATGTATATACAATATATGGGCATAACTGCAGTCGGCGTAACGACCACTGTATCACAAAGGCTTTTCACAAGCCGAGCCTGTTTCCGATATGTAAAATTAAGTGAAGAAAGTGTAATTTGCATAAACATTAAGTGTTTTATCTAGTATACATTACGGTTTGTTTACATTATCTTCATTTGTAGTTTTACTGTATAACATAGAAATAAGGCTACTCGAATGTTAATTTAAATGATAATAAACATATATAATTGTTTTTGTATCTTAAGTAATAAGTTAAGTATCATTTTCAACTATAAATCAGTAAAATCTTAAAGACCGGTTTTGTAGACCAGCTTTTGTATCACGTACGATATAATGTTCCAACTAACAGTGGATAGGCAAATAGGTGATAAAACTTGAATGGACTATTTCCACAAAAATAAAAGAAAAAGGTTTATAAAGACTGAAAACTAAGAATTGAATTTTAAAATTTATTTTATGAACTAAAACTAAAAAATTTCCGACTGTATAGCCTAAGCTATCTCAAGAATATATTTTTTCTTATGGACTAAAATTGCGTATTCACTGAAAAAAGCGATAGGCGAACCAGTCTTGCTACTTGCAATTTGTATAATAGATACCAAACTTTTGTTCAAAATAGCAGAAGTATGTAGTTATAATTTAAACACATTTTCATTACTAGTAGCTCTGAGTTCAGCAGTCACCCGATTTTGGTAACGAGTAACAATAATGTTTGCTACTAGCAACCATTCTTTTTTAGGGTTCCGTACCCAAAGGATAAAAACGGGACCCTATTACTAAGACTTCGCTGTCTGTCCGTCTGTCCGTCTGTCCGTCTGTCCGTCTGTCCGTCTGTCCGTCTGTCCGTCTGTCCGTCTGTCCGTCTGTCCGTCTGTCCGTCTGTCCGTCTGTCCGTCTGTCCGTCTGTCCGTCTGTCCGTCTGTCCGTCTGTCCGTCTGTCCGTCTGTCCGTCTGTCCGTCTGTCTGTCACCAGGCTGTATCTCAAGAACCGCGATAGCTAGACAGTTGAAATTTTCACAAACAATGTATTTCTGTTGCCGCTTCAACAACAAATACTAAAAACAAAATAAAATTAATATCACATACAAAAAACGTAATTTATTAGAAATAATGGTACGGAACCCTTAGTGCGCGAATCCGATTTGCACTTGACCGGTTTTTTCTCAGTGTTGGTACACCTCCCGCATAATTTTGACTTTTGGCCATGGGCGCTGCGATAGATTATTTATTACCCCCACCTTCTCACGGAGCGAATACACCCCACTATATCTATAGTTGTGATATCTACGAGTATATCTGATAGTGGGCGAACATGACTAATCGTAACGCCCGGACATCTTCATCTATCATCTGAACGTGGTGTGTCATACTCCAACCCTCATTCTCATGATTGAGAGCCTATGAATGCTTGATTGTGCGAGAATTTCAATCACGTAAATTTTTTTTTTCAGCACTTTTTTTGTATCATCAATCTTACTTATATACATAAGTCTATACAATATGTTACGAAAACCCTGTCCGATCTGTTAAGATATTGTTGGGTACTTTGTGTAGGTTCTATTTATCAGATCTCCCATATCCCTAAAACCGCAAAAAAAATCTGCAGCTCCATACATATTGGATTGGTAGGGTATTTAATTTTGTATGGAGCCGCAGATTTTATTGCCATTTCAGAGATGGGAGAAACCGTTAAATAGAACCTACACAAGCTACCCAACAATACCATAACGGATCGGACAGGGTTTTTTATTACATACTAGCAGTCCATCCCGGCTTCGCCCGTGGTACATACATAGCCTATGTCACTCAGGGATAACATACCTATCCAACAGTGAAAGAATTTTTAAAATCGATCCAGTAGTTTCGGAGCCTATTCAATACAATCAAACAAACAAATCTTTCCTCTTTATAATATTAGTGTAGATTGTATACATATAGGTCTTACTTATTACATAAGTAAGGCTGATGATACAAAAAAAGTCACTAAGAAATGTAAGGTGAGGTGACAAACAAAAAATCTACCTTCCAAACTTATTTACCCGCTGATCGCCTGTTTGAAAGAGTTTGTTTTTCGAAATCGTTACCAGTATCATGAACTGAAATTGTTTTTGATGAGCTAACAAAATAATCTTTTTGGTCATTTTGGAAATCTGTGAGTGAGGCCTATGTCCAGCAGTAGACGTTTAAACAGGCTGTGTACGTACATGTTAAAACTATCTTATTAAAATAAAATGAGCGATCTCGATCCAGTTTCTATAAAAAATTAAAAACAAGAATAGTACTTTGTTTTTTTTTAAATATGAACCTTTACAATTTATCTTAGAGAGCTCGTAAAGTATAATTTCGCCTTTACGGAACATCCTGTACAGCAGAAAAAGCAACATTCTTACCCGAAACTTTTTCATACAAGATTTTCCTCCGAGGAGATGCCTCCATTCCTCTCTTCTCTCTGCTAGAATACAGGAACATACGAGCTATAATTAAGTATCGGTTCTATTATTCTTAACTGTAAGCTAAATGGCATAACAAACAAATAAAAGCGGCAATCGCTACTTGCTATACCTCCTAAAGAATTTAATAAACTCTGTGCCAACAATCAAAGGCGTTCTACATTCCAATGAAAAGGTCCTATAAAATTCTCAAAAGGGATACCCAGCCCTTTATAATGCTGAGACGGTTTCGTTTCTTTTTGTACTTTAGCATTATTTCTACAAATTCAAATACATTTTAAAGTGAATAATGGTATTATGCTGAAAGTGCTGGTAGTATATTTTAAATGATTAATTATCAAATCCTGCGTGGAAACAGATTCAAATTCTACATTATTTGTAAATTAATGCTTTTATTGATCTGTATTCTTACATTATGTTAACTATTCTTTTGCCACAACTGTGTTTTCGAACTCATGACCTTGAATGGACTAAACTGCACAATTATTAGTACCAATGTCATCATCATCTTCATCAGGTCCTTTGCTCCACTGCAGGAGTACGACCCTCTCTGTACTACAGATCCATACTTGGCTAGAGCAGCCAGAGAACTTGGTCTACACTCTCCACGCTAAGCAGGCGAGTTGGAGTGGTCTCATGGACGTTTGCAAGCTTTCTTTAGCTTGTATTTCCTAAGTTGCCTTCTACGACATCCACGGGAGGACATGGATTTTTTTTTGTGTAAGTCGTTAATGCTGTCAAATTTGAAAGGACATTTGCCTGATCACATAACATAATCATAAAAACCAAATAGCTGTTCCTTTTTAACAATAAATAATATTTAAAAGTCCCGTTTAAATCCTTCACATCAAGAACCAAGGGGAAGAACCGAAGTGGCGCAATAATGCTAATCTGGCACTATCTCAGGATAACTTTATCCCACTTTATATTGTCCGCAAAACGGTGTTGGAGTTAAAATAAAGCTTTACAAAAGATTTTGCCGGAGGGTTTTAAAAATACAGGGTAAAGTTATAAATTGTTGGCTCTAGACGTTTCGTTAAAGCGGTAGCACATTCTATTGAATCATATAGCTTTTGTTGGAGTTTGAGTTAAACGTTGTTATAACCTACCATATCTCTGAACCTACTGTTTATACGTTTTTAGCTTGTTAGTGTATTTAAACATAATAATGTTCAATGTAAAGCCATAGGCGACCACCGTGGCGTGGTGGTCACCATGCTAGTCCGCCACCCAGGTCACGGGTTCGATCCCCGGCCAGGGCAAGTTGGAAAATGGCCTTTTCCAAATTGTCCTGGGTCTTGGATGTTAATATATATTCGTATGTATTTATTGTAAAATATAGTATCGTTAAGTTAGAATCCCATAACAGCTACGCAGGTAGAAAAATATATATGAAACATATATCTACCTAAAGGAAAAGGACGGATAATCGGCGAAATAAATCTCAAGCATTGAAATCATTTTTCTCTTTAAAGTAGGTATTTCCATATCATATATCTTTTTAATTGGGTAAAATAAAACGCCGACTTTTCTGTTTAAAATTTTTTTTAAAGATATCAATGTGTTAGCCATGGAATTGTATGTACTTCGTACAAGTTAGCCATACGAACACTTTGATATCTGTCGATTTTTTTCACTTTCTTAACGTATCTACCTGCATACAAAAAATATATGAATAAGTACGCTACTATTATTACAATCTAGCCTATTAACATAAGTCAATTTAAATTCACCTAGTTTTATAAGCAATTCTAATAAAATCTGCCAAGATGAGTTCTACGCAATAAAGAAACGGAGTAATTTCGACCTATCCTACCTAATAGATAGCCAATGTTGGACCACCTACAAGCAATTAAACGCCCTTGGCCAACCGATGACCAAAATAGCGACTTGTTCCTTTGTGACGTAGTCGGTGGCTTCGGCTATTTGCATACGTTTTCCAGCAAGCCTGTGGCTATCATTATTTACATAATTACGGCTTCCGAACTAAATGCGAATGTGGCTTGCTATTGAATGTTAGATATTCAGATGTTAAATACTATGCATGTAGCAATGAATTCTACATAAAGTCAATACAGCATTTTTAACTTTTATTTCACTTGCATTCGTTTATATTTAAATAACTTGTTTATCTCTTTGCATTGCGTTATTAACGGAGGGATGAAAAGTGAATATCTGTTAAAAATCCTTATATTTGCCGCGTACAAACAAGTCCTGTTTTCATGATATGAAAATACTATATTAAAGCACTTTCAAGTAACACTGAGTAACATATATTATAAGGTCTAGCTAATTTTAAGGGTGAATTCAGTCCGTGATAGTGAATTTTCCCCAAGAAACATATGTTGAAATATGAAAAATAATTTTGACTTTCCATACAGACTTGGATCAGCTGATTGGTCAACTTGTAAGGAAGGCCGAAAATGACTTTTCATTCTTGGATACGTTTTTTCCTTGGGGAAAGTTGTTCAGTATCATGGACTGAATTCACCCTTAAAATAGTTTCAGTATATTTTGTTACACCTTATAAAGTGCATTTAAAGCGAAGCTACAAAAGAAAGAACAGATGCAGTAAACGGCAGCCCGAACTGTAAATAAAATAAGCAAACACTTTTCCTACTCGTGATGGTCGAGCACTACTTACGTCATAAATTATTTATGTTAAGAGTATCCACGACTGTTATAGTCGTGGATACTATTTTGCTTTGCTACATTTTTGACATCATTTTATGAAATACTTTTATACCAGCAGAATGCCCCGGATTTTCGTTAGTATCTGAATATGTGCAAACCTCGATTACGTTCTCTATAGATATAAAAAAATGTACTCTTAGGAGTTTCTAAATTAGTCCTTTAAATACCTACCTACCTATAAAATATACATATAAAGTGTCGGGGACTTCAATATAAAACGTGGAAGGGACATGTAATAAATCGAACCATTGTTAGATCACTATAGTACAGTAAAATAAAAATTATAGTCTTTTTTTTAACATGGCATGTCTTTACGAAATTGTGCAGCCGCTCGGGCTTTGTATGGTATGAATGTCGATGTTTTTTTTGTTTTTTGACTGTTATTTTATACTTGCATAGCTGCAAAAATCTTACGATGTGCTGACATGTTAATATTTAGATAAAAATACAATGTAGAGTCAGAAAGTGACGAATTAGACATATTTGAAAATTTGACCTATCGCAGATACTTACTTACTGACCGGTCGGCAAAACTGAGAAATTATAGAAACTGGCGAATAGTCTTCTATTCGCTAAACCAACTCGTAATGTGTGACACAAAATAGTTTCTAATCGTTTTAGCTAATCAACATGGTCAGTGCCAAAAGTCACAAATCCATGAGACAATTTACAAGTACATCCGTAATGGGAGACTTAGGTCGGGAACGATGCCATAAATATTCGGACAATCCAATTTTCCCGATGTAGTGGGTATTGGACAATCTATCCTTGGATGGATGGCTCAAGGTCCGGTGGGCAAGTTAGGATAGGTTTATATAACTTCTAACAAAATATACTGAAACTATTTTAAGGGTGAATTCAGTCCATGATTTTGATTGATTGATTTGACATGATTTCCCAAAGAACATGAAATATAAAAAATATTTTCGGCCTCCCATACCAAGTTGACTGATCAGCTGATCCGAGTTTGTATGGAAAGCAAAAAAATATTTATAATATTTCGAAAGATGTTTCTTAGAAATAAAGAATTTGAATGTCGACTTGGGTTTAAACTTCTATTGCAGGCGAGAGGTCTTCATTATTATCATCTCACTTTTTTACTGACTGTTTTACTGAAAGTTTACAAGTACATCCATATTTTTACTGAAAGTTTAAATTTGGAGTGCGATCAGGTTAGGGCGTTCCCCCGAGGCGACGCGCAGGAGCAGCACCCGGCGCCTGTGGGAAATATGTCAGGGTTGTTGCACCGGGGACGGGTGCAACGTAAGAAGCGAGTCCAGGAAGTAAAGATAAGATTTGCTAGTTGGAATGTTGGATCTATGACAGGTAAAAGCAGGGAACTGGCGGATGTATTAAAGAGGCGGAACGTAAATGTGGCATGTTTACAGGAAACAAGGTGGAAAGGGACGAAAGCTAGAGAGATTGGAGAAGGATATAAATTTTACTATTGTGGAAGTGATGGGAAGAATAATGGCGTAGGCATAGTTTTAGACAATGGATTAAAGGATAGTGTGATAGAGGTCAATAGAATAAATGATAGGATGATGACAGTGAAAGTATTGATGAAAGATGTAGTTTTAAATATAGTAAGCGCGTATGCTCCACAGGTAGGATGTGATGATAAGGCTAAAGAAAAATTTTGGGAAGATTTTGATGAGATGGTCATGAACATACCAGATGATGAAGAATTATATATTGGGGGAGATTTTAATGGGCATGTTGGACGGGGAAACCAAGGGTATGAAGTGGTGCATGGAGGATGGGGATTTGGTGATCAAAATAAGGAGGATGAAACTCTACTACAAACCGCTTCTGATTTCAATTTTGTCGTAGTCAATACATATTTCAAAAAAAGAGACCAACATTTAATAACATACAGCAGTGGTGCACACAGAACACAAATAGACTACTTTCTCATACGTAAAAATAGATTAAATACTGTCAAAGATTGCAAGATAATTCCCAGCGAAAATTTAGTTTCACAACATAAACTATTAGTGATGGATATGAAAATAAAAACTCAGATTTCTAAAACGAAGCTACAGTTCATACCTCAAATAAAATGGCATCTTTTGTAAAATGAAAAACAAGCAGCAGAATTCAGGGAAAAAATAGTGGATAAAATGATTGAAATGGGAGACATGACAGATAAAAGTGTGAATGATGCGTGGATTGAAATGTCAAATGAAATAAGGAGAGTTGCAAAGTGTGTTCTAGGTGAATCAAAGGGTAAGAGTAAAATAGATAAAGAAACTTGGTGGTGGGATGATGAGGTACAACAAGTTATAAAAGAAAAGAAAATCGCGTTCAAAGAGTGGCAAGGTGTTGATGAAAGAGATGAAAGTTTGAAAGAAATAAAGAAATTAGAATACAAGGAATGCAAAAAGTCAGCGAAGAGGATTGTTGCTATTGCAAAGGCTAACCAACAAGATAAAATATACAAAGAACTGGAAAAACCTACAGGACAGAAAAAGTTATTTAAACTGGCAAAATGAGGGAAAGAAATGCAAAAGATATTAAAAATATTAAATGCATAAAAAATGAAGAAGGAAGAATTTTGACAAAAGATGATGAAATAAAAGAACGATGGAAAAACTATTTCAACAAATTGATGAATGAGGAAAATGACTGGAGTGGAATTCTTGAGGATGTGCCTAAAAATAAAGGGTTGGCGAATGAAGTAAAAATGGAAGAAGTGCAAAATGCGGTAGAAAGCATGAAAAATGGAAAAGCTGTAGGACCAGATAAGATACCAGTGGAGGTATGGAAGTTGTTAATGGTTGATGGATGGAAGTGGCTGGCTTTATTCTTCAATAAGTTGTTGCAAGAAGAGGCGATCCCTGACGAGTGGGGTGCCAGTTTACTGGTGCCTATATTCAAAAATAAGGGTGATGTACAGGACTGCAACAACTATCGAGGAATAAAGCTCATGTCACATAGCATGAATGAGAGAGGAGAGTGAGATAAGTGAAAATCAATTTGGGTTTATGCCTGGCCGTGGAACTATGGATGCAATATTTTCTATTCGCCAACTTTGCGAAAAATACCGCCTTGCTAACAACAACTTGCATATGGTGTTCATAGACCTCGAAAAGGCCTATGATAGGGTCTCGAGAGAAGTGCTATGGTGGGCATTGAGAAAGAAGGGAGTGCCTGAAAAATACCTGCGTCTTATACAAGCCATGTACTGTAGAGCCAGTACATCTGTCCGGTCCGAAGCTGGGGTCACCAGCGTGTTCAATGTGGCTGTAGGCTTGCATCAGGGATCGGCGTTAAGCCCTTATCTGTTCCTTCTGATGATGGACGCCTTGACGTCGGATATCCAAGAAGAGACACCCTGGTGCATGCTGTTCGCCGATGACATCGTCCTCGTAGGTGAGGATGGACTTGAGGTTCAGAGCAGACTGGTAAAATGGCAGCAGAGACTGGAGAGCTTCGGTTTTAAAATAAGCAGGACCAAAACCCAGCAATCTTTTGCTGATTTTGGAGGTCCCTCCGGTTTCGAGTCAATTGTCTTAGATGGTGCATCCCTAACAGTCTGCTCCGACTTCCGATACCTCGGGTCTCTTCTTCAAAGCGACGGCAATATAGACCGAGACATCAATGGGCGCATAAACGCAGGATGGATGAAGTGGCGACAGGTAACCGGAGTAATTTGTGACTCTCGCATGCCCCTTAAGCTCAAAGGCAAGATCTATAAGAGCATAATAAGACCTGTCATTATGTATGGTGCTGAGTGCTGGGCAACCAAGGTGATGGATGAAAGACGATTGCATGTAGCGGAGATGAGAATGTTGAGGTGGATGAGTGGTGTGACTAAAATGGATAAGATAAGAAATGAGTACGTAAGAGGAAGTGTGAAAGTGGCCCCAATTACAGAGAAGTTGCGAAGTAGTAGGTTAGGATGGTATGGGCATGTATTGAGGAGAGAAGAAAGTCATGTTACTAAAAGAGTGTTGAATATGAAAGTTAATGGGAAAATAAATAGAGGAAGGCCAAAGAAAAGGTGGTTGGAATGTGTGAGGGAGGATATGGGAAAACGGAATATAACATCGGAGCTGGCTCAGGATAGGGGAAAATGGAAGAAACTTACATGTTGTCCCGACCCCACATAATGTGGGATAAGGAAAGGAAGATGATGACTTTTTTACTGACTGCGCCAGAAGGAGGTTATGTTTTTTGAGTGTATGAATTTATAATTTTTTGCCATGCTTTTCTAAATGGCTTGATGGATGTTTAAGAGGGGTCGTTAGATTCGTCTCAATTCTTTAACCATTCAAGACGAATCTAACGACCTCTGATGGGTCAAAAATAAATTAATCGGTACAGTTCATTAAATAATACGTCACAAAATAGTGTCACTTTTTATTGATCCTATCCAATTTCAAAATGTTTTAATTGATTTATGCAGAAAACTGTCATTAATTTGACTAAAAAAAATAATGACGTCACACTTTTGTTTTTCATACAAATTAAATAGAAAATGATTGTTTTGTGTCTGGTTTGACTTGTTGTCATCTAGTGAAAGAAATAACAAAACGACGCTTTTTTTGGCGCCAAATTATATGACTTAATTTTTTTAATTTCAAAGCCTGTCTTTTGAAGTATCAAAATAAACATTATAAAATATACAACTTATATTATGTTCAAATGTAATTAGCTAAAACACAATATGCCTCACTCGCCAGATTTTTAAACCATACTAGATACTTTAAAGGCAATATCTACTATACAAATATTTTAAAAGATTATGACGAAACGTTCACAATGAGAAATTTTTATTTTCGTCATTGCCATCTTGTGGATGATGTATTTCAAAAACCGGTCAGGTACGAGTCAGGCTCGTACATGAAGCCCTTCATGTAAGTACTTTGGTACGAAACACTTTCGAGTGACTGGTTAATGTCATTTAAGATCAAATTAAAAATGCTGAAAAAAACACGTTTCTTGTATGACGACCTCTTAAATATTTAATTTTATTTTTAGGATTTTTTGTTATGGGGGCTGGTAGATAATACATCATCTGTGAAAATTTCAAGTGTCTAGCCATCACGGTTCATGAGATACAGCCTTGTGATAAACAGACATACAGGCACACGGTAATTGGATTCGTAGTAAAAGGGTTCAGTTTTTACCCTTTAGGTAAGGAACTTTAAAATGATGGCAGATTTTTGTATGTTACTGATCTTAAAAAGTCCCTAAATTTAATCCGAAAAGTAAGTAAACAAAGTATCGAATAAAAGCATATTATTCTCATGGATCGTCGAATACCTAAGCAAGCACAGAAAAACGGTTTAACCTTTTGTAGCAAGCAGGCGTAAATAAGATGAAAACACAATACTTTCACCATTCACAAGTCGAGTTAAAACCATCAAACGAAATTTCTCCGACTCAGAAATTGTTTTTGAATAGAAGAATATGCGAATATTGTTTTGTTTTGCGTGTTTGTGGTAAGAATCTTACGTTTTCAGGTAAACTGTTTTGTTATTGAAATAACGTAAAGTGTATTGTTATGAGGTTGGGTATGTTTTGGAAAATATAATAACTGAAATTACTTTATATAAAATGGGGACTATGACCCGTTTATTCTCGTTTTCATGAAAAACAACCAGGTTTGTTAATTGAATCTAATTGACATATACTAACCAAAGCCCGCGTCTTCGTTCGCGTGGACTTTATGTCTCTGGAAAATGCTCATCAGGCTGAACAACTTTTAAGTACACAAACAAAGTTTCATTCGAATCCGTCCCGTATTTCCAGAGATTAGCATGTACAAACAGACAGACAATTAAAATAAAAACTCTATAACTATGTCTCCATAGCTTCCAAAATTTTTTTTGGAAATATATTTTATGTACAGACACACTTTTTCACTTTTTTATTATATGTATAGATAACTACGACATATACCGAAGATATGTCGAACATCAGATTGTATATGAGATAAGGCTGGCCCTCAAAGAGCTTTTTAAGCTGTTTGAGGGCCATAAACACCACAAAAGGTGCCGGGCGAGGATGGAATTACAACCGAGCTTCTAAAAGTGGGCGGAACACCGGTACTAAGAGTCCTTCAGAGGCTCTTTAATTCCGTTCTGCTCGAGGGCGTAACGCCAGAATTGTGGAACCGGTACGTTGTGAAGCTGTTCTTCGAAAAGGGAGATAACACCCTATTGAAGAACTTATAGGCCTATCAAGCTTCTGAGTCATGTATATAAGTTGTTTTCGAGGGTTATCACGAATCGTCTCGCAAACAGGTTTGACATCTATCAGCCTCTTGAACAAGCTGGTTTTCTTAAAAGCTTTAGCACCATGGAGCACATTCACATGCTGCGGCATGTTTAAGAGAGCATAAGCCTGCCACGTGCTGGCAAGCGAAACGTAGGCCTCTAACCCGCAAAGTGGTGAAACGACCTGACCAAGGTCACTGGAACGCGCTAGGTGCAGGCCGCTCCAGATCGGTTATTTTGGAAATCCTTGGTAGAGGCTTATGTCCAACAGTAGGAGTTAGAGGCTAAAATGATGATGACTAATATGTCATATACAACGTGTAAGGGACATACCCGTAAATTTAACCACGTGCTATGCTAGATCACCGTACTAAAATAACAGACAAAAAAATCGGCAATTTGCATACGAAAGTGTGCAGCCGCCCGGGCAATTGGTATGGAAATGTTGAATTTTTGTTTTGTTTTTTGAACATTATTTTATTATCATTATACTATAGTGCTGTAGTTATAGCCCGTGGGTCGATTTGTTACGGGTAGCTATATCCCTTCTACGTTGCAACGTAGCGGATTGCCTACAGACTAATCGATTTTCATAGCAGAAAACTGCATAGGTTTTAAACTTTAAATACGACTTCAATTAGCAGTTTGCCTCGAACTGTAAACTGGCAAACTCCATATCCCTTGATTAATTTGTTCCATGTTCGAACTCAAAGACTCTATTCGCTACTTCTATACGCCTACCGAATTTTATGATGTTCCGATCAAAACTACACTCGAGTTATCGTCGAACAAACATACACACAAAAAAGCTCGGATTGTTCAAGTAGACTTGAAAAACTTCGCTCGCTCGTTCATAAATACTGTAGATATAAAAAAAAATTTAAAAGAACGTAGATACTTTTATATGCAAAGCAAAAAATTTACCAAAACAATACCGATAATCGGTTGGTAGATAGTGTTTCACGTTAGAACACAAAGAAGAATTAAGTATCCTACATAGTATTCGTATATCACAAATTCATTAATATACAAGCTTTAGAAATGGTTCTTAAATTGCAAAAAAGCTATTAGAAGAGCTCTAGAAACTCGTTATGAAGACTTCTAATGGATGCGTTTTCATTGTTGCTTGAGAAATTTTGAGTACAATGAGAAACTCTTAGACATTTTCATGAACGTTTACAAATATTTTCATTAAAATGAAAAGGTCACTGGTTCTATTGTAGTAAGTATACTCATATTTCTTTGCAAAAAAAGCTTGATGGCTCAGCGAAGCGCATATTCTGAAAGCATCGCTATGTAAAGATTGCACCTGAGTAGGAGTCTTGCCTCATAAGGATTTAAGGGGCTACCTGAATTTATCGGGGTTCAGTGGCGCCCCCGTTTGAAATAATCGTTTGAAAGGAAACGATGATATTATTTAAAATTTTATTTAGGCTTAGTGGGTTATGGCTATGATATTTCAGGTTGAATACACAATAAGAACATTGTCGTGTGGCTTCGGTTCACAAAGAATACACTGATTTTTGGAGATCATAAACATATTATATTATGTAAACTGTGGATGATGATTGCACCTATCATTTAGTGATATTTTATCTTGAGTTCGTATTTGTTCAAGAAGAAACGTTGCCATTACTCCAGGTTGTTATCACTAGACGACAGTCGTTAAGCAAAATTGACTTTTCTTAGTACTCCTAATTTTTTTATTCGACTAAGGGCGGATTCTACCAAGCTTTAAGTTACACAGGTATGAATATTCTTGGGATAATTTTAATCTCGTATAACTTCGTTGATGTTTTTTCATTTTATTCCAAATAAGGAAGTGAATGTTTAACCCGACAAAAAATCGTATAATATTCTTTCTATATATTGACTTGGATTGCGGAGACTTTTTAATTTAGCATGAGATACATATCAAACACAAACAATTTACCATGCGTCACAGTCGTCAACTAATCATCTGTTAACAGTCCGCCATTTTAATATTCTCAGATAACTTTACTATTCCTCGAAAATTGGTGATATAATAGCTTATTATGAAAGGACATCTTATTATTAAAATAGTAATGAGTAAAATAGAGTTATCCTAGAGTATTTCGCCATGTATTCTCGCAATATATTTGGAACTAGTTTGGTCAAATCCGCCCTTAAAAGAAGACAATGTTGGGATTAAAACTATGAGTGATGGTGGCTGTATCATGGCAAACAAAAAGCAAAACAAAACTCATTTCGCGTTACAATTTTTAATTTTCTCTAAATGTTGCCTTTTCCCGTTGGCCTCCAGCCAGTCGCTGTCGCATTGTTTATGATCCAACTAAGTTTTTAATTGAATACTTTGCTATTTACAGCACTCTAAAGAAGTAAAATAGTTTTAGAGTAGTTTACTTTTTTTTTGGTCAGCTACTATCGGTTGTTTTCGTCGTGATCATCATCATGTCAGCGACAAGAAGATCACTTCTGGACATAGGTCACCTCTAAGGATTTCCAGATTGATCCATAATGATCTAAGCGTCTGTATCTTATTGCATTCTCGGTTGCATCCTCAGCTGTGCGTCAAGTCCGGCTGCAATCAAGCTAATCTCTTGAGATAATGACGTTGACATAATATATGTAGGTTCCGTATGTGTAGTCAGCCAAACAGATTACTGACCAGGCCCTCTACCTATAATCTTGAATTTCCTCTTAAACTCAAAATAATATTAACACCAAAATATATATTCAGAAAGACTTGATTAAAATCTTTCTAAATATACATATCTTTTTAGATGAATGTTTCCATGTTTCTAACTAGGTTGGTAATTACAAAGTGTTTTTCCATGCTGGAAATAAAAAAAACACTGAATGTACCAGCTGCTTCTCCTACTGCACAGATTGCAGAAAATGGTCAAGAAAATGTGCATTAAATATGTTATTCTGGAATGCCAGAAACCTGTTACTATTTCTTATTTCGTTTCTGAAACCCAGTGGTCAAAATAATCTTGGCATTATGGTATTGGCTCTATCCTCTCTAAGATCAAAGAATATGTAGTTGTATTTGAATTTATATTAACGAAAGGATTTTCAGGAATTATTCAATACCAATAAATGTAAATGATATTTAAACCAAAACAAATACAAATTACTCTAAAACCCCATTTGACTTTGGAGCGTATAATCCACTAAATCCGCAAATTCTAGCGTTTGAAATAATTTCCAGCTGTATTAATGTAAATGTACAGTGGGCAGCATTGCGCAAAATGCGGGTAGTTATGCAAATAAAACGCGCGGTCGAAACCGACGGATTTAGCGACCTTATGCCACTTATGCTAATCAAAACTGACAGTGGGGCTGCGAAAATAAATGGATAGATTTTGTGTGTGGGGCGAGTCGTGTGAAAGAACTTTTCCTTATTTTTTTTTTTTTGAGAATCACGGGTCTTTTCACCCCGGTCCTTTGAGAGGCTTGCGTGGGGATACAGATCCAACACGTAGAGGCCCTTTGGAGAAGTTGTTGTCATTTATTTTTTATTATTAGCATATACACTTCTTTCAGTAATACAAAAAAGTTTTTTTAATGGTTAATTGATATTAATAATTGCATCATTAGTATTAAAAGAGCAAAATGTTCATAAGGATATTTGATGATTTTTCCTAAAAGAAATATTCGAACCCACACCCCTCTAGTCTGTACCTTGAGTGCACAATCAACTGCACTGTCGTGACTAGGAATTAACCTGACGAGGTTCAAATTTCACTCTAATTTAAAATCTTTTTAGCACATAAAGTTAAAATTAAAATATTGATAAAAAACTATAATTAAAACTAGAGAAAAATATGATGTACTTAAATTTCATTTCCTAGAGAAGTATCTTAATAAAAATGTGTACTTGTGATCTTATCTAGAAAAAAATTGAAGCACGACAATTTCAACAGCAGTTTATAAATGAATGAACAACCATTCTAAAGCCAAACTGATTATTATGAAGTTTATTAAGGGACCATGGGTTTTATGCGAGGTCCATTATTTAGTAATGTCAGTTGTAAACCTACTTTTGATTAAGGTACTTTTATGGATCGTTAGTCATAAATAAGTCATTCTGAATTATAATGTGTCTGGAATGAAAGTAAGCCGTGTAGTTTTCGGCAGAGTAGTCGAATAGGACTACTCCAAATCCTCCCGTGGATGTTGTAGAAGGCGACTTAGAAATTACAAGCTGAACAAAGTTTATAAACATCAATGAGACCTCTCCAACACGTCTGGCCAGCGAGGAGAGTGTAGGCCAAGTCCTCTGACTGCACTGGTCAAGTATGGCTCTGGTAGTACAGAGAGGGTCGTGCTCCTGCAGTGGAGACAAAAAGATTGTTGTTAATGATGAGATGTTAAAATAGGTACATACCTACCTATGTTTGTTTGTTTGTTGTTGTAGTACTTTGACGGCGAAAACACTCTAAAAAAGGTAATTTTTTTACACAAACTACTTAAATCTGTCATATATTTATGCTTTAAAAATTTAAATAAATATTTTAATCGAACTCAAACGGTCTGTTTCTGATAATCTTATAATTAAATAATATATATAGGTATTGTATTTACCAAAGAGCAAAATTAAAGTATACCCCTGCAGTTTCTAACATAAGACTATATAATCTACATCGATTGTTTACCCGAAAACCCCAATATACCAATTTTCAGCGAAATCGTTAGAGCCGTTTTCCAGATCAGAGAAATATATAAATAAATATACAAGAATTGCTCGTTTAAGGTATAAGATTCCTAAGCTTTTCTGAAAAATAAATGTATGACATTTCTTCCCTGGCAATCGTAAGTTCACTGAATCTAACCATAAATTAAAATGACATGAAAGCCAGCAATTTTTCGCAATTACCCTAATTCCTGACACCACCCTAACGAGCTTCGTCACTTTGTCACATCCATCGGATTCTCGACCTTTTGTATTTGACAATTAAGGTCATACGACGTACAAAGGTAACAGTGTGAATTCAATAGGAATTTAAACCGTATGTGAATGACAGCAAGGGTTGTATGAATATGTGTTAATTGGTAAAGTGATTAAGAGACGTGAAAGCCATGTTAAAAGCAAGTCATTGCCGAGGGTTGTTATGTAATTAGCTGCGGATTTTTGCTCTCTTTCCATTAGATTTTATGTTACAAAACACAGTTTGTGAGTGTGTGTATGTTTGTTACTTCTTTACGCGCAAACAGCTGAAGCAATTTTAATAAAAATTGGTATGCAGGAAGCTCACACCCTGAATTAACACATACGCTTCTTTTGACAAGGGTAACACCGCGGGGCACGGCTAGTCTATAAAATAATATGTGTTTAAACCCACTTCTCATTTGATTGTCCTTGGCTATTTGTGCATTTACGTCTTTGTTGTTGAACGTTCTGTTTTTTAACATCTAATATTATATTACTTCAATATATTATTTATAAAGCTTGCATTTTGGCCTTTAACTATGCAAAATATAAAATTGGTAGACATAATCCTCATCTCAAAATAATAATTTGCCTTAGCAAAAATCTAATATTGAATACAATCCAATAGATTTGTGATGAAAAGAAAATAAAGATCAAAACAAAAAAGTTATGTAGCTACAAACAAAATAAAAGAAGAAACTCGTTAAACATGGAAAACAAAGGAACAGCGATATGTTAGAACTGCACGAAACAGCGGTAGTGCTTGAAGTGTATGAAGTTTAATGTCAGGTCAGAGAGAGCGCTGATTGTCGAAAGAGAAGAATACGATTTGACACCACCCATTTGTCCATGGATGTCGTTTGAAGCGATTATGATGATATATTACTTTCGACTACCTCATTTTTGGACGAGATGAATATTTAGACCACCCCCTATTATGACGACATGCGATTTAGACAATGAGCATTTTAGACGAGTTACTACGTAGACTACTTGCGTTTAAGACCATTCAATACTTCTTCTTCTTATCGAGTGTGTTAGTGACTAACACTAGTGTCAGAGTTTTTAAACCGCCTTAAAGGCCTCTGACGTGGTTTTAGGTAACGACCAATGTCAAAGACAGTGACCGGGACCGACGGCTTAACGTGCCCTCCGAAGCACGGATCATCTTAATTATCGGACAATTAGGTGATCAGTCCACAATGTCCTAACCAAACTAGGACAACAACGCAAAGTCGTTGCCCCCGCCGGAAATCGAACCCGCCACCTCCGGGTATGAGCCGAACGCTCTAACTACTACACCACGGAGGCATTCAATACTAACTCACAGGCAGCAGCGTCCTTTGTGTACAGACTTTATAACGTCTCCTGCGATCACTAATGATAAAGAAGACGCCTTTAGTCCAGCCCTCGCAGCATGGCACCCGCGACAGCGTTTATCGGGCGCTATCATCTTTGACTATCTAGCTCTACGTAATAATTACGAGTGCGATAGCACTATTCCGTCACGTGATCTAAACTTTATCTGAGTTTATCATCGGTACCATACTATGAGTGCATAAGTCGGTTGAAATAGGCTGTTAAGACAAAGAAAAACAATTAAGGCATAAACAAAAATTATAAGTATACCTATGTCTACAAATTGTTGATACACTAACTAAAATAATTGAAAATTATCACATCACTCTTAGTCCGTAAAAACGACGGAAAATACCTTCAATCAAATGCAATTAAAAGCGCATGCTTGGAAAAACAAATTTAAACTGGCGAGAGTAACGAGGGTCAAAGTCACTAGAAATTCCGGCAAATGTCTCAAGCTGCGACCAGATTTACGCAAAGAAAAGCGATTGAGAAATGGGCTATTTTATGCCAAATAGCCTTACTGATTTTCAATGAGGAAATAAATTTATGGTTTCGTAATTGCTATTTAGGGGTCTTAATCTGCGTACTTTACGAACAGATAATATAATTAATCGGAAGGAAAAAACTTCACACGTTTTCTGCAAAAAACGTTACGAGACAACGTAGTTTGGATATTGCCAACCAACAAGTGCTCTTTGTATTCACCTCCTAAAAACTTCGTTCCAAAAATAAAGAATACATACATACATACTATCACGTCTTTATCCCTAATGGGGCAGACAGAGCAAAATAAAGAATATACCTAAGTATATCTTAATAATAATTTTAAAATAGAATTCTTCATTTCGCTTTTATCTATAAACATCCATTTTCGACAAGTATGTGTTTATAAAAGAACAGGCCACTATTTTAATTTTTGCAAAAGTATCTTCATTTATCAAAATAACCGGCCAAGTGCAAGGCGGACTTGCGCACGAAGGGTTCCGTACCATTATTATTTAAATATTTATTTTGTTCTGTTTTTAAAAATACATTATCAGTGTAAATTTCAACTGTCTAGTTATCACGGTTCATGAAATACAGCCTGGTGACAAACAGAGGAGTCTTATTAATAGAGTCCCGTTTTTATCCTTTAGCTGATAAGGAACCATAACAAAGACCTCACATATAAAAACGTGATGGCTATGTTGAAGTGATATGTATATGAGAAAGCTTTTAAGCAAAATGTGACAGCAATCAGAGCCTATCAAATCTCGTGGTAACTAATGCGAACAACAACATGTCCATATTATGTTCTGCGAAATAGAGCGCTCGAGTGCGGAGCTTATTAAATTTTGATCACATCAACACTTCGTGAAACCACAATACCGTCGCACTGTTTCATGAAATTGTACGAATGCAATGTTCTGGGGAAATGTGGAAAATTAGTTTAACATGTTATTTAGTGACTTGATTATACTAAGTACAATTTAGTTAATAGGCATGACGAATGGAAAAATAATTTTGGTCCATCGGTTAGATTATTAAAAAATATTGTACTCGTATTTTTTCTTTTCTCTGAGAAACCAAAAATGACAAAGATACAGCGCATGTAAATTTCGCGGGACATCACGGCTGGGTACGATTTTTACTTAAGCGTGACGTCGTAAGCCCCCACCGGAACTTTAACGCTCCGTGTCTTTGTGAATTTTTACTTTTTTGGTAAACTGAAAATACGGGTCCATTATTTTTGGATAATCTAAAAGACGGACTTATTACAAATATTACAATCATACTTTTCGGACCCTGTCCTCACCCCTATTCTAAGGTCTTGTCAATTTTATCAAACTTACGCCAGTGTAACTATTGTCAGGCCTGTGTCAGTCCCCGTTAAGGTAACGAAAATATCCTACATTATTACTTTTTCTTCTTATCGTGTGTGTTAGTGACTAACACTAGTGTCAGAGTTTTTAAACCGCCTCAAAGGCCTCTGACATGGTTTTAGTTAACGACCAATGTCAAAGACAGTGACCGGGACCGACGGCTTAACGTGCCCTCCGAAGCACGGATCATCTTACTTAACAGACAATCAGGTGATCAGCCTGCAATGTCCTAACCAAACTAGGACAACAACGCAAAGTCGTTGCCCCCGCCGGGAATCGAACCCGCAACCTCCGGGTATGAGCCGAACATTATTACTAAACGTGCGGCGACCACTCCGGATTGGTAAATTCAGTGACATGAATCGTATGTCTAAAGTAATGATAATGAAATTGGCTTGCAATGCACTTCTAGATCCAAAAGAAAAGGTGCCGAGTTCTGACGCGAACTAAATTAAACAATATCACTAACAACATTGAGTAGATATTTCTTTTTATTCCCTTGCTGAGGAAGACTTGTGTACGTCATTAATAGTACTTATTCTGTGCTATTTTGCAAAGAAAGAATATACTTACGGGCCAGAGTAGACGCCAACTATTATTTTTTTGTCCCCTTTCAACTGTAGTTATCACCATTCAATTCTCATTAGTCATTCATTTGCTCCTGCGTTTAGTACACTATAGAGTGTTGGCAAAAACCTCAAAAAACACTGCAACATAATAAAACATTCTTGCACCTTATTCATAAAAAATACAAACGTTTGCTTAACGCATTTTAGTTAAAATATGTTTTTTCTCTCAGTTTTTATGTCAAATTACGAAAAGAGGGAAACGGACCAAACTTGTTATAACTAAAATAGGTTTAGCAATCAGTTGTTAATTTTTATGAATAACAGAGTTGCTGCATTACAATATTGTAAGACAATTAAGGAACACGGCAAAGTGTGAAAAATCTTTTCTTAAACATTATCGGAAATGTAGGCATTAATGTAGTAAAAAGAAGACACGAAGTTTTTAATTATTGGCTCATACATTACTTTTCCGGCCTAGGCCAGGAATTTACGCACATAGCCCGCCTTTTGGCTTCGCCCTAGTATAAAAACTGCTCTTGTTCGAATGAAACCTTTATATTAGGAGGTGAATGGCCTATCCCTAGACATATGACACATCTGCCACTTATTTATTCGCTTGAAAAAGTAATCATTACTAAAAGAGTAATGTTCTTTGCCCTTTTTCCAAGAAAAAGGAAAAAACTGTAGCCGAGAATTTTTTTGATTCTTGTACCTTTTATTTCTTGAAAATTATATCTTCTGCTTTTGAATCAGCGTTTTAATTACGTATTTGAATTAATGAGCGTTTTTTTTAATTTCCTTTTCGCAGAGACACAAAAAATTCAGGAAATGTTGTTTTGGAAAGGGTTCAGATAAAGGGCTGTTACGAATACTTATTGCTGTAAGGGCTCTTACAGACCAGCGAAAGTTTGCCCGCGTTACAAGTTTGCGACGGTCGGCGACAATCGCCAACCTGCGCGACATTCGTTAAATGCCGCAAACGGTCGCATGACACATGTCAATCTATCGCAAACTGTCAAAAACTGCCGCGCGATTATCAGCAATTATCGGCGAGGGTCGCCGGCAGTTTTTCTCAACAGTTTTTTTCAAACTCGAGTACCACCCTTTTATATCTATAAAAGACTTTCTTCTTCTTGAAGCAAAATTTATACAGTAAAGTAATTTTATTTGAAAATGTTAACTATATGTATCTAAACTTTTTGACTTTTAAGAAATTAAATTGTTAGCATTTTTGAGTATACAGGTTGATTTTTTTTACACAAGCCCAATTTTCGTAGCAATTCCTCTTCATGTCACTGAACTACTACTTTCCATTAAAACAATTAACAAATAACGAATAAAAAATTCCGGTTTCGCACTCGACCAAACGGATTTTATATGGTAGGTCGAACATATTTTATAGATTTTAATAACTTTTTACGAAGTAATTCACTAAGTATGTCACTATCATGGACTGAAATTACTCCTATTTTTTGTTAGTGGGTTTAAGTCACATTCTAGTAATGTCAAAAGTCTTACTTAAAAAAAACCTGAAAACGACTTCAAATGAAATCGCTAAGGTCTTAAGTAAGAATTGCTAAAATTTGCAGTAAAATATGATTTATATTTAATCAACACGCAAGGCTGAACGATTAACCCAGTCATAAATCAATTAGTTACCTAGTAATTAATTTACTTGGAAAGCTGTCAGGCGGCGCGGCTTAAATTGCCAACTTACAACTTAACCTCTGCACTTAGGTAATTACTGGATGAATTCTTGAATACGAGTAGTTGCAAGCGATCTGCTTAAGGTACCCACTTTATTGGTTGTTCGAGATGTTTTCCTCAAACTTATTAGCGATATTTTACTAAAATTTGGTTTGTGAGAAAAAGTAAAAACACTTTAAATCGATGGTCAGAAATACTCGAACTTGGGGGTTACATGCTGAAACGAATGCATTTCAATAATCTGACGATCTGAGTGTGATATAAGGGAGTGGTAAGGTCAGAAACATGCAAAAAACGTCACTCGGAACTCGGAATGGACATACACGAGCGCGGTCGAATGTTTGGAACAAAGTTCCTTTTCGGATGGTACGGACTTGGCGAATGGCTAGGCGAATAAAGTGTAAGTTTTTCCCGTCACGAACTTTTTTAGAGGCTGGATTATTTTGAGGGTTTCTTAGGTTCATTCAGTTTTTTTTTATATTAAAGTAAAAAAAGTAAGAATAACAGAAAAATATAATTTGACAAGCCAACAATGCAATTGGAGAAAAGCATGTATTTCTATAATGAAAACATAGTTTTTAGTATCCTCTATGAGAGGGTTTCACACAAGAAAGACAAAGACTTAAAATTCCCATTTTGGACGAAATTGAAAAATATCTATATATTGGAATCTAAAAATGAGAAAGAAAAGCGGGTCCAACAAATCAGTAAAAGTCGAGTGAAGTAGTAAAAATAGTAAAATCGAGTGTACTTATTTACAAATTTATTCATTCCAAACGAGAGACATTTGGTACGTTCAACTTTATCCACTTTATCCAAGGAAACTACGTGCCCCAAATCCTGAGGGGTTTTCAATATTGATCTCCAGTGTAAATTAAGTAAGGCCTACGTAAAATAAATACAAATGAGGCCTATAGAAATAGCCCTCTTAATTAAATTTCAGTAAAGGAGGCTGGAGCGATCACGTTATCACGCGACCGCCGTTTTTGGCGAGTTTCTAACATGATTTAGACATCACCTAATTATAAAAATAAAATAAAAAATAGTCTTGTATATAATACATACATACATAATATCACGCCTGTTTCCCGCAGGGGTAGGCAGAGACTATGGACTTCCACTTGCTACGATCCTGACAAACCTCTTTTGCTTCATCTAAACTCATCAATCTCTTCATACATGCCCTTCGGTTACGGGTACTTTTTACCTCTCCTTACTGTATATAATAAAGATAAAGATAAAGATAAAGATAAAGATAAAGATAAAGATAAAGATAATTTATTTGCCAAACATGTGTTACAAGATATTAGTACATTCAATTTCGTCCAATCATGTTTACCATCACCGGTGTGCAAATGTGGTCAGAAAGGCTATCATCTATACCTATGCTACCTATATAACCATACTATAATAATATACTTAATCTATGGACCTTATATATAAACTAAAATCAATTCACAATTTATCAGATAAGAAATCCTTAATACTATAATAACATTTGTCTATCAAAAATGACTTAAATTTTTTCTTAAACAAAGTAACATTTAATTCTTTATATTGTTTTGGTATTTTATTATATATTATCGGTGCCATACCTAATACACTATCATGTAATAAAGCAGTTTTGGATGGATGTATGCACAATTTGTCTTCACGTCGGTTTCTTTCTACTCTATCAGATAACTTAGGAAACAGGTGAGGATTACTTTTTACAAATATAGCTGTTTCTATTATATATAATGACGGAAATGTTAGAATCTTATGTTTTTTAAAAAGCGGTTCACAACTATCTGTACTTTGTAGTCCGAACATTGCTCGAATACAGCGCTTTTGCATTTTAAATACTATATCTTTATCGGTGGAATTTCCCCAAAAAATTATACCGTATCTAAGGACTGATTCAACAAGGCCATAGTATGCAGTTATTAGTGTATCAGTATTTACTTCATTAGATAACCTATATAGGGCATAAGATCTACTAATCCGTTTACAAAGACTTTCAATTTGTTCTTTCCATTTTAACCTACAGTCGATTATTATTCCCAGAAATCGAGTAGATGGAACATTAGATACAATATTGCCCTGGTATTCTAAGTTAAAATTGTTCGCCTTTTTAGGTCTTTGAGTAAAATGCATAATGTTAGTTTTATCAAGGTTTATTTTTAAATTATTATTATCGAGCCAAGTTATTATTGAGGCTAATGTCGAGTTAACGTCGAATTTATATGATTTTTTGTCCGTGCATTTAACTGTTACTGTACTATCATCAGCGAATAATGTTATACTATGTTTAATATTCATAGGAAGATCGTTAATATAGATAATAAAAAGGAGAGGCCCTAAAACACTACCCTGCGGAACTCCATATGATACACATCGTTCATTTGATGTGTAATATTTTTCTGTTTTAGATTTAACATCAAATTTAGATATTTCTGTTACTTGACGACGATCTGATAAGTATGATTTAATTAATTGTAAGACATTACCTCTAATTCCGTATGCTTCAAGTTTGTCTAATAATATTTTATGATGCACATAGTCAAAAGCTTGCGTCATATCGCAGTTGATAGAACAAACTGGATTTCTTTTGTTAACTTCAGTAATAACATTCAGTAAAAAATCATAAATTGCCATATTAATTGTTTTTTTACGACAAAACCCTTTTTGTTCTTTGCAAAATATTTGTTTCTCTTCAAAGTAGGAGTTTAACTCGTTTGAATAGTATTTCTCAAATATCTTTGAAAATATTGAGTTAAGGGCAATGGGTCTAAAATATTCCATACGTTCCCTGTCCGTTTTTTTAAATAAAGGTTTAACTATAGACAATTTTAAATCTTCTGGAAAAATACCTGTTTGAATACTGAGATTTATAATATGACTGAGATGATGACAAATGTGTTCATTTACGGCTTTAACTATTTTTGTTGCAATTCCATCATAACCAACACTGTTTGTATTTTTAAGATTTTTAATAATTTTATATATATCTTGTGGTGTGCTTGGCGCCATAAACATAGAATTTGATTGGTGTCTTATATTTGACGTAACATTAGTTCCACATCTCTTTACAGGTTTAACCTTATCAATAAAGTAGTTATTAAAAGAATTTGCTATTTCATCGGGGTCTGAAACAATTTTATCATCAATCTTCAGTCGCGTTACTGGTTCATTTGGTAAATTAAATTTGGAGTCATTGATAATTTGCCATGTCGTTTTTGACTTATTTTTTGATGTGCTTATTTTATAATTATTTTGACTCAGTTTTGTCAACTTAATAATTCTTTTGAATAAGTTTGCATAGCGATTATAATTTATTTTATTAACTTTTGTAGGCCTTAATCTGAACGTCCATAGAAGGTTTCTTTTCTTTTGGCTGCATTTTTTTAACCCTTTGGATATCCATTTTACTTTACGACAAGTATGAATAGTTATTTGTTTAAGAGGAAAACACTGATCATAAAACAATTTAAAAGTATCCATAAAACTTCGATACGCGAGGTTAGGGTCTTCAGTATCATAAATTTCTGTGAAACTTAGGTTTTTTATACAATTTTTAAACTTTGTTACATTTTCTGCGCTGTAATCTCGCACTGTTTTACGCCAAAATTTTAATTTTACGGTTTTTTTAACAGGTAATTTAATCAATATCAAAGAATGATCCGACACTCCAAATTCTACCACCTCCGTCGCACATTTGGTTTTAAAATTATGAGCAAAATTATCCAGACAAGTATTACTAGCAGGCCTGGTTACTTCTTTTACAGCTAATTTGAAGTCATAATTTGACAATAGGCCTTCAAATTCAATTTTATCATTACTATCTGTTAATATATCAATGTTGAAGTCACCAGCTATAACTACATTGTTAAATTTATATTTTGGAATATATCTCAAAACTTGTTCTAATTTATAAAAAAAAGTATTAAGATTTGTCCTTTTCGGAACTCTATATACACAAATAATAAGAATTTTATAATCAATTAATTCTATAGCACAACATTCAAAAATACTTAAAATGGAGAATTGTTTTATGTCTTCTAATTCTCTCCATCTGTATTGCTTATTTACAAGGATACACGCTCCTCCTCTTTTTATATTAGGCCTACCAAAATTAGCGGCTAATGTGAAGTTAGGTAAGCTTAGAAATTTTTCATATCCTGTCATCATGAAATGTTCCGTTATACATACGATATCAATATTTATATTTCGATCAGCAAGTTCTTGTAAATGTACTAAAAATGTGTCTGATTTATCTAACAATCCTGCAATGTTTTGGTGCAGTATGTACAAACATTTATTTTTGAAAAAACATTGAATCACTATCAGGTGAGTTTTCTTCATGTTTGTTATTGTATTGGATGTCCTCTACTAGTTCAAAAATAGTCTTAAATATTATTCGCATGCCATAATCCTTTATTCGACCTGTGTTTTTATCAAATGTGAAAAGATCATAATTAATTTTCTTGTTCGAGTCTAATAAATAAGCATGTCCATGTGTCATTATGTCTAAGTATAAAAGGTTATTAAAGTTTTCGACTCTCCAGTTGAACATGTTTTTTAATTCACTATACTTATATGTAGGAAGACAAATAATGACATTAGTGTGTTTGAGGTTTTCTAAGGTTTCACGTATATAATATATAATATTAAAATAGTTTTTTGTAGTTTTAAAGTCTTCGTCTCCTATCATTATAACACAATAATCATTTTTTGTAAAGTTAGTCAGTTTAGATTCTACACCTGACATTAACACATCAATATTGGTATTTGGTGTAATGTAGTGACAAAAATTATAGTTTCTAAATGTATCTGTTGCAATAGAAGTAATATTATTGTGTTTATTTGTGCTGAGTATGCACATTCTGGGTGAGCATGATTTTTGTGTGTGTGTCTTTCCTACTTGACTATGTGTGGGTATGTCATTCTGAGTGCTGTTTGTTTCTCCTACTTGACTTTGTGATTGTATATTGTCCTGAATATTATTGATATGTAATGTTTCTACCGATTTACTCTGCTGTGTATTTTTGATAGGCAAACTTTTAACTGATTTACTCTGTTTGTTTTTTGCCTTTTTGGGCGTTTCTTTTTGACTGCTTTCTTGGATAGTAGAAGCTGTTTTCTTAGCCGTTGATTTACGCGCACGTGTTTTTGGAGGACTATATGAATTGGCTTTTATTGAGTCATACTTACTTTGCAAATCTGTATTAATTTTACATAATTCCTCGTTACTGCATTTTAAGTTTTTATTTTCTATAACTAGACTAGATATTTCTATATGTGCACTTTCCAATTGTGATTGTACTACTTGAAGACACTCTTTTAATTTTTGTATTTGTTCCGTACCATCATCATGAGATGTTCCGGAAATAATTGAAGCATCGTCTATATTCAGATTTGATGCTAACGTTTCATCAGTTTGGCTTTCCGAATCGGATTTTGTGCTCGCACGTCGAAAGAAGTTCATTTTGTAAGTATGGTTATGAATATTCCTCACAAAAAATACAAATAAAAGTATGCCTCCGATAGGATTCGATCTCGGACCCTTTCAATCAACTTTGAGAATCACACCTCTAGACCACTGGCTTCTTATGAGTTGTGATGAAAATTATGTATTAGTTAAACTTTTATACTTTGCTTGTCTATCAGTTATGAATGGTTTTAACAAGCAGCTACAGATGGCAGCACAATGTTTGAAATATCCTCAATTACAGGGAAGCTATCTGCCAATATGACATTGACAAATTAAATCGAAATCGTATTATGACGTGACGTTTCGTTTTGTTATTTTAATTGTGTCAATAGGGAGGTAGTTTAAAATTATGCTGTTCAAATATATGACTCATGCTTCAAATATGCTAAATTTAGTAATCTTTGTATGATGTACTTTTCCCACTTAATTGTTGGATATGCAAGTAAGTACTTACTCAACTTCCAGTTAATCACAATAACCGATGTGTTAAAAATGTAATACTCCCTGATTTTTTGTATTTTATAGCCGTCTTTGTTATGCAAGCGGAGCCGTATTTTGATTTGTTGATATCTTCGCTGCTCGGCACTGAGATCTTACACCAACACTTGTGCAATATTTTTATATACTATATAACTATTTAAACACAGTATCACAACACTTTATGCGATCTAACTATTTTAAATAAATAAATTGCGTGGAGCTATTTGTTCGTGTGACAGAAGCGCCATCTGACACACTGAAAGTAATATCTAACAAAATATAGGTACTGAAACTATTTGAAGGGTGAATTCAGTCCTTGATACTGAATAACTTTCCATAAGGAACCCATATTGAAATTTGAAAAGACCGATCAGGTGATCCGAGTTTGTATGAGAAGCCAAAAATTATTTTTCATATTTCGTCATATTTTTTTGGCTAAAATTGTGCACTAACACGGTGAATTCACCCCTAAAATAGTTTATGTATACTTTGTTAAACCTTATATAATAACAGTACATACAATAATCTACTAGTATTGAAACAATCTAGTTGTATTTTGTTTACAGCTTTCATGTTTATGAAATATTATTATTTTTTTTTTCTTAAAATCAATAATAATTTGTATGTACTTCATTTTAGGTGTATATTTGAATAATCACTGGATGGTTCGAAAACACTGCCACACATAAAAAATCTAAGATTAACCATATGGCCATGCATACAACTATAAAAAATAAATAAAGCGAAATAATTTAAAAATATAAACTTAACAAAGATTGAAATCCAACTAATTCATAAAATAAAATACAATAAACACAGTTGTCTGCGCAATTAAATTAAACGGAGTTTCTCTAGATGAACGCTGAAATTAATTCATTACTAACTAAATATTGCGGCAGTGAAAACATGATTAACTGAGTCTAATTACGTGCCATAGAGCAAACGTACTAGTTCATTAGAATACTCCTTGAATCATAAATGAACATTCAACTTTGGTTCACACTGAATTTGTAGTGCTATTTCATGCAGTATCTACATTGTTTGTTGTATTTAGTTAAAACCTTTTCTGATTTAAACTATCGTGAGACACAGACATTATTAACATGATGTTTGTTGTATTTAGTTAAAACCTTTTCTGATTTAAACTATCGTGAGGCACAGACATTATTAGCATGATGCTTGTTGTATTCAGTTAAAACCTTTTCTGATTAAAACTATCGTGAGTCACAGACATTATTAGCATGAAGTTTGTTGTATTTAGCTAAAACCTTTTTTGATTAAAACTATCGTGACACACAGACATTATTAACATGATGTTTGTTGTATTTAGTTAAAACCTTTTTTGATTAAAACTATTGTGAGGCACAGACATTATTAACATGATGTTTGTTGTATTTAGTTAAACCTTTTTTGATTAAAACTATCGTGACACACAGACATTATTAACATGATGTTTGTTGTATTTAGTTAAAACCTTTTTTGATTAAAACTATTGTGAGGCACAGACATTATTATCATGATGTTTGTTGTATTTAGTTAAAACCTTTTTTGATTAAAACGGCTTATGTTTAACTTACCACCAGATATAGTAACATATAACATACAAAGATAGTAAATGATAACCAAAATTAAACCCGCATTTTAATGTAAAATTATAATCTAAGTTTTTACATCTTGCTATCCTATTTAAGCAAACTGACTTCAAAAAGATCATCGTTAACCCAAAAATAGTTAATGAACACCGAAATATTAACCACATTTTAATTTAAAATGACATGCAAAAAAATAACATCTCGTTATCCCATTAAAGTAAATTATCCTCTGCAAAAAAAATATTTTGCCAAACATAGTAAATAAACTCCAAAACTTTTTGTCTCCAAATTGATTAACCACTACCAAAAAAGAAATATCTTGAGCGTTTCGTTTATTCAACCAAACACTATACTGTGCGTGTGTTGGTCGCAGTTCTAACATAACCTAACCTATAGGATTGCCCTAACCTAGGAAAATGGATAGAAGTGTCTTAGCACTCGCCGGCCGCTACCGCGGCACGCTCGCTTCGCTCGCTTGGCTCGTGCGTGTGTTGGTCGCAGTTCTAACATAACCTAACCTATAGGATTGCCCTAACATAGGAAAATGGATAGAAGTGTCTTTAAAGCAAGCACTCGTTAAATGTTTCAACTATTTTGCAAACTGAAACTTACGTGGAAACAAAATTATGGGTAACAAAACTTTGATGTTACGTTATTTCGATAAAATACATAAAATATGAAAAGAAATAACGATAGACTGAGTTTGTCAATAACAAATAATCGAGTAAATGAAATTTCGATGTCAACAGATTTTAGGATTTGTTCAATATTGTATGTATCTTATGTCATAAACAAATTTGGATTACGTATTTGGATAGAGTAATTTATTTACTATAAGACATTTTCTTTTCCAAAACCAATGAAAAGTCAGCGTGTATACATATAGTGCTCGCATGTGACTAAATTGGGGATCGTGTCCGGGCGGCCGCGGCGTTTGCGGTGCGGTGGGAGGGGATTGCAAGCCGGAGACTAAACTGATTATGGCATGATAATATTTTATTTGGTAATAAGCCTACATTTTATGGCAATCATGGAGGTTTATTTAGACAAAAATAGCGCATTAATTTGCTCGCTAAGATTTGGTGATTTTGGTGTTCGAATACAATTTTAAGTGCAGTCGTGACTAAAATAGCTAGTACTATTGTAATTTTAGGCTTTATTTTTCTGGTGTTAAGTATATATTTTTGGTAAAAGAACTAAGGATATCAAAGCATTTTATGGTGATCATTATATTTAACCCCGATTAAAACTATTGTGAGGCACAGACATTAATAACATGATGTTTGTTATGTATTGTTTGTGTATTTAGTTAAAACCTTTTTTGATTAAAACTATCGTGAGATACATATATTATTAGCATGAATTAGCAGGTATTTCGACCTAATCCGAAGGTCGTGATCAGGGCATCGTGTGCTCGCGTCCTTTATTCACATTCGTCTTGATGAAGACCTTCGGGTCAGTTCCCGTTTAATTCATGCTAATAAAACCTTTTCAGTACAATTTATATCTTTTTACGCCTGTCAATTTACAACTCATTACCATGGAATCGAAATATTGGCTTGTGCATTAAATATTTGTAGGCCTGGAATAAAATTTTTCTCATTCTGTTCATATCTTTGCAATCTTCAATGTTTAATGTGTTTTGAGGAGCTAGCATTGTAAGATGAACCTCGGGAAAAGTTCACATTGGTCTTGGTGACCCTAAGCAGGCCTGAGACACTCTCCGCTCATAGGTATAGAAAATGTATCTACATTATTAATATTCGCGCGGCGACCACTCCGGAGTGGTAAATTCAGTGACATGAATCATATCTTTAGAGTAATAAGAATAAAATTGGCTTGCAATTCATTTCTAGGTATCTAAACGTAAAGGTGCCGAGTTCTGACGCAAGCTAAATTAAACCATATCGCTAAACACATTAAGTAGAATTTTCTTTGAATTCCTTTGCTGAGTAAGACTTCTGTACATGAGTATTTTGTGGTCTAAGTAGCAATAACAAAAAATCTCGCATTATCGATAACAGTACCTATGTAACCATGCATCGTTAGTTAGTAGTACCTGGGTGACCGAGCTTTGCTTGAGTCGGTTACATCTCAAACATTAACTACATTTTTTTAAACTTGTCTAAAACAGTACAAAATAAAAAATTATATATAAACTTGAACATAAAAAAAACAAAAGTAAGTCACCGAGTGGGATTTGAACCCGTAACACTCCTTCTAGCGGTCAGCATCCTTAACCACTGAGCTAAGCGGATGGCGGCCGGCGCGAGGAAATTAGCGACCATATTCTGCGTGGAAAGAAAAACGAATGAAAACTCGAAAACACGCGTTTTCCCAAACATAAGACTAATCTAGATCGATTGTTTACCCCCAAAAACCCCCATTTACCAATTTTCAGCAAAATCGTTAGAGCCGTTTTCGAGATCACAGAAATTTATAAATAAATAAATATATATAAATAAATATACAAGAATTGCTCGTTTAAAGGTATAAGATAAAGTTATGATATAACAAATACGCATCTACACACTATCCCTAATGGGGCAGACAGAGCGGCACAAAGTAGCGTACAAACACAAACAGATTAGAGTCTTTAAAAACTGACAGGAAGAACAACATCTATCCTTTTAAGTTTGTTTGTTTTCATGTGTGTTAGACAACACTGGTGTTAGATCTTTCAGGCTCCCTAAAGTCATCTGACATAGCTTATTTACTGCTATAATGATGACAGCCGGGACCAACGGCTTATACGTGCCTTCCGAAGCAAGGCGCTTGAGATATTTTAATGCCACTTTTGGTCACCCATCCAAGTGCGTGACCACGCCTGAAGTGCCATTTTTGAAACGCGGAGTCACCTAAACGAATGGTTTTTCCATACAAAAAATCGTTCGTTTAGTGACTCCGCGTTTTTAAAATCGCACCTCTGGTCTTCTTCTTCTTATCGTGTGTGTTAGTGACTAACACTAGTGTCAGAGTTTTTAAACCGCCTTAAAGGCCTCTGACATGGTTTTAGGTAACGACCAATGTCAAAGACAGTGACCGGGACCGAGGGCTTAACGTGCCCTCCGAAGCACGGATCATCTTACTTATCAGACAATCAGGTGATCAGCCTGCAATGTCCTAACCAAACTAGGACAACAACACAAAGTCGTTGCCCCCGCTGGGAATCGAACCCGCGACCTCCGGGTATGAGCCAAACGCTGTAACCACTACACCACGGAGGCAGAGCACCTCTGGTATCGTTTCTCTTGTGAAAGGCTAGTAAAACGCATTTCCGCTAAGCCACCGAGCTCTTTCTAAGTAAATACACGTTATAACTCATACTATGGAGCATTATTCCTACATTCATAAAACACACATAAAACTTTGGAGGATCGGTACCCAACTACATAACATCAACATAAATTGCGTACAGGATTTATGAGAGTAAGTTGATTTTAAGTTTGATTTATTACAAATATTTTCCGATATATCAGCGTAAGTCGACTTCTAGTTTTGTTTTGCTTACGTCCTTTTACAAGGTCCTGCTATTTATATCAAACTTTATAGACCAAGAAAATACAAAATTATGAAGCCTGTGATTTCTTGTGATTTAGGAACTCAACCGACAAAGGCACTACTCTTAAATTTATGATCATGATGAAACCTGTGCTTTAAAATAGGTAACATACCTACTTTGCTACCATAGCATATCACCAGTGAACTTTTATACGATGGAAGCATAAAAAGCGCAAAAGATGACCTACTAAAGTTACATTCAAGTTCCTTTTTTTATCCTTCTTTTTTCATTTAAATTAAAATTAGATAAAAAATACTAATTTATAGTTCCTTTTTAACTGACTTCCAAAAAAAGGAGGGTCAATTCGTCGCGATTTTTTTAATGTGTGTTAACCGATTACTTGTGCACCTGGAACGATTTGTAAAATTCTTTTTTAAGTGAAAACTTCTTTAGCGGCGTTGTGCACTTTTTTTGGAATGGGTAAAAAATATTAAACTCGCGTCAGGAAACGTGGCCTGATCGAAAATTCGTAAGACGGCGCAGGGCGCTTGCGCGAATGTTCGTGTGTGTTTATGTTACAGCGTGCTACGCGCATCCATGGATGGTGACAGCTGATGGCTCGACCGTCTGTGTAGTGGCCATACTGCTGTGTATTTGAAAATGATTTTGTTGAAAATGAATTTGGTCATGCTTGTGACATTTGTGACAGACTGTGGTTCAGAAAAGATTTGAAATATTTTATACTGATAATTAAAGCAATTCGTGCAAAATTATTCCCTAACCATTCCAAAATATCAAAAATGCACAACGTTAATATTCAAGTTTTCACTTCTGGCGGCACTCCCAGAGGGCAACCCGTCGTTTTTTTTGTTTGAAAATGTATACTTGCGAGGTAGTCCCATAGTAATTTTATCAAAATTGATGTAGTATGGGGTTCAAGTTGGTTTTTAGTTTTGAAAAATTACACAAGCTGTTATTTAGTTTCAACTGTCCTGTTGTCTGTCGTTGTGTCTGTAATCAAGGTTAAATTTGACCCAACTCCCGGCTTCCGATTGAGCTAAAATTTTTCACGCATACGTATATCGCGTGACAATGCAATATTACATGACATGGACTAATGATAGAGCTGGAATATAGCCATAGGAACTCTGTAATGAAACGACGCAATTCCATCGAGATTGGACTCGTTTGTTTATATAAAAGCATATTTTAACAATCATTTTTTTTTATTAATAGGCATAACAATGGAAAAACATTTTTGGTCTATCGGTTAGATTTAAAAATAATACTGTACAGGTATTTTTTCTTTTCTCTGAGAAACCAAAAAAGACAAAGATACAACGCATATAAATTTCGCGTGACGTCACGGCTGGGTACGATTTTTACTTAAGTGTAAAGTCGCAAGCCTCCACTCCAGAACTTTGACGCTCCGTATCTTTGTGACTTTTTACTTTTTCGGTAAACTGAAAAATACGGGTCCATTATTTTTGGATAATCTAAAAGACAGACTATAATTACAATCATACTTTTCGGACCGTCGTCACCCTATTACTTGTTACTTGTTTGTTAGAGCGGTCTTGATTACGGATTGGGTTGTTTGTACATGGCCGCTGCTCTTACGATTTTCGTCCACATATCTCGGCTTTTTTGGAGCATTCCGTTGCTGGGCATTGTGCAACAGTTTTGACAAGATTAAACACCTAGACTAAACACCTCGTTGGAGACCGAACACGTGAACGCTGCTTCTAATTCGACTTTGAATCACCAAACGCTCCATCGAGTATTTTTTTGCGGGTGCCATTCAGATAGGCTGTACTAAAAAATCACATATTTGTCCGCCAACACCATAATAGGGAATTTTCTTGAGTTAAAAATAAATTACTTGGTACTGTTATGAAAATAAAACGTGACTAAATATTGTCACTTATCATTGATAATATCCATTTTTAACATTAAGAGAATGTTTTGTTTCGACGTTTAGAAAAGTAGTATCTGATTTGAGTTGTTGTAAAGTAGTGGATGCTACTTTATAACAATAGGGTAATATTCAGAGTCAAAAATAAATTATTTTGTACTGATAAGGGAATAAAATGTCACAAAATAATGTCAGTGAACACATCCATTTTCAACGTGATTTTACATACAATGTCCTTTTTAATTAAGTACAAAAAAGCTATAAACTAATAAATAACCTCAGACCAATATTTGGTCAGAGTAAATAACATCTATTATGTACAAATATTTTAAGGGGTAATTCAGTCCATCATTTCTAATAACTATTCCCAATAACTGTATATCGAAATACGAAAAAAAATTTTTATTTTCCTTAGTAATGATATCACGTGACTACGTCGATTTGTATGAAAACCTAAAATATTTTTTTCGTATTTCGGAATACATTCATTGGGAAAAGTTGTTCCAAATGATGGACTGAATCACCCCTTAAAATATTTATACTTAATTAAAAAGGACATTGTATATTATTGCGAAAAACCTGATAATATGAGCGCTAATTGACTCCAAAAAGGCATAACAACACGACGATGTGCTATTTCATACAAATCTCACAGACTATGTTCGTTTTGACGTTTAGAAAAAAGTATCTGATTTGACTTGTTGAAAACTAGCGAATTGATGGGATCATGATGGCTGCTGTACTAGGCTGCTGTGCCATAATATACATTTAAAATTAATTTCGTAGAGCCGTTTTTTGCTATGATGATATTTTTAATTACTCTTCCACATTAATATAGTTCGCTGCCTATCGCAAATAAAATAAATGAGTCTAAACCGAAAGATTTAAATACCACAATGGCTGGCATTAATGTCCCAGAGTGTGCCTTAAAGAATAAACAAAGAGACTACGAGATAAGCTATTGTTTCATTTGCACTGAATTGAGAGGGATTTGGCTGTGTTCACGTAACACAAGCGGTAGCGGAATGTGGTATCTTATGGCATATTTCTTTGTTTCACCTATACATGAGCGTTTATCGCAAAAATGTTTGAAAAAGGTGGTGATGCATAATAGACACTGAAAGTAGACGTAATACTTACGCGTTTGAACTACGCAGATCTCTTGCTTGACAAACATCAATAATCTAGGTGGTTTTTAGAACACAACACAACACAGCCGATAAATACTAATTATAATGAATACTCTTAATCTAGTAATGTAAAGATAGTGTCAAGCGACGGACAAGTGTCTGGTGACGAGCGACATTATGTCCGCGATGGTCGGCGACGGTTGCCGACACGTGTCACGCCATAATGTCGCTTATCTATAAAAGAACTAAGCTAAAAGTTGTACACTGTTGTTAACTGTAGATACTTGTGAACACGAGTGACGAGTGTCTACAGTAAAATACCTAGGTGTAAATTACGCTTAGTGCGTAATAACATAGATATTTATGCATACAATGTAAGTCATATTATATCTATGCTAAGCGAATAAACTTACTCATAAATAAAGACAGCAAAAAATAACGCAGACTGATTAGTTGCAAGTCCCAATATTATATTGAAATTGAAATAAAATGAATGAAAATAAAAGAACTGATTCGTTTCCCTGTTATCAACATGACCAAACCCTGATTTTGCCCGCAGTTTTAATGAGTACTTAGCATGTACTTGGGCCGTTCATTAAAATGCAATTATTTAAAGTGTCGCAAATGAGTGGGACAATTGTGGATTCTTTTTGAACTCAACACTGCCAATAAAAGATTAGTCTTGATTGACATAAAATTGCATGCGAGAAATTTAGGAAATAGTAAACGGCCTAGTGCGTTTCGGGCCACGGTGTAGGGTTACATAGTAAAGAATGCCGACTATAAGTTCACGCGACTAAAAAGTCTAAAAAAAAACTTGAGAGGACCCGGATGGAACGAAGTTCTTTTCGATTAATTAGTGAAGGAATTGTAATAGAATATTATTTTTTTTAAGTTATAATAATATTTTATTATTTATTATGTACAAAATACCTGTATACACTAAACAAAAATAATCGTCGCGACACCACACTGTTCAATGCGAAATAGAAAGACGAAACGAAAATAACTGGCTTGCTTTCTATGAGAGAGAGAGAGAGAGAGAGAGATAGAGAAACACGCGCACGCCGCACGGCTTACAACTATAGCAAAAAGTGTCGTTACAACTTTTGGTCTAAATTTTTTCCGTCTAGCCTCTTTTCTCAACGCGCGATAAGGAACTACGTTCCAAAAAGTGTGGCACTTGGGGACTGCCGCGGTAAAGCTATTGCATTAAGCCTACATGGTAGGCGGAGGGGGGTGTTAGGTTTTGTTTTCGTTACGGAATTTCTTGATTCGGTCGCCGCTCTCAAAGCCCGCGATAAAAGGTATGCAATAGCTTAAAAACTAATTTAAGTTTGAAAAAAAAATTCAATTCCCGAGTACATTTTATTAGTTGGTTGACTTTGTAAACCTTACTTAGCTGTGATAGTTTTCCTTTGCACTTCTTTTTTGTTTTCTTCTTCCTTTGAACTTTGAATCCAAGTGCCGTACTCAGACGTGCCGTATAGCACCTGAAACGCAGTATGAGCAAAAAAGCGGTTTCGAAAAAAACGGAACATTATTTTTTTCTAGAAGAAGTCTGAGCAAGAAGTTTTTTTTTTTAGAAATATTCAATCTTTAGCATTACTAATGCTAAAGATTGAATATTCGTAAAAAAAAAGTAAACTCACTTTAAAATAAAAAGGTTCTTTGCAAAATTGGACCTGTTACAGCACGCTAAAGCGGATAATGCAGGTTAAAATGCGGCATAAATACTTTATACTGCGTACGTTATTAATAATTCGCCATTTTGCAAACCAAAATGCAGTATAACACTTTTTATTACTGCATTTTTATTAGCATCTCGAACTAGACATAACAGTATTTTATTTTGCTTTTTAGTTAATTTCGGCTTGAAATGTTGAGTTGCAGTATTTATAAAATATTTTTTTTAAATCTCACCCAACCAAAAAGTCAGTAAGACCAGTTTGTACCATATGAGTATCTATAAAAATATCGTGTTTTACTGCCTTAGTCCAGGGCAACCGTGGTCACATGGGATGGGTCCAAGTTTGCGGCGAGCCTAATTGTACGGTAATAACCACTGGTATTACTGTATTATCTTCAGTAAATTTAGCCCAGTAATTAAGGGTATAATGTCAGTAATTTGGGTGTTTCAGTTTATAATGTGCCTCACTACCACACTTTTGTGAAAGGTAAATTTCGGCACGGAGCCTTCATGTGCGTATTTAAAACATGCGTGGTAAACAAAGTAGAGTCATCGCTCTTCTGATAAATCAAATTTTTACCAGATTTCCAAAAAGGGAGAGGTTATCAATTCGTCGCGATCGTTTTAGGGTTCCGTAGTAAACAAGAAAGAAGTCAGTCGGTATGTCTGTCTGTCTGTCCATCCGCTGTTTTACTCAGTGGCTGTAAGTACTAGATAACTATTTGGTATGTGTATGTATATTAATTATGTAAAATAAAATGTTGAAAAAGTATGTTTTGTTTATCTCCCATACAAGCAAAGTAGATTTTTTTTTCTTGAATAACCCATTGTGAGAGGTTTCGTTGCAAATGTGGTAATAAGTACCTGGGCAACCGAGCTTTGCTCGGTTACATCTCAAGCATTAACTACATTTTTTCAAACTTGTCTAAAAACAATACCCAATAACAATTAGCGACCCTTTGTCTCCTAAATTGTTTACGTGTACCTTGGAAGAAGTATTTAAGAGTTTGGATGTTAAATGGCAAGGCAAGGGCATTGTCTTGGGCGAGGAGAGGCTAACAAACCTACGCTTCGCCGATGACATTGTCCTTGTTTCTTCTTCCCCCACGGAAATACAAGTAATGTTACAAGACCTGAGCACAGCAAGCCTCGAGGTTGGACTCAAGATGAACAGGTCCAAAACAAAGGTCATGACCAACAGGTCCAAAATTAAAATCCAGGTGGACGGACAGGATATACAATATGTCGACGAATACCTCTACCTGGGCCAGATAGCTTCGTTCAAAGACAGGCAAAATAAGGAGGTAGAACGAAGGATCCAAAATGCCTGGAAAAGCTTCTGGTCCATGGGTGACGTCATGAAGGGAAAACATCCTTTGACTTACAAACGTAAATTAGTCGACATGTGTATCCTGCCCGTTCTGACTTATGGAGCACAGACTTGGTCATTGACCTTGTCTCAAAAGTTCAAACTCGGGGTTTGCCAACGAGCCATGGAACGAAGTATACTAGGAATAAAGCTAACAGACCGTGTACGTAACACCAGCATTCGTTCCAAAACCAAAATAATAGACGTGGGGAGAAAAGCAGCCAAACTCAAATGGGACTGGGCTGGGCATGTGTGTAGGATGCACCCAGATAGGTGGACCAAGATCGCTACACAATGGGTGCCGGCAGGCTGGCGTCGAAAAAGAGGTCGCCCAAGGACAAGGTGGTGCGATGATCTGGTGCTTTTTGACAAGACCTGGAAGTCGAAAATATATGACAGAGAACAGTGGCGTACTAGAGGGGAGGCCTTTGCCCAGCAGTGGGACAGTATAGGCTGGTAAAAAAAAAAAAAAACAATACAAAATAAAAAAAAATATATAAACTTGAACCTTAACAAAAACAAAAGTAAGTCACCGAGTGGGATTTTAACCCGTAACACTCTTTCTAGCGGTCCGCATCCTAAACTGCTGAGCCAAAACGGATAGCGGCCGATGCGACAAAATTAGCGACCATATTCTGCGTGGAAAGAAAAACGCATGAAAACTCGAAAACACGCGTTTTCCCAAACATAAGACTAATCTTGATCAATTGTTTACCCCCGAAAACCCCCATATACCAATTTTCTGCGAAATCGTTAGAGCCGTTTTCGAGATCACAGAAATGTATAAATATACAAGAATTGCTCGTTTAAAGGTATTAGATTAACATTTTGCAAATTATAAGGCATAAGAAACTTTTAAATTATTTTATAAACAATCGTTAGTTTAATGAAGTGAGTCCGTCTAGTACCAAAACTGGCCACTTTTAGAAAAAACGTCTTTTGAAGCTAGACGGACTACCATTCATACTTTCAAAAATTATTTATAAAATAATTAAAGGTCTACTTATGCCTAACAATTTACAAAATGTTAATTATACATATTTACGATTCAACAATTAATTTCAAATGCGGGCGCCACTTCTGCCCAGTTCTCACCTTAAGATTCTTCTTGTTATGTTGGACTTAAGGTCTTTATGTCTCTTATAAAGATCATGCCATTTACTGTTTGTTTTATTGACATTTATTCCAGTGACTATTTACTTCTTTACGCTAGTCAGCGCGAACCGCTATAAAAATGAAATAAAACGGAGCGTTAGCGCTTACGTTAGTATTATTTTATGTGACTCCTTACGTTAATATTTGATCAAAGAAAAAACAGTGGGACCAAATAAAAAAAACTTGAGAGGTATCAAGGGACAACCGGATGGAACGATGTTCGAGGGAGAGAGAGACAGTGAAACACGCGCACGCCGCACGGCTTACAACTATAGCAAAAAGTGTCGTTACAACTTTTTTTCGTCTATCCTCCTTTCGCAACGCGCGATAAGGAACCACGTTCCAAAAATTGAAAAAACTTACTAAGCAACATACTTAATGATGCTGTGACGTAGCCGTTATTCTTCACTGCCAGTAAATAACCGTGGAGAGGGTTCCGGACAATGCAAAAGTCAATCACATTTGAAATCCTCACAGTAAGATGTGAATTACTACTAGCGCTATCTAGTTGTGTTTTAGTGAACTATTTTTATTTTTAATTGAGTTTACCACAATTTTTTATAGGATTTCCTATAATCTACACACAAAACTATATTTTTCATTTTTTTCAAAATTTTAGTCTCAGTAATTTCGGAGATCAGGGAAAGAATAGATAATTTTCGTCTTATTACATAAATAATATCGAAACTATTTATTTGGCAACAATAACAAATATATATTTGAATTCTTTATAACGAGCCCTTTCATTTAATATATTTGATAACACTGTAAAGTTTGCAAAAAAGTTTTTTTCTTTTTATTTCCTCATTTGTCCGCCGACAATGACCCTTATTAAAAAAAATATTACCTTAACATACTCTGTTTAGGATGTACCTACCTAGATCTAACGTAGAATAAGATTAAATTTCACCTGATTTAGTCCAGTAGATTCGGAGCAAATTGGCTGTGACAGACAGACGCACGAGTGGTCCTATAAGGGTTCCGTTTTTCATTTTTTGCACGGAACCCTAAAAAGAAGTTTCTTGTTTTTATGCAAAAAAGAGGCTTAATTTTCTAGACTTACCAACAGAAACGAAGTAACAAAGATTTAAATCTTGCACCGAGACTGGTAATATTAAACTTCTAACCTAAGACTTTAATAAGGGTACGAACTACACAAGTTGTCAGTAAGGAATGTCGTAAAATGAAATGATTCTTGAACTTTACTCGTTTGTGGCCTGCAACTTTTCATATGACGTGTGGTCGCCCTAACCTGCTCCATATTACACCGACCTTCATTGTCAGCTTTAAGTTTCTCGGATTATTTAAGTTTGTAAGTAGTCCGTTTTAAGTCAGGGATTAAAATTTACAACAATCCTAGGCTTTTTGTGTCATGAAAAGTTCCTTCTTAGTTCTGACTTCTGAATTAACCTTTGATTTAGTGCAAGTGGTCAAACATTTATTAGATTTTTTACTAACAAATACTAGGTATTATTTAGTAATATAAATACTATTTTATATTACTATGGTCATATGAAGTGGGCGTGAAGATATGAAATTAGAATTAGAATAGTGATAAGTCTTTTACGACGACTGATAATGTGGTAAGGATCCTAAGTTATCATAAATTATTATATATAAGTTTAAATTCGGAATTGGTAAAACTAGAGATGTGCCGAGTGTTCGGCAACTAGTCGGTAAAGCCGACTATCCGGCCACTATTGTAGACAGCGACTAATCGGTGAATATTCGCCAAAGAGAGCCGACTATCCGGATACTAGTTCAGGTATCAACCTGCCATAATCTATTTTTTTTGTGAGTAATCCTTTGTAAATTTAGACTTAAGTATTTATTTGTATAAATTGCATGTCCGTGATTATGGTAAGCAATAAACGTTATTATTATATTATTATTATTATTACTATCGTAGTCGGCGACTAGTTAGCAAATATTCGGAAAGGAGCGCCGACTATCCGGCTTCTTATTGCGTATGTATTTTTCTCAATAATATATACATAATAACATATAGGAGTAATCAGATACGGTACGCTTCAAAAATGACCTCATACCAATTAAATTGTATAAGAAATTAGGACTCCATTTTTAAACCCTGACCGTAAAGTAAATAAAAACTTCGATTATTTAAAATACACAGAACTACTGCTCCGTCAAAAAATTCAAGAAACATTGCGAAGCAAGAAAACAGTTCCAACCAGATTGCAAGTGGCGCGGCGTTTGCGACTTGCGCGCGAATCAGCTGACGAAGCGTTACGGAAATCCCCGAAACCGTGATCGGCTTGGTCGAATAGTCGGTAAACTAGTCGGCCACTTCACAACCGACTAATCGGCTAGTCGGCTAATCGACCAAAGTCATAATCAGCATATCTCTAGTTAAAACCCATTACATGACATACCTACTCGTATATTAAAAATAGTTCAAAAGTGTAGATCCACAGAAAAGAAACTTAAGAAACGTAGCATACAAAGCCGGGAAAAATCATTAAACTTGAAGTAGAAGTATACATTCTACGAAACTTAATTTTTAATAACAATCTCACTAAAAACATAAATGTGTAAATGGGAGCTAAGTTCAATATCTGACAAAAGAATTGAGATCTTAATGGCCGCCAATTTCAGTAGAAAATTCTGAAATGTATTCATGTGAATCTCAACATTAGATCTGGCTAGTTTTTTCCAGCAATTCTGACACACATTTAGAGGAATGTACCTAACCTTACGATGTAATAAAAACAAAAACTTGCTTATATCAGAAATAAAACAACGTCTAAGCAGCAAACGATACTGTAAATTCTTTTGCTCCATTACCAAGAAGAAATTCAAAAGTAAGAAAAAACGTACGAGACGTAGGTACGCTGGTACTTATTGCTGTAAGTATATGTATATGTAACATAATTCCTTTCAGGCCCGACTGAAGTGTCTTAGTACGCTACTTGTGTGTACAAAAGTACTTAGAAATGAAATGTTCAAATAAATAAAATAAATTGTTTCTGACAGGGTTTCGTTTCAATAGTACTTCGGTGCCTACGGTGTGCGCATTTTCTGCGGGTAACGTAGCAGTATTTACAACTTACTTTAGAATTTACCTCTATTTATTAAACGACTGACTCAAAAAGGACTGTAATGTTTTTATGGTTTTCAATTTCATGTATATTGCATGTCTTTATGAATATAGGTTTCGTGTCTATATGAATTTAGGTATGTGACATATATTTTATTGAAAATTAAAGGCAGTGTTAATTATATTATGTTTAGATGAAAATCATTAAGGGGATAAATGAAGTTTTCGGAGTCCAGTGCTGCCTCCTATTGAAATTAGTAATTTGAAAAGAAACGTAGATTATCATTTAAAATTATGTGTTCAATATGCCCTAAATAACCCTTTAAACTTTTTTATAAACTACTAGCTGAGCCCATGGGCTTCGCTCCCCGGGAATTTTGGGATAAAAATTATCCTATATCCTTCCCTGGGTATCAGACTATATCCATATCAAATTTCATCTAAATAGGTTCAGTGGATAAAGCGTAAAGTGGTAACAAAAAAACATATATACAAACTCACTTTCTACAGTTTAAAGTGAGAATGTGAATCTGTTTCGCTTATTTGCAAAAAACTGAGACTTTTTATTAGAGGGTTGACGTCAGGCAGGAGGTGGGTCGGTCGTAGAACAGCTAGCTATAGCAGCATAGCTATATCTACTCGATTTCGCATGGTCTCCAAAATCTTCGGGACATTATTGACATGTATTGCATAATTATATTATAGAAAAAAAAAGCAGGCAAGTGCCCTCAGAAGCAGCATAGTCTAAGGATGCAACTGGGAACGCCCTGCGATAAATAAAGTTACAAAATGCAGTAAATACAATAATCTATGTTATATATCTTTTTGTCTAGTTCTAAAGGAAAGTAGAATATACCACAGAGTTAGAAATATACCATCTACTACTCATCTTTTTACACAATTCGTAAAAGTCGATTGAGAGAGTTAAGGTTGTTAATTTTTTTACTCGTTGGAAACAAAGTATCTGTGCGGAATTTTAAACAAATTTTATTTTTATTAATTTTGATAATTGGCATCAAAATCGGAATATTATTATGAACGGCGCAAAACAAATTCTGAATCCTTTTATTTCGATATCATTTTTTGGCATTCGCTTGCAGTATCCTTCATTTCTTTGCAGGAATTTTCGTCACTCCATTTTACGCAACCCTGTAATGAAAAATGTATGTAACGTAAAAAAGTTAGTGTTAAGAGTAAAAATCATCTAATGAGACATGTACCTATTAATATATTATTACAAGATCTGGTTAGAACTATTTAAAACGTATTAAGTAAATAATAAAAACTTTTTTAAATGCGAATTATTATGAAAAATCTCCCATAGCAGCTGACCTATCAGCTAAGCAAGACTAAAATCAATAAATTACATAGGACTTTTGCCCAGTAGTGTGTTTATATAGATTAGGTAAAAAATGCAATTCATTACTGAGGACTATTTTTAAAATTACAACGAATAAACAATTTATTTCAAATGGCAACCAGTCCATGGTCTATACTAAAACAGTTAAATAATGAACATCTATTACATTTATGTCCTTTATTTGTAGATATATACAAATCTCGCCATATGGTTTCCGGCAGAGAAGAATAGGACCACTCTAAGTCTTCCCGTGGATGTCGTAGAGGCGACTAAGGAAATAGAAGCTGAACAAAGTTTATCGATGAGACCTCTTCAACCCGTCTGGTTAACGTGGAGAGTGAGCCAAATCCTCCGGCTTCCCTAGCTAAGTCTTATAGTAGAACAGAGAGAGTCGAGCTCCTACAGAAGACACAATAAATACCTGATAATAATGTACAAACATACGTACCATGATAAGTTGCATTCCCATACAATTTTCCAATGTCTGAAAAGAGCATGTATCGTCCGTTTTATACTTCGACAGATCTCCATCATAACATTCTTTCTTCATACCCTCAAATACTTTAGGATCCAGTACAGGCTTAAGTTTCTTTTCCATAAACTCTTTAACGCCGCTTTTGTCGATTTCGCCTTTGTCATCTACCACACCCATCTTCTTGGCAAAGCACTGTTTTTTTTCTGAACACTAAAAAATATGTGTTACGCAGGAATCATTTCGAATAAAACCGGTCAAGTTCGAGTTGAAGACGTTAGAGTAAATGAAGGGTCCCATACGAAGTTACGGAACACTTGCTATTACATATAAACATGGCCGAAAAAAACGTTTCGTTTATGACGACCCCCTTTAATTTTTAAATTTATTTTATTTTTGTTTAGTATATTGTAAATATATAGTATAGTATAAATATTTTTAGATATATACATAGTCGGCGAAAATGTCAAGTGTCTAGCTAGCTATTACGGTAGTGATATTAGCTGGTTTAAGAACTAGAGGCGGGTGACAGACAGACACACAGACAGAAGTGTCAGTAACCTAAAAAATAAATGACCATTGTTTATTTAAAATTCTGTGGACTTGAGATTCTGTGATCTTCCTATCGGGGGTAACGCCATAAAATAAAGTTAGTCGTACGATAGTGTATTATTTTATCAAACCAAATTAGACTTTATCATCATACGTCAGCGCTCAATTTAGCTTGTCACTGAAACGCAGTAACGTCCGTCTTGCGCACCACTTTTAAAGTAACCCCTGGCTTCACATACTTCGAGATTCCTAACTAAAGGCGTTTGACGTGACTCAGTAACTGTATCTAGTGATATAGTAATTTTCACACACCACTAAACTAGTGTGCAGGTTTTCTCACAGTATTTTGCTTCGCAGGAAACAAGACGTAGTCAACAATAATGTCCGAACATGAGTATTCGTATAGACATTCTAAAAAGATAAACATTAGATATTCAAGTTTGACTAGATTGAACTTGAGACCCTTTGGTTATAATAGGTCGCGTTCTCAAACCACTACCGCTTCAAAATCTTTCAAATTCTTCATTACCTAGAACAGAATAGGTACATATATTTTTATTAGATTAAGAAAGAAAAGATGTCTTATTAATTACCTCGTCCGAATCTTCAGGAAATTCAGAACATTCCTTGTATTTTTCTAATTCTTCATTATTCATTTGTTTAGAATCATCATTCTCATAGCGAATTGGGTCTTCTTTACAGCAGGTGAAGTTTTTTGAATCCTTCACCTATAAATTAAGTATTAAGGTTTATGTCTTGACTTTAGGTCCGTGGGGACCATCAACTCACAAACTTTTTAAATTTTTTAACCAAAAGTTAGTCAAAGTGTCGGGTGACCAAAGGGCTGGCAATTATTTCGCCCAACGAATAAGCATTGCCATCCAACGTGGCAATGCTGCCAGCCTTTTGGGCACTCTACCACAGGGCAATGATCAGGAAGACGTTTTCTATTTGTAAGGTTTTTCTTTTTCCTTTTTTATTCCTTTTTAGGTTTTTTTTTTTTGTTTAATTAAGAGTTTTATTTCGTTTTTAATTTAGATTTTAATATTATGAGAAATAAATTTACAGCATAAGCAACATTATAGTTAGGTGAGAACAGGATAGTCACATTTAATCCAGGGAATCAATATTAAAATGAAATCAGATACTATTGGTGATTCTGATACCAAATATTTCAATATAGCTAGCGGGTACAAGATCAACCTGTATCAACAGGTTGACTGATAAACTGGATACACGTAACGTCAAAAAATATAAAACCAACAAAATACTTAATACTTATTTACAAGTAGTTCGTCGCGAACGTGGACCTCGCAATTATTATATTATGGTGTTGATTATAATATTTACTAGTTTCAAAATCATCTACAACTGTTTGCATAAGCCTGATTTTGACATTCCTAACACAATTCAGTTCTCTAAGTAACACCTAGATGGCGCTATCCAAAGTAAGAACGCGCTACGGTTTCATTTGCTACATGATAGCGGACATTTTTAATAATATTTCAAAAACAACTGAACCGATTTTCATGCCCAAAGAACTTGAAAATTCTATTGATATTTCGTATATGCCTACCAAATTTTTTCAAAATCGAACCATCGGTTCGGCAGTTATCGCGGTACAAACATACATACAAACAATGTGTTTTCACCCCCAACCCGATTTAGAGAAAGAAAATAAATGAAAATACTACCATATTATAGATAGATCTACGCACTCGGTTCCTATTCAACCTAACTTGGCTCGCTGTAATTTTTATGGCGCGCAGCGCGATCGTCACACACTTCTTTTTTGTTATTGGATAATTTGCATATAATAATATAATCATTTATTTCAGATTCCCATCCATACAATACATTTAACACACTTAAAACAAACTTCATTGACATTCTTTTAAAAATTTTAAACTTTAGATTATTTCGGTACAGCTACAGACCAATTGAAAATATTAATTTATATTTACTAATATATACAAGGCATAAAATGACTTACCCACTTTACCATTTTAATACATTTTTCGAAGTCATCACCACTGTAAACCTGAAGAAATTTACTGTAGTTAAATTACAAGATAGGGAATAATTAATTCTAAATCATAGAGATTTATTAATAGATTCACCATAGAGTCAGTTACATAAATTGAAAAGCGTGACCAATTTTGATGTGCGTAAGTTTTATATGTGTGTGTTTTGCTTTGTAAGAATACAACTGCCTCCGTGGTGTAGTGGTTAGAGCGTTCGGCTCATACCCGGAGGTCGCGTGTTCGATTCCCGGCGGGGGCAACGACTTTGTGTTGTTGTCCTAGTTTGGTTAGGACATTGTAGACTGATCACCTAATTGTCTGATAAGTAATATGATCCGTGCTTCGGAGGGCACGTTAAGCCGTCGGTCCCGGTCACTGTCTTTGACATTGATCGTTACCTTAAAACCATGTCAGAGGCCGTTAAGGCAGTTTTAAAACTCTGACACTAGTGTTAGTCCCTAACACACACGATAAGAAAAAGAAGCTTTGTTAGAATCAACAAGCCAATACGTAATATAAATATAGGTGCGAAGGCCTTTCCATAGATAAGAATATGTACTGACGTAGGAACAAACTAAGTTTCAACTTGTATTCATAGAGTTAGGATAGTTGTACCTTTGTATTAGGAGATACTAACCCAAGGATACTACTATATTTAAAATAAAAAAATATATAACCAATAGATAAACACCCGAGATCCAAGAAAATTTAAAAAAGACCATTTCCCAATTTGGCCTAGTTGGGGATCGAACCCAGAATCCCTGAAGTAGCAGACTGCCGTTTAACCTCTATGCCACGAAGGTCGTCAAAAATATGAGTTGAAGTGGATAATTTTATACATAAACGTTATCTTTTATCAATGTTACATGTCTTTAAATTATTTATAAAATTTCAGAAGAACTTATTTAAATATAATTGTGCACGGATTATATTTAGGTACCTGTAGAGCGACGTTTTCTTTGGGTTAATTATATAAAGTCTGACAAAATATACTAAAACTATTTTGAGTGTAATTTTAGTCCATGATACGTTCTTCTTCTTCTTATCGTGTGTGTTAGTGACTAACACTAGTGTCAGAGTTTTTAAACCGCCTTAAAGGCCTCTGACATGGTTTTAGGTAACGATCAATGACAAAGACAATGACACGGAGGCAGTCATATATCATGGACTAAACTTTCCCCGAGGAACATATATCGAAATATGAAAATAAATGGTTGACCGATCAGCTGATCCAAGTTGTGCGGAAAGCCAAAAATTACTGTTCGTATTTCGACGTACCTATGTTCTTTGGAGAAAGTTGTTTACAATCACAGACTGAATTCACCCTTAATATAGTTTCAGTATATTTTGTTAGACCTTAAATGTAAAACATGACTCTATATCGATTTTAAGTGAAAAATTCTCAAAAATCAAATCCCAAAGACGGAGAAATGGGCAAAAGAAAAGTTAAGAAGAGAAGTATACAATAAACTTACTCCTGTCAGACAAACAACCAACGTGAACAACCAACAGTACAGTGTACTATACATTGTGATATTCCATCTATTATGATATTCTATCACTGACAACAAATATACGAATGCTTCTGTTATATATTCCCATGTATAGGTATGGAACTACATAAACCTGTAATTGTAAATGCATTATTATATTCATGTATATTATTAGCACATATGATCATAGTAACATTGTACGGAAGTGTGCGATTTTGTTAAAGAATATATATTATTGACATGAAATTGCACATGATGTATTTACACAAACAAGTGAATGACCGGCCAAGTGCGAGTCGGACTCGCGCACCCAAGGTTCTGTACCTCTATATATAAAATCATGTTTTTTGTATGGGATCTCCACTTCAATATTTATTTTACTCTATTTTTTGTAGTATTTGTTGTTATAGCAGCATCAGAAATACATCATCTGTGAAAATTTCGACTATCTATCATGAGCAGCCTGGTGATAGACGGACGTAAGGACGGATGGAAAGCGAAGTCTTAGTAATAAGGGCCCTTTACCCTTTGGGTACGTAACCATAAAAAGAGGTATTACGTTAATACTCAGAAAAACAGACCACGATCATAATTATAACAAACTGCGCTAGATTAGGTATCGCGAACTGACATGACATACATTATGAATTGTACATTGTAACCAACAATAATTATATACATTGTAAACTATAAGTATATTCTAAAGGTGTATTTTAATTTTTTGATTGGAAGTTAGCGGAACCGGAGTGTTGCCGGCGGGGCCTTCTTAGAAGCTGATTCCCATCGGGTTCCCTTACGGGTTTCTAATATATATGCATTTATTACTAACAACAAAACCTACGTATATCGGCGCACCGCGCATTAACATGTCCATTTGAGTGCTATCTTCATAAGCCACAAACTAGCAGCATGACTGAATTGCACACATATTCAAAATACGAAATTTTTCTTAGGTTATTCAAATATACACACAGTGATAAATTTTATATAAACACGTTCAAAGTCAGTTACTTATTTAATAATATGCGAATTATAAGCCGTACATTGATCGGTTTACGTTTATTAATTAACCTTTATAACTTAATCAGGTAGATATTTAATTCGTTTCATAGTTTTATAGCTGTACTAGCCCAAATTCTTACCCAACACCACTGCAAACTGAGTATTTATCTTTATTCCAAACTAGCTGTTGTCCGCGTGGTCTAAACTTATTTGATAATCCCAGGGAAATATTAAATTTATACCGAAAACTCAAGCGAGGAAAAATCAATCAGTCACTGTCCTCTGTTTGTGCGAGTCTATGTCTATTCGTCCATAGTCAGTCAGTCTGCAAAGAGGCTGGATGCCCGGACATCTATGTTCAGTCCAAACCTCGCATTCTTCATGTTTGTTGAATCAGCAAATAGACGCGCCGCGCATTTTATCAGTTACTTAGCATTTACTTAGTTCACGTCTTTCGCCTCATCATCACAGACGCGTTCTCATACAATTTATACAACTATCATACGTTTAAACTTTGTAATAAACTGATTAACATCATAACTTCTTTCAATCAAGTATCAGTAAAAGGTGTCCAATACAACGCGAGAAAGTAATTCCTATACATTCATTGCAACCTACACATTTACAATGCTCAAAAGATCACGGCATACATCAAAATAGTTGGCTGAAATCGGAAGCGTCTACATATCAAAAATATCTTAAAATGAAAAGCGTCTATTCCTGAATAAATACAATAAAGAATTTTTGTCCAAGCACTCCGAGGAAAAAAGATATTTCTGTTTAACTTTTCGAGATTTTTGAGGTTATGTGTCATACTGACTATACGTAGAGGAAATCTGCATCTTAGATCTTCAAAGTTGCATGACTTGCCATGCGGGAGTGGTTTAATAGTACGCAAGAGTGAAAGTATTATACGGCGCTATGTCAAGGAAACTTATTGAAGTTTCCCGTGACCAAAAGGCTGGCCTATATCTAGGTCAGAAAATAAGCATTGCCATACAACGTGGCAATGCAGCCAGCCTTCTGGGCACGTTACCGCAGGGTAAACAATTACCGTGCCTTTTTTATTTGTAAAAATTAGTTTGTAGTGTATTGTAGTGAGTAGTTTTATAATCTTTATTTTAGTATTTAAGAAAATTTAATGTGTAAAGTATTTAAAGTAGGAAGTAGGTTTGAAATAGGTATATTTCAAAAAGAAAACAATTTTATATTATTAAACATATTTATTCATCCTTATTATCGTCTCTTACAATTATGGCATCTAAAAATCCTGCCGTTGCTGTCATATTATCTTCATGTTTGAACCATCTTAAGTACCAAACCAAAGTCATTACATGAGATCAACATCCGACCGTACCAAACAGCTGCAAAAATGTATATCAACACAGGGTAGCCACGCATTTGTTAACGAAAATGTTGCAATTAACACATAGGATTCGTGTTAAACTGCTTCGGTCTCGCATACTGATGCAACAACATATGATGCACAATCGTTATTCAAAGGAACGTGAGCACACGTCACCAAAACACGGGGCAAAGTCGGAATCCTTTAAGCACGCACGAGTCACACAAAGCAAATATCACAGTCCGTAAGCAAGCCAAGGCGTAAAGATATTAAAAAGAAAGTAGCTCAATAAATACAATTACAACCGATGACACCATGAGTACCATGACACACAGAGCGCAAGAGCCAAGTGACAGTTAAAAACATTTGTGTTGTGACAACTGTGACGTGACAGTGACATTAACATTGAAATTGCAATGTTTCTATCGTAAAACCAACAATTCGTACACATTTCAATTATTGCAGCTATTTAAAAGTGTGACAAAATGAGTATATTATAAGAAAGTTATACGATTATACTTTTTTATTGATAAAAAGCATGCTAAAATTAAATAAGGCCATTTATTTGATAAAATATAAATGATTTTTATTTTATTTTCTTAAGAGTACTAGTCACAATATTCGTACCAATCTTTGTTCTGACGGCAACTCTCAAATGGCGGAAATATCTCCCGTGGTCACCGCAGTCAGTACAAATTCCATTATTTGCATTATTTTTCTGAGACTTTTATCAAAATAGTCTTTGTTTGGGAAAATCGCAGAAAATTATGTTAATACGATTTAACTATATGACATAGCTAGACGCTAAAATAAATTTACATCTTGACGAAAATTCCTGGACACAGCTCACTCTACCTATCAAAGACGGTGGCATTGGCATCAGAAAAATTACTAGTGTTGCTCTACCTGCTTTCCTTTCCTCTGTTCACAGCGTCTCAAACCTCTGCAAAAAAATACTTAAAAATGACCTAAGCATCGATCTGTTAACAGAGGCAAAGGAAACGTGGTCAGCTCTCTGCCCTAACGAAAGTATCCCAGTGGAATCAAACCAACAAAAACTCTGGAATGCACCTTTAGTGCAGAGAACTGTTCTCAATTTGTTCAAAATCTTAGCGACATCAACAGCGCTCGGCTCCAAGCAGTTTCTTCAAAAGAGTCCATTCATTGGCTCCATGCGATCCCATCGTTCAATATAGGTACATTTTTAGATAACAATAGTTTTAGAATAGCTGTCGGGCTCCGGCTGGGAACAACTGTTTGTACTCCTCATCGTTGCCCAGCGCGCAGTTGGCAGCGACGTAGATCAGTTTGGGCTTCACGGTCTCCACTGCCAACTCAGCGCTGGTAGTATTTCGCGCCACGGCTCTCTTAATGATATTATCCGAAGGGCTCTGGTCACCATTCACGTACCTTGTACCCTCGAACCTCGTGATGATGGCAAGAGGCCTGATGGAATGTCGCTAATCCCCTGGGAACGCGGCAGGGCGTTAGTGTGGGATGCCACATGCGTTGACACACTGGCACCCTCCCATCTCAGGGGATCAGTCTCGAGAGCCGGTTCGGCTGCTGAAAACGCTGAGATCGCCAAGCGGCGCAAATATAGTTCTTTAAATGATGACTATATTTTTGTGCCGTTTGGCGTGGAAACTTTCGGTCCTTGGGGCCCCAGTGCTAGGGGTCTCCTTAAAGAGATCTCTCCAAGACTGATCTGCGCCGCTGGTGACAAGAGGGCTGGCTGTTTTTTCGCACAACGAATCAGTATTGCGATCCAACGCGGAAATGCGGCCAGCGTTCTTAGCACTATGCCACATGGGCGAGATTTTTTAGACTAAATTAGTAGTTAACTTTTTTCTGTATGTATATTTGAAAATATGTATTTTTTTTATCCTTCTTATTTCCTTAGTGCCTCTGATTTTATGTATTCAGAGTTTCGATTTTCGTGTACATAATCTTGGTAATTAATAAATAAAACATACTAACACAGACGCTAAAATGTTAGTCAAATATTTTTTCGCCGTTATCCTTTATTGTTCAAATTATCTGCGCTTCCCCCCACTTCAGCAGCTTTCAGGAAGCATTCATTTAGAACCTACCAGGTGCAGCAGTAGAATGAGGAGAAAAACTCGAGTGGAGTAGGGGTGGGACATTATTAGTACTCTATGGAGTGGAAGATATTTGGCGAACACCTGAGACCAATTAACCACAACACGTGCTGCATTTCCCCAGGAATTACTTTCCCTTATAGTGTGCGCTTGCAAAGACTAAAGGTCACAGCAGACTTATCTACTCGTAAACGGATCGAAACCATACCGCCTTTCGCTGCACCTTGACCAGGCGTTAACTTGGCGTACGCAAGTAACCAAACCGGATCAGCTTCGTAACGTCGACTCGGCTACGACTAGACCACGCTTAGGGCTCGACCGTTCTGGTTAATCAGTTTGTCCCTTTGCATCGTTACTTTTTGTTTCGTTTACCTATGGAGAGACGTAAGCGCGGCGACCGAAAGTTGACCGACCTGCAAATTTAATAAAAGCAGATCGCGAGCTAGTCCCGAGGCGAGACGGTTACTAATATAAATAATATTGAACTGCTCGAGATGATACGTTTACGTTCCGTTTACGAGTTGATAAGTCTGCTGTGACCTTAATGCATCCATATCCGTAACTGCGAACTGCTTAAACATATTATGCGGTAATTGCTCAGGCCTAGGATGAGATAACAGGGACACGAACATCATAGACGAAGAATTAGAAGAAGAGGTTACTATAGTAACCCATTTTTGTTTGCGAAACAATGCGAAAATCATTTCAAAATCTCCATACACTTGTTTGACAAATTTGGTACAGCTCCCATATAATTTAGACTTTTGGTCACCATGGGCGTTCCGATATTACCCCCTCCAGCTACTTCGTATGGAGCAAAGGCATTTGGACTTACATGTGAATGCGAATCATGTAAATAAGAACTGCAGCTAGCAACCTATTGATATTTTTATTTCTGTTCCCATCTTCTCGCTCGCAATCATGCTGAAAGTGGGTCTTGCTGCCCTGTCTGCTTACAGGAAAATACATTAGGATTATACATGTGACAAGGTGCGGACGTCGATTCGACCCCTAGCCTTTCCCCGCACCTCCCACAATGAATACCTATATAATTTTTTCTTTATACTAATGACGTCTTTACCCCTACAGCCTACAGCCAAAAGTCCAATTTCAGGATCATGGTGGCCATGTATAAAATTAAAAAGAAACGGTATTATGGCTGCTGCGCGCCTATTGATATCATTCAGTGGTGCCATTTTTGAAACACGAGGTCACTAAACGAACGGTTTTTGTATGGAAAGAACCATTCGTTAGGTGACTTCGTATTTCAAAAATACCACTTCAGATTCTCGCCCATACCATCCTTATTATGAATTTTCAACTGGTTGGAATTCGGGAATTCACTGAGATGTTCTTTATTAAATCGTGGAGTTATTTCCGAAGAAGCTAAGCTTTGACTTTGTGTTTGCAATAAGATTAATTTAATATTATAGCCTAAATGAGTTAACGCAATTTTTCAGTAAGTACATAAGTAAAACTAGCTTTTGGGCATTGCAGCCCGTAGTTTTGTTGTGCAACTGTTGAGGTTGACTAAGGTATGTTTTCAGTTCCCCCCCGATGTGGTTCCCATCTTGTCGCGATAAGGGGGGCTCAGTACCTGCGGTTGCCTCGGCCGCAGGGAAGCTAAGAGGAACCCATTGCCCGGGTTGAGGCTTAGGCCTCCCCGGGCCCGGCGGAGACCATTCCTGGCGGGAATGGCCTAGCTGTGAGGGAAGGGGGTGACGACGACCTCCCTACCATCACAGCCGTGGTAGGGGTCGCGGGGGAAGAGGAGTGTCGGTGTTTCGTTGCCGCTCGCCCTATCCTCCGCGACCAAGCGCGGCCGTGGCGCTTGGCACGGCATCGGTGGGGCCGCAGGGGAAGAGGAGTGTCGGTGTTACGTTGCCGCTCTCCATATCCCCTGCGGCCGGCTGTGTGGGCCCCGGTCGCCGTCAGGTGGACTGGGGCAGGGCCTGCTTCCGCAGGCCCCAAATTATGAGGGCTGGTTGGACGGTGGAAACGGGATTCCATCGTCCAACGGACAGCCCTCCGGAGTGGAAGGCAGGCGCGTGTGCGTGTCAGCGCGTCTGTCCTTGGGCCAAGAGGCCAAGGCGGCGGTTACTCCGGCCCCTCTGATTCAGCAGAGGGTGCCGTGAGGCCGTTGGCGATCCGGGGCCGCTTAAGTAGCGGCCGGCCGCGCCGGGGCTGTGGAGCATGAAGAAGCACACGGTCCGGGCCGATAGCGGCTGAGAGGTGACACCGCGGAGTTTTTAGTGGTAACACCACATAACCTTACCGGTGTCCCGTAACCGGTAAGGTATCAGAAGGGATTTTCTCCGCGTCAAAAAAAAAAAAAAAGTTATGTTTTCAGTTGAGGAAATAGGTTACAACTGCAGTCAGTTATGTAACTTATGAAAAAACGTATAGGTGGCCATTATGGATCCAAAATCTGATTGCTGTTTCGAGTTCCGTGGTGCTTTACCCCAGCATAAAAGGGATTGTTCTACAAAGAGGGGAGGGAGGGTTGGAGGGGTTCGGGCTTCAAATTAATGAATTTTCTTTAAAAAGTCAATAATTATTTCATACAGATAAAGAATAATATCAGGTTTCGAACGGTGCTGCTGGGAGGGACTAGTCAGTTCGGCTTCGCTTTTTTGACTACTTAGCCTTTCTTATTACGTAATTTATGTTTGTTAACTCTTCGGTAGCACTACATGTTATATTATAATGTATCACCATTGTTTTATAACTATATTGTTAGTATTTATTAAAAAAGATTATATAATTATAATATGACAAAGCCTTTCTGGCGATTAAGCGACCAATACTGTGAATATGAGTTTCTTTCGGCGTTTCTTCTCAACAGTAGTGGTAGCGAAGCTTTATTTCTATTCTTTAAAAAAGTTATTAAATTTTAATAATGTAAATTTTACTGTACGTGTACGTGAAAAAGTGTGTATTTTTTTTGAGTGATATATGTATGGGTAAAATTACTTATAGAAACATACTTTGGGGCTGGCTCAATCTGTGCGATATGTCACGTGAAAGAAATCTACTTCAATCTATAGGATTTGTAGGAAACCTGCACGTCAGGTTTTCGTTTTTATATTGCTAAAAAATTAGAAAAAACTAATAGACAACTCTACCTCATCGAGTAGCAAAATGTGACATATGTAGGGTGTTGCATATTAAAAATATATGTCTTAATGTACAGGGTTGCCTGGGCATAACCTGGAGCATTTTGTACAGTCAGCAAAAAAGTCTTCTTCTTCTTTTGCCACGCCTTATCCCGTTATTTGGGGTCGGCCCTCCTCGTACCTCGGCGCCAGGACGCTCGGTCCCGGGTTGTCTGGATATCTAGTTGTGCCCGCTTGGTATCCCTATTCACGGTTGTCCACCACGTGGAAAGTGAACAACAGTCAGCAAAAAAGTTTTTTTTTTTTTGTACGTAAGGACTATCGAAGGTACGTAGTATTCGATAGTCCTTATCAAGAAGCGCCAAAAAGGCATATCTTTTTAATATGCAACACCCTACATTATGTCACATTTTGCTACTCGATGAGGTAGGGTTGCATACGGCCCCCTTTTAGTCTATAAGGCCATTAAAAAATTTGGATGAAGGCCGACATGATGCCAAAGTAATGCATAATATGACACCTAAACACGATTACACAGAAAAAGTAAAAAAGAATTTTTAATAAAACAAAAATTAAAATGCCCATATTTAATTAAAATAAACGAGGTCTTCAAATAGAAATAGAAATCACATCAAAATTTCAATGAGGTAGGTTTCTAGGAGATGAACTTTTCCTTACATTGTTCAGCCAACTCCTTGACGCCGTCACATGACCCATCTTCGTCCCATTTTGGACAACTCTGTAATAAAATTAATATTTTAATATATTCCAGGACAAGAGACCCTTATCGATGTATAGTCTACGTTTTATTTTGAAACCACATATCAGATTTCACTAAAAATATGTATTTTAAAAAAATCCGATAATAAATTATGAACTGGAAACAAAATATAAGGATGTAGAAGTTTCCCATACTGATAAGCAAAAATCATATAACACACTACATTCTATTTTCAGTTCATATTTTGACTGTGAAAACCAGTCATATGCCTAAAGTGCAATATCTTTGAAATTAGAAAATTTTGCCGAAATCGGGCATGTCGTTTCGAATTAAAACGTTGACAACGTTTGTATGGAAAAGTGTAGTTTAGTTTAGGGTGTGTTCGTAATTTAATTGTTATTTCTATTGTGTCTGGTCACCATTTAGTTTTAAATGACCAATCGTAAATGTCCTATCTCTAAAGACTTACGCCTGAAATTATGAAGATGGTAATGTTAACTATATACGATGTTCGAAATTAAACATTCCATTGGCCACGTCTAAACGCGTATACATTTTATGAAGCTCCGAACAAAGATACTCAAAACACGTACCTACATACAAATAATACCTACATACAAAACCCATATTGTTTAAGTAGACTTTGAGAACTAAACAACTACTTGATGCACTAAACGGATTAGAAAATAATTAAATTTTAAAAAAATCAAACAACCGACTTCAATTTTTTTCAGGAGTTTTTTCCATATCTCGAAAGATCTTTACTAAATTAATATGGAACCAAACTTAGGAGTAAGGGCTTTCAAATAAAAAAGTATCATCAAAATCGGTCCACGGTTGCCGAAGATATCGCATCACATACATACAAAAAAATAAATAAAAAAAAGCATACAATTGAATTGATAACCTCCTCCTTTTTTGAAGTCGGTTAAAAAATTTAAAGGTATCCCGGAATTTTCAAATAATCAACTCAACACGTAACAGCTATTCAATAATTTTTACCACTAATAATGTATACACAGGTTGACAGGTCTTTTTGTCTCCACTGCAGAAGCACGATCGTCTCTGTACTACCAGAGCCATACTTGGCCAGAGCAGCCAGAGGACTTTGGCCTACACTCTCCTCGCTAGTCAGACGGGTTGAAGAGGTCTCATGATGTTTATAAGCTTTGTTTAGCTTGTATTTCCTAAGTCGCCTTCTACGACATCCACGGGAGAACTTGAAGTGGCCCTATTCTACTCTGCAGAAATTTTAAAAACCAATAATACTTACCACTGCAAACTGCATGTCTATACACATCTTCAACTTCATTACTTCGCACATGTCAGGATTTCCGTACTTCGAAAGGTCACCGTCTATGCAATTATCTTTGATCATTTTCTGTACTTCAGGATTGTCTTCGAAATCTTTCTCAAGGGCTGACTCGAGTACTGCTTTGTCAATCTTTCCATCGCTGGATGCAAATCCTCGTTTTGATGCAAAACATATTTCACGGTCACACTGAAATAAGTTTAAAATATATATATTTCGTACAAGCTTCTAGACAAGTTTAATAAGCCTAAACTCGATGGATTTGTGTCATTTTATTATAGGGTTCCTATGCCCACTTTTCGACTCCCTCATCTGTTCAGCTTCTTGTTACAATTATATAGCAATGTCATCTGATCTGCATTTGTAAAGAAAATTTAACCTCAATCGGAAACTGGAAAGTAGGTCCAATTTAAATTGCAAGATTTGATTACAGACAGACAACAAGACAGAAAAAGTAGGTAATTATTTAAAAAAATATATCTATAACTATAACCTAAAAAGGTTAGATGGCTCCTCAATACGAGTCAATCGAGCTTAAGAATCAATCAGATCAGCTCTATGTTGTCATAACATTATACAACGTGGAAGGGACATACCCGTGGAAATGCCGAATGTTTTATGCGTATGCGTGCAAAATTTCAGCTCAATCGGAAACCGGGAAAGTTATTTGATAACAGACAGACAACGGGCAAGTGACACTAAATAAAAGGCTTGTAAAAATTAATTGTTTTTTTGGTGTTGATATTTGGTTTAAAACATTCGCAATTTGTCTAACTTAGACGATTTACTATTTAAACGATTTCCGAGTTGTGTTTTAGACGAGTTTCTCAAAGACTATTTGCATTTAAGACCATTCCAACTAACTCGATTTAGTCAGTAGTAGAAACTTTTCCTGAAGAAAATAATACCAATATGAAAAGATTTTTTTGCGTTCCGTAGAAAATCTGTTCAATTGATTTGCCAACTTGTATGGGAAACCAAATTTGTTTTATTTTCGTTTTTCATTTTATGTGGGTAAAGTTGTTTTGTATCAAGGAATGAATAACTTATGCATAATTTGAAAACCTTACGCTGAGTAAAGACAACGAAAAAACAATTTTTTACTCATTAAAGAATTTAAGTACATATCATTATAGCGTACTATAAAGCTCTTTTTTTTTCATTTTGTTTTCAATTTTGTCAGCGTAAGTAAAATATATATCCATGCAAAATTACAAACTTCTTGTATATATTCTTACTAAGGCACGCCTGCTGCCTTTCATACGAGTAGTTTATACCGCGTACAGGACAGACAAAGAATCTACCTATGTAAGGTACACCGGAACTAACTGTTATAATAAATCTTTGTGAGGACTTCGAAGCACTAATAAATGACACCTTAATATTAAGATAGAATTACTTAATGCTACAGAATCACAAAAATGTCCCAACACTTACAGATGGTGGTTTCCCTTGCATTTGCATACATTCTTTTAGAGCACTGTCATCAAGTTTCGGTCGTGTTCGGGGAGGGTCCCTTAAGCAACAATGATGTGACCTCTGGTGAAAATAAAAATTGATTAAAAAATATCAAATAATAAAAAACAAAATATAAATTCTAAATTTACTTACATGATGTAGTTCTTTCACACATTTCTTCATAATATCATCTTCAGCTCCAGCCTGCAATTTTTGTAATTATTTATATTTATGCATAGCAAGGTAAGTTCAAACATAGATAATGGAAGTTTCATTTAAATCATGCAAATAATCAAGTCAAAAACACGTTCTTGTTTTAGCCAAACTGTTTTATACGTCAGAAACATTCATTATATTATAAATCTTTATAATTACCCGTACTGCCACCAGAAACACAGTTGCCAAAACCAAAACGCGATACATGATGTATATTTTTAATATAACAATAGTAATAATATGTACAATGTTGCCCTTTTATATTCAACATCACAATAAAATGACGTTGTTCTCGTAGTTAACTAGCAGAAAATTGTAGCACTTCATCAACAGGTACACAGATTAAAATGTGAGTAATGTTTTCATGACCATGGTCTGCCTATGGAGGGTAGAGGCACAGGTATGGCACTTCATAGAAACGGAGTAACAAATATACCTAGTACTACTACAAACGAAACAATATGTCTGTGCACACGTCAAATGTGTGAGTTAAAACGGTTGAATAATCAGGGTCGCCACCGCAGAATTTGTTGCTTTGCTTACCTGTTTTCATCATTCGGAAATCTATAAAATGTTCGTTCTTTATTGTTTTCCGTGGATAAACAATGATAGTATGCGCCATTTATCACCATTATGATTCAATAATCCTAAGTGACTCGCGTAACCTTAACGTGCGACTAGTAAGAACCCTGTTTTACAGGCAGGCCAACAAGGCTCAAAAGCGGGGGAGGTATTGCGGGGACGACAGATTGCGGAGGACTGTGCGAGTTTCCGTTTTTTATGTAATACTATTATTAATTCTGAGGTGAGAAGGACAATCTCACATGGTTGATAGTTGCAAAATTGTCTAGCTAAAGCAGACTAGCAGAAAATTTTTACACTTCATAAACAGGTTCACATATTAAAATGCTTATAGAGGGTAGATGCGTGAAGGACCATCTCACACGGTGGATAGTTTCCGAAGTGTTTAGTTAAAGCAGTAAATGATAGTGCCAAATCCCACTAAAATGGGGCTAGAGTCTCAAGAGTATATTTTTTTTATGATCTTTTAACAAAATATTTAGTAAACTTATATTATTTACTGTTATAAAACTTTATTCAATAATAAAACATTTATGGAGATACTTGTGTTAATTCTAAGGGCATAATGTGAAAATTAAAACTAGTATTTTTGACGCTCCCTTTAAATTTTACTCACTGGCTATAACTGTAACGCTACTGTATGACGTGTGATTGCACGCCTTTTTATGGACATATTTTGATTCACAATATGGATCTCCTTCATTCTACCTTCCATAGTACCTATTGCCTCAAGGTTAGACAAATCATTAGCACCACATTAGCAGTAAATGGTAGGATGTTTAACTTTTAGAATTTAGACTATTTCCTTTGATATCTCCCAAAAACATTTCCTAATTATCATGTTTTAATAATAACATGTCTTCTTTATTTAGTTTATCCTTAATCATTCATTCTTCTTCCTCTATATGCATTACCAAGCGAAACAATTTCTCGATCTTCCTTAAACATAATCATCATCATCATCAGATCTTTTTAATCACCACTGCAGGAGCACGACCCTCTCAGTACTACTAGAGCCATAATTGGTCAGAGCAGCCAGAGGACTTGGCCTACACTCTCCACACTGGCCAGACGGGTTGAAGAGGTCTCATTGATGTTTGTAAGCTTTGTTTACTAATAGGTATTTCCTAAGTCGCCTTTAACAAAATCCACGTAAAGACTTGGAGTAATCCATTTATACTCTGCCGGAAACCACACGGTGCGTTGCTTGATCATAACGTAAATAAAACCACACCTCAAAATTGAGAAATCAGAAGAAAATTCACGTTAAATATCATTTCTGTGGAATGGCGTCATATTCTCAAATCGAGAAATTCGATTTTATTGCGTCATCCCGTTATCTCTCCACGGCAGGCTTAAAATACTGGATTTCTAAATCTCCTAGTTCGCAAAATTGACATGTTACGAGATACTCTGGCTCAAAATGTGGGGGCAATATCATTTTCTGATTATGAAGATCTTTCATTTTTTTCTATGATTTGTCTACTGACTTTTAAAAAGTACAATGTGTCGCGTCATCCTTACTTTGGAGCTCAGTTAGAGTGATTGTTTCTGATCTATTTTTTTTTATGCATTTTGGAGTAATTTTTAGCGCCCAATTACACATTTATTTTTTTGATTACTGTTTATTTGTTCCGATGTGCAGAGGCATGTTTTGAAATTTGTATGAAAGCCTAATTACATTAAATTATAACGATATCCTGTACAGTATCCCATAACACAAGTCTCGAACTTACTTCGGGGTTAGCTTAATCTGTGTGTTTTTTTTTATAAATTACATTGTAATGTTAAGAGAATTAAACGTCACGAAATACCTTATATCACTGGTCATTGATTATATCCGTTTATAGCATGATTTTAGATTTATTAATGCAGATAAACTGATATTAGGAGGTCTATTTGACTGATAATAATAAACAATATATCATTTTAAAATCATCATTGTTTGTAAGTTTTTTGTATTTTGACATTTTCAGATTACGCATTTGGTTGAGCATAACGTAAGCTGAGCAGAAAAAGGGATGATCTTCACTCGTATAACGTTTTACGTAATAGCGCAGTAGGTGTAAAATGAAACGGTTAAAGTACCTTTTACGGTTCTTAACAAATGTTTTGAAAGAAAACACGATACTTACAACATTATTTACTGCAGACAATACAAAGCAGAGCTGTATCTTCTTGTGTAACGTTGAAGAATTCTCGATCATTTTCGTTTTGATATCGAGCTAGCTGATACATTACCTCGTCGGTATACTCCCATTGGTACCTATGTATGTATGATCAACCTTCTATACAACGTGTAAGTCATATGCGTAATATTTCAAACCAATGGCTATACTAGATTGCCTGCTGTGGTATATTGAAATTAAAATAAACAAAATTTGGCGTTTGTATACAAAAGTGCCTTCAGGGCAAATTTTTGTGAATGTATGTGAATTTTTCAAAAAGGAACAAGGAACACTTACTGTTATTAGGTAGACCTTTGATCTATCTGATAACTGTAGATTGGACGTCTACGATGGGCAGGGCATGTAGTGAGAATGGACGAGGCCAGGGTACCAAATACTTACTGGAGATTCAACCCGAGGGTCGTAAAAGCCTTAGCAGACCCAAGCTCAGGTACTCAGGTCGCTAGATGGCGTCGAACAGACAAAAATAGTTTTGGCAAACGTTAGTATTTTTTATGAATATGGGGGTTAATTGAAAAAGAAACTGAACACATTTCACAAAAAACATGTATCTTTTGACTTACATAGTAGTAGGTCAAAAGAGTACCTATATAACACTTTAATTAAAAAGTGGTTCGATCAGGTTCCTTAAAACTTACCCAGATAGTATTGTGTGTTATTACACTTATTACTTTTATTATTGTTTAAATATTTAGTATGATATAGTAAGCAAGTTTTGTTATTATTATGCGAAAACCTGTTAATTGTGTTCCTAGATAGTTAAGAGTTATTAATTAGATATTAGAACTGTATGGTTTTCCAAATAAAATAAAATAAAAAAATTATATTAATTCTTTGGTATGAGATCCAATAGGAGTCCACCAATTGAGATGTTTTGAGACATAGCCTCGTTGTGGTCGGATGTTGACAATTGGCACAGACTTTCAGAGCTGTTGGTTTTGCTTCATTCAAGCGAAGTGAGAGTTTATTTTCCCTTGTGCCTTAACTGGGAATTGTGTTCGGCTATTGGAGGTTTATTTTCAATGAGTCTGTAAATTTTATTGAGGTTCGGACTGTAATGTAAAAAGTTTCGCTGCGTTTAAGTCAAACAAAATAGGTAAGTCCCTATTTACAATGTAACCTATGTAGGGCTGGTAACTATCTAACACAAAGAATCAGCATTGCCATACAAGGTGACAATTTTGCCAGCCTTTCGGCCACGCTGCCAAGGGGTATTATTTTACTATTATTATCATCTATTATTTTAGTTCTAACTATATTATCATTATCACTATCATGTTCAGCCCAAATAAATCCACTGCTGGGCATATATAGGCCTACCTTTTATTGCGACATTTCCCAAGTTCCTGTGAAATTCTCATTCTTACAATATAGAGGGACTATACAATCTGCAATTTTTATAGTTTTAGTTTTTACTTAGTTTTAAATTTTATTACGTATAGTCTTGAATCAAATTTTATTTGTACCTATAATATACATATACAGGGTGTTAATCTATTACCTTGCCATATTCTAGAACGTATTCTATACTAATTAGATTGAACAACTTTTCTCAAGGAACATAGGTCGAAATATGAAAAAACATGGACTTCCTTCCGTATTCAATCGGTCAGCTGATTAGCAGTTTTGTATGGAGACCCAATTTTTTTTTGTATTTCAAACTCTGCTTTTGGGGAAAGTTGTTCATCATGATCAGTATTAGTACGTCTGAAAATATGGCAAGGTTACAGATTTACACCCTGTATAGGTAATAACATTTTGGACCACATGCAGTCTCTGAATCCAAAGTCGCTCATTACAATTTTGGAAGTTTTATGATTCCAAAGCCCAGACAAGAAATCCTTAGTCTGTCAATCTGCAGCTTAGCTCATCAGATACTTAGATTATCAGAAAGTTACTAGAAAGTTGTAATTTTGTATGGAAAGAAATTTTACTTACGCCAATAATGTAACAAAGTAAATAAATAGCCAAAAATTTGACTTCAAGGCGTCTCTTATGTTTTGTCCTAAAAATATCTATTTCACTGTCAGTGCTACGTTGATTTCGAATTTTTATGACAAAGACAGGCTGTTTTGCATTAAACGTGTAATTTATTCAACATTCAATATTATAATTGACTCAACAGTATAACTCAACTGACACTTTGAATTTTAAATTCTTAAAATGTAAACAATGGCAACCAATGTCTGTTATTCCTTTTTCTCATTTTATGTTTTTTGTTCAACCTCACACTGATTACTTATGACGGTTCTGAAATATGTACTTTCATCCATGTTCGACCCTCTTTCTTTAATTGACTAAACAAACCATATACAATTTCGTATTTCTACTTATTTGTGTATGCTAGGATTATAAATAAAATTATTATTATTTCAATTATTCATATTGAAAATTTCTTAAGTACTCATATAATAATCTGCCATATACGTGGCAGCAAAATAATCGCTGTGCAAAATAATTTTGTTTATTGTGCAAAATGACAATAATTGAGCATTTAAATAAATATGAGATGAGTTTTCTTTTCATTTTGGTCAATATTTACTACTTAACTAGTTATACTATTATGAAATATCCAAGAATAGAGATATATTCGACGAAATCGTGTACCAGTATCTCTGTAGACATTGGTCATAAACAATAAATTGAGGATAATAATATTACACAGTAAGTGCGTTGGCTGTAAATTTGGCTATCACTCTACCGTGTGTCTTCTTTATTTATCTACTCGTTTCAAAATTTTCATGTGGCAGTTGTGTTTTTCGTAACTCGATTCAAGAAGTTTACTTATTCATTGTTATTTTGTGTAGCATTTACCAAGTGGTTCTACCGTTGTGTTGTTTCCTTATAAACTTCGTCATGGCATCTTTTAACTTGAGTATGGACAACCCAGCAGTGCAGACGTACATCACATATTCCGCTATTTTGGCATTGAAACTGCTCGTTCTTTCGCCTACAACAGCCATGACAAGGGTGGCAAAACGTGCATTTATCCAAGCCGACGACGCAAAATGGGCAGGATGCAAAGAATACAAGGAGAGAACAGATGAAACAGTAGAACGCATCAGGCGCGCGCATCGCAACGATCTGGAGAACATCCCTGCTTTTTGGTTGCTGGGAGCTTTGTACCTCACGACAGGTCCTAGCATTACTTGGGCAAATCTGCTGTTTCTTCTGTTTACTGTGGCAAGAGTGGCCCATACAATCTTTTACGTGGTTATACCGATGCAGCCGTATAGAGGAATATCGTTTACAATTGCAGCAGCAGTTACATTCTACATGGGTTTACAAGTGGTGCTATCAAACATATAGGGATATGTAAAAAATATAAACATAAACATATACATAACAAATATAAACATATAGGGATATGTAAAAAATCATTTGCAAATTTACGAGTAGTATTCTTGCATGTAAATGTAGCACAGAAAAAATATTTTGGCATTTGGCACAGTAAATAATTATGTTTTTACGGACAAGTATGGCTCTGGTAGTACAGAGAGGGTCATGCTCCCACAGTGGACTCAAAAAGACCTGATGATGATGAATTATGTTTTTAAATATACTTTTGTGCAATAAAAAATAGTGGTGTATTATTTTAATGCAATTATAAGTATACTAGCTCGTTTTTAGTAGTTTTCTAGTTTCTCGTGTTTAAATAATCTGATAATCCCATGAGAACCTCAAATTTTTCGGGATAAAAAGTAGGTAGTAAATGTGTTAGTCTATAAGCTATCTACGTGTACTTCATTCTGATGTGCAGCCGTTTTAGTTTAAAACCGAAACAAACATCCACACAATCATAATACGTACAATATCCATACCTACATTCATCCATTTTTTCTAATTCGCAAAAAATTAAGGTTCAGCCCTATGGTTTCAAACGCTACGTTATCCCTGAGTCTACGGACAGCTTATGTGTATTATTTTTTATACAATAGGATGCTTTTCGAGGAATGGGTACTCAACATGATGCCGAAGATTACAATCAATAATACATCCTCACTTCTTGGGACCAAAACATAAATATTACAGACAAATGGTGCTTATATGGGTCTAGTAACCTGAAATAAACGCATTTTATTTTTGCAGTAGCAGTTGATACAGGAAGCAGTGCTAAATCATTGATTAGATCCTTTATGATGGTACTTTGTGGTGTTTACTAAAAGTTAGTCAATAATTAATCAAAGGCAAAAATAAATAATTGTTATTGAAAACTGATTAAATGTTCACCGCGCCTCTTAAATGTGCAATGTTGACTCACATTTTACCTTGCAAAACAGACATGCAGACATTTTAAATGTTATAATGATATATTATTTGTTTTTGTGATTAAACGTATTAAGACAACCTTGCAAAATGTCTTATGACGTGATAGGTATATTAATTATATGCAATGTCATAATTTAGTCAGACAACCTGATAATTATCGCAAAAATCCTTGTATTTACCTTTTGATTGTTATTTTGGGTAAAATTGGCATGTGTTTAGTCAATGATATAATAATAAATCATCATCATCATTATCAGGTCTTTTTAGTCTCCACTGCAGGAGCACGACCCTCTCTATACTACTAGAGCCATACTTGGCCAGAGCAGCCAGAGGATTTGGCCTACACTCTCGACGCTGGCCAGATAGGTAAAAGAGGTCTCCTTGATGTTTATATGCTGTGTTTAGCTCGTATTTTTAAAGTCGCCTTCTACGATATCCACGGGAAGACTTAGGGCGGATTTCATCGTTGCAGTAAAACGCGATCAATTGAAGCTGAACTCGTTTACGCACGTAAACTGGTTCCTTTGGATTTCATCGACAAAAACTAATCGCGTTTAAGGGTAAACGTGTTTAACAATCTGAACGTCCGATATTGGCCGTTTAACGCTTCTAAACGCGTTCAATCAAACAAATGTCAAGTCAATGCCGAGATTTGACAATATTGACAGGTAGGTAACTTTTTAATATATATAACTTTTTAATTTACGTTCCGTTTCTTCGCGATTCTTTACCGGTTTTAAATCAATGAGTTTTGCTTATCCGTTATTCATATTTTCTGCGTGAAATGAAAACTATCAAATGATTTTTACTGTAATCTGTGCTTTTTTGTCTATGAGTTTAGGTGAACTTCGTTTTCGTAGACGCGATCAAAAATTTGCTCCAAATTGACGGTGAAATTCATTTGAAGTTGATCGAGATCAAATCAAACATTTGAACTCAGTTATGTTAAACTCAGTTTTGCTAAACTCGTTTATCAATGAAAACGATGAAATCCGCCCTTAGTGTGGTTCTATTCTACTCTGTCGGAAACTACACGAGGAATTACTTTTAATTTGACATTACTTTGTCAAGGCCACTTTACGACTACCTATATGATTTTAAAACAGTGGGCGTATCTACCTATTAATTTACATACTTATATTTCAATAATTTAACAAAACATTGTTTGATTAAATAACAGTACAGACGAAAAATATATTTAAATCAAATCAATTTCATATTCATGTAACGCTTTTGGTGGGTATTACATTCACCGGAATCGATGTTTTGTATTTCTGCCAAAAAACTGGTAATCTCAAAATATTTTTTATATGTGAAAAAAGACTGTTTTACTTTATCTATTAAGGAAACTCAGTTCCCTGAGGATCGTGAGACTAGTCGATATGATATGATTTATAATAAAAAATAATATTCGATGAAGCAAATGGACCTGGATGTCTCTTATAAAGAGGCAATGGCTTTTCCATGTTAGAGCCGCCCAAGCATGGCGTTTGGACTTTGCGATCTTTGACGCTATCTTCTACTTGAAAGATGAAATAATCATATTTTAAGTCATGTTTTTATAACTAAAGGTATATCGAGGCTAATTTTACTGGATTAACAAAAAACAGTAATCTTTGTGAAAATACCGCACCGTCAAAACCTAATAGCTTACAGTCCATCCCAATCTCATTCCATTCTATAGACATCTCCCTTTTTCTTGAATAAATTTTGCACCCGCTGAAACTTATTTAAGAGTTTCATAGGTATATCAACACTTGGCGGGACTCGGGAGCGCCACACAACATCAACTTCTCCAAAGGGTCCTTATATGTTGAATTTGTATCCCCACGCAAGCCTCTCAAAGAACGGAGTTAAAAAACTAAATTTAAAGGAGATAATAACATTTTAAATGCCAAAGTAACTCAGTCTGTCTGTTTTTTAAGTACCTCTTAACACTTTAACCACTGAGCCGATTTAGATGAAATATGAATATAGTTTAAGACTTGGAGAAGGACATAGGATTTATCCCTAAATATCCACGTGAAGTGAAGCCCGTGGGCACAGCTTGTTTTTAATACAATGAAACTAAACACTTTCTCTAATGAACTTCATTAGAGAAACTATTTAGTTTCATAGATTAAACTTTACCTTAAAATATAGTGCCTCCGCTGTGTTACTTTCGCCCTTAGCTAGTCGCTCGCTCGCTTCGCTTACTTTTTTTGCTGACTGTACAAAATGCTCCAGGCCCAGGCAACTCTGTACATTAACACATATCTTTTTAATATATAACACCCTTCATATGTCACATTTTGCTACTCGATGAGGTAGGGTTGCGGCCCCCTCTGTCTATCAGTTAAAAAAAAAACAGAAAACGAAGCGTTGTGAAATCTCGATATAAATAGGTAACTTTTGCTAATGACGAATATTCATTGGTAATGAAAAACAGGCTCGCTCGTTTTGAATAGAACATGGGCCTTACACTGAAATGAAAAGAAAATTAAAGGAATATTGCCATCTACTTTAATTTGCATTACCCGAGCTTTGTCATTTTAGTAAACACTCAATTGCTCAAAACCAGCTACAAGATTATAGCGAAGAAATCATCAAACGGTAATTTAGAACTTGAAAGTAGCTAAGTATCTTTGCTGTTTGCAAAGTGAAAAGCCAAACTGCTTTCTTTGATCTTTAATTTATAAAATATATTACGAGTATCTATATAAGTACATAAACATGCCCTTAAGAATTGGAATTAAAAATCCAATTCGTTAAGATTACTTTTTTTGGTGGGTAAAATCACAGTACAGCTAACGTCGTCACTTGTTGTATTCAGGCAAGAGTTGAAGAATTTTTGCTAGTTAGGAAAGGGATTTAAAATAAAAAAATTAAGCTTCTGTGTCTCTTTGATTGTATTATACTAGAGAAAACATACTTCAAATGGGCACTTATCTCGACATTTCAAAAAAAATTGCTTAAATTGGGTTTAAAAACTGACTTATAACAACACATACTTATGCTTTCGAAAAAACCTTCATGATGTAACAATAAGAGAAAAAATATTTTACAAACGAATAAAGCCACTGAGACAAAGATAAGATAAGCATGCAGTAATACGTTGTGACATTTAGAAATTTCGCTCTGCGGGTTGCCGAGATAATGTTTTTATTTTTAGACAGATATTTTTTGTCCAACTCGTATCCAGTAAATAATGTCTTCATTACGTATGAAAAAAAATTACTTCATTGGTTTTCTTTTACAGCGTGACATAAATATAGCGATTGGTGATGATGATGAGGTCCTCCTTGACATGTTAGACCTCGCGTGTCTGTCTTTGCTTAGCTTCAGCATCAGGTCTCTTTTTCTCCACTGCAGGAGCACAACCCACTCTGTACTACCAGAGCCATACTTGGCCAGAGCAACCAGAGGATTTTGGCCTTCACTCTCCTCGCTGGCCAGACGGGTTGGATAGGTCTCATTGATGTTTATAAGCTTTGTTTAGCTTGTATTTCCTAAGTCACATCCACGGCAGGACTTGGAGTGGCCCTATTCTGTCTACTCTGCCAGAAACCACAAGGCAAAATTCACTTGCTTAGTTTAAAACTTACTGAATGTTCACCGCGACCTACTAATTTACAATGTTGACTCAAATTTTGCCTTGTAAAATGTGACAGTGACGAGATTAGCTATATGAAATTATTATGCAATGTCAATTACAATGCACCTACACAAATTAGTCAGACGACCTCATAATGATCGCAAAACGTTCTTGGACTCACCTTTTAATTGATATTTTTAAGAAACTTGGCCTATTTCATCCAATGATCATTCTCTATGAGCACTTTAAATTAAAGACCAAAATAAAACAACTAGTATGTTTAATTACATATTATGTTTGTTTGTTTATGTTTGTGTGCCTCATATTTCCTATTTCTAGTGCATTGCGAAGTAATGATTTCTTCGTTTAGTTTTTATAATGTTTATTTGCCTTCTACATTCGATTTCAACATGACAAAGTATGAAAATGTTGACTTCAGTATCTGAAAAATGCAAAATAATCATCATTTACAGGTATAATTATCATATATTTGTCCAAATGAAAGTTGATCAAAGGAAAAAATATATAAAGATTGTTCACTCATAATTATTTATGTATTCCAAAATAAACTATAGAATGTATTTACTACTTTATTTTATTCATGTTAAAAATTAAAAAATATATATACAGTCAATTTTACAAATTAATATATACTAAACTAAACTATATTAAACTATAAATAAACGTTAAACTAAACTGTAATGATTATATATAAATTTAAACTAAATTACGTAAAAACTAAATAGAATCAAAAAATAGAATGTACAGTTTCTGAGTGGCACATGATTATCACATCACATCAAACTAATAGTATAAGGCAAAAGTTTGTGAGTGTGTGTGTATGTTTGTTACTTCTTCACGCGCTAACGGCTACTTTTTCTGGGAGTAACACTGCGGGCGTAGCTAGTAAATGTAATAAAAATATTAAGTTTACAACTTACCGACATCATAGGCTTAACGCCAGCTTTAAGACCACAAGCAGCTTCAAACGATAAAATCGGTTGCACCCTCATCAGTATCAGCTTGAAAATCTTTTGGTTGGATATCGACATCTTCTCCCAAGGAATGCTATATAGCACATCTGGTAACTCATCGCTCTAAAACAACAGTAGTGTAACGGTTAATTACACACTTAACAACGTTTTAAAGACATGTTCTTTATCTAAATACTTTGTATGTTTTTCCACCTACAGTTTGTTCATAGAAACTTGCTGACTGGCGCACACCTACCTGACAACAACAAGTCGACGTGTGCGCTACCCTAGCCTAATAGTTGAATTTTTTTTTTATTATTTAGATAAAACACAGGCCTAAATATTTCACACAGGCTAAGATTTATAAATAACATATCAAAGTTTAACTACAAAATCTATCAAGTAAAATGAATGAACAATAACACAATTTTTAATAAATAAAAATAAAACTTACAGAAAAAAAAATATTATGTTTTAGCAAATAAACAAAACATTTTTGAGAAATCGGTCCTGACCAAACCGTCTAAGTTTTAAAAAGATTGACAGAGTTTTTTTTTTTTTGGTTAAGTAAGATCATTATACTATTATATTTACCTGTTTACGAACTTCCTCCAATATAAAAGACATTATAATTAGTTCACCCATGTAAACTAAAAGCATCATACCGAAAGCGATCTTATCACCCTTGTCCTGCAACAAATATATATTACATATTGTTATGTAAGGGTTTTAGGTCTTTAAAGTAGTAAAGAACTCAAAAAAATACCACGGGTCCTAAACCCGAGACCTGAGACCTGATTCAGATCACAACAGTTATACATACATACATACTTTCAAGTCTTTATCCCCAATGGATTGGACAGAGCATTGTGGGTCTTGCGGCTCTAAGCAGATAGAGCCTAGGGCTGCAAGACTCAAACGCCACTTTTAGCTTGATGTGGGCAAGAAGGTGGATGAAGGAATCAGAAACAGTGATGGATAGCTAGCTGCATCGCATATTAACATGATCCGAATTTTCACACATTTCCTTGATCGGCCTTTTCAATCTGCGCGGAAGAAGCAGCTGGTACATTCTAATTTATATCTTTTCTCCCAGACCAGCATGGACGAACACAACAGTTTTTTGATTAAAACTAACGTGAGACACAGACATTATAAGAAAGAGTGAGTCGCGAGCCAGTTTGGTATACGGTCACATTCGCCCTGATGAAAACCTCCGGATGAGGTCGACACATGCCAGCCAGTATCTGACTCTATACGTGAGTAACCCGTTAACTCATTTATTGTAAAGTTTATTTATAAAGTTATTTATTTACATAAAAGGACACATAGTTATATGGTGACCTCTGCAACGGTACATGGTAACCCCTATAACGCAGGTGTTAGCCAATTTGGGAAATTGCCTATTAGTAATTTCGGGTTAATCCCACCTTAGAAAGCAGGAACTGTCACATAAAGTATTTAAGTTAATAGACGTGACTTACGAACCGTCACGCCTATTAACAAATCAGTTTTCTCGCGAAACCATAAAAAGAACATAAAATGTTTATGACCGTTGCCGTTTGCCACCACCTGACTCCATCCTTATCTTCGAGTATATAAGACGGCCTTCAGCCTTCAGACATTCATTCTACTCCACGGACAGTCCACTGAGCACAGTTGCTCTCGTCGTCTTGTCACAATTTTTGTAAAAAGTATTTAATGTAAAATCTAACTTGTATAATCCCAACGTAAAATAAAGTGTTCTAACCCAACGAGCAGTCTTCTCACTACGAAAGATCCTCTCCCCAGTTGCCACACATGATTGGCGCAGTCGGTAGGATCTTGCGACTTTGTGGCTTTACCAAAAAGTCACACTGGTTCGTTTTAACGATTTACGCAAGCCACGCAAAAAATAAATAAATCAAGTAGCAGCCGGGAGAAAGGACGACTCCAGACTCAACCCACGACGCCAGCCAAGCTCCAGACGCTGTGCAGCCACCTCGAGCAGGTTACGGGCAGTCCAGTGGTGAGCAGTGAGCCGCGTGAATGAAGACACTCTGGTATGAAAACTCCAGTTATTTACTTTTGTGACAAGTGAACAAGTCCAGCAGGGGTAGAATCGGGAGGCGAATAAAAGAACGGACTCCGTCGTGCCTTCCTTAACAAAATTGTGCTTTGCGTATACAGAACAGTTTTCTAGTTTAATGCATAAAAATAATTCATCGTCGGCCCTAGCAGAGGACCAGCGAATTGTGGTACGCGCAGTACTATCATTACTGCACGGAATTCTTAAGAAACTCAACGAACTCTATCAATATTATCTTCAGTTGCTACAGCATCTAGAATATAATATCCCACACTGTCATCAGCATCCTTTTTAACGTTTAATTAAATTGTGTACGCAAACGACATTTTACTTTTGCTATTGCAGATACTTTTTCCATAAATTGGTAAATATTATAATAGTGCGCAGTTTCACTTAAATTTTGCAATTAGCGAATTTGCTAGCGAATTAAATTAATCAAAATGGAAGATGTGAATATAATTCCGACTGAAATGATTAAGATCATTCCAATATTTGATGGGGATTATAAAACACTTAATTTATTTATTAAAAAGGGCGAATATGTCTTGTCCATGTACGCAAATCAAGATGGCGAACGTAACGCTACGCAAGACGAATATAATATGCACATGATAACTAGTAGATTATCAGGCAAAGCCGCCGCATTAGTTAGCGAGCGGGAAGACTGTAAAACTTGGGAAGAGCTAAAAACGCTTTTAAGCCAGCATTTTGGGGATCCTAGATCGGAAGAGTGTATCGCTATGAAATTAGATACATTAGAAATACGTCCAAAAGAAAGTCATAAAGAATTCTGTAACCGTATTCAAAGCCTAAGGTCTCACTTATTTTCAAAAATAAATTCACTTAGCGACGAAGGGGTAAAAGAAAGTAAAATGAAATTATACAATAAAATGGCTATGAATGTTTTCCTGTATAATCTTTCACGTGATTTAGTACGCCTTGTAAAATTGAGAGCCCCAGAAACTCTGGAGGACGCTCTTGAAATTGTTTTGGAAGAAAATAACTTCGAGAAACAATTCGAAATGCGTCATAAAACGCGCAATGATAGGAGTGGTAAAACATATTTATCAGGCCAACAAAATAAGACAAATTACAACCGTAATTTTAGGCCTTTACAACCAAATCTACCTCATAATAATTTCCAACCAAGGCCATTTCAAAATTACCAACCACGTCAAAATTTTCAACAAAATTCTCTAACGGGATACCGTAACAATGGTCAGGTTACTCCACTAAGACCAAGTACGCGTAACTCCTTTGCACCGAGACGTTTGAACTTTAGTGCACGGAACAATGCCACATTTACACCTAGGCAGCACGTACAAACTACGCAGGACGCAAATGTGCAACCACTTAACACTATAGACGAAGCTGATAAGCCGTCTACTTCGAGAAATTTTACGGTAAGAGCCTCAACTGTAATTCAGAAATGAAACGTAGCCCTAAATTGCCGTATATAACTATAAAAGAAATTGATTCAAATTTTTTAATTGATACGGGATCTACAAAATCCTTTATAAGCCCCATAACAGCAAAAAAATATTTTGAGAATAAAATCGAGGATGAAGAATTCGAAGTCATAAGCACACATGCAATCACGAAACATAATGGATTCGTTTCAATTAACCTAAGGTCAATTTTCGGAATAAATAAATGCCATAAATTTTATATTTTTAATATCGCGAGCGAATATGATGGGTTAATAGGAAGTGATTTTATGTCGCGATTCGGCGTCATAATTGATATGAATAAATTTACATTTTGCATTAATTCAATGACAAAAAATATAAAATTCAATCCGGACTTTAACACTATGGAAATGATTTTACAACCGTTTAGCGAAAGAACAGTAAGAATTCCCACCGACTTATATAACGGTCAAGGCCTACTTCCATTCCAAGAATTTACTACAAACGTAACAATACCGAGCACGGTCGTTATGTGTGAACAGGGTTATGCGAGCACCGTAGTAAAGAATAATACGGATAAGCTTATAGTTTTGTCAATACAATCACCCTTTGAAATAATGGATTTTGATAAAAATAAATTGGTATTATGCAACTTTTTGGAAAATAATACGGACGAAATTCTGATACAAAATTTGAACAAATTAAGGCTAGATCATATGGCACCAAAAGAAACTGAATTAATTTACAATTTATGCTATGAATTTAAAGATATATTTTACTGTGAAGGCATACCATTATCTTTTACTAATGAAATCAAACATGAAATTAGAACTAAAAATGATGATCCCATATATATAAAACCATATAGGCAACCACCAGCACAGACAGCTGAAATTCAGGCGCAAGTTGATAAGTTATTAGCAGATGACGTAATAGAACCAAGTTTCTCTCCTTGGAGTGCCCCAGTGCACTTAGTACCGAAAAAATTAGATGCCACAGGAGAACAAAAATATAGGATGGTTATCGATTATAGAAAATTAAACGAAATAACCATAGACGATAAATATCCCATTCCGAATATCAACGACTTATTTGATAAATTAGGTAATAGCATTTATTTTTCTACACTAGATTTAGCCAGTGGCTACCATCAGATAGAAATAAAAGAAGCCGATAGAACAAAAACAGCATTTTCAACAATGTCAGGACATTACCATTTTAAAAGATTACCCTTTGGATTAAAAACCGCACCCGCAACTTTCCAACGTACAATGGATAATTTGCTGCGAGGATTGCAGGATATTTGCCTAGTATATTTAGATGACATTATAATTTTTTCAAAAACACTTAATCAACACGTAGAAAACCTAAAAATCATTTTTGAAACCCTAAGAAAAGCAAATTTGAAGGTCCAATTAGATAAATCAGAATTTCTGAAAAAGGAAGTGCTATATTTGGGACATACGATAACTGAAGATGGATTAAAACCTAACGAAGATAAAATAGTAGCAATAATGAATTATCCAATACCTAAAACAGTTAAAGAAATTCAAAAATTTCTAGGATTAATAGGATATTATAGGAGGTTTATTAAAGACTTTTCAAAAATTACTAAACCTTTAACAAATGCCTTAAAGAAAAACACTCCGGTTATATTAGATGAAAATTATATAAAAGCTTTCGAAAGTTGCAAAGAACTTTTAATAAATGCCCCATTGCTTCAATTTCCAGATTTTTCAAAACCATTTATATTAACGACAGACGCATCAAACTTTGCGTTAGGAGCTGTATTATCGCAAGGAAATATAGGTCAAGACAAACCAGTTGCATACGCGAGTAGAACTCTGAACAATGCCGAAACAAAATATAGTACAATAGAGAAAGAACTTTTAGCCGTTGTATGGGCAACGAAACACTTTAGACCATATTTGTATGGACGTAAGTTTCAGATCTTTACTGATCATAGACCTTTAGTTTGGTTATACTCTTTACAAGAGCCTAACAGTAAGTTAACGAGATGGAGATTAAGACTGCAGGAATATAACTTTGAAATAATATATAGAAGCGGAAAGCAAAATTCAAATGCAGATGCTCTCTCGCGAATTAACTTAAACATCACAGATATTCATGATCAGTTAGATAAAATTTCTATTCACGCAACGATAGGTGACGATGAAATTAGATCCGAAATAGATGAAGAAGAAACTTTAACTGCTTCCGAAGGAGAATACGATGACTTTGAAGACACTTTAACAGCCTCTGAAAAAGACTATGACTTTGATAGTTTCGATAAAAACCCAATACCCATATTAAATGAAGCGATAGACAGTAAAAGATATCAATTAATTATAAATCAGTGGTATAAAAATGAAATTAAAATCAGAGACGATTCTCGTCCTAGAATAAAAATATTTACTGTGTTTTTACCATTAGATAATGAAGATTTGATAAAAGACTTTATTAAAGAATATATAACGCAAGAAAAACGTACTTTCGTTTATTTCGATAACAAAGAATTTAGAAAACCATTTTCAAAATTAATTGTCGAACTTTATAAAAATAATCCAGTGCAGATATTTGAATGTACTGAAAGAGTTACATATGTTGAAAATGAGGATGAACAAATATCACTCGTAAAAAATTATCACGAAGGAAAAACATGTCATAGAGGGATTAGAGAAACAGTATCACGAATTAAAAGAAATTATTATTGGGATAATTTAGAACAAACAGTCGCTACTGTCATAAATTCCTGTGATTTATGTAAACGCATGAAGTATGATAGACACCCTTTAAAACCTAAATTACAAATAACTCAACTTCAATCTAAACCATTTCAAGAGTTATTTATAGATCTTTTTTCAATCGATGGAAAAACTTTCTTAACCATCGTAGATGCATTCTCAAAATTGGGTCAAGCAATTGAAGTACAAAATAAAACGACACCAGAAACGGTTAGAGCATTAATTAAATATTTCTCATTCTACGGAACACCAAATAAAATCAGTTGTGATCCAGGATCTGAATTCAATAATAGCTTAATGAAAGAGACGCTATCATTTTATAAAATCGATCTTCATATTGGCACACCCAATAATCCAAACTCAATGGGTATAGTCGAAAGATTTCACTCTACGATAATTGAAATCTATAGATTAGCTAAATATGATCAAAAATCGACAGATGCATCATCAGTAATGCAATACGCTATTATGGCATATAATAATACAATCCATTCAGTAACTAAATTAACGCCATTCGAAATAATTTTTGGGAATACGGATTTAAATTCTATTTTTGATGTCGATTATGAGAAAAATTACATGCAACAATTGATAAAAGATCACGCAAAAAGAACGAAGTACTTATATGAATATATTTCGCAAAAATTAATGGAAAATAAGATTAAACAAAATAAGAAAGGTGAAAAAATCGATTTAACCATAGGAAATCGTATTTATACTAAATTAGTTAATAAACGCAAGGGTAAAGATAAACCGCGATATGAAAAAGCTGAAATAATTGGTCCAGTAGAAAGAAACGTGGTACCAATAAAAATAGGGCAACGTGAAACTAAAGTGCCTGTAAAAAATGTTAAAAGACCTACAAAGGTTAATAAAAATAAAAACCCCCAAATCAATGATAATGACATGCCTGAGTCATTTAATAATAATGAGCCTAATGTGCATAATACGCCTAATGTGCCTAATGAGCCAAATGTGTCCAATGAGACATCTATTAATAAACCTGAGCCAAATAATGAGCCTGGTAGTTCTAATACAGAACCAAATCCCAGTGTATCTGGTAGAAGTGCCGTAGACGACGCGCAAGAGCCAAATGAGCCTCGCGATCATAGGCCTAATATTATCCCCAATGAACCACTAAAAAGGATAAGCCGCATGTTGGGTTTTCAGTGGTAAATTACTATGTGAAACTTATAAAAATATGAAATGAAATGTTTATAAGTAAATCGAATTTTAAATTCGTTAAGGATTTCTAAATCCTTAAAATATCTAAAAGTATGATGGAAAAGTACTGCAATCAAAAGTAAAATGAAAATGAAAAACTAAAAAATAATGCATGGCGAAAAAAAATACAATGTATGAAAAATGTCAATGCATAAACTAATGTGAATGTATGAAAAATATCAATGCATAAAATGATGTGAAATGTATGAAATATGACAATGCATAATGATTATGCGAAAATATATGAACTTATTATATGAGTGTATAATAATTGATGCACTATTTGTATGATATTAATGTTTAAGATTTATATATACAATAAAATATAAAATGTTTCAAAAATTTATTACAATGAAAATGTATGAAAATGTTCAAATCTTAATTGAAAACGTAACAATTAATTATGTAACAAAAATATCACAGCAATTAATTATGTAACAAAAAATATCACAGCAAGTGTTTAATGTGTTAAATTTATGATTAAGGCAATTGAGGTATTCAATTTAAGTTAGCATTATAAGGTGTTGGTTATAAAACTAAGTTAGCCTTGTAAGATGTTTATTCCAATGTTTAAAAAGAAAAAAAAAAAAATGTTATGCTTCTATTCCATATTAAACTAACGTAACAGCTAAACCCAAATTATGTATCACCTTTATAATGTAAATTAAGGCCGAAGGTGCAATGCTTTAGGTTAGCTATAAAAAAAAGTAAAAGTGTCACCGAGAGTAAAAGTGTCGCCGAGAGTAAAATGTTAATGAAAGTAAAAGTAGAAGTTTAACCTTGTAACGCAGTATATAGAGCTGTTATAATTTTATAATCATAATTAGTTCAGGGAACGGGTACCATTAAGTACAAATAAAATTAGCATATACTGTTGTATCTTTTAATTGTATTAAATGTACTAATTCATCTTATATGTAATGTAACAATGTAAGATGTCATCTTTTGTGACAAGAAACGATTTTTAAAAGGTAACTTTTTGTATTCAGATATAAAATTACACTAAATGACTTTTGCAAAGAACATTCCCGTGTAATTTTATTCTTAAGGAGGGAGGAGTTATATGGTGACCTCTGCAACGGTACATGGTAACCCCTATAACGCAGGTGTTAGCCAATTTGGGAAATTGCCTATTAGTAATTTCGGGTTAATCCCACCTTAGAAAGCAGGAACTGTCACATAAAGTATTTAAGTTAATAGACGTGACTTACGAACCGTCACGCCTATTAACAAATCAGTTTTCTCGCGAAACCATAAAAAGAACATAAAATGTTTATGACCGTTGCCGTTTGCCACCACCTGACTCCATCCTTATCTTCGAGTATATAAGACGGCCTTCAGCCTTCAGACATTCATTCTACTCCACGGACAGTCCACTGAGCACAGTTGCTCTCGTCGTCTTGTCACAATTTTTGTAAAAAGTATTTAATGTAAAATCTAACTTGTATAATCCCAACGTAAAATAAAGTGTTCTAACCCAACGAGCAGTCTTCTCACTACGAAAGATCCTCTCCCCAGTTGCCACACATGATTACATACCGCAAACATCAGCTGGTACAATAACAAACTGTCTTCCAACAAATTCTGCAAGTAGTTACCAGCTATATTCAATCCAAAAGCTGATTGCAAGTCTTTAAACGTACTGGAAATAAAACTCAGTTATTGCTAACTAGTAATTAGCACCAATGCCGTGTGGTTTCCGGCAGAGTAGAATAGAACCACTTCAAGTCATCCCGTGGATGTCCTAAAAGGCAACTTAGGAAATATGTCTGGCAGGCGAGGAGAGCATAGGTCAATCCTCTGGCTGCTCTGGGCAAGCATGGATCTGGTAGTACAGAGATGGTCGTGCTCCGTCAGTGGACCCGAAAAAGACTTAACGATGAATTAGCACCAAACAGTGAACTTACGACCCTTTTGCAGTTTGTTATATCTGTTAGACTCATTTAAATACTTAAAAATCTATTCTACTCGCATATTTCATAAATTTTAGACAGACGGACAGCATAAAAAGTGTAGGAAAAATCCTCTGGCTGCTCCGACCAAATACTCTGGGCGTTCAGAGAAGGTTGTGCTTCTACAGTGGGCACTACACTTTAGTTTAAATCCTCAGGTACTTTATTGTCTGCAGAATATTGAAAATCTTTCTCTTCACTATTAAATAATGTATGATTATCTATATTACAAGTGTCTTTGACTTACGATCCTCAGGCCCCCAAGGCGGGACCGGCAGAGGGCAATAGTTCTTTGCCATTATTATAGGATTCGAGCTACGCGCTTTAATTCTGGTATACTTCTTCTTAGCGAGTCGTCTTTTTCATAAGGTTGTAGTCCTTTAACTTGTTTATAAGTACTTACTCGATAATAAACGTGTGGTATGTGATAATTTCCACCAATCTCATCTTTTGTTCTTCAGTGCTTAGATCCTTTTCTGCAAATCTGACTTTAATTGAGTGCTTTAATATTTTAATATGGCCAATCAAGTTGAACACGAATGCGAAATTAATGATATCAAATACTGTGACCATAGTACACCCAGAACCAGTTAGGTATGCGCTAAGAGTGTGTACCCATGCCCATTTTCCATAGTCATAAAAGTAATCAAAAGGCATCCATATGTAGACGCAAGTTTGTAACCTCATCGTTTTGTTCAGGACGAGGTCAATTTTCTGAAAGTTGTTAATAATCGGTCCTATAACCCAGGAAAACCAGTCTATTATCAAAGAAATACTTATGAAGTAGCCAGTGAAGATTGTGTATTTCTCAACTTCTTCTAATTTCTGCAACGAAATGATAATTTTTTTGAAGGTGCGACTCAGTGTCACTAATAACATGCAAATACCTACTTATTAATTCTGGGATAGAATGTCAAAAAAAGTCGTTTAAAAAAAAACACAAAAACAATTGCCTCTAGTGTTCAGGTGACCGGACAATATATGGGAATACCAAATTTTTTTGGATCCCAATTGTTCCCGAAGAAGTTTTTCATATTGACAGATTTCTGTAAGTGTCAATAACTAAATAGCGGTTGTACCGCTATACAAAATATTTTATCTTAAGACAGATTCTGTCCGTGATACCTATGTACATAAAAACTTCCCCAGTACAGAGCTGCTATTTTTCAAATGCGGAGTCACTAAACGAATGGTTTTTTGTATGGAAAAACGATTGGTTTAGGTGACTCCGCGTTTCAAAAATGGCACTTCAGGCCTGTGTTCCCCGTTTGAGTATCGAAAATATACCTACATTATTACTATGCGTTCGGTGACCACTCTGGAGTGGAAAATTCACTGACATGAATCGTATGTCTAGAGTGAAATTGGCTTGCAATGCACTCAAAATTAAACCCTAACGAAATTGAGTAGATATTTCTTTGAATTCCTTTACTGAGTAGGAGTTCTGTACGTTAGCACTAGTACTTACCTATTCTATGCCTAGTAAAACAGAAACACTAAAAATAAGTTGTCAGAATTTTGAAGAATTTTTTATACATAGCATTTATTTTATAAATATAACATTTTGTATACAGAGTTCAGCCACAAAGTGCATTATTCCATTATTTTCATATACATACAGTGTGGAAGGGACCTAACTGTAATAAATCGAACCACGGGCTATACTAGATCACTTAGTATGATACAATTAAAATTAAAAGTCAGAGAACGAAAAACAATGCGACATTCTCATACAAATTGCCAGGGTGGCTGCACACTTTAGTACTTATGAAAATGCCAAACTTTTTTTTGTCTGTTATTTTACGTTGTATTTGCAGTATTTGTCGATTATGAAGTCCGTTCCACGTTTTATGTGTAGCATTTATCGATCGTGACCACGTTGGAATAAAATGTGGGTTGTTTCTTCTTACTTACCGATCTAACGAAGTCATCTGACTCTTTCATATAGTAGCTATACAGGTGAATCTTGTCATGGAAATCCCTCATCAACTTTTCATAACTGCTGAATCTTGCTGATACACTTTTGATCTAAAAAATATTCGTACAGAATTCTTTTGAAAAAACTGGTTTATCGAAAGTCTGATGTACACAACTCTTCTTTTACAAATATAATAAGAAGATTAAATATTTTTATACTAAAGAAGAGGTCTAAAAAGTTTATTATATAACCTTACTTAAGAATGAAAATAAATAAGTAAATATAACATAAATGAACAGCCCACACCACCACCCACATTGTATATTTTATCTTACCACAGAAATTGCAGCAGTCACGTGATCTAGATGGATAAAAATAAATATAAAATCTGATTTAAAAGCTTTGTTTTTTATACCTAAATAGTACGACAAAAATCACGTTTTGCAATGGGATGGAATAGTGTCTTGTACTTCGACGCGATAATGAGTTTTAGTTCAGTTGTAGAATACTCACTACTACGACCATCGACACAGGTAAAACTGACAGCATAATGCCAAGAGTAGCAAAAGTAACACTATTGTAATTTTGAAATAATGAAATTATCAGCGATACAAGTACAATAGGGGCTACATATTTCGCTACCCCACCGTGAAAAAGTACAAGCTTCTGGAGTTTAGGCGAATATTCCATATTCCACCATCTGTTATTTGCAAGACCAAAAAGGGTCATAATCAACAACAGATTACGGTAGAAGGGTTTTTCCTTTGGTGATTTCCTGAAAGAAGTAAATAGAACTCGTGTGTAGAAGATGTAAGAACATCATTATAGCAAATTAGCACTTAAGATACAAAGAGCTAAAAGTACTTACAAGTAATACTTGTTCGCCATTTTCCAAAATATTTGTCTGTTATGCAATGAGTAGACGAAATCCAAGCGTACGAAAACACGATTACGAGAAGGTAGGTTTGGCTGAAATAATAACAGATTTTCATATTATGGCAAAATGGTAGCAGAACTCATCAGAAGTGGCGCTCTAATTCGAAACTGTAAAAAAACTGTTTAGAAGTAAACACGGTGACAATCAACAATTTAACCTCAAACAATTAAAGAAAGATCTTCAAATCATTCCATGAACGATCGCTGAACATATTATTGATAGTCCGTCTAATTTTAAAACGAGTTTTTCTCAAAAGTGGCAGCTTTTGGCGAAAACTCGTTTTGCAACTAGACAGACTAACGAAATTACTTCAACGGTTGTTAATAAAATAATTCAAAGGTCCTTCCCGAGATTTTCAGAAATTAAATAGCCAATCATCACTATATTTGCCTATAAGCAATCCATTTCAAATGAGTGCGCCACCTATGCCGAATTATGCTACCATTTGGCCTAAAGGTAATGTGTCCAAATGTGTCTATTCTAGTACATTTTGGATACATACTACTTTATTTCACAAGAATAATAACTGTGTCCAATATTCAGACGGAGCCTTCTGGTAGTAATGTTATGGCACTAGATTCTAATATCTGTACCCAACAAATTACACATATAACCACAGGGATTAATGTTAGAAATTACTAAAGTATGCAGTCAACTGGTTAATTAATCGTTGTGTTTTGTATAATTTATCCAGAAAAATATGGCAGCTAAAAGCTTTTGAAGAAGACGGGAGTTTTTTTAAATATTGGCATTATGAAAAAAATTGTCTGTTTTTGAGCAGCTCCTTTGAACTATGTATCGACTTTTATTGAGTAACACTGAATACAGTAATTACTGTACTAGAGTACAACAGCTTTTGAATTCCTCTTAAAATGTAACTCTCCCAATAAATTAATTTTCAATAATTAAAAAAAAGAAAACAACTATTCACATACCAATTGCGTTATTTTTCAAGAACAATAAACTAACAACACGAAACAGAAACTAAGCTTTTTAAAGAAAGTTACACTTTTAAAAAGTTTATGGCTGTTTAAGACAGAGATTCCCAAAGTTTTTGTCGACACGCCTCCCCCACATATCAAACAATAAGTATTCGAGTAGCTAGCCAGCTCAGTAAGGGATACCCATTACTCTCAGATTCTGTAACAAACAAATGTTTATAACAGAATCTTCGAACGTAATTTTTACCTATTTTAAAACGTAAGATTAGTTTAGAATACTGCACAACTATCACGGTTGGATTACAATATAATAATAGACATGTTGGTTAGTTTATTCCCTGAAAACTATATTTCATCCTTTAAAAATTTTCGACAAAAGATAATTTAATTTGACAAAAATATTTGGTGCCTCTGTGGTGCTCTGTTATAAATGTTACCGCTCTACAGTTTGAGAATCCGTAGATTGTTGACTCATTATATCATTATATCAGAGCTTTGTCATTTAGCTAAACAGTTAAAGGAAAAGTAGAAGGCAAGACTATAGCAAAGACTTCAGCGGTAATTTCGAAATGAAAATACCTATTAATCTACATATTTCACTTTACAAAGCCACTAAGACAAGGAGAAAATGAGCATGCAGTAATACGTTGTGACATTTGGTATTTTTGTCCCTCGAGACATTATTTTGTTTTTATTTTTAGGCAGGATTTTTTTGTACAACTCACATTTTGTAAATAATGGTTTCATTCACGTATTTGTTAAAGTTCTCTAGTTCCACCATGTGGTTAAATCCGGCAAAATAGAATAGGACGACTACAAATCTTTCCGTGGATGTCGTAGAAGGTGACTTTGGAAAAGCTAAACAAAAACATCAATGAGACCTCTCCAACCCATCTGGCCAGTGTGGAGAGTGTACACAGGCACACTCTTCTGTGAATGTCATAATGGGCGACAAACATCTCGTGCTAGGTACACACTCGCACAAAAGCATTGCCAAACAAGTGTGACGTCAATCCAAACCGGTCGTAAAACATCATCATCAGGTAGCCAGGTAGCGAGAAGAGTTGGCCTACACTCTCCTTGCTGACCTCGCTCGGTCGTAAACTCAAGACAAATAGTTTAAACTGTTTTGGCTGTTCCTTCTGGAAACAACATGGTCTTCAGCGTCCTTACTTCTAAGGACGCTGAAGACCATGCGGTTTCCAGAAGGACAGACCTTGTCATGAATATTATATCTGTAGAAATAAGCGGGAAAGTGCACCAAGGGCTTCGAAGCAGCACAGCTGAGGATGCAACTGAGAACGCGCTACGATGAACACAATCTGTCCACTGCAATCGGTCCAGGGCTGTTGAATTTCGATGATATAATTTTCTTTGAATAATCAATGAAAATACATAAAATAATTTGCCAAGTGCGTGTCGGGCCACGCGCAGTGTAGGGTTCCGTAGGTGTAAATGCCAACTTTGAGTTCATACCACTAAAAAGTCTAAGTATCTATTGAATTTGTATGAAATTTTCCTTTTCGAGTACATTTTATAAGTTGATCGCCTATAACTTTTTAATTTATTAACCCTACTTAGCTCTGATAGTTTTCCTATAAACTACATTATATATACTATAGCTGTAATTTTTTTCACGTATCCATATATAACCGTTTAGCAGATAGATGGGGGGACACGTGACTTTAACAAAAAATTTCACTTTAAACCTAAATATTTCAGTCACGGATCCCTAAATCGTAAAATGGTGATTCCAAGCTCACAATATTTTTGAAAGACCAATTCAACGATACCCCATACAATGTGATTGTAGAGAAAAAAAATATTGACTTCCTCATTACATGTATGACAACGACCCTAAAAAAAAATTTGTTTCCATATTTTATTTTACGACTTTTTCGCCATGATTGATATACATATCCATGCCAAATTACAGCTTTCTAGTACTAACAGTTTCTGAGTAGGACCGTGGACAGACAGACAGACAGACAGACAGACATGGCGAAACTATAAGGGTTCCTTGTTTACTACGGAACCCTAAAAAGGACCGCGATGAATTGATAACCTTTTTTTGGAAGTCGGTTGAAAGAGAATTTACCCGCTGCTGGGTGTAAAGCCTCGTTTTTGTCTACGCCATCTTTTTTAGTCGCCTTTTACTACACCCGTGGCAGAGTAAAGGGGTGATGACAAGTTATATTTTACTTTGCCGTCAAAACATAAATTTGTTTTAATTGTCTAAACAAAAACAATCAATAGAAATTTATGTATAAGATGGAGTAGACAAAAAGGAGGCTTTGCACCCAGCAGTGGGTAAATATTTTTTTTAACCGACTTTCAAAAGAGAAGCAATAAAGAACTTTTCTAACAATCTTTATCTATATCTTTAGGTTTTTTTGGTCTCCACTGCAGGAGCACGACTCTTTCTGTGCTACTAGAGCCATACTTTGCCAGAGCAGCCAGAGGATTTGGCCTATACTCTTCACGCTGGCCAGATGGGTAAAGAGGTCTCATTGATGTTTATTTTATATGCTGTGTTTAGCTTGTATTTCCTAAGTCGCCTTCTACGTCATCCACGGAAAGACTTGTACTTCTATTCTGCCGGATTCAGCCACACGGCGGAACTAAAAAACTTTTACAAATACGTGAATGAAACCATTATTTACTAAATGCAAGTTGTACAAAAAATTACTACCTAAGAATAAAAACAAAATAATGTCTATCTAAAATATAAAAATAAAATATCTATCTAAAATTCAAATCTCGTACCAATAATTTAAGGAAAAAAAATCACTGCATAACACACATCGTGTTACGCAATGATTTTTTTTTCCCCTAAATTATTTTTACGATATTTTACTCGGTCAATACTTTACAGGGCTTAATTCGTTTGATGTAACAAATTTGTTAAGTACTTACCTCGTAAAATTTTAACAGTGAAATGAAACGTGTTTATTTCCGTTTGAGTACATATTTTTATAATACTGTCGCGAACGAGATAAATGTATAATATTCGCGAGTAAGAACTCTGCTGATGAGATAGACTCGGAATGTTCGCGAGTGGAATCGTATAGAAAGACGTCAGGATAATGCAAGCGAAACTAGGCCTTATATTCTTACAGCATAAAGGCTAGAGTTCTTTGACTGGTCGTCGGCTTAGTCGCACTAACACATACATACCGGCGTCTCGATGTTTCCCGTCAATCGAAATACATTCGTCAAGTGAGGCGAATATTCGAGAAAAGTGTAGACTTCTGTATCGGCGCATATAAAAAGGCGATCGAGTGCGCGTCCCGCCAGTTCAGTACGAGCTACGAAAGCGATAACTTCGAAGCGAACCGAAGCGAAGGAAACCTACCTAAGTGCGACAAGTGGAAGTACCTGCGACTACTTTGGCTTGTTTGGCAGATACCTGGACCTCAGCTGCAACGCGACTTGGACTTGGACATCAGGAAGACCATCTTCACGTGTCAACCTTTGGGTTCCGTAGTGAATAAAAACCCTCATACGAACTTTGGCGTTTTACTCCAAATCTCGAACCCAGTTTCGTAACATTTGGTGTCGGAAGTGCATTTGGAGATGCCAGTTCTACCGAGAGAAGAAGAGGATACCACCAGGAAGGGTGTCAGGACCAGGGCTCAGCATGCCATGGAGGCTCAAGGGGGCGTGGCTCAGGCCACGCCTACTGAACCTCAAGCCACGCCTACTGACCCTCAAGCCACGCCCACCGCCCATCAGGCTCCGCCCACTGGACATCAAGCTCCGCCCACTGGACCTCAAGCCACGCCCACTGGACCTCAAGCCACGCCCACCAGTCATCAAACCACGCCCACTGGACCTCACGCCACGCCCACCAGACGTCTAGCTCCACCCACTGGCCTCGCCCACCTTGGCCAGACCACGCCCACTGACCACGCCCACCAAACAGTGCCACGTTCACTAGAGACGCCAATCGATTCAAATAGCTTAATGCACATATTAGAACTAATTCGGCAAGAACAAAAAGCTATTCGGCAAGAACAACAAGCTACTCGACAAGAACAACAAGCTAATCGGCAATAACAACAAGCACAACTTCAACGTATAGAAGAGACACAAGATTTACGATTTGCACGCTTGAGTGAGCAACAGCAAATAGTCTTGGGAAATTTCTGCAAACTCAACCAATCAGTGGAGCAAATCCGTAATGATGTAGACGTTGTCGAAAACCGTGTGACTGATTTGGAAAACAAGGTGGAAAATAGAGTAACCTTTTTGGAAAAGAAAGTATTGCGTCTAGAGACAGTAGGAACCCCAATTACATCCGGCTGTGAAACCAAGGGGCCAAAGGTAAAAGTGCCATCTTATGACGGTACCACATCTTGGGCCGCATATAAACAGCAATTCCAGACCGTCGCTGGTTTAAACGGTTGGACCGATGAACAAAGCCATACAGCTCTTACTGTTGCTCTGAAAGGCTCAGCTCTATCAGTCCTGGAGGCACTGCCTAGCTCTGGAAGCACCTTTAAAGAATTGATGGAGGCGTTAGAAGCCAGGTATGGAGAACGTCATCTCGAACACGTTTTTCGAGCCCAGCTGCGTGAAAGAGTTCAGCGCCCAGGAGAAGGACTTCAACAGTGAGCATTGGAAATAGAAAAACTAGTGCGTAAAGCCTACTCGTCTGTTGACTCCAAAATGGTCGACACGAACATTTTACAAGCTTTTATTGCTGGAATTAGAGATGTTGAGGTAAGGGCTGCAGTGGGGACTCAACATCACGCGTCACTAAATTGGCACATGCTTTAGAGTACGAAGCTTTAAGGCAGAACATGCGCTCACACAAGTTGCGAGAAGTCACAGAAGACGTAAAGGCAATCAAGAGCCCGCCAAAGAAGACCAATAGCTCTGCGCCTACTTGCTACAGGTGTGGTGAAAGAGGACATTTGCGGCTCTCTTGTCCAGAAAAGCAGGAAATAACCAAATTAAGAGAAGAGCTGAAGGAAATTACGAAAAGGCAGGAGTCCTCGTTTCCTGCAAGAAACCAGGGAAACGAGTAACAGCCAGGACCAAGGGGCGGGTACTGGCTGGCGCAGAGGAAGCCCCAGCAATTGTCATCTCACAAGTAAGCAATAGGAGCAGTTTGACGATATGCGGACAAGTGAATAGGACAGATTGCAAATTAACCATAGACACTGGAGCCTCCAGAACAATAATCAACCCACATCTGGTGGAACCTGCGATGAAATACAAGAACATCGATTGTCGGCTTCTGTCTGCCTCTGGCCAGCCAATACCTGTCCTAGGAGAGACGACAGTGACAATATACGTGGGAGATTCACCATACACGCATGATGTCATTGTGGCTGAAATTATGGATGAGTGTATATTGGGTCTAGATTTCATGAAGAAATACAATTGTAAAATCGATGTCGCAAATGGAGTTTTCAAGTGTGGTAATGAGGAAATTTTCATCCTTGGAGGCCCCACCGGAAAAGTGACTCGTTTAAACAAAATCGTCGTACCTGGTCGAACACAAGCACAAATAATGGTGAAACTGCCATCACCTAAAACACACAAGCCAAAGAGATGCGTTCTTATTGAGGATACATCAAACAAGCCAACTCAAAGATTCCTGACAGCAAGAACATTAGTCACAGGAAAGGATACTGCAGTAGTGAGAATAATCAATCTAGAGCACCATGAGATCATCTTAAATGAAGGAGATGTTGTTGGAAGATGCGAGGAAGTTGTCTGGATGAAAAAGTGCCAATTAACACCAAACTCAGACGCATCTAAAACCTCCAGTTGTTCTACAGTTTACGACCTTCTAAAAGATTGCAAAAGCAACCTAACTTATTCACAGAGCTTGAAGGCAAAGAAGTTGCTGCTGGATTTTGCTGACATTTTCTCTTCCAAGGAAGGTGATCTAGGAAGAACTTCGCTAGTTCAGCACAGAATTGATACTGGAAGCGAAAGACCTATACGTCAGCGAGCGAGAAGAATTCCATATGCTAAGGAAAAGGAAGTACAAGATCTGCTGGAGGACATGAAAAGAAATAAGATCATCGAACCGTCTGCAAGTCCATGGTGCTCCCCGGTTATTTTAGTTAAGAAGAAAGACGGCAGCACACGATTTTGTGTCGACTATAGACGACTGAACGACGTCACAAAGAAGGACAGCTACCCATTTGGTAATGGGTAGCTGTCCTTTTAGAAAGAATTGATGACACATTGGACACCCTTAGCGGAATGCAGTGGTTTTCAACCCTAGACTTGAAATCTGGTTACTGGCAGGTGGAAATTCATTCTAAGGATAAAGAAAAGACAGCATTCTCAACAGGAAAAGGTTTATGGCAGTTCAATGTTATGCCTTTTGGATTATGCAACGCCCCCGCCACTTTTGAAAGACTTATGGAGTGTGTACTAGCAGGATTAGTAGGAGACGCTTGCCTAGTTTATCTGGATGACGTCATCATCATGGGTCGAGACTTTGAAGATCATCTATGGAATCTGGAGCAAGTCTTGATAAAGATACGGGGTGCCAACTTAAAACTAAATCCAAAGAAATGCAGTCTATCCAGAAACAAAGTGAATTATCTCGGACACGTTATCACCAGCCAGGGCATCCAAACTGATCCTGATAAAGTTGCAGCTGTGAAAAACTGGCCTACCCCCAAAGACAAGACAGAAGTACGAGCATTTATGGGATTATGCTCTTACTACAGGCGATTTGTAAAGGGATTTTTTGAAATCGCTAAACCACTGCATCGTCTGACAGAAGACAAACAGCCTTTTAAATGGGATGATACCTGTGAAAATGCCTTTCTCAAACTAAAAGAATGCCTTTGCAATACTCCAATCTTGGGATACCCACAAGCTAATGGCGAATTCATCGTTGACACAGACGCTAGCAACACAGCGATCGGAGGGGTACTGTCTCAAAAACAGGGTGAAAATGAAATAGTAATTGGATATTTCAGCAAATCTTTGTCAAGGCCTGAAAGGAATTATTGTGTTACAAGAAGAGAACTCTTGGCCGTTGTGAAGACGCTGCAACACTTCAACAAATATCTCATTGGCAGACAGTTCAAACTTCGCACAGACCATACTGCTTGAAATGGCTGTTACAATTTAAAAATCCCGAAGGCCAAGTTGCACGTTGGATTGAACAACTCCAAGAATTTGACTTTACTACTGAGCACCGTAGTGGAAAGGCCCATGGAAATGCTGATGCACTCTCAAGAAGACCATGTGTGGAAGACTGCAAGCATTGCGTTAAACAAGAGACAAAGGAGCTTATGGTTAATATCACAAGGACAATCCCCACAGGGCAATGGGACGATGACAACTTTAGAGAAGCCCAGGAAGATGATAAAGATATAAGGCTCATCATCGCATGGAAAGAACGTTGTGCTGACAAACCTAGATGGGCAGAAGTTGCACCTAAGAGCCCCACCACCAAAGCTTATTGGGCTCAATGGGACAGTTTTATCCTGCAGAATGGAATACTTTACCGTAAATGGGAGAAACCAAACGGCAAAGAGTTTCACCTTCAGGTTGTTGTTCCAAGAGACAGAGTGAAAGACGTTCTCCGTGAAGTACATGATGGTGTAACAGGTGGACATCTAGGCGTTAAGAGAACGTTAACAAAGATTCGGGAACGGTTTTACTGGCTGAATTGTCGGGAAGATGTTCAGGATTGGTGCCGCAAATGTACAACTTGTGCAGCCGTGAAAGGCCCGTCAACAAGAACTCGAGGATGTTTACAGCTTTACGATGTCGGTGCGCCCTGGGAACGGATTGCAGTAGACATTGCCGGACCATTCCCCGTAACTGAATCAGGAAAAAAGTACTTCATGGTTGTCATGGACTATTTTAGCAAGTGGCCGGAAGTATTCGCTATACCTAACCAAGAAGCTTCGACAGTAGCCTCCAAGTTGGTTGAGGAAGTAATCTGCCGGTTTGGTGTACCACTAGAAATCCACTCAGATCAAGGAAGAAACTTCGAGTCGCAACTATTTCAAGAAATCTGCAAACTATTGGGGATGCATAAAACAAGGACCACTCCATATCACCCTCAGTCGGATGGCATGGTGGAGAGATTTAACCAGACTCTGGAGAGACATTTAGCAAAACTGGTTGACAAACATCAGAAAGACTGGGACAAGTACATACCGCTTTTCCTCCTGGCTTATAGGACATCAGAGCACGAAAGCACAAAACTGACCCCAGCTTAGGTGAATTTCGGCAGAGAACTTAGGTTACCTGTGGATCTACTAACGGGGAGGCCACCAGAAGACCCATGCACTGTGCCAGACTACGTCTTCGATCTTCGAGAGCGAATATGGAACATCCATGACTTAGTTCGCGAAAACGGTTTACAAGCAAGTGAAAACATGAAAACTAGATATGACCGAAGAGCGAACTAACGTGGCTTTGAAGAAGGAGTCTTAGTATGGCTTGATAACCCGATTCGCCGGAAAGGAAAATCACCGAAATTACAAACGAGATGGGAAGGTCCATACAAAATCATTACGCGAATAAACAACGTGACTTATCGGATCCAACGTCACCGTCCGACCGACCGTTAGACCGTCTAGCACGTTATCATGGCAGCACTAGTGACGCTCGGGACGCGCGTCTTTAACAAGGGGGCAGTGTCGCGAACGAGATAAATGTAGAATATTCGCGAGTAAGAACTCTGCTGACGAGATAGACTCGGAATGTTCGCGAGTGGAATCATATAGAAAGACGTCAGGATAATGCAAGCGAAACTAGGCCTTATATTTTTATAGCATAAAGGCTAGAGTTCTTTGACTGGTCGTCGGCTTAGTCGCACTAACACATACATACCGGCGTCTCGATGTTTCCCGTCAATCGAAATACATTCGTCAAGTGAGGCGAATATTCGAGAAAAGTGTAGACTTCTGTATCGGCGCATATAAAAAGGCGATCGAGTGCGCGTCCCGCCAGTTCAGTAAGAGCTACGAAAGCGATAACTTCGAAGCGAACCGAAGCGAAGGAAACCTACCTAAGTGCGACAAGTGGAAGTACCTGCGACTACTTTGGCGAGATACCTGGACCTCAGCTGCTACGCGACTTGGACTTGGACATCAGGAAGACCATCTTCACGTGTCAACCTTTGGGTTCCGTAGTGAATAAAAACCCTCATACGAACTTTGGCGTTTTACTCCAAATCTCGAACCCAGTTTCGTAACAATACTTACTTCTTATTTTGGGACACGAACTTTCATTATTCAAGCTTAGTCATTTGGTAGATAAACACAGAAAACACAGATGGTTTAGTAGACACGATTACGGCAAAGATGGCAGTTAAGGATAATTTTGATATTGAAGTGACTTCTAATCTGCAGTTTGAGGTAAATTACTTTCATGATAAAATCTCTTTGTAAAACTGTTGAAGGAGAAACATAATTGAAGGTTATTTTGCAAAAATCCTACCATTTCAAAATTTTCTGTTAAGTATCGATTTTGTTCTTTTTTTTAGGGTTCCGTACCCAAGGGGTCAAAACGGGACCCTATTACTAAGACTTCGCTGTCTATCCGTTTGTCTGTCACCAGGCTGTAACTCAAGAACCGCGATAGCTCGACAATTTTTCACAGATTATGTATCCCTTAGTAATTTTCACGAGGCCGCATGGCGAGTGACGCGAGCCCGAAGGACGAGCAGCCCGAGCCACTCCCAAACCAAGCGTCCCCCTTGTAAGTAATGTTCACGATGCAGCAGGCCAAGCACAGATATAGATGTAATGTAGATATAGATCTATATCTATGTCTGTGAGGCCAAGTGATGCGAGCCCGAAGCAACTATTATTAATTTTGTGCCCGAAGGGTGAGTTGCGGGCAAGGGCAAAGCCCGAGCCACTCCCACCCAATGATGAGTCGTTTTTTTTTTGGCAATCCAAGATGGCTGCCGAAAGTCAACTGCCTCCGATTTGGCTGAAAATCGATATCTATAGGAATTATGAGGCGATGCAATAAACTTAGCTGTAAGTCAACAAATATTTTGGAATCGAAAGAAAAATGAAAATTTTCTAGTGATCCAAATATAAATAAATGACTCTGAGTTTTTTTTTTACATTTTTTGATAGTTCAGTCAATGAAACTGACTAAAGACATTGCATAAGAAACTATACACCACAGTTCTGTCAATAAAACCTAATACATTGCTCAAGAATCTGAAAACTAAATAACTATATACGAAAAAATACTAAAACTTACCAAATTTTACTTCAACACTGTTTTCAGATAAATTTATTTTGTATGTATCAAACGCACTAAAATTGTCGCTCTAAATAAAGTATCTTATTTTCAACAAGGTCAGTGTTACCGAGACATAAACGAACCTCATTTCACGGTCAATCGCTCATACTTCCGATGTTCCTATGTATGCCGAATTTCCCCGGAAGTCCCGGGGTAATATATTATGCATGGATTTATCTGCTTTTATATTTCATTGGGTAAAAATGCTAAAGACGGTAAGGAAAATCTGTTTTGGGATGAATCATCATGCTTGAATAATTTAAGATAGGACGGTATTTTTTATAAGCTCCCTTCCAATCTACAATTTTTTTAATGAAGTAGCAGGTAAGTAATTTTATTTTTGATGATTAAGTCTAATGAAGATGATTGAAAAGAAACAGCTCAGAGCAGAATTGAATGGAAAAGATGGAGGGAGGCCTTTGCCCAGCAGTGGGACACGTGATGGCTCGTATTATTATAAGTCTAATGATGATACTGAAAGATACTTACTATACAACTTTGAAATAATATTTATAAAACTTAAAAATGCAATTGTATAGAAAAAAATAGCTAGATTATTACTTTTTACAGATATATTATCAAGTCTTTATCTATATTGTGGCAGACAGAGCCCAGGGCCGCAAGATCCAAAGACCACGCTTAGCGTGATGGTGGACGTTGAGCTTGAAAATAGTATCAAAATAGTGATGGGTTACTAGCCGCATCGCTTATTAACATGAATCAAATCTCGCCAATTCCCGCGACCGGCTATTACAGGAAGAGAAGCAGCTGGTATATTATAGGTCTTATATTTTCTCCCAGACCAACATGAAAGATTTGCGACAAAATAAATACAGCATGGTAATTTATTACTTTTTTTTGTATGTACACGTAAACAAAAAAACTTTGAGAGGCTTTACACATTAGTCATTAGCACGAAGGATTGACAGATTTCGGACTCAACTTCACTTTTCTCCATCCTTTTTAGTGAGTGTATGACAAAAGTAAACCGGCCATATGCGAGTTAAACTTGCGTATAGAGTTCCGTACAATGCCAAAGTCGATCACATTTGAAATCCTCACAGTAAGATGCGAGTTAACTACTACTAGCGCTAAACTAAAACTATTTTTAGTAAGTGAACATATTATACTGAGTTAAGCACTTTTTTTCAATTGAGAGAAATCTTATAGGTTTTTTGTAATCAATGAACTATAATTTGTTTTTTTTCCAAATTTTGGGCTCAGTAGTTTCGGTGATCTGGGGAGAGAAATGCGGTCAAATTTCGCCTTCTTTAATGAATAAAATTAAAACCCCTTTTTATTTTTAAATAACAAAAAAACTATATTTGAGATCTGTGACAATGTAAGGTTTTCCAAAATTTCCTTATTTGTCCCCCAAATAACCTGTATTGAAAAATTTATTACTTTCACATCTGTGTTTGGGTCATAGGAATACAATATCCTACCAAATTCACCTGATTTGGTCCAGTGGATTCGGAGAAAATCGGTTGTGACAGACGGACGGACAAACAGGCGCACGAGTAATCCTATAAGAGTTTAGTTTTTCATGTTTTGAACAGAACCCTAAAATCAATGTATTTAAGTGTATCCTGTTGCACGAAGCACTAAATAACGTTCCAATAGCCTATGTAAGGTAACGTGGGACAATTTCAACTCTACTTCAACAAATCACGCACACTGCTGAGTCATCAAGTACTATCGCACATCGATAACTTGAGTTTCAAAAAAAACATTAGTGCACATTTCAAAGGAAATCCTCCATTTTGCAAATGCTTTTAAAAGATTTGGGGATGTAAAAGGATGGTTTTCTTATTTAAAATAAATATTTATTACTTTCTCATCTGTGTTTTAATCATGGGAATACACTATCTTACTAAAATTTCACCTAATTTGGTAAAGTGGATTTGGAGAAAATTAGCCGTGACCGACGGACGGACAGACGACTCTGTTTTTTAATTTTCTGAAAGGAACCCTATAATGAAATGTATTTACGTGTCTTCTATTGCACGAAGCACTAAATAACGTTCCAATAGCCTATGTAAGGTAACGTGGGACAATTTCAACGCTACTTCAAACAAATCACGCACAGTCGCACACTGCTGAGTCATCAAGCTCTTAAACATCCAATACCATCGCACATCGATAACTTGAGTTTCAAAAAAACATTAGTGCACATTTCAAAGGAAATCCAATATCGAGAAATGATAGATGGAACGCATTAACGAACGACTCACTCGCGTCCATAGACCTAGGTTTCAAACTAGTTCATATGAGTCAACGTCGGGATTTTAATGGAAGCGATATTTTGCAAATGCTTTTAAAAGATTTGTAGATTTAAAAGGATGGTTTGCACCTGTATGAACTTGTATCCTCCTAAAGAAGAAATTTATGTAAATAAGAAAAATATGAAACATCTCTCCCCCCGCAGATCGTAAAAGCCGATTGAGGGAATTACTTTTTGAAGAATTTTTGAATTTTGCGACTTTAAACGGCATGGAATGTAACAGTTTGACACCAGATTTTTTTAGACTAATTCGACCCTGCTGAGCTCGGACGACTGTTAATGGGGTCTTATTTTGTAGGTTAATGCATCAAGATTGATTAGTGCACACATCACTTTGTTCCAAATTCAGCGGTTTCCCTATAAAATAGCGAAAATACAGTGAAAATTAAAAAAAAACTTAAAAACTTTGAAATTTGGATAGTTGTTACTCAAAATTATACATACATACATACATACTATCACGTCTTTATCCCTAATGGGGCAGACAGAGCATTTTGAGTCTTGCGGTTCTATGCAGAGCCCAGGGCCGCAAGACCCAAAAGCCACTTTTAGCGTCATGGTGGGCGAGAAGATGGAAAAGCAATCAATACAGTGATGGGTTGCTAGCCGCATCGCCTGTTAACATGATTTGTGTTTCTGCCCATTCCCTCGATCGGCTTTTACGATCTGCGTGGGAAGAGAAGCAGCTGGTACATTCTAAGTTTTTTGTTTCTCCCAGACCAGCATGGGAGACTCAAAATTATAAGACCTACAAAAATAAAATTCATACCATGTGGTAATTTAATGTAAATTAAGTTTTTCTAGAATTAACAGTTTTTGTACAAAACGGAGAAAACCGTGGCGAGGGACATATTTTCAAAGAAAAGGAGGGGAAGGGGGAGAGGAATTGATCTAACACCGGGCAAAATCAAGCTCAGCAGGGTCGAATTAGTCTAAAAAAAACCGGTGTCAAATTGTTACATTAATTGGCGTTCAACATCAAAAGGAGAAGGATTTTCAGATTATTCTTCTAGACTAAATGGGTGAGACCTATATCATGTTCAAAAACGATGCGGCTAGCAATTCCTTTCTATATTGATTCCTATTTCAATCTATTTAAGAAGAAACATTAAGGTCGAGAGAAGAATAGTATAAAATATGAAACAAGAGGATCTTAAATCACGTTGATGAATTACGACGCGATACGGTACTGAATATGTATGATTCAAAATCAAATGTTTATTTAGTAGTTTGGTCTCTGCAGGCGCTTTCACTTTAGAAGCATTACGTGTAAATATTTAAATGCGTTTTGGAACGACCACTTTTTTATTACAAGAAATTCCGAAAATCATTAAATAATTGAGGTATTCCACTTATGGCACGTATCTGAATGGCACCCGCGCGAATGGCACCTAGCCTATTTCTCGAAGGGCACCAAGCCTATTCCACGAAGAACACCTAATATAATATTCGCAGGTGCTTATTCGTAGACTTAATTTTTTTGTATTATTTGTATTTGTACATTTTTATCCATTAAGAGCACTTCATATTCTTGCAGTTTGAAATAACTTGATTTTGTCAAAATCATTTTTGATGAAAATCATTTTGATGTCATAGCTGAACACCCACTGAATTTACCCACTCATATTTATTATTAAAGCTTGGTCACATTACACCATACTCTTATTGTGCTTTCAGATAAGCTATATTCTGCATTACATCTAAAGATGGTTAGCAGTTTTGTTAAACGTAACATATTGTCATTTTGATGTCATAGCTGAACGATGTTCAGCTATGACATCAAAGTGTGTGAGTACTAATCCATTGTGACCGTGAGCAAATGAGTCGAATAAAAATGTCGAACCCATGGTATAATAAAACAAGGTATTCTCTTCCCGAGATGGAACTTGACTACGTCACGAAAGTGTTGCCACTGATTGTTCTTTGCAGTAAATTTAAGGACTTTCTCAATTAGTTCATGAATCGATCATCGACGCCTCCCCCACATATCAAATAATAAGTATTCGATTAGCTAGCCGGCTCAGTAGGGATACCCATTACTCTCAGATTCTGTAACAAACAAATGTTTATAACAGAATCTTCGAACGTAATTTTCACCTATTTTAAAACGTAAGATTAGTTTAGAATACTGCACAACTATCACGGTTGGATTACAATATAATAATAGACGTGTTGGTTAGTTTATTTCCTGAAAACTATATTTTATCCTTTAAAAATTTTCGACAAAAGATAATTTAATTTGACAAAAATATTTGGTGCCTCTGTGGTGCTCTGTTATGAATATTACCGCTCAGTTACAGTTTGAGAACCCGTAGATTGTTGACTCATTATATCAGAGCTTTGTCATTTAGCTAAACAGTTAAAGGAAAAGTAGAACGCAAGATTATAGCGAAGACATCAGCGGTAATTTCGAAACGAAAATATTTATTAATCTACATATTTCACTTTACAAAACGAAAAACCAAACTCAATGATTTTATTTTTACAAATGTCGGTTTCACAATCTTGTAAAAAAATAAAAGTTAACATATTGAAAAAAAAGTATTTTATTGAGGAGTATGAGAAAAAAGCCACTAAGACAGGGATAAAATAAGCATGCAGTAACATTTGGTATGTTGTGACATTTGGTATTTTTGTCCCTCGAGACATTATTTTGTTTTTATTCTTAGGCAGGATTTTTTGTACAACTCGCATTTAGTAAATAATGGTTTTATTAACGTATTTGTAAAAATTCTTTAATTCCGCCGTGTAACAGATTAGACTAGTACCACTTTAAGTCTTTCCGTGGATGTCTTATATGGCTACTTAGAAAATACAAGCTAAACAAAGCTTATAAACATTAACGAGACTTCTACTATCCGTCTGGCCAGCGTGGAAAGTGTAGGGCAAATCCTCTGGCTGCTCTGGCCAAGTATGACTCTGGTAGTACAAAGAGGGTCGTGCTCCTGCAGTAGAGATAAAAATACCAGAAGATGATGATGTTTTACGACCGGACTGGCCTGATGTCAACCCTGTTTGCAACCTAATTCCTTGGGAATGAATTGTTTGTGCGTTCTTTAGTCGGCCGTTACGACATCCACAGGAAGAGAACTGTGTGGCTTTCGGCCTAGAAAAGTCGACCTGTTCTAAGCCGAAGCCACAAGGCTAAGCAACGTCATCATATATGAGCTTGTATAAAAATTGTGATGCGATTTTTACTGCGTAACATAATGTGTCGCTGAATTATTGGTACGATGTTTTTTTACTCGGTCAATACTTTACAGGGCTTAATTCGTTTGATGTTACAAACTTGTTGAGTACTTACCTCGTAAAATGTAAACAGTGAAATGAAATGTGTTTATTTCCGTTTGAGTACATATTTTTATAATACTTACTTGTTATTTAGGGACACGAACTTTCATTATTCAAGCTTAGTCATTTGGTAGATAAACACAGAAAACACAGATGGTTTACTAGACACGATTACGGCAAAGATGGCAGTTAAGGATAATTTTGATATTAAAGTGACTTCTAATCTGCAGTTTAAAGTAAATTACTTTCATGATAAAATCCTTTGTAAAACTGTTGAAGGAGAAACATAATTGAAGGTTATTTTGCAAAAATCCTACTGTTTCAAAATTTTCTGTTAAGTATCGATTTTGTTCTTTTTTTAGGGTTGCGTACCCAAGGGGTAAAAACGGGACCCTATTACTAAGACTTCGCTGTCTGTCACCAGGCTGTATCTCAAGAACCGCGATAGCTCGACAATTTTTCACAGATATGTATCCCTTAGTAATTTTCACGAGGCCGCAGGGCGAGTGACGCGAGCCCGAAGGACGAGCAGCCCGAGCCACTCCCAAACCAAGCGTCCCCCTTGTAAGTAATGTTCACGAGGCCGCAGGCCGAGTGATGCGAGCCCGGAGGGCGAGTTGCGGGCAAGGGCAAAGCCCGAGCCACTCCCACCCAACGATGCGTCATTTTTTTTTTGGCAATCCAAGATGGCTGCCGAAAGTCAACTGCCTCCGATTTGGCTGAAAATCGATATCTATAGGTATTTTGAGGCGAGGCAATAAACTTAGCTGTAAGTCAACAACAATTTTGAAATCGAAAGAAAAATGAAATTTTTCTAGTGATCCAAATGTAAATAAATGACTCTGAGTTTTTTTTTACATTTTTTGATAGTTCAGTCAATGAAACTGACTAAAGACATTGCATAAGAAACTATACACCACAGTTCAGTCAATAAAACCTAATACATTCCTCAAGAATCTGAAAACTAAATATACGAAAAAATACTAAAACTTACCAAATTTTACTTCAACACTGTTTTCAGATAAATTTATTTTGTATGTATCAAACGCACTAAAATGGTCGCTCTAAACAAAGTATCTTATTTTCCTATTGAAAAATGTGTATAAACAAGGTCAGTGTTACCGAGACATAAACGAACCTCATTTCACGGTCAATCGCTCATACTTCCGATGTTCCTATGTATGCCGAATTTCCCCGGAAGTCCCGTGGTAATATATTATGCATGGATTTATCTGCTTTTATATTTCATTGGGTAAAAATGCTAAAGACGGTAAGGAAAATCTGTTTTGAGATGAATCATCATGCTTGAATAATTTAAGATAGGTCGGTATTTTTTATAAGCTCCCTTTCAACCAACAATTTTTTAATGAAGTAGAAGGTAGGTAATTCCGTTTTCGATGATTGAGTCTAATGATGATACTGAAAGATACTCACTACAAAATTTTGTACAAAAATTCAGTTGTATAAAAAACGATAGCTAATTTATTACTTTATACAGATAAATTATAAAGTCTTTATCTATGTTGTGGTAGACAGCCCAGGGTCGCAAGACCCAAAGACCACACTTAGCGTGATGGTGGACGTTGAGATTGAAAATAGTATCAAAATAGTGATGGGTTACTAGCCGCATCGCTTATTAACATGAATCAAATCTCGCCAATTCCCGCGACCGGCTTTTACAGGAAGAGAAGCAGCTGGTACATTATAGGTCTTATCTTTTCTCCCAGACCAACATGAAAGATTTGCGACAAAATAAATACAGCATAGTAATTTATTACTTTTTTTCTGTATGTACACGTAAACAAAAAAAACTTTGAGAGGCTTTACACATTAGTAATTAGCACGAAGGATTGACAGATTTCGGACTCTACTTCACTTTTCTCTATCCTATTTAGTGAGTGTATGACAAAAATAAACCGGCTATGTGCGAGTTAAACTCGCGTATAGAGTTCCGTACAATGCCAAAGTCTATCACATTTGAAATCCTCACAGTAAGATGCGAGTTAACTACTACTAGCGCTAAACTAAAACTATTTTTCGTAAGTGAATATATTATACTGAGTTAAGCACTTTTTTTCAATTCATAGAATTCTTATAGGTTTTTTTTTGTAATCAATGAACTATATTTTGATTTATTCAAAAATTTGGGCTTAGTAGTTTCGGTGATTTGGGGAGAGGAATGCAGACAAATTTAGTCTTCTTTTTAATGAATAAAATTAAAACTTTATTTTTATTTTTAAATAACAACAAAACTATATTTGAGATCTGTGACACAGTAAAGTTTACCAAAATTTCCTAATTTGTCCCCCAAATAAGCTGTATTGAAAAATATTTTTTACTTTCCCAGCTGTGTTTGGGTCATAGAAATACACTATCCTACCAAGGTCCTGTGGATACGGAGAAAATCGGTTGTGACAGACGGACGGACAAACAGGCGCACGAGTGATCCTATAAGAGTTCCGTTTTTCATCTTTTGAACAGAACCCTAAAAATCAATGTATTTACGTGTATCCTGTTGCACGAAGCACTAAATAACGTTCCAATAGCATATATATGGTAACGTGGGACAATTTCAATGCTACTTCAACAAATCACGCACAGTCGCACACTGCTGAGTCATCAAGCTCTTAAACATCCAATACCATCGCACATCTATAACTCGAGTTTCAAAAAAACATTAGTGCACATTTCAAAGGAAATCCAATATCGAGAAATGATAGATGGAACGCATTAACGATCGACTCACTCGCGTCCATAGACCTAGGTTTTAAACTTGTTCATATGAGTCAACGTCGGGGTTTTAATGGAAGCGATATTTTGCAAATGCTTTTAAAAGATTTGTAGATTTAAAAGGATGGTTTGCACCTGTATGACCTTGTATCCTCCTGAAGGAGAAATTTATGTTAATAAGAAAAATATGAAACATCTCTCGTATGTTTCATGTTTGTATCGTAAAAGCCGATTGAGGGAATTACTTTTTTAAGAATTTTTGAATTTGACGACTTTTAACGGCATGGAATGTAACAGTTTGACACCGGATTTTTTTAGACTAATTCGACACTGCTGAGCTCGGACGACTGTTATTGGGGTCTTATTTTGTAGGTTAATGCATCAAGATTGATTAGTGCACACATCACTTTGTTCCAAATTCAGCGGTTTCCCTATAAAATAGCGAAAAAACAGTGAAAATTAAAAAAAAACTTAAAAACTTTGAAATTTGGATAGTTGTTACTCAAAATTATAAGACCTACAAAAATAAAATTCATACCATGTGGTAATTTAATGTAAATTAAGTTTTTCTAGATCTAACAGTTTTTGTACAAAACGGAGAAAACCGTGGCGAGGGACATATTTTCAAAGAAAAGGAGGGGAAGGGGGAGAGGAATTGATCTAACACCGGGCAAAATCAAGCTCAGCAGGGTCGAATTAGTCTAAAAAAAACCGGTGTCAAATTGTTACATTAATTGGCGTTCAACATCAAAAGGAGAAGGATTTTCAGATTATTCTTCTAGACTAAATGGGTGAGACCTATATCATGTTCAAAAACGATGCGGCTAGCAATTCCTTTCTATATTGATTCCTATTTCAATCTATTTAAGAAGAAACATTAAGGTCGAGAGAAGAATAGTATAAAATATGAAACAAGAGGATCTTAAATCACGTTGATGAATTACGACGCGATACGGTACTGAATATGTATGATTCAAAATCAAATGTTTATTTAGTAGTTTGGTCTCTGCAGGCGCTTTCACTTTAGAAGCATTACGTGTAAATATTTAAATGCGTTTTGGAACGACCACTTTTTTATTACAAGAAATTCCGAAAATCATTAAATAATTGAGGTATTCCACTTATGGCACGTATCTGAATGGCACCCGCGCGAATGGCACCTAGCCTATTTCTCGAAGGGCACCAAGCCTATTCCACGAAGAACACCTAATATAATATTCGCAGGTGCTTATTCGTAGACTTAATTTTTTTGTATTATTTGTATTTGTACATTTTTATCCATTAAGAGCACTTCATATTCTTGCAGTTTGAAATAACTTGATTTTGTCAAAATCATTTTTGATGAAAATCATTTTGATGTCATAGCTGAACACCCACTGAATTTACCCACTCATATTTATTATTAAAGCTTGGTCACATTACACCATACTCTTATTGTGCTTTCAGATAAGCTATATTCTGCATTACATCTAAAGATGGTTAGCAGTTTTGTTAAACGTAACATATTGTCATTTTGATGTCATAGCTGAACGATGTTCAGCTATGACATCAAAGTGTGTGAGTACTAATCCATTGTGACCGTGAGCAAATGAGTCGAATAAAAATGTCGAACCCATGGTATAATAAAACAAGGTATTCTCTTCCCGAGATGGAACTTGACTACGTCACGAAAGTGTTGCCACTGATTGTTCTTTGCAGTAAATTTAAGGACTTTCTCAATTAGTTCATGAAAATAAAAAATAAATATAGTAACTTAGCTATTTAGTATCTAGCGATTCTCGCGTGATTCATCAATTCAATATTTTATAAATTGATATAATGGATTATTAATTCGATATTGGTATATAAAGTTCAAAAATGCATTACGCTTGGGTAATTCATTTCACACAGTGGCAACACATCAAACTGATGACATAGACAAGTTCCACCTACGTCATCAGCTCTCACGGGAAGAGAATACCTTGTTTTATTATACCATGGTCGAACCCATCCTACTTCCTACTAATATTATAAATGCGAACGTGAGTTTGTATATTTGTTTGTTTGTTACCTCTACACGCTTAAGCTACTGAACTGATTTGGATAAAATTTGGTATGAATATAGTTTGAGACTTGGGGAAGGGCTACTGTTTACTTAGGGTACTTTTTATCCTGAAATTCTCACGGGGAGCGAAGCCCGCGGGTACAGCTAGTAAGTTATAGGCAGATAATACCTACACAACATATACAAAAAATTATCTTCTTTGCCATTGAACTGAAACCTTTCATTACAACTAATAAAATACACATTAAAAGCCAAACACCCGAAAACACTACTCAAATCAAATAAAACGACATCTTTCACATCGAATTATAATTGAATCGGAAAAACAATGAGCGAGCATTTCATAAAAATAACGCAAAATAGCGAAAAAATCACGGAGACCCGAGCTTCATTCATATATTATGAAGGATAAGAATGTCACATGAAGGTACCGAATTTGCGGGAATGGCCGATTTCCTCGTCCAACGAACCATTCAGTTTTCTGGACTATGACTAGGTTTTTTACGTTTACAAATAAAACGGATCCGAAATCTAGGGCGGAAGTAAAAGAGGACTGAAAGTGTTCATATTTCAATAAATTGTGCCTTTTTTCGTGAACGTTTGGAATGGATATAAAGATAGCTTAAATTCAGCTATATTCTTCTTGCAGGCTGCAAAGAGAAATATATAGAAGCTATATTCTTCTTGCAGGCTGCAAAGAAGAATATAGCTAGCTATATCGTTCCAATAATTAAAAGGAGAATTTGCCCATTATCACCACGCTGGTTGGTAACTGCGGCAAAGTGCTAAGTCTTGAGTTGACACATAGACACATGGACACAGGACACTATTGTCAATTCTTTGTTACTTAGGTATACCTCACCCAGTCGCCTCTTACGCACCTGTGAATACTTTTATTAATTTTGTGCCAGTGGGAGAAAAAAGGCTATTTATCTTTTATTTCCTTATAAGAGTTTCCAAGAAAACATTTAGATAGTTTTCAAGCTCAAAAAGGAAAATAGCGTACAAAAAACCCTATTTATTTTTTTATCTACAGAATAATTTATCTATAATCATGCATAAAAATATATTAAGTATAAAATAATGTCGAAAATTAAATGTCATCAGCATCGCTTACTACAACTAACTTTTATTACAGAAGTATTTTTACAGTCATAAATATTAATATTGCTTACCTATATCCGTAAACACAAAAAAGTATATGCCATTTTACTTATGTATACATCTACTTCATAGCTTATTAAATAGTTTAAGCTTGAAAGTGCAAAACCTAGTTATAAGCGAGGTTATTTAGCTATGTTATTAAGTGACAAGCTATATCATAATTGCAAAAATACAGGCTTATTTTGATTTAAAGTGCGCCACTGCCCCCAAACTAGGTGGTAACATGCTTTATTCTGTCCTTTTTGATATTATTTATTTATTTATTAAAAATTTTATTCACCACAATGGTACAAAAGGTTAACTTAATGCATTCTCTACCAGTCAATCTGTAGGAAAACAGAAAATTTTAATCTAAATGCGATAGGTGCTTAAAGATGTATTAAAAATACACTATATCTAATACAAGTTTACTTAGATATATACGTACAGTACAATACACATAAATACATACACATACACATACATAGTACAAATGTTTTGATTTAATAACTTAGATAGTTCTGCTACAACAAATTAAAAGAAAGGTACGTGTGAACTTTTTTCTTAAATAGGAATCTGTTTGAGATACTTTTGATGTCTTCAGGTAAGGCATTCCAGAGTCGCGTAACTTGAAGAGTAAAAGAGTTAGACATGAATTCAGACCGAAATAACGGAAGATGAAGTTGAAGAGTATGACTGGAGCGAAGCTCACGGTCGTAGCTTTCAGACTGAAAACGAAATTTGGTTTTCATATATTGGGGAGACAGAGAGTTCTTAAGTATAGAGAAAAGAGTACATAGCATTCTTTGCTGTCGACGCTGACGAACAGGAAGCCAGTTAAGCTTAGATCGAAAAGAAGATATGTTGTAGTGTAACGACACATGCCCTCGTTATTGAATATCTTTATTTATAACCATTTCTATTTAGAACAATCAACTAGTTTACTTAACATGGATAAGCATCAATGAACTATGTCCTACTTTATAGACATTGTATATAAGCTAGGATTAATGTACAATAAATGAGAGTTATCTTCGAACCTTCGACAAGAGTGTTTCATTTAAGTACAACCCGTTAATTACATCATAATGTGGTCGTATTTGCGAACACAGAAGATAAAGCGAATGCAATTATTAATAATATTAGCTGTGCATGTGTATTCCGGCGTTGATATTTTTGGGCAAAATTCTGTATTCTGCATGGTATGTTCATCACTTCATTCCAATTTCCTGTGAGACTCGTTCTCGATCCAAGCCGTTGTTCCGGCCCGTAGGTAATAGAAATAAGGACATAATTCTGCCTTATCATTCACTTACTTTTAACCCATAAGTTGGTCATCAATTTGATGTCTACTTTAATATCCATTTTCGTAATCACAAAGTTAGCCTTAATCATATTTTTCTAAGTAATAAATTAATATCAATCATAATATTTGGCCCGCTTTAATATAAACCTACATAAGGTTGACGTAAATACCTCGACTATAATCATGTAATACTTGCGCTTGTCATTTCTATCGTAGATTTTTATATTCGTACTCGACGACCCCTGTGACTTAGTGGTCATCACACCAGGCTGTCACAATCGGAGGATTCGGGTTCGATTCCCGGTCAGGTCAACTTTTTAAGATTAACGTGAGTCTTGGATGGTAACTATATAATATGTAGTACCTGGGCGACCGAGCTTTGCTCGGTTACATCTCAAACATTAACCATTTTTTTTTAAACTTGTCTAAAAACAATGCAAAATAAAAAATATATATAAACTTAAACATAAAAAAAACAAAAGTAAGTCACCGAGTGGGATTTGAACCCGTAACACTCTTTCTAGCGGTCGCTATCCTTAACCACTGAGCTAAATCAAGGCGGTCGCGGCGCGACGAAATTAGCGACCATATTCTGCGTGGAAAGAAAAACGCATGAAAACTCGAAAACACGCGTTTTCCCAAACATAAAACTAATCTAGATCGATTGTTTACCCCCGAAAACCCCCATATACAAATTTTCAGCGAAATCGTTAGAGCCGTTTTCGAGATCACAGAAATTTATAAATCTTATACCTTTAAACGAGCAATTCTTGTATGTATATATATATATATTTATAAATTTCTGTGATCTCGAAAACGGCTCTAACGATTTCGCTGAAAATTTGTATATGGGGGTTTTCGGGGGTAAATAATCGATCTAGATTAGTTTTATGTTTGGGAAAACGCGTGTTTTCGAGTTTTCATGCGTTTTTCTTTCCACGCAGAATATGGTCGCTAATTTCGTCGCGCCGACCGCCTTGATTTTAGCTCAGTTGTTATGCATACCGACCGCTAGAAAAAGTGTTACCGGTTCGAATCCCACTCGGTGACTTACTTTATTTTTATTTTATGTTTGAGTTTATATATAATTTTTTATTTTGCATTGTTTTTAGACAAGTTTAAAAAAAATTGTTAATGTTTGAGATGTAATCGAGCAAAGCTCGGTCGCCCAGGTACTAAATATATATACATACAAGAATTGCTCGTTTAAAGGTATAAGATTTGTTATAAAATATAGTATCGTTGAGTTAGTATCCCTTAACACAAGTCTGGAACTTACTTCGGGCTAGCTCAATCAGTGTAATTTGTCACTATATATTTATTTATTATTTTAATAACTTTTATATGTACCAATAGGTATATTGTATTTTTTATTTTCCACATCTCTTTATATCCCTCATCGCAACATCTGAACTGACAATGCAAAGCTATACCTGTGCATTTCCAGTGCACAGTGCAGTTATGTTTTTGACTTAAAAGCTCTCTTTGCATGCATTAATATAGCAACCTTATTGACATTTGTAAAGTAAATACAATGCTCATCTACATAAGGGTTGTTTGGAAGGGACTTTAATTTATAAGGCCGCCATTTGTGCTGCTTAAATGATAATTCTTTCCGATTTCATTATCCTTATTTTGGTGTTAAGGCGAAGTAAATATAGCGATAATAAAAAATTTGACTCTCAGCAATCTGTAGAAAGACCTTTAAGTTATTTTATGAATAACCTTTGAAAGTAATTGTGTTAATCCATCTAAATCTAATCTAGTTTTAAAACGAGTTCTTAAAACTAGACGGATTATCAATAAAACCTTCAAAGTTTATTCACAAAATAATTTAAAGGTCTTTTTACAGATTGTTAGCATTAAAATTTTTATTATCGCCATATTTACTTTTGAACAATTTATTTCAAATGAGGGCGCCATTTCTGCTACAATTTCGCCTTGAAGAATGTTGTATATCTAATGAATATACTAAAATGGCTAATTAAATATACGTACAAACGTTTACACTAAATAAGCTAATTAAATATACGTAAATGTACAGACAAAAGAAGGTCCAAGCATGTACGTGCTGCTACAACTAGGTACAAAGGAACTAAATAAAAGTGGTGGAGCTGCTACGAACGCTACGATGTAATTCAACCCAGGTACTTTAGTCAGATGCCGAGTGCTCTCTGCGGTTATTTTTCTTACATCAGCAGAGTTGATTTCCAAAAAGTCAAATTAGATACATTTTCATAATGTCAAATCAAACATTTTCTATGGGATTCGTATGAAATATAGACTAATATCGTTATAGTTTCTTGGAGCCAAATAGTGATCCTTATATTAGTTTTTCTGCAATAATTAATCTAAAATCACATTGAAAATGGATATGATCATAACAAGTGACGTTTTATTTTCTTACGTTACCAAATAATTTATTTTTATGCCAGGAAATTTACAAAGCACCCTCATTTACTAGGTAGTAGCTAGGTAACCAAGGTAACTTTCTCGTAACATAACCCTATTTTTAGGGTTCCGTAGCCAAATGGCAAAAACGGAACCCTTATAGATTCGTCATGTCTGTCTGTCTGTCTGTCTGTCTGTCCGTCCGTATGTCACAGCCACTTTTTTCCGAAACTATAAGACCTATACTGTTGAAACTTGGTAAGTAGATGTATTATGTGAACCGCATTAAGGTTTTGACACAAAAATAGAAAAAAACAGTAAATTTTGGGGGTTCCCCATACTTAGAACTGAAACTCAAAAATTTATTTTTCATCAAACCCATACGTGTGGGGTATCTATGGATAGGTCTTCAAAAATGACATTGAGGTTTCTAATAGCATTTTTTTCTAAACCGAATACTTTGCGCAAGAGACACTTCCAAAGTGGAAAAAAGTGTGTCCCCCCCCCCCCCCCGTAACTTCTAAAATAAGAGAATGATAAAACTAAATAAAATATATGTTGTTCATTACCATGAAAACTACCAGCAAAAATTGGTTTGAACGAGATCTAGTAAGCAGTTTTTTTTTAATACGTCATAAATCGTAAACGGCAATTTACCTTTCATTCAATCAACTCAAATATAAAAATTAAAAAAACATACTACAAGACTTTTATATTGTTATTTGCTACTACGGAACCCTTCATGGGCGAGTCCGACTCGCACTTGGCCGCTTATTTTATTATCCGCCACGCTTGATATGATGGTGGGTAACAGTGACGTGCACAAATATTTTTGACAAGGTACGCACTAATCTTACGTAAATTACGAAAACAGCTACATATCTAGTATCCAATGTTATGTTAGGGTGGGCCAGGCTACTGGTGTTCGAGGAGGTGGAAAAAGCTTATCGCATCGCTTATTGACACGACTCACATTTCTGTCCAATCCTTCGGATTTCACGCTACGCTCTGCGCGGATATTAAAATAATATTCATTCAGCATAATAACTCATTTGCTGAAATAATAGCAGGCCGTCGGCGCGACGCTAAGACCCTTCTTTATAATAGCAGATGCCGCCTTCGAAGAACGCCAACGGCATTCCAGCCTATTGAACGAATAAACTTACATTCTTCATTTTTTATGACCAGCATGTAATGCGTAATATACGACATATGTATTGATAAGCTCTATTCACCTGCAAAACACTATTGCCTATTCAAAATTCAGGAGAACATTTGGACTTCAAGGAGGCCGGTAATTAAAGCAGTTAGAATACATTATGATTATCCCCGCATTTACATACGGCCTCCGTCTTGTATGCTGAAAGGATTATACATGTCCTTCCCATCCACTTAAATTTGGAGAAGTCCCGATGCTTGCGGAGAGAATACTGTAGATATATTTTACGAGTAACTAGCAAGCGAAGCGAGTGAAATTTTCCGAGTCTTCTTGAACAATCCGACTTTTGTATGTATGTAGTTTCTTCGACTAGTACCAGACTAGACTACTTCTGTATTGTAATTGTAATATTGCCCATCAGGCTGGGTAGTTAGTGACCAGTACTAAGCTGGGTTTCTTTCGGCGTAATCTTCCCATCAGTGGTCGTTCCGAAACGCTAGTTGTTCAGAGCTTTTGCACTTCAATAATAATTTTTAAAAATTACCTAATAATAATTTTAAAAAATTACCTTCAATAAAAGATAAATTTATCCTACATTGAACATAAATTTTTGACTTTGACTTTGACATCGACGATAACTAGCAATCGGAGCTTCGTGAAATTTGGTAGGCGTGTAGAAGTAACCAATAGAATTTTTAAGTTCGGACATGAGCCATATCGATTAAAAGGGGTTGCTAAAATATGAGGTCCGCAAGTTCACAGTTCAGGGCGAACCAATTTACTAATAGTTAATAATCTTGTAAATAGTTTTATTTCATTAAAACTGACTGAGAAGTTGGAAAATGTGTAGAATAAGTGTAGAGATCAAAACATTTTTTAAAATTAACCTATACTGTCCCACTGCTGGGCAAAGGTCTCCCCATCATACATACATACATACTATCACGTCTTTATCCCTAATAGGGCAGACAGAGCATTTTGGGCCTTGCGGTTCTATGCAGAGCCCAGGGCCGCAAGACCCAAAAGCCACTTTTAGCGTCATGGTGGGCGAGAAGATGGAAAAGCAATCAATACAGTGATGGGTTGCTAGCCGCATCGCCTGTTAACATGATTTGCATTTTTGCCCATTCCCTCGATCGTCTTTTACGATCTGCGTGGGAAGAGAAGCAGCTGGTACATTCTAAGTTTTTTTTTATTTCTCCCAGACCAGCATGGGTCTCCCCATCTCCTTCCAAATATCTCGATCATGTGCCACTTCCAACCATTCCCTCTCACACTGTCACAAGTCGTCACTACAGCGCTTGCGGGGCCTGCCTCTCTTCCTTCGACCATAAAAAAAAACACAAAAACCTTTAAACTAACGTGAATATTTAGAATCAAAAATGCACTCAACTTACTCCGGTCGTTAAAATTCAGCCCCTGTATCATACCATCGTAACTTACCCGACGTCGATAAAGTTTACATGCAACGAGTAAGTAACAAACACCTCGCGTAACAGTTAAATAAGCTGGGATTATTTCACTTAAACGATACCTGCTACCGCTAATACCTAATACACTTTCTCCACTACACAGGCGAACGTATATTTATTTATTTACCAATTTATGCACACGGAAAATGTATACAGAGAATTCATAAAATAAAATTTGTATAGTAGAAGTAACTATGTAATCGTCGTACTATCTAATTCAATCTCTAAAAATGTGTCTGCAAACGGGGATTTGATGTACGTGTACTTCTGTCAACTCGTCTCAATTTTCTAACTTAGAGTAGACGCTGGTACACTGATAAAGTTAAATGTATCATTTTCGGATTTAGTAATTCCGATACTGGATCCTTAAATTATCCTTGATATACATATTATGGGGAAGCAAAAGCGGTTAAGCGCATCCCGGACTTCGAAGCAGCACAGTTGAGGATACAACCAAGAATCATCATCATCACAGAAAGTCCACTTCAGTCTCAATGAGCGTAGCGGCTCGCACCCAGCAACTTTCATGTTTTCCATAAAAACTTTAAACGGAAAATAAATTGCAATAATTGGAATTTAAAACCGAGGTAGAGATGAAAATTAAAAACGTGACAAATGAAGATATTAAACATGCATCGTGTACGTCCAAAAATTGCCGATTAAACCGATTCCAGTTATTAAATCGTTAATTATTCAGAGCTCATTTTGGAGCTTTTTATTATTCATCAAATTGTATTTTTCATTAACGAATGTAAATCATTTCTGTTTGAAATATGGAATTCTATTAAAGTTCGTAGTTCGCGATTGAAAAAGAGATGAAATTATAATAAATTATTGAATGTAATTTTGGTTTTATTTTTATCTTTTAATGAAAATAATGTCACAAACCATGTATTTTTAATTTTACATTAATATAATGGTTTTACAATATAGTTTGTGAAAAAAAACTTATGAGAATTTGGAGAAAACTCAATCGTCAAGTATAACTTTAAAACGTACCATTCGCGACTAACTCAACTGTTTACATATTGGAGTGTCATTCTAAGTGACGATCAAGTCCGTTTCAACCATGAAGTTTCTATAACTTCATGATCACACAACCCAAAACTTTAAACCTTTCTAAACGCGTGTTATTTTAGTCACAATATTACTAGTAATTCGCCACGAACTTAGACCTCGCGATTATTATTTCAGAATAATGTACCTGATTTGGATGAATTATCGGTGCAGGTTTACCGATATGCGGTTGTGATTTTCCACAATATTAGCAGTTTTTTTTATATTTAATATTTTTAGGCATTTCAGCCCGAGTGGCTTTACAATTGTAATATGTAATTTTAGTAACACTATTAAACTAAAAAGAATTCTCAACTTCATAGCTGTATTTCCTGAACGAACTCGAAATTTGTAAATGAAGGAAATTAAATCCAGAAATTATGATGAAAAGTTTTTGAGCTAAAATCCAGAGCATTGGTCTGCAGGTGGACACAATGCGAGACGCTTGAAAGATAACAAATAGAAAAGATATGACACCCAATGTTTACTTAAATCTTTCTTTGGTTCTTATCGGAAAGAAAAGAAAAAATCGTAAAATATATTAAGCTCTCTTCTCTTCCCATAAAGGACGTGGGAGAACTTCATAAGATACAAGTTTATTTGCCAGACACATTAATGACTTTCAAGAAAGCCTTCTAGTAATGAGTAGCGGAAGTACATATTCCAATTAATATCCAGAAAATTTTAAAAAATGATTTTAGAATTGTAACGAAAACCACATATCCGAATCTATTCAGCATTTCGAAGTTATGGTAAAATAAAATATCTTACAAACTTATTGACAATGACTTACATACATGAATCCTGAAAATATTACACTCCTTTTTCAAGGTAGTTGTGTCATAAACGGCATTTGCCCTGAGGGATTCCTAATGGCTAAGATCCCGAATCATTTTTCAATGGTTTGCAAATTTCACAACTGACCAATTAACATATTATCTAGGTGATGCGTTACAAATATTCTTCTCTGATAGCTTCTGAACGCGAACGAATTAAATTCAGAAAAAACGAATTAAAATTAGAAAGTTTCTAACATTAAAATCTACAAAATCTACATAGGACTCGATAGGAAATTAATAGGCGTATCTTCTGAAAAAGTATTTATGTATAAATCATACAAAGATAATTTCCGTCACTAATTGCGTATCTTTCCTTTTCAGTCAAAGCCAAGCTATCTGATTTTGCATATAATTTCTAAAATCCCGAAAACTTTATTGCCTCGGCAGACTGCTCTTACGAAACTTGTTCATTTTCGGAATACCGCAAAATAAAGTTGAAATATTGTATCCCGAAGTTACGACACTGTTCAAACTTGTTCCACAAGTTGGCGAAAATTGTACAGTACAGCCATTTGTTTTTTGCATTCTAGATGTCTTTCTTTATTTTCTTTTTGGCTTCTTGGGATTTAGCGTCACTTAAATATTTCGTTTAGGTTCAAAATGTTCAAAGCCCAAAATGTCCAGAGGGTGCAAAACATCCATATTCCAGAATGTCCAAATCCAAAATGTCCAGATCCCAAAATGTCCAAATATATACTAGTGTATGTATTTTATTTATTATCAAGTATTAGTAATGGTACTAGTTTTAATCTTTCATAGGTGCCTCTTTAACCAGTAAAGACGTTGACGTTTCTTATGTATATTTGTCCTTAGGAAGCGGCAATTCAAGACTAACTCAAACTAAATGATCTGATATCAAAATGACGTCAACCTATTATGAAATCTCAAGAAAAATGTACAAATGTCCATAGATAAATATATTTTTTTTTACTTTTTGAAAGGATGATGATCAGCTTGGTGTAGTACAAGTAATTTTCATTTTTTTTTTACTTAGCAAATCAGCTCGGCTCCGGTCTGTTCTGGGAGGTTTTTGTTCTTACGACCTTTTGTTCATTCATTCGTTCCCGACGTAAAGTGTAATTAACAATAATGTAATTTAACTTAAAGATTTCTATCAATATGGAATTTCTATGTTCTGTACTCAAATTCTAGATCAAATTAGATAGTTTTGATTAGATTTTAATCTAGATTTCAAGTGAGTTCTTATTTAATTAGTGTATAAATTGTAATTAGTCCGATATGCCTAAATTAAATTCTTGAAATTATACATATCTAGTTTAATTAACGCAAAATTATCTCAAGATATATGTACATTATTACTAATTTTACAATAGGTACATGTAATTGTGCTGATATAGGGTTTTTAACACTTTTAGAGCAAGCTCAGTCCATGATAATGAAGACATACTACTAGAAAATATGTTAAAATACGTAAACAAATGTCATTACCACCTGTCAGTGTCGATATTAATATTATTGATTAGTAGAACATACATACATATTATCAAGACTGTTTCCAGTGGTAAGCAGAGACTATGGATCTCCACTTGCTAAGATCCCAGCAAACCTCTTTTGCTTCGTCAACACGCATTACTCTTTCCATGCGTGCTTTCGACAGCAGAAAGAAAGGTACGCAAAGGTAAGGAATGTCTAAAATGTTTCGGTCACTCCTTACATTAAACATACTTAGGGTAAAACCCGGATAGTTGCCCCGGGGGATAGTTGCCTTGATTGCAATTACTCTAGTTTCGCGAATAAAATACACATTATTTCATTTATCTATCGAGAGACTCTGGAACTTTGACTAAGTTGACCATGTTGCATGTCTCTGTACGATTGCATGGGACGGCTAGGTGCGATCAAAGTTTTTGCGGGATAAATTTCCTCTTTCTTAACAGGGCGTCTATCCTAAACGTATTTTACATGGATTAGGCAACTATCCCCTACATGGAAACATGGGCAAAAATCGACAATACTCTGGAAATATCAAAGATATTGTTTATTCCTTTTATAAATTGGAAGATAATAAGCCAAAGTACCTACCCGTTTTACAAATAAAGAATCTTTCTAATGGCTAAGGACAAAGATATACAAAGTAATTTTAAATTGCAACACTGCCTTGGACCGTAAGCAATACGCTCCAGTTTATAATTTATTTTCACTCAAAATCCTATTTATTTTGGAGTAAAAGTGTTATTAATCAATAGTACAACAATTCAGACAGCTGCAGAAGTGATAAACAAGAGAAATATCACAGGAACACAACAACAAACACATAAGATAAGGCATATTTTAATACCCCCACATTTACAATATTGACAATTGTTCGATCCATGGTATAGTTCGATCATCTACCCACATATGCCAAATAACTGACCTGTCAAATTCAATTGACAGTTCACATCGGAAGTTGAGTAGTTGTCAAAGTCAACTGACAACGTCATATTGAATGTGACATATGCATAGTGTTGCCATTAACACAAAATTTCCCAATAATATCAGGAGTACAGAAAATTACAAGAGGTTTAAGAAGCAAATACAATTGATTGAGGTTGGCGCCACTACGCCCTGCACTGCACATCGCCCCCGTGATTAATAAATTATTAAAAATATTTTTGTGAGCAGTATTCACTTTATCTTGTGCCAAATAAGTAAAATACGCGTTCCGGCTTCTGGAAGAGTATTTGTTTCCTGGACAGAAGATTGGAATCAACATAATAACATTGCTAAATTCGACCAATTACTTGCATCTTTCGTAGCCAACATCGGTGACGTGGGTTCGATTCATGGACTAGCAGATACTGTGAGATTTTTTTTTGTTTTGTGTATTGTTTTTGTTTTTTTTTTTGTGTATGGGAGTTTTTTGAATGTATTCTTTTTTGTTGTTTAAAAAAAAAAACTTCGGTTGATTTTTAAGGGTTTTACAAGCTTTTATTATTGTGTTATTTTGTTTTTATATTATAATTTTATTGTTATTATGTGACATATTTTTTTTATACGTATATTTTATGACATAGCCTAACCTTGCTGCTTGATAATTAGCATTTACTTATTTTGATATTTTAATTTATTATTTTTATGATTCAATTGACATTTCAATTTTTAAATTTTGTTGATACAAATATTTTTAATGTATGTGTAGGTATGTCATATATATTTATATTATTTTATTATAAGTGGATCACAAAGATCTACGTGTCCACATTGCCCTGATTCTTCGCGTCTTTTCATAGCTCCCCGTGGTCTTAATGTTCACATTGGTCGCGTACACAGAACACTATCTCAGTCTCAGCAACCGATCCCAGTCGTCTCTGCTCAGTCCGCGCAGTCAACCACAGCTACACCTAGTTTTGAAGACCTTCCACGTTTTAAGAAAAATTTGCGAGTCCTTAAGCATATCCCTAAAGGGGCTAGATGTTTGGCGGCTGGAAAATTGTGCGAAATTATTGAACAATGTCTGGTTTCAAACGGAAAAGAAGACTGGTATACCTTTTTAACTTTTGCCTATTTTTCTCTACGAGTACCAGACGGAAATGATAATAAGTCCCTGACTACAAAGGTAAAACAAAATATTTCCGAGTCCTCTTTTGGAGTAGACTGTGAACTTGATTATACTCAAAATAGGACTGGCTCACGTCGTAAGCGCATTGAGGCAAAGGTGTATGATGGGGATTTAAGGGGTGCTATTAGGATACTAACATCAGACCTTGACTTGGCTCCGGACGATGCGGATAGTTTAAATGCTTTAAAAAATAAACACCCAGCGCCGTCACGTCCTTTGTCATTGCCACCTGAGCCAAATAATACGTGTCCAGTACTAGTAGTTAAAAGCAATGAGGTGCTAGAAGCAATAGGCTCTTTTCACAGTGGTTCAGCGGCTGGATTAGATGGAATTCGACCTAATCATCTTAAGGAACTCATTTCTCCATCGGCGGGAGATAATGGAGTGCGCCTACTGGAAACCCTAACTAAATTGTGCAATTTCTTGCTAAAGGGGCAACTTAATGTGGAAGTTTGTCCTTTTTTGTACGGTGCTTCGTTGTGTGCGCTTGCAAAAAAAGATGGGGGAGTGAGACCAATCGCAGTGTGAAGCGCTATACGTCGACTAGTGGCCAAGCTTGGTTGTCGTGCTGTGAAAAATGATGTGTCTAAGTTATTACAACCTCACCAAGTGGGCTTTGGAACGCAGTTGGGTTGTGAAGCAGCTATCCATGCAACAAGAACATTTGCTATGTCTATAATGGGTCATGATGGAGTCATTTTAAAGCTTGATTTAAAGAACGCTTTCAATTGTGTAGAAAGAGATGTAATTCTGTCCGAGATACGTCAACATGTTCCCAGTTTGTAACCATTTTTGCACCAGTGCTACGTATCACCCAGTCAGCTATTCTTCGGCACCACTTCTATAAATTCGCAAGTGGGTGTGCAACAGGGAGACCCTTTGGGCCCTTTGCTCTTTAGCTTGGCAATACAAAAGGTTGTCTCTTCCCTTAAATCACCATTGAATATTTGGTATCTCGATGATGGTACCATTGGGGGAAGTCCTGCAGAAGTAGAAAACGATCTTCAGATAATTATATCTAAGTTGAGAGAGCTGGGCTTGGAGGTAAATACAAACAAATGTGAGCTCTTTTCGTGTGATACTAATCCTTCGCATTTTGCTCTCTGCACTCTCATGGACGACAACTCTTTACGTGTAGCGGCAGCTCTCAGAATTGGGTGTAACATATGTGAGCAGCATCAATGTACCTGTGGTGCGCGTGTAGACGCCAAGGGTCTTCACGGTTTGAGTTGCATCAGGTGTGCTGGAAGGTTTCCCAGACATCATGCACTAAATGATATCATTCGTAGGGCTATGGTAAGCGCCAACATTCCTTGTGTGTTAGAGCCGCCTGGTTTAAGTCGTACAGATGGCAAAAGGCCTGATGGGTTGACTTTGATACCATGGCAAAGAGGTCGCTGCCTAATATGGGACGCAACTTGCGTCAGTACCTTCGCCGCCTCCCACCTCAAGAACACTGTCAGAGATGCAAGATCGGCTGCTGAGAATGCTGCGAAACTAAAACATAACAAATATGCTCCCCTTGAATCAGCCTACATTTTTGTGCCTGTAGCTGTTGAGACCACGGGTGCTTGGGGAACTGAAGCTCGAAGATTTATTAGAGACCTGGGCAGACGCATTTATGAAAGGACCAAAGATAATCGCTCTGTATCGTTTCTCGCTCAAAGGATTTCTATCGCTATCCAACGTGGAAATGCTGCTTGCATTATGGGAACCTTTGGGCCAGGAACGATTCGGAGCGGTTTATTGGATTGATAATTTTGACGAAGCATGTTGCGGATACTTTTTTGTAATTAGGTAAGTACAACTTTTGACGAAGCATGTTGTGGATTCTTTTTGTACGTTTTTTGACGAAGCTTGTTGCCGATGAATCTTTATTGTAAATCTATTTCTTTTAGTAGTGAAGTTGTATTGTATGTTTAATAAAGTTTCCTTAATTAAAAAGAAAAAAAAATTAAATTGGGGCAACTATCCTGGTTTTACCCTATACAAAATATTTTAACAATAGCTTTTTCTCCAAATTCACTAATATCAACAATTTAAGCCTCGTCTTATATATTGATTCATTCTCCGATACGGTAGTTTTCGTCTTAGAATAGCTGCTTTCCCGCGTTCTCGTCCCGTATACTGTAATCTTTATTGATATGAGTTTATACACGACCACCTGGAATATTATATGAAACGGTAACATAAAACTTCAGACTTCCAATACTCGTATTATTCAACCAGTTTATATTAAGAATATTATACTTCTATGAGCGACCTATACTTTGTCTCTAAATTAATATAAGTATTGGTTATGTGTCTTGTCATCGTTGCAGCGTCAAAACCTTTAGTGGTATGATATATGGCATCTTTTATAAATAAAAAAATATTTTTTTAAATTATTTTTGATGAAACAAAAATTTATTCCTCTAAAAATTTCCCTTTGAATATATATTTGATAGATTTTTAATAATACTACCTATGTAAAATAGTTTTTCAAAATGTAGGACACTAGTTAAGTGATTTGAATTACTTTGTAATTCCACCATCACTACCACGATGGTGGCTTGGTGGCGTAATCACATAAAATAATTAAAATCACATAGTATGTCACTTTGACTTCCACAAAGTAACAGCTGAATCTATTAACTAAATAGTTACGTAATATACAAGTCAATGCTAGCAAAATGAGAAGCATTACATTATTTTCCTGGAATATTTTCGTAGAAACTTTTAAAAACGCTGTGTTATATTTGTGAGGTTTCATAATTATCTTGGTAAGTGATGGTTTGTTGGAAACTTACCAATTTTATGTCGCACTTAGCTTAATGTACAACTCTCGAGGCATAAGCTCAGTTTTGCATAAGTGTGAGTATACACAGATAGTGTAGGAGAGAAATCGGCTCGATATGGGCCGCACCGGTATATAGGTATATGCTGGTTTATTTTTTAAATTTGGCCTAAGTCGCGGCACGACCCTTGCACATCATTAGCAGCTTGAAGTTCCAGTGTTGTTGTGTTTATGAAATGAAATGAAATAAAATAACACTTTGTAGTAGTGGTAGTCTTTTTTATATTTTTCTTTTTATAGATATTAGTATGTTATAAAAAAAACTTAACTTACTTTGCAAATCGAATCCAGAGAATAATATATTTAAAAAATCTAAATGGTTCATTTCTTTTTAATATAACAATGACATTATTTTTAGGTAATTTTTTGACTGACTCTACTTTTGGCGCTAATGCAAAGCTTAGCTTATATACCTCGAGGACTGAACGTACGTTGCATATATTTTTAAACATGCCATAATTTCATAGCTACTGCATATTTTAATACTACTAACCGCACTGTGTGAAAATTGTGAAAATATACTTTTGCACTAGGTATTTGTCCCAAAGAAGTGAAATCCCTATCTCGTCAATCTTATGACCGGTTTGGCTCATGGCATAAATTAAAAATTCTTATTATCTCCTCAATGACTTTTTTTCTTGCAATTGATATAAAAAAAACAGCATACTGAGAAAGTAGACGGAGAACTTCGCTCCCTTAGCTCCGACGTTGGCGCACTTACTTGTATGTCTTTATGTGCACAAAATATACAGTATTTGCACTTTGAAGTACTTACTTTAACCCTTATAGAGGTTACCCTTTACTGGAGCAGAGTAACCTAAGAAACTCCCTCGTTCAGTGATGTTATGGTGTATTAATCATGTATCATGCTGCAGATAACAAATTAAAATAAACATGCCTACTCATAGTTACCACATAAAAAGCAAATCGCAACTAAACCAAAGTTGTTCAGTTAAAACAAATAAGTACCCTTGTTTATGTAGCTGCTTCAAAGTCTTATATAAGTATCGCAGATAATAAAACAGTGGAACAAGTTGAAACGAGCATAAGGTCACAGATAACATAACTGCAACATAAAGGACATATACAATAGCAACCCAAAGCTACCTCGAAAACTTTGAAGGAACAAAGTGGACCCAGGAACAATGCTTTTCCGGATGGCGTCTCGCTCGAGACTTGAATTTTGTTTATCTACAATTTTATAGCGCTATATAGTGCGGGTAATGCAATGGAATACAGTATCTGAGGAATAAAATCTTATGCATTTGTTTGCTGGGTAGCTTTTGAAATCTTAAACGAGAGTTTTAGTGAATTTTAAATTCTTGAACAGTGGCGTCTTTTAAATGTAACAATAGCGTATTGCATTTTAAAAGAAAATTAAATTTGTAAGTTTATTCATATTTTCAGCTGGTTTTACTGTGTTTCAAAATGTATGATTTTAAACGACTTTAAACCATGTTTTATTGTAAAGTAGGTCTCATGAAGAGTAGGTACTCGTCATTACAAAACTATAAAACTGGTCTCGAAATTAATAGAAGTATATAAAGAATAGACTAAATAATTGGCCAAGTGCGTGTCGGGCCACGCGCAGTGTAGGGTTCCGTAGTTCCAAATGCCAACTTTGAGTTTATGCCACTAAAAACGTTTAAAAACTAATTATCTATTGAATTTGTATGAAATTTCTTTTTCCGAGTACATTTTATAAGTTGATCGCCTATAACTTTTTAATTTTTATACCCTACTTAGCTCTGATAGTTTTCCTTTAAACTACATTATATATACTATAGCTGTGAATTTTTTCACGTGGCCATATATAACCGTTTAGCAGATAGAGGGGGGGGGACACTTGCCTTCAACAAAATTTTTCACTTTAAACCCAAATATTTCAGAAACGGATCCCTAAATCCAAAAATGGTGTTAACAAACTCACAATGTTTTTGAAAGACCTATTCAAAAAAAATATTGACAACTTTTTTACTTGTATGGCAGCTAACCTAAAAAAAAATAGTTTTCCTGATTTTATTTTACGACTTTTTCGCCATGATTAATATACATATCCATGCCAAATTACAGCTTTCTAGTACTTGTAGTTTCTGAGTAGGACCGCGGACAGACAGACAGACAGACAGACAGATATGGCGAAACTATAAGGGTTCCTTGTTTACTACGGAACTACGGAACCCTAAAAATTAATAGAAGGAACACCCAATCCAAAACAAAATAAACAAGTTTATTTGAAAGGCAAATTATAAAAATAACGACTTTTAAGCGATCATCCCCCAATAAATTTTGTGCGGCTAAACCGATTTTCATTAAAAGACCGATTCCTTAATCTACTTCTTCCTAACAAAAGAAAACCGCATTAAAATCGGCCAATTCGATAAGGCGCTACGACAGACTCTTAAATTTTTTTTCGGAGGAACAGTCGGAAGTAAAATTTTCTACGTGCCATTTGCCATCAAGAAGTTGCAGTTCCTCCTGGCTTCATCATCAAATTAGGTTGATAGTATACTGTACACTAGACATAGGTATACAGTTTTCTGTGCAACGACTTTATATAGTCAACTGTGATCAACAACCCATGATGGTGATTATGAGCAAATCCTTCCTGTATTGGGCTGTAAAGGCCCTTTGCTCTAGCAGAGAGAGAGAAGATATGGTTTGATAAAGAAAAAATAGAAGAAAATTAAAGAAGACATAAGTGTATCTGTTTCTCCTCTTGCCATATTCCTATATGGGGTCGGCCTCCCAGTTTTGGCGTTTTTGGGTCATTTCTGGATCAATATCAGGTAATAGGAGGGCAAAGTCAAAGTCAAAAGTCAATTAGTATGACTTGATAATTGACAATTTTTATTTCGATTTCATAATAGGTAGTTGTTGACGTCAGATTATAAATAATCTGACGTCAACAACTACAAACAAGTGAACTTAGATGTTAGTAAACTAACATCTAAGTTTACTGCTGCTTCTTAAGCACAAGAACAGAAGAAGAGGCGTCCTCTCCTTCTCTTCCCCTCCTGTATGTCCATTACTTTACGATTCATGTGGTCTTCTTCTCGGCGCATTACATCCTAGTACCGCTTCAAGCGCTTTTTGTGTAAGTATGTCAGCAACTTTGAGGGAGCCGAGATATGAATATATAAAAAAGAAAATTGAAAATTAGATAACAACATACAATTTCCCTCAAACATTTTTACGTAACGTTATTGAAGAGCAAATATCAATAAATAAATCCCTCGTAAATAAACCTGTCTGCGATATTATGCTGGAGAAATAACATCGTAACTCGTGAATAAAAATCTATCATCAATCATCTGAACGGAGGAAATTCCTACAAATGAGGTTTCAAATGAATCGTTAGCGATGCAGACACTGTGCACAGAAAATAGATTTTCTCGCCTGAATCATGATTTCGAGAAATTTTGATAAAAATATTATGTTGCTGTCGTTATAAAATTTATAGGGGTTTGTATCACTGATTGTTATACCTTCGGACCAATAACTCAATTGTATATATCATGTACCTTTACAATATGATCTTGAAGATTGTGTTTAATCATGTTTAACTTTGTTGTACTGTGACAGCTAGATCATCACCATCATCATATCAGCCACAGGAACTCCGCTGCCACACGCTTCATACGCCTGGACATACGCTTCTCCTAAGGATTTCTAAAATGATGGATTTAAAGTGGCTTACATCCAGCGCCTTCCTACAACCTTGCACAGGTCGTCTGACCATCTAGCAGCTGGGTTGCCGGTACATGGCCGCCATTCGAGAACCTTTCTGCACTATCGGCCATCGGTTCTTTGCGCTATGTGCCTCACCCCCTATCTCTTCAATAAGCTGATTTAAATGCGTAGAGAAACACCGAGCAGAGACCTCTCCACAACCCGTTGAGCGACCTTGAGTCTTCTTTTGAGACCCATAGTAAAGGGCAACTAGTTTATCGTCTAGCTAAATTTAGTGTATTTGGCTGCGTTTCCACTGAAGCGGAGCAGAGCGGAGAGGAGAGAAATTGACCAATCACAATGCTCGAAATCTCCGCTCCGCTGTTTGAATTGAAGCGGAGCGGAGATTTCGAGCATTAAGATTGGTCAATTTCTCTCCTCTCCGCTTCGGTGGAAACGCAGCCGGTTTTCTATTTATGGAAGTAAACAAATCTTGATATACCTATAACAATTTTAATACTAGTGGTTCTGTGCGCTGTAGACCTCGCAAGCTTAGAGACTGCAGAGCGAAGAAACTTTGTACATAACATATTAAAATATCGATACTGTTCGTTCCGCTGATGTTTTCAGCCTTTTTTCTGTACTGAGTACTGTAAGCACCTAAGCGAATGTTTCGTGTAGTTACATAATTCCCAAGCATACAAATAAGTACCTATACTTTTAAAAAACTTGTAAAATAAACTTCAAAATACCGGTCGTAAAACAAAAATAAACTCATCGCACTAAAAAGAGAAAACCTTCTGGTGAGATTCGAACTCTAGACGCTTAAGTCAACCAGATTTCTATAAAGACAAATTGGACCATTTATCCTTTGACAATGCTGGTGAAAAAATCCGTCTATTGTATGTCGTAAATGTCATAATAAAAAATAAAATTCCTTTGTTATTTTGTTGTCACTACATACACAAAATGGTCGTACGAGCCATATAATACAAAGGCGCTTAGGCCCTTTGTGCCAACTCCGCCATTTTGAAAATTTTCCAAAAATGGCTCGGTTATTGATTTTCATTTGTTTATCAAACCTGCTCCCAAATTTTCACGGGAATCAGTTAAGAAATGCGACCTTTAGAGGAAAACACACAGACATACGAAAGCATTTTTGGCCAAGCTGAAACGGAGCCCTCTTTCGCTTCGCTCGCTCGGTCAATTAGCTATTAATTTTATAATGATACATTTGTATTCTAAATTTAAAATTGTGAGTATAAGTTGAGATAAAAAAACATTATCTACTTGTTAGTAATTAATTTTTTTTTAATAATTGTGTGTGGTACATTTTTTTATGTATTTTGAATTAGTTTTTCAAACGCGGAGTTCCCTTAACGGACGGTTTTTGTATGTAAAAACCATTCGTTTAGGTGACTCCGTTTTTCAAAAATGGCACACTGAGGTCTTTCAGCTTTGTTTTGGTCTAATCAGAATATTTTTAATCTATTGTTTTCCCTTGACCTTCTTTGCGTAACCACTTAAAATTATTTTAAAAGGTCATTTACTTACATGTAGATAATGTTTGTTTTATCTCAACAGAATCATAATCATAATAACTTTATAATAATGAGCTTCAAAATTAGTTTATATATAATTTTATGTCGGAACATCCATTAGGTACCGAATTTAAAATAAAGAATCACATTTATGATGAATGAATTATTACTAACTTAAAACAACACTATAATATTTTCGTGACTACAGAAGTAAAACGTTATTCTAAATTAATAATTGTAAATTTGTAACTCAATTTCTTAATTTAAGGAGCGAACAGCCTTATATCAAACAAATCAGACCATTTGAAGCATTTTAGCCAAATTGTGTCGAAACTTGAAATAACTGCGAAATGGATCGCAGACTAAAGCAAGCATATGCCAACTTGAAAACTTTCTCGATTGCTCTTTGGAAAATCTGTTTTGTATCTGTTGAGGGAGAATTCGTTCACAAAATATTCGGTTACGGTATAAAGCATTTGAGGTTATTTTATAAATTTGTGTTCTTCATAATATTTTGTTTATGTGACACTATAGTTTAAGTCTCACGTTCAATTTATATTTTACTTTACTCTACTATGTGCCCCTAATATATAGTTATCAAATATACTCGTATCTTAGGCAACATATAACATTTTAATTAATTTTTTGAATTAAGTAGGTATTTTCAATATACCAAATAACCGGCTAAGTGCGAGTCGGACTCGCGCACGAAGGGTTCGTACCATTATCTATGAAAATTAAGTTTTTTGAATGGGAGCCCCCCTTGAATATTTATTTTATTTTAATTTATTTATTTATTATTAAAATAAAAATACAACTGAGTATTTTGTGAATATTTCAAGTGCCTACCTGTTGCCATTATTGAAATCGAGTAAAAAGGGCAAAAAAATCGCGTTTGTTGTAAAGAAACCCCCCTTAAATATTTCGTTTTTAGTATTTGTTGTTATAGCAGCAACAGAAATACATAATTTGTGAAAATTTCAACTGTCTAGCTATCGCGGTTCTTGAGATACAGCCTGGTGACAGACAGACGGACAGACAGCGAAGTCTTAGTAATAGCGTCTTGTTTTTACCCTTTGGATACGGAACCCTAAAAAGGAGTTATCAAGCTATGTAAGTCTACATATTTATTTATGTAGGTTGTAGGTTGTAAATGTAGTTGGCCGCTGCTGTATAAATTAGGAGAATATATATATAGAAGAATAACCAGAAGATATATCATTCGTAGATTTAATAAATAATTCAGAAATGGGCATAACAAAAACTACTTCGGTTAAGAAAAAACTTCTGTTATTCGTATACGACAAGGATGTCAGATTTTTGGTGCCGCCTTAATTCATCAATAACATATTTTATACGTAATATAATCAACTATATACGTAATATAATAAATAATAAAATCAACGCTGGAACCTATACCTAACGTGCATTCTAAAACATGGAAGTTCCAGATTTTATGTAACTTATCCAGAATCGATATGTAATAGCGAAATTTCCTAAAACAAGCATTCTTTGCTTAAAAGGAGGTTTTAAAATCTCGCGATAATTGAAATAAAGCAACGTAAAGCTTGGTTGTTTTTTTTTAATCAACTAAGTTTTATACACGGCAACTGCGGAGGCACAGCCAACTCAGGATATGGGTCCATTGGCGCTAGTTCAGCCATAAATAAAAGATTCCATCGCGCCATTAACAATCGCTTTCACAGCAAATAGCTAGCTATTTGCTTATCTGATAGTTATAATACCCTTTTTTGTGTTCACACTTGGATTATAATATTTATTATAAAGTATCATTTAAAGATTATAATATTTATTATAAACCATGTCGGAGGCCTTTGAGGCGGTTCAAAACCTCTGACACTAGTTTTAGTCACTAACAGTGTGTGTTAGTGACTAAAACTAGTGTCAACATAGGAAGAAGAAGTGTCAACTTTGTAGTTTTTTTTAATTGACTGATATATGACAAAGCTCGAGAGTTTATGTCGGCGTTTCTTCTCAGCAGTGGTCGTAGCCAATCGCTGGTATCGGCAGATTTTCTTTAAACATAATTTATATTTAACTAAACATTACACTTAATATAAACCTATTAGCGTGTAAAAGTGCCTGTAAAGGATTTAAATTTTGAATTTCGTATCCTTTTTTTAAACTTCCATCTTAAAATGCCAGGTCTATGATGCCACAGACACGCACATAGATACTCAGACACGTCAAACGTACAACACTAGTCCTTTTTCGTTACCAATTGTAATAACATCTTTTTTTCTTATTTAGCCTGTCGGTGTTGTATCCCACTGCTGGATAAAGGCCTCTCCCTTCTTCTTCCACTCGTCTCTGTCCTCTGCAATCTCTTTCCATTAATAATATTATTTGCATCAAAATAAAACATCATCTTCTTTGCAACGTGAACAGGCCGATAAATTTGGCATCTACGGTTAAAAGCAAACAATTAGTTTGTGTGTTTAGGACCGTTGTCTTTGTTGTTTCACGTCCTAATTTGAGGTCAGAACTATGTGTTTGCGTTGAGTATCATATTGTACATGGCGCAGGTAGAGTAAGTAATATTGTGAACTGAAGAGGGCTCAAGTGTCTATTATTAAACTTATTACGGTCTCTACTAGTATTTATTTATTCTGTGCTACAGTGAAGCAGCGACCCAAAGTTAGATCTTGCCCTCAGTTATCAGATATATCTGTTTTTAGGCCAAGATCTAACTTTGGATCGCTGCTTCACCGTAGTAAGTTTAATAATAGACATTTAAGCCCTCTCCAATTTACAATTTACGGTATTTCTAGCAGTATTGTAGAAGTTGTCTCGAATCGCCTACTTTGAAACGCTTGAGATGTCTTTTCTTTGAAACCCAATCCTCTGGCATGTTTTCTACATATTCGAGCTATAGAAGTCCATGTAATTTCCGAGACGTCAACTTTTATTTATTCATATAAATGGCGAGCTCTGGCCTAGTGGTCACCATGCCAGGCTGCCACTCCGGAGGTCCCAGGTTCCATCTCCAGTCAGGTCAAGATGGAAAATGGTCTTTTTCAGATTGAACTGGGTCTTGGATGTTATCCCTATATGTATTTGTTGTAAAATATAGTATCGTTGAGTTAGTATCCCATAACACAAGTCTCTTACTTTGGGGCTAGCTTAATCTGTGGAACTTTTCCGTATATATTTATTTTATTTATAATGTTTCCAGTTTTTTAGCATAACAAATTATTCCTTGGAAATCAAAATAGGATACAGTCATTATGAATTGATTTTGCACGCCGAAACAAATTGTCTCTAATAACCTTTGAGTGTTCTTCTTTAGCCTGGAACGTATTTCTAACAAAAAGACAATAAACCACAGAGATAAACATTTACCTAGTAATGGGAGGCACTATTTTAAGGTAAATAAATCTTTATTTGGTGTCGTTTTCATTTAATAAACTAATACAATATTTATTAAATTAAATATAGCCTAAAATTAAAACAAGGTAATGGTAAATTATCAAGTAACCAAATGTATTACTTTAGAAAACTCCTTCTATTATATTACTACGTCTATGGTTCTTTGATGGTATGCAAAAGATGTATAGGATTGGTCAATCCCTAGTTTCCTATGTCAACAGTTTAAACTGTTTGGTTTAAACATTTTGAACCCGCCTCTGTTAACGGAAGTCATCGACTCGATTACTAAATCGCTAGTGTATATATATATATATATATATTAATTAGGATTTAGTAATTTTCGTGCTGGTCTCCCATGCTGGTCTGGGAGAAATAAAAAAAACTTAGAATGTACCAGCTGCTTCTCTTCCCACGCAGATCGTAATAGCCGATCGAGGGAATGGGCAAAAATGCAAATTATGTTAACAGGCGATGCGACTAGCAATCCATCACTGTATTGATTGCTTTTCCATCTTCTCGCCCACCATGTCGCTAAAAGTGGCTATTGGGTCTTGCGGCCCTGGGCTCTGCATAGAACCGCAAGACCCAAAATGCTCTGTCTGCCCCATTAGGGATAAAGACGTGATAGTATGTATGTATGTATGTAGTAATTTTCGTATTTTTGTACCTATCATTTCCTTCATTGCCCATATATCGACAAATCGATTTTAATTTTCGATATTTTTAAATATAACTTCTTTATAATAAAATTGTATGTGAGCGAGAAGCCTATGTCCAGCAGTAGACGTTATGCGGCTGAAATTATGATAATAATAAAATTGTAGTTATATGAAATCCCAGAATCATATTTTTTTCTTATTTTACTACAAGTGTCGAACCACATGATCGTATATAACGTAATAGATCGTATTGCCGTGTGGTTTCCGGCAGAGTAGAATAGGGCCACTCCAAGACCTTCCGTGGATGTCGTAGAAGGCGACTTAGGGAATACAAGCTAAACAAAGCTTATAAACATCAATGAGACCTCTTCAACCCATCTAGCCAGCGTGGAGAGTGTAGGTCAAGACCTCTGGCAGCTCTGGCCAAGTTTGGCTCGGGTAGTATGGAGAGGGTCATGCTCCTGCAGTGGAGACAAAAAGACCTGATGATAATGACATGATTGTATGTAACGCGAATATATTGCGTTTCATAGAATTTCCACCCATCGTTTACATAACAACCTCTATTCCCCAAGATATTATTGTTTTCTTGTCTAACACTCAATTATAATGGTTTCTTGTTTAACTTACAAGTTTTCATATTTTTTTAAAGGTGGTCATATTTTTTTAATGGTCAGTAATATAAGTGTTTAAGAAATATAAAACTTCACAAATGAAACATTTATTTACCAAGATTTAAAACATTTTAGTTATACATGATATCTTTATTGGAATAAGAATTCTTCTAGACGAGCTTCTGCTTTTAATACATTCTGCGCCAAAGTAAATGGACCATCTGAAAGTGTGTTAAAACAGTAAATTATATAAATACCAGAATTAATTAATCAATTGTGTAATGTATGGTAAACATTGGAGGACACAAGTTTTATTGTCTCTTACAATGCCGATGATTCTCGAACAAGTTTTTTTGGCAACGCAAATTTAATTTCACATCTAAAAATTAAAATTAATAACTCATAATAATTTTCATTAAATTTTATTTAAGTTTTAACAGGATTTCTCAATTAAACCAAAAATATATTCTATAAAATCTACACATTGAGAAATCCTGTCATTTATTTCATATCTTTTTCAAGTCCATTTTAAAATTAGATAACAGTAAGACAGTCGTATAACTTAGTAGGTACTTCCATTATAACAAAATTGCCAAAGTAGTCACATCACACACACAATCTATGCTTTCATTTCATTTATTTATTGTTTCCATGTTACATATAAATAAATTTTTGATATAATTAGAAGCACTACATAGAACCTTGGTAGGGCATTACAATACGTACAACGATACAACGACTTTTATAGTAAAAGCACAGAATAAGTACTAGTAATCACGTAGGTACAGAAGTCTTACTCAGCCAAGGAATTTAAAGAAATATCTACTCAATGTCGTTAGCGATATGGTTTAATTTAGCTCGCGTCGTCACTCGACACTCCTTCGTTTAGATCCCTAGAAGTGCATTGCAAGCCAATTTCATTCTTATAACTCAAGACATACGATTCACGTCGCTGAATTTGCCACTTCGGAGTGGTCGCCGCGCGCATAGTGATAATGTAGGTATATTTTCGATACCTAAACGGGGAGTGACACACAGGCCTGGTAAAAGTTGAAAATAGTCATACTTATCTTGCAGAGATTTTTCATGTTTCGAGAATATTTTTTTTCATTAATAACGTTGATATTACGAATTGGGGGATTTTTAACAGCATAAAACATAGAATCTAATACAAATACCTGCGTCGAACCACTGAGTCCTAGGGATGCCGGAATCTTCACGGGAAGCAGCTATGGCCTCCCTGAGTGCAAAAGCGGCTGATATAGCCAGACAGATAGGCGGCTCGGAAACACCTAAAATGACAAATAAATATCTATCTAGTAAGAAAAATCTATCATATATAAAATATCTATCTAGTAAAATATCATATATAAAATATCTATCTAGTAAAAAAAGTAAGAAAAAAGTGTCTATCTAGTAAGAAAAATCCTTTTTGTCTCCACTGCAGGAGCACGACCCTCTCGGTACTACTAAAGCCATACTTGGCCAGAGCAGCCAGGGTATTTGGCTTATACTCCTAGCTGGCCAGACGGGTTGGAGAGATCTCATTGATCTTTATAAGCTTTGTTTAGTCATATTCCCTAAGTCGCCTTCTACGACTTCAACGGAAGGACTTGGAGTGGCCCTTTTCTACTCTGCCAGAGACCACACAGCCAAAATAAGTATAAGTAGGTATAATACAGTCAGTCGCAGGTGAACCGAACTAGGCTATAGACATGACACTTTACCAGAGGTAAATAAAAGAAAATATAATCGGAAAAACATTACATATTTGAAACAAAACCTTTGAATCATACAATGGCGTTTCACCAGAACAATGACTGTGTTTCAATGAAAAGTGATTTAGAGCTTGGTTGACTCCGTATTAAGGGTACTTCACACTTTGATTAGTGCGAGTGCAGGTGATTAATGCAAGTGCCTAGTGATTAGTACAAAACACGTGTGGACGGCAACTGATTAGTGCGAGTGATTAGTAATCAGCGTAGTAAACTAAATAGAAGCATGTTCTATTTTTTTGCGAGTAGCCCCGTCCCGCGCTCCCTTCCCCAGACTCGCATCTGACTGGTTCTAAACAGGATTGGACATGTTTGTTTAGTGATTAGCACATAGTACGGTGATTAGTGTTTTGCTTTATTGTGCGGGCCCTCGCTTGTATTTCAAGCACAGCAGCTAAACAGTACTGGACACAACTCACACTAATCATTTGCAATATCACTCGCAATTGCTAAACACTTGCACTCGCACTAATCAAAGTGTGAAGTACCCTTTACTTAAAGACGTTACAATGTGAACGTTACGTATGGCGTGTAATACCAAAGCAATTAACTCATCAGGCTTTCTAAAGGGATGTTATTATCTGTATCCAAGGACGATTTCTACGTACCCACAAGATAACATTCATGTCTATACTTTCAAGAAAAATATAATGTAAAGTACCTTCCTTATTTGAAATATTTATTAGACTTTTATTTCACGGACAAACGTTGACTGACATGGCATATTAGTTACGTCACATTACGAGTACACTAATCCAACGTGTTCGTAGCCAACACTGTTAAGAGATTTTTCAAGCCACTTAAACGGGCTTAGCTGATAGATGACATAGCTAGATCATTCACCATAGAATTGACCATTTCATGATGTGGCCGACCATTTAATGAAATTGTTGTATTTAATGATAAGGACAGCTAAAACGTCTATATCGTTTAACCGGTAGCATATATACAGCAGTATAGCTCATTATCTATAGAAACAGAAGCATAGTGTAATGTGACCTAACAAATATGCCAGTCACTATTAAGCTGTCAATGACGTATTCTGGAAAATATTTATCTATGATAACAGGAACCTATATTACTATACCTTTACTACCGAGTACTCCAAAGGGATTATAAGAATTTCTTCGCAGTTTTACTCTAAAATCGATGGGTATATCTTTGGCGAGTGGGACGTGGTAGTACCATGTCCGGTCAGATAATATTTCTCCAGTTTTTTCGTCATATAATATTTCCTCATGGGTCCAGTAACCAAGGCCCATGATAAATGCACCTTCGATCTAAATATTTTAAAAGAAAAATGTTGTAATCAAGATAATTAAACAAAGATCTTGAAATAATAAGGAGTGTGTGGGATGGAATATATATCTTACCTGCCCGATATCAAGTTTAGGATTAATACCGGTTCCAACATCCTCAACAATGTCTACTCTAAGAACTTCATGTTCGCCTGTCAGAATATCTAACTCAACTTCAGTGACTGCTGCACCGGACACTCTGTAAGGCATCTGATCGTTGCTTGTGACTCGGTAGCTAGCTTGCAAGTTGATACCTCGTTGATACGCAGTCCTTATCAAAACTTCCCAAGTTGCATCCGTGAGTGTCTCTCTAACAACTGCCAGGCGGTCTAGTATAATCTGACAACACTTAATGACCCCAGAACATGCCGCTTGAGTAGACCTACTTCCTCCAACGGTGAAACTATTTGGAGTAGTGAAAGTATCAGGGGCTTTTACCCTAACCTTATCTATAGAGATATTCAAAGTGTACGCTACGACTTGTGCCAATATGGTATTAACCCCTTGTCCTATCTCAACAACAGCAGTTTTTACATCTACTGTGCCGTCTCCTTGGTAAACTGAAACAACTACATGGTAGTCTACCAATAAAACTATCGGATAACTCATAAAGGCAACACGTAGACCACGTTTTTTCCACCGATGTAACTTATTGAAATTATCGACTTCTTCTCTACGTTTCTGGTATTCGCTGTCACTCAGGACTTGTTGTACGACGTCCATGGTATCAGTATACGCTCCGTTAATGTTATTCATGCGAACTTCTACAGGGTCTCTGCCAATTTCATAAGATATACGTTCCATAATATGTTCAGTCATTGTTATACCTTCTAGAGCACCTGTTGAAAAATTGGTAGTTGTTTTATAAATTTATATTTTTTAATGAGTATTAATATTATTTTGTAACCGATATGACAGAGTGAACAGAATACAATATTTTATTAATATATGGGGTAAAAGCTAGTGAAAGAGTTTGTGTACTTGGGATGATGTGTTTAGAAAAAATTGCAAACACGAGGGTGATGTAGAAAAAAAAGTGAATGTGGGTAACCAAGTGAATGGAGCGTTGCATTTCTTTATGAGCAGTAGGAAGGTATCAGACAAGGCACGTCTTGCTGTTCATAAAAGAGTACCAATACCTACTTAAATGTACGGTAGAGACAGTTGTGTATGGTAGAGAAAGCATGAATATTTATATTTATTTACATATGACTTATTGCTCTGAAACGTGATCCCTTACTATGGGTATCATAAGAAGGCTCAAGGTCGCTCAGCGCGGTATGGAAAGGGTTATACTCGGTGTTTCTCTACGTGATCGAATCAGGAATAAGGGAATCCGTAGGAATAAAAAATCTCTGACATACGATATCCAACGGATTAGCTCGTTAAAATAACAGTAGGCGGGACACAGCGCGAAGTGAAGCTTAAGAGACCCACCCACAAGACGGTCAGACGACGTAACCAAAAGTCACTATAAAGCGCTGGATGCAGGCCGCTCTTGATACCGTTTTGGTAATTTTTTGGAGGGGCCTATGTGCTAGCAGTGGACGTTATGCGACTGAAATGATGATGATGTTAAGAATAAATGCAGTTAATGTTGCGAGCATTGAGGTGTGTGTGTGGTGGCTGGTGTTACCTTGAAAGATCAAAAAAATAATGATGTCATAAGGGAACGATGTGGAGTGAAAGAGGACATTGTGACAAAAATATAAAAAGGTATGGTATGGTAATATGAAAATAAATTCTTCTCTTCTCTTCAAACGTTGTCAGTGCAGACACAATAGTAAAACAATACATCAGACGCCCGCTCCGGGCGTCCGACGTTTGAAGGGATAAGATAAATGTGAGAGGAACGAGGAAAGGGTAGTCTTTGCGAAAATTTTGCGATCAGAATGCAGCCGTTCTAAAAAAGGGAAACGTAAAAAGTATCCGTAACCAAAGTGCATGTATGAAGAGATGGATGAGTGTAGGTGAAGCGAATGAGATTTGTCAGAATCGTAGCAAGTCGAATTCCATAGTCTCTACCCATCCCTGTGGGAAACAGGCGTGATATTATGAATGTATGTATGTGTATCAGGTATAACATATCATACATCACGAATTAAGGAGTACCGAAAGTAGTTCAATATTCTGTAATTAATTTCTTTAAAAAAAATATTATAGCGAATTTATCTGATAATATTATTTTTTTTTCTTACCAGGTGCTCTAGCAAAGGTATTAGATGCTGTGTCAGTAAAAGCGTTAAATAGAATAGATTTCCATCTGAAGTTGTTGTAGCAGCTTTTCAAAGCTGTTGCCACAAATAGTATCGCTAAGTCGGCACCCGGTATAAAGCCATTATCATCATAAACATTAATATCTAAATATTGTATTTCTCCAGAATTATTGACCCCAATCTGTTGAAAGAGATAAAAAAAATGCCTATTAGGTTCAAATTTAGTTCAGCTACCACAAATATGATCAAATCTTATTCGTTTTATATTTGTTACCATGAAAATAGGAACAGTCCTATTTTCATGAATTATATATATTAGAACTCTTTGAAAACCAAAAAGTATATAATTTGGTTACGCAATTTAAGAGTTTCGCAGTCACAATGACAGTTATTAATATTACGGAAGTTACATTACCTAAAAAAATATTAATCGCGGTAAGTCCCGTAATAATTCTATTAACAGTTAATTACATAACGTGAACAAAAGCAATATAATTTCTATAACAGCTTGAAGACTTACTTCATAGTCAGATGTACAGGGTAATCGTTTTCCAATTGTCCTCATGTTAGCTTGTATGCTCATTACAAAACGGCAGGGTCTGTTCATCAAATACGTCACCAGTGAACACACTGTGGACACATAGTTTGGTCGCGATATTTTTATACCATATGCACCGCCGCAACGCGGCACAACTAAATTTATTCTGGAAATTTAAGTTCATTCTCAATTATTAAAAAAAGAAACAAATATATATTTGTCTTTTCATATAAATCAGGTTTAGGGAACGGAAAATTTAGATGGAGGTTTAGCTCGGGTCCGTCTCAAACCGGAAGTTTGTGGTCACTAACACAGTCCGCTCCAGGAAATGTTTAGGCATTTGTTACAGACGATTGCCATCTGGGCATAATAGTGATAAAATTAATGGGGTTCCTTTGAATTTTTGACGAGGTCCATATGTACAGCTGTTTTTTTTTTTGTGGTTTAGAAATTAACTATTATATGGCTGATTTTAATACATAACTATGAAATTGATTTACCCCTCTAATTTCTTTTACCATTAATTCATACTTGCCTACTTCAGTACCACATATGTGATCTAGATCAATAGTGCCGACTTTAGCATTTCAATCTTCTTGTGCTACAGTTATTTCTCTAAAAGGTATCTTATCTGATGAATGGTGGCAGGTCATTAGTATTTAGATAACATTATAATCACCGAATACACCACAAATAAATAAGTTGCTTAAAGAATAATTACTTGCTATTAAGTATCCTTTATAATTTTGCACGAAGTTTCATCTGAACTATTACAAAATGCAAAATGTAATCGAACACATGTCTAACCTAGGTACTTATAAAAATTTCGATAATTAATTTGATTAAAGTTCTTATAATTCTTTTTTCTTGTAAGAGGCTAAGACCATGAGCACATAAGACCTCTTTCAACGTATTGTTAGGCATGAGTCCCCAACCATCGATACTAAATCTACATGGAAATTTATATAAGCATGTATTTATATGTTACCTGTTTTGCTCAATTTTCAAAACATCCGATATAGCAACATGTACAGAGTCTAACCACTGTGTCGCAGAGAATACGTCCAAACCATCGTCATTGGGTCTAGTTACACAGGACAAGGTTTCCATAGTGAACTGATATTGGTGGTAAATACTGTGAGATCCTTTTATGACTTTTTGAACATTCGCTCCTCGATCTCTTCGAGGCACAACTTGAAAAAGTTGAATTCGACTAGGATCACGTTCCTGTAGCTCCTTTATTGTTAATATCGGCTTCCTTTTATTAACTTTATACTTGACTTGTACGAGCAAAGCCGCTCTGTTTGCTAACTTCTCTGTCTCCGCTACAATAACACCTAATGGTTGATCGTAGTAACCTATTTCTTTTTCAACGAAAATTATTTCAGGATTAAATTGAGTATGCACTTTAGGTGATAGAAAATTATTGTTCCCAGGGATATCTTTTGCAGAAAAGAATGCCAGAACGCCAGGTATTTTCTGTAAAAATAAAACTGACATTATAAATGTAGAATATAAAAATAGTTAAATAAATTTCATATATGTATAAACATAAAAAACAACATAATATTTATGCTTCAAATTCAAAATTATCGCGAAAAAGTGTCTTCGAAAGTCCAACTTTCTAAATAAACATTCACGTAAGGTTATCTTACCAAAGCTTCCGTCGGGTCGATGCTTTCGAGCTCTCCAATGCAAATGTCAGAAGTGACAAAGGCACAAAATACCTCTTTTGGTTGAGTCACAAGGTCATTTACGTATTTTATCTCTCCCGCACATTGTATCAAAGCCTCCCGCTTGGGCATGGGCTCAGTGTCAGGCCAAATTATCGGATTTGTATCAAAGAATTGAGATCCTTTTGATGTAGGTCTAGTTTTCCGGAAATCTCTTGCACCAGAACGGTACAAAGGTTTTAGCTGGGACTGTGGAATTAAGTTGAGCAGACCCTGAAACAAGAAATTTGTCCATTACTGCAATTACAAATAAAAGGAAATTAAATATAAGCAAATTATTTTTGTATATCATAATAATCTTTTTCTCTAAGAATGCTTATTTAAAAAAGGTTAACAATTGAAAAAAAATATATACATAATTTCAGCCGCATAACGTCCACTGCGGACATAGTTCAAGAATTTTCAAAATGACCGATCTAGAGCGGCCTGTGTCCAGCCCTTTCTAACCACCTTGGTCAGGTCGTCAGACATACATACATATACTACCTTATAAATAAGTCAGAGGCCTTTAAGGCGGTTTAAAAACTCTCACACTAGTGTTAGTCACTAACACTCACGAGAAGAAGAAGAAGAAGAATAAATAAGTATTAGTAGGTACCTTATAAAAAAGTCCAAGAGCACACTTCTTTCGATACGCTGCTTTCATTTCACCTGCAACCTCATCGACAATGAGTTCTTCCTCTAATACTTTCAGTGCCTCTTGGAGCACTTTATTTGTAAATATCTTCTTCTTTACGAGAAACTTTTCTGTTTCTTTTGCATGAACAAATTTCGCCGACAATCCTCCAATTACGATTCTAGCCGATAGGACTAGATCTTTTTCGTGATGATCAAATTCATACAGAAAAGCGGCATTGACTTGCGCGTGAGCATTTTGTGCTCGAGGCATTATCTGTAGCAAATGGTATTTCATTATCAATTGTCAAATGTACTTTGTAAATAGACCCACTTTTTTACCCACTTTAATATATATTTATACTAGCTGCGTTTATACTAGTTACCCGAGGAAAAAGTAGCCCATATGTCAACCTATTGTAAGTAATCTTAATAGACGATATTTACTTATAGTAGAAATGATGGTTTAAATTGTTGAATATCTTATATAGTAACTAATTTAATAACGAATAGGGCAACACTATTTCCTATAAACGAGCTTCCGTTAAAAAAGAGTAGTTGTATTGATATTGACTATAAAAGCTAAATGCGCAACAGACTCTCTCCTCATTTGGTCGTCAACTTATAAAGATATTAAGGCTTCTAATTTTATTAACCCCACACTATGTGCTATTTACCTTGAATGATACAAATTCATAACTTGGCCCATATGGAGGAATGATTACTTGAATAATTATTTTTCCAGTCATATCCAGGGATAAAAAGTTTAATAACGTCACGTCCTGGCTTTTATGTTCATCAACTGCAATGTAAAAAAATATTAGAAATCTTTTCCCATTTTGATGTTCAATACGTATTACAATAATAACAAAAATCACAAAACAAACCTATAGTCAACATTGCCCCTACAGTTTCTAACAGTAGAAAAATATCGGACGAAAATGTTTGCATCCTGTGTTTAACCATGAGATTGCCAGCGATACTTCCAATCTGAAATTAGTTTTCATTACTGTCAGCTCCAACTTTATACAAAAACTTTCTAAGAAAATTATTTAAAAAAAGCCAAGCCTTTACATACAACTGAACTAATCAAACAGCTTAAAGTACTCCTCAAGACAAGTCAATCGCGCTTAAACTCGGTAGAGTTAGGTTATTTAATCACAGAGATGCCATGACCACATTGACTACCTTTTGACTTTATCATGAAATCAGGTCATTAATTCCTTAATATTCCGTTGCCACCCAAGTTACCGCTCCACCTAGTATGTGAAGTTTCAGCTCAGTTGTATAATAGGAAGTGGGCCTAATTTAACTTATTATAAAAGCAATATTTGATTAAACACAGACAGACGACGGGACAGGTTAAACTAAAGGAAGTTGTAAAATGAAAATAATTATAAAAGAAACATTTTAATAGCGTTCTTTGATAAAATGAGCCCACTAAATTACTAAGCTACCATCAGGGACTTTCGGTTTTGTAACCCGTGGTTCTGTTTATCTATTATGGTATAAAGAGGTGTCATTATATCTGTATCTAATGGGTAGGTACATACATTTCTAACTGGAATGTGAGCGACCAAGTCCAGATGTTCACAAAGTTTTTCTAGGTAAGCAAAGTCTTCATTCTCTTTAGAAACTTGTCCAAACAATTGCATCAAGTCTGTCAGAGTGGTTCCAGCGCCAACAAACAAGTTTTGGTCAATGTAATGTCCCTTTATTTCTTGTACTGGACTTATGTCAATAAGAACTCTCGGATAAGAGAAAATCGGTACTGCTCCTGTAAATTCAAACAATGTAACATTTAGATTTTTCTTACATATCTGATACATATCCTTGATTGTAACAGTTATTCTCATAAATCACGTTTCACGTAACATCCGTGCCGTCTGTATTTCACGTAACCGGATTTCTGATAATCATTAGATAAGTACGGCTATTTCATCAACTTTGTAAAACCGATTAGTGCTAATAAACTAAACTAAGAATAACGTTTTTATTAGCCCAGGTAAGTGAATTATAATGACGCTCGCTAACCTTATATAAAAAATCCGCAATATTTTTACGTATGTACGTGTGTTTGCGCTTCAGTGGGCAGATTTGGGTGTGTGCGATATTCCGTGAGGTATCGTTGGTATTCTTACGTATCTATATTTTTTTTTCTCATACGTAATAATTATAAATATTGAGAATGACAAAAATGGAGTAATTTTGAATTTGAATTTAAGTATCCAAGAAACTAGATAGTTTTTGTATATCTCAAATATAGTTTGGCACAATTTCTTATTGCAGAATACATCGTTTGGTAGTTAAAAATGAAACGCATATTGTTCATACCTTTGCCGGTATTTCCATTGACAAGCATATAAGAATCAAGACCTTCCGTTTTCAGTACATTGAAAATTTGCTGAACTGTGTGTACTCTGTACCAGATGCGATCGTCTTTCAAATGTATCTTTTTAACCGTATCTTCAGCATCCTCTTTCTTAATAAAACACCAGCTTTTATCACAGGATCCCCCACATTTATTTTTATTCTTACAAAGTTTAAGGTCTTCAATGTCCGTTAGTTTTGGTTTCGGTGAATCCTTAGCAAATGTTTTGAACGCATCAAGAATAGGTCTGTAGCCTGTACATCTACATGTGTTGCTTCCAAGTGAATTTTCAACTTCATGTTCGGTTATATCGTAATCCGTTGATTCAAGCAGACTAAAATGACATAAATATCAAATAGTACTTATAGTAGTAGTAGTATTAATAGTTTTCTAGATACACCACTTTTGAAATTAACTAGTGATATATAAGGTCTAACAATATATACTGAAAATATTTTAAGGGTAAATTCAGTCCACGATACTGAACAACTTTTCCGAAGTAACATACGTCGAAATATGAAAAGCAATTTTAGGCCCCTCATACAAGTTGACCGATCAGCTGATTCTAGTTTGTATGGAAAGCAAAAATTATTTTTTATAATTTGGTATATGTTCCTTGGGAAAAATTGTTCACGTTCAAGTTTAGTTAATTTGTTAGACCTTATATATAGTAGATATCTATAGATAGTCAATCTTTTATTTTGAATCAGTGAAGCTACAAGCTTGTTATATAAGAACTTTTTGTTACAATTTAAGTATTTATTTTTTATTTACCTGTACATGCTCATGACCCACCCTGGCGAGCAATACCCGCATTGGGATCCATCGTGCTCCGCCAAGGCCTTTTGGACCGGGTGGTAGCCCCGACCCCTATCGCCAATACCTTCTATGGTCGTGATCTCCCAATCTTGGCACGACGTTATTGACACGAGGCACTGTAAAAAATAACTACATTTATGCATGTCCAGTTGTTTGTTTTTGATTTTCATGTGTGTAAGAGGCCAACACTGGTTTCAGATTCTTCATGTTGCATCTGACATCAACTTGACAACAGCCGGAACCATCGGCTTATAAGTTTCTTCTGAAGTAAGGAGGAGCTCGAGAAATATGTCTAGTGATAATTTATGTATTATAACGGGACTTAGCATAAAACTTTTTATTCTTCTTCTTCTAATCGTGTGTGTTAGTGACTAACACTAGTGTCAGAGTTTTTAAACCGCCTTAAAGGCCTCTGAAATGGTTTCAGGTAGCGACCAATGTCAAAGACAGTGACCGGGACCGAGGGCTTAACATGCCCTCAGAAGCACGAAGGAAGAAAACTTTTTATTTATTTGATGAGCCAATTACTTTTTAAAGGAGGTAGTTACATCTTCATCATTGTAGTCATATCTTGTGTGTTGTGTAAAAAAATAACGTTTTATAAAATCCAAATTTTATTGGCCATATTGATCAGAAACCTCTTGGGGAATGAAGCTGTTGTATATCTTTTTTTTTGAAGTTCCTCTTTATTGTAAGTATTTCTTTTTATAATAGTTTATAATTTTGTAAGCAAGAGGTAAAATTTTATTGTTCAGTTAGTAGCCTCAAACCAATTGTATTGTAAACCTCACAGTTAAGTTAAGATTAAGAAATACTTTTGGCTATAGTTTTTGTTTCTAACCTGAGTACCCAATATTGTTAATATCACGCAAACGGGAATACAACCCCGATATAAATATAAATAAATAAATATATAGGGACAAATTACACTGATTGAGTTAGCCCCAAAGTAAGTTCGAGACTTGTGTTATGGGATACTAACTCAACGATACTATATTTTATAACAAACACATATATACATAAACATCCAAGACCCAGGACAATTTGAAAGAGGCCATTTTCCAACTTGCCCTGACCGGGAATCGAATCCGGGACCTCTGGGTGGCGGACTAGCATGGTGACCACTACGCCAAGGAAGTCGTCAAATATAAATAAATAAATATGATTGATATAAATCACGATCGCTTTTACGACTTTACTTTTTTAAATCATTCTCTTTGTCCTCATCATCATTATCCGAGCGTATTTTCCCAATTGCATCCTCAGCAGTAATGCTTCAAAGCTCAGAGTCTGCTACCTAACTAAGGAGATTTGACAATGTTACTGCTTTATCAAGTCGTTCTCTTTGTATGCTTACAGAATTGATGGAGAAAGAACGTAGGTGCCCAGACTGATCACGGGCTCGGACGTTGAGGATACAGGCACCGCAACCTCCTTCCTTGCACATGTACTTGGTACCACGAAGGTTCAGCACCTCTCGCACGTAGTCGTTGAGGGACATATCTGAGTCCACTTCGTGACCCACTGAGAATTCGAAAATAGACATATATATCATCACGTCCTTATCCCTGATGGGGTAGACAGAGCCCGGGCTGTAAGACCCAAGAGCCACGCTTCTATGTCCTTCTTCGGGTCTTAAACGATATCCATGCCAAATTTCATTTCAATCATGGCAGGGGGAAGAGAAGACTGGAAGCATCTCCACTTAACTCCTCTAACAAGAGCAATTTTCAACCGACTTCAAAAAAGAAGGTTATCAATTCGAATGTATTTAACTATGTATGTTCCCCGATTACTCCTAGACGCCAGAACTAATTTAGAAAACCCATATCAGGTGATCCCATACAAATTGTATCAAAATCGGTTATGTAGGGAGGTGTTGAAGTCGGTTTTTATTTTTTAACTAGCTGTACCTGTGGCCTTCGCTCCCCGTGGGAATTCCGGGATAAAGAGTACCCTATGTCCTTCCCGGAGTCTTAACTATATCCATACAAAATTTCATCCTAATCGGTTCAGTAGTTTAAGCGTGAAGAGTTAACAAACAAACAAACAAATATACAAACTAACTTTCGCATTTATAATATTAGTAGGATAGGAAAGCACAGTAGGATTATCAATTATCTGTACGTACCCGAACATTTTTCATCGTTGACGGTGAACGTTATACGGTCCATTATGTTAAACCACTTCGATTGCAATGATAATCCTATGCGTTGCAAAATGTTAGACCGCTTCGATTGCAATGATAATAATCTTATGCGTTGCAAATTGGCACAACTGATGCAATTATGTTCAACAGGAAGTTATAGCCAATTAGGGCTCGTTTATATTGTTTGTTTTTCGTGTGTGTAAATAGCCAACAGTGGTGTGTTAGATTTTTCAGGTTGGCTAAAGGCATCTGACATAGCTTGACGACTGATGACAGCTGAGACCAACGGCTTATAGCTCGTGCTCATGAAATAGGGATGTGGACTGGGTGGGGTGGGTCGTGCTACTGGTGGCAGGTATGCTGGGACTAACAGTAGTGGGTGGGCGCCGGCCGGCAATAGTTTGCATGAACTAACTGGTGGCGGAATCACACAAAGTAATTCGAATCACATAGTATGTAACTTTGACTTCCGCAAAGTAACACCTGAATCTATTAACTATTATTTTTAGTCCGTCAACTAGATTATCCACAAAATAAAGAACACATATTTGTTCGTTTAGCATAGTAGTAACAATTCACAAAGATACGGTTCTTCGAAGTTTCGATGTGGTGGTTATTTATGTCACTTATGGATCCTATCGTTAAAATTCGTAGCTGATCGTGACGTCACGCGAAATTTAAATGCGCTTTATTTTCGTCATTATTTGCTTATCAGAGAAAAGAATAAATACGTGAACCGTACTTTCAGTAATCTATTTAAATTACCCATGCTGGTCTGGGAGAAATAAAAAAAAACTTAGAATGTACCAGCTGCTTCTCTTCCCACGCAGATCGTAAAAGCCGATCGAGGGAATGGGCAAAAATGCAAATCATGTTAACAAGCGATGCGGCTAGCAACCCATCACTGTATTGATTGCTTTTCCATCTTCTCGCCCACCATGACGCTAAAAGTGGCTTTTGGGTCTTGCGGCCCTGGGCTCTGCATAGAACCGCAAGACCCAAAATGCTCTGTCTGCCCCATTAGGGATAAAGACTTGATAGTATGTATGTATGTATGTATTTAATTAGCCAAAAAAACTCCTTCAACCTCCACATCCGTATTACCTTTATTTATAATTAAATATTTATTTCAATTAAGGATATTTATAATCATTTGAAATACATGAATTTTTAAATTGGTAAAAAAAGACCTTCAGCACTGCTTCCAATCGGTCGTTTTACTAGAAATATCATATCGTTATTCCTCATGTTATAGATATGGCATTAAGGGTCTTGCAGCTCTCAGCTGAGCCCAGGGCCACATGACTCAAAGGCCATAGTGTGATGGAGGGCGAGTAGGTGAAAAAGGGAATCTGAACGTAGTGATGGATTATTACTCCTAGCCGCATCGCTTATTAACATGATTCGCATTTTCACCTTTTTCCTTGACCGGCTTTAAGATCTTCGTGGAAATAAAAACAGCTGGTACATTATAAGCTTTTATTTTCACCCAGACCGGCATGGGGTTTTAGTAATTATGTCCTTTCATTCCTCGGGGAAGTCTCTTAGTGTCCAACAGTCGACTTCCTGTGACTGATATAATGATGATGATGAAGATTTAAAGTGTAGCTAGAACGAGGTGGTATGCTCCGCCACAAAAAAAAAAGATCTTCCCGCCAAGCATGGTGTTGCATCTGGGAAATCTCAACAGCTCCGACTATTATTATTTTTACTTATTTAACTTCATTACAAAATTGTAGATACTTACATATAGTAAATTGCAACTAGAACTCTGGGATCGAGATTTAGGATACTGCTAGCACCATCTCGTGGTCTTTTAGTGAACTATTTAGTCAGTTGTCTCTCCTCGTAGTGGCACAGAGGTCGCCAAAGAAGTGCAATTGCACTACAGATAACTTTTTTAGGATTCCGTACCCAGAGGGTATAATCGGGACCCTATGACTGATACTCCATTATCTGTCTGTCTGTCATTAGGATGTATCTCATGAACCGTAATAGCTAGACAGATGAAATTTTTACAGATGATTTATTTTACCTTTTTTTTATACGGAGGAAAGATCCCTGTTACGGATACCCATCAGCCTGCGGAAGAGCCTGTCGGGTTATGTGGGACTCCACGCCAGAGTGACGTGCCTATCCACTAAAAAACTTCCGGAGTCCACCTCAACCGCCTTTGCCGGGGACACGGGAAAGGAAATACAACCGCGAACACCGGCGCGACTAGCCGCCGAAGCGGCCCCTCCTCGGGGGCGTCTAAGCGCCCCCCCACTCACCAAGTCGGCGCGTCCGGAACTCACGGACGCGCCGTACCTCCTCCAATTGAGAGGCGGCGAACTCCTACGCAGTCCACTGCCTGTGGGCCCATGGGAGCCAGATAAACCGGCTCCCAGCGACGGAGAAAATGTAAGGCTCCGCCGCTTACCTCTCGCCGCAAACGCGGTGCGGCACCGCTCGGCCGCGGAGGACAGGGAGAGCGGCAACGTAGCACCGACACTCCCTCCCCCCCGCGACCGATGACCAACCACAGCCACGGCGGTGTGGCCCCGCCTGAAGCGCTGGGAGAGCAATGAAACATTCCCCTCCCGGCAGCCCCACCCCTGGTGGGGGGAGAACTTCCCACTCCCCCGCCGCCCCATTAGGCGCATCCCAACAGGCTCGAGGCCGAAGCCAAGCCCGCGAGAGTGCCCTTCCCCGAGTGGGGGGAGATCTTCCCACTCCCCCGCCGCCCCAATGTGGGCGCTCACTGCTGGCGCAAACCGCAGGAGCGCCCCCTCGCGGGTTCCTCTTGGCTTCCCCATGGCTCCACGCTACCACGGGTACTGAGCCCCCCCGGTACGACAAACCGGGAACCCATTGGGGGGGTGATTTATTTTACCTAACCTATCTCGCTCTTACAGCTTGGCAAGTCAGCAAAGACAATGGATAAAGTACTCATACTGAATCATGGAAAGATTGGAAGTAAATATATATCAATCGTAATGATTAACCTAAGGATTGTAACGACAGCCGATAGCCGTACATCCAAAACCGTTCTGGCTTTTTATAGTTAGATTAAATAAGTAACTCACATATCACACTAATGTACAAAAACCCTACATTTAGGTCAGTCTCATAATAATAATAATAATGGATGGATTGCCATTACCTAACTTATATCATTTAATCATTCATGAGTGTAGCACTAAATTTAATGTTAATTGGCTTCTTGTTACATTACTGACAATTTATTTTACAAATGAGGAAGTCTCAAACAACCCAAATTAGATATTTTTTTCTAATCGTCAAAATAATCATTTTTTATGGGATTTGTATGAAGTAACGACTAATGGCGTCACAGTTCATTGGAGTCAAATAGCGCTCTTAATATCATATTTTCCGCAATAATTTTAAAATCACGTTTAAATTGAAAATTGAAATCACATTTAAAATTTATATGATCAATGACAAGTGACATTCTTTTGGGACGTTTTATTCTATTAACAGTACCAAATAATTTATTTATGGCGAAGGAAACTTACTAATTATCGACAAATAAAAATTACATCCGTTTACTGAATCCCGTGAATGCTGCCAATTTTGTTGTCTACCGTTTCGCTTCACTTTGTTTTATGACTGTATTGGCCTATATTTTCTCTTGGATAGAGATCGTTGCGTTTTGTTAGACACATTTAAATTGAAAATTGAAATTACATTGAAAATTGATATAATCAATGACAAGTGACATTCTTTTGCGACGTTTTATTCTATTAACAGTACCAAATAATTTATTTTTGACGAAGGAAACTTACTAATTATCGACAAATAAAAAATTATATTCGTTTACTGAATCCCGTGTATTCTGCCAATTTTGTTGTCTACCGTTTCGCTTCACTTTGTTTTATGATTGTATTGACCTATATTTTCTCTTGGATAGAGATCGTTGCGTTTTGTTAGACACGTTCAAATTGAAAAATTGAAATTACATTAAAATTGATATAATCAATGACAAGTGACATTCTTTTGCGACGTTTTATTCTATTAACAGTACTAAATAAATATTTTGACGAAGGAAACTACCTAATTATCGACAAATAAAAATCCGACAGATGACAACAAGTCAAATCAGACACTTTTTTCTAAACGTCAAAACAAACATTTTTATGGGATTTGTATGAAATACAAAAGCGTGACGTCATGCTTTTTTTAAGTCAAATAACGCTCTTAATGTCAGCTTTTTTGCATAAATAATTCTAAAATTATGTTGAAAACGGATATGATCATTGACAAGTGACATTCTTTTGCGACGTCAGTACCAAATAATTTCTTTTTGACGAAGGAAACTTCCTAATTATCGACAAATAAAAATTATATTCCTTTACTGAATCCCGTGAATGCTGCCAATTTTGTTGTCTACCGTTTCGCTTCACTTCGTTTTATTATCGTATTGGCCTATATTTCTTTTGGATAAAGATCGTTGCGTTTTGTTAGACAGATTCGGATTTCCCCACGGCAACCCTGGGGTTGGAAACTTAATTGTTACTTTAAACAGAAAGTATCGCTGCTACAACCTTCAAAACTTACACACGCTATTTTAGGGGTGAATTCGGTACGTGTTAGTAAACAATTTACCCCAAGAGACATGTGTCGAAATATTAAAAATAATTTTTGGCTTTAAATGCAAACTCTGATCAGCTGACCGGTCAACTTGTATGGGAGGCCTAAAATTGCTTTTCATATTTCGATATATGTTCCTTGGGAAAAGTTCTTCAGTATCACAGACTGAATTCAACCCTTAAAATAGTTTCAGTATATTTTGTTAGATCTTATAAATACCCTATGAATATTTCATTTTCGGTTCCTTCCATGCTAGTCTGGGAGAGAAGAAAAACGTGAAATGTTCAAGCTAACGTAATACACAGACATTATAGAGGACGCGCGCACACGATGTCGACATCGTGTCTGCGCGTCTTCTACTCACATTCGAAGACCTCCGGATGAGATCGAAACTTGGTCGCTTTTGGTCGCTATGTCGGCCAGTAGCTGACTCTACGTGAATGCCCCATTTAGTTCATGCTAATAATGTACCAGCTGCTTCTCTTCCTGCGCAGATTGTAGAAGCCGATCGAGGGAATAGGCGAAACGCGAATCATGTTAATAGGAAATGCGGCTGGTAACCATTGACTGTTTTGATTCCTTTTTCCACCTCGTCCACTATCACGCTGAAAGTGAAGTACGTTGAAATTAGAATTATGCTTAGGATTTTTTTTTAGTGCTCAATTTTTTGGGTAAGTTCAGCATTACTTTTTAACAGGTACTTAGTTCACAACATCATATTAACACTTGATTTAAAAAATGTATTATTATTTTTAATTTTGGTAAATTCTACAGGAATTATGTCTACTTAAACAATACTGATCGCATATTTGCTAACTTTTTGACTGACTTTAAAAAACGAGGTGGTTATCAATTCGTCGCTATATTTTTATGTATGTTAACAGAATGTTCGAAGACACCTCGACCTATATAGAAAATTATTTTTTCGTTTGAAAGGGAAACTTGCCAGGTGACGATTTTAATAATTATTACTTTTTTTAATTGGGTACTTTCCTAAGTCAAAAATAAATTATTTTGTTGTAATAAAAAAACAAAGCGTCGCAAAATAATGTCACTTGTCTTTAAACATATCCATTTTAATGTTATTTTAAATTTATTATTGTAGAAAAACTGATAATAAGAGCGCTATTTGACTCCTAAAATCTATGACGTCATCTGCCTGTATTTCATATGATATCCCATAGAAACTGTTTGTTTTTACGTTTAGAAAAAAGTTGCTGATTTGACTTATTGGAAAATAGCGTATTAAAATCGGTTGAGTAGTTTGGCATGTTTTGAAAAAAAAAAGAAAGCTAACCTTAGGACAAGTTACGACTAAGTGCTTGGCATTTTTATAATTCGTTTCAAACTTTAATGTGTCGTTCCGATTAAATAAATATGAAATGGCTGGCAATAATAATCCTTACGCGCGGCCATATATTTAAATTTATGCAAAAAGCCGCTCTCAAAGGAAATATTCCGTTTACGAGTGTCGTCTAAGACACCGCCCCTTTTGTTTACATTTAAGAGCTGTAAACAAATATTTCATGTTTACTTAGCTTTGGGAAATTCTCTCTACGGAGCATTTACGGTATTTGTTCCTGCAAACCAGTTCCAAGCGAAATTTTTGTCATGAAAAGGTATAAACGCCATTAATATCTAGACCAATAATATGTTAGCATAAATAGGTAGTCTTCTTCTTATCGTGTGTGTTAGTGACTAACACTAGTGTCAGAGTACTCTCACATGGTTTTAGGTAACGACCAATGTCAAAGACAGTGACCGGGACCGACGGCTTAACGTGCCCTCCGAAGCATGGATCATCTTACTTATCGGACAATCAGGTGATCAGCCTACAATGTCCTAACCAAACTAGGACAACAACACAAAGTCGTTGCCCCCGCCGGGAATCGAACCCGCGACCTCCGGGTATGAGCCGAACGCTCTAACCACTACACCACGGAGGCAGTTCAATAGGTAGTTATAACATGTAACGAGGTAGTAAATAGGTAGTTATAACGTGTAACAAAATATACTGAAACTATTTTAAGGGTGCCTACTGAACAACTTCCCCAAGAAACAATATATAGCTTTCTTTATTGACATTGACGTTACCAACGGAAATTAAATTAAACCTAATATTAGTTTGCTTGAATACGCTATTTTCCAACAAGTCAAATCAGCAACTTTTTTCTAAACGTCAAAACAAACAGTTTCTATGGGATTTTGTATGAAATACAGGCAGGTGACGTCATAGATTTTTGGAGTCAAATAGCGCTCTTTTTATTAGTTTTTCTACAATAATAAATTTAAAATAACGTTAAAATAGATATGTTCAAAGACAAGTGACATTATTTTGCGACGCTTTATATTTCTATTAGTACAAAATAATTTATTTTGGTTTAGGAAAGTACCCAATTGTACTCGTAAATTATGAAGGCAAAAACTGTCCAGAAAGTTTTGAGATTCAATTCTTGTATTACCTTACTGCGAGTGATGAGTACCTACATAATAATTTTTCAAAATTAAAAACCGCCTTCACCCCCAGCAACTACACACTGATTTTGATAAAAAAAATATGAGACCACCTGAAAATTTATGCCCTTTAAAGCAAAAAAATAACTTTCCAAATCGGTCCACGCATCATTCAATAATTGGTGAAAATACATAAAAAAAAGTTACCGGCGAATTGATAACTCCTTTTGGAAGTCGGTTATAAAGGTTGCATGTTAAATACTAAAAAAATAAGCGGCAAAGTGCGAGTCGAACTCACCCATTAAGGGTTCGGTAGCAGAAAGTAGCATAATATAAGTCTTGTAGTATGTTTTAGGGTTCCGTAGTAAACAAGGAACCATTATAGTTTCGCCATGTCTGTCTGTCTGTCCGTCCGCGGTCCTACTCAGAAACTATAAGTACTAGAAAGCTGTAATTTGGCATGGATGTGTATATCAATCATGGCAAAAAAGTCGTAAAATAAATTTTTTTAAGGTTATCTGCCATACAAGTAAAGAGGAAGTCAATATTTTTCTTTTCTACAAACATATTGTGAGGGGTATCGTTGAATAGGTTTTTCAAAAATATTATGAGCTTGGGAACACCATTTTTCGATTTAGGGATCCGTGTCTGAAATATTTAGGTTTCAAGTAATTTTTTTTGTTAAAGTCAAGTGTTCCCCCACCTATATGCTAAACGGTTATATATTATATATGGACACGTGAAAAAAATCACAGCTATAGTGTATATAATGTAGTTTTTCTACTCCTGTACTGTTATCTGTCTTTTAAATGGTTCTGAACACTAATATAAGAACATTGATAATATGATTGCAGAAAAAAGTCTATACTCTATGCCTCATAATAGCACATGTATCGTTATTTCACTAAAACGATACTGCTAGCCATAGACCAAGAACATTTTTTTCTATAGATTTACCATACTGCCAACATAAGAAAAAAAAGTTTTTTTAAAATAGTCACTAAAAAGACGTCAATTAAAAAAAAAAGTTTACCATAGATACCATATAGATCAGAACTTGTATATTCTAAATCTGATTTACCAAACATGTAAGTCAAACATTTTCATATTTTCTTTGTTTGGTTTTGTATTTTATTTAGTAAATATAGTCGTAGAAAAAGTATTGTATGCAACGTTGTATAAGTACGTCAAAAAATGCTCGATGGCGCCTCCTTACGATGCTCGCTAAAGCTCGCATCGTAACCTGCGCCACTCGCATATTTTGAACCCTCTTATACAACTGTTGCATAAAATACTATTAAAGGAAAACTATCAGAGCTAAGTAGGGTTAACAAATTAAAATTTATAGGTGATCAACTTATAAAATGTACTCGAAAAGGAAAATTTCATACAAATTCAATACTTAGCCGTTTTAGACTGTAAGTTGGCATTTACAACTACAAAACACTATACTGCGCGTGGCCCGACACGCACTTGGCCAATTATTTTTATTTTTCTATTTAAATTGATTGAATGAAAGGTAATTTGCGGTTTATGATTTATGACGTATTAAAAAAAGAACTACTTACGATCTCGTTCAAACCAATACCCCAAACGTACGGATTTGATGTAAAATAAATTTTTGAATTTTAGTTTTAAGTATGGGGACCCCCAAAAATAATGTTTTTTTTTTTCTATTTTTGTGTGAAAATCTTAATGCGGCTCACAGAATACATCTACCTATCAAGTTTCAACAGTATAGTTCTTATAGTTTCGGAAAAAAGTGGTTGTGACATACGGACGGAAAGACAGACAGACAGACAGACAGACATGACGAATCTATAAGGGATCCGTTTTTTCCATTTGGCTACGGAACCCTAATTAACTTTGCTAATATTCATAAATATAACAAGTACCTACTGTTAGTGTTCGTGTTTTAGTAACTTTTCTAGTCTGCAAAAATAAAGCATAAAGGTGGAACCAAAACTGGACTAAGCATGGTATAATAAAACAAGGTATTCTCTCCCCGATATGGAACTTGACTACGTCACGAAAAGTGTTGCCACTGATTGTTCTTTTCAGTAAATTTTAGGACTTTCTCAATTAGATCATTAAGTAACTAAGTAATTTAGTAACTCGCTATTCTCGCGTGATTCATCAATTCAATATTTTATAAATTGTTATAATTGATAATTAATTCGAAATTGGTATATAAAGTTCAAAAATGCATTACGCTCGGATAATTCAATTTCACACAGTGGCAACACATCAAACTGATGACGTATTCATGTTCCACCTACGTCATCAGCTGTCACGGGAAGAGAATACCTTGTTTTATTATACCATGGGACTAAGAATTACAACAAATAGGTGGAATAGTTACGGGTTAAATTATAGTAGTCATTATCATACTCTTTTTAAACCAATCAATATAAATAAAAGAAGAAACTGACTGGCTGACATCTATATAAATAGATATTGACTGATCGATTAACGCACACCTGAAACCGCTGGGTCTAGAAACGTTTCTCAAATGACGTCCGTATGCTAATAATGGATTTTTCTAAATTCATCCCCTAAGGGGTTGAAATGAAGGTTGAAAGTTTGCCAACAAAAGTTTGTATGAAACTCAGCTTAAAACGGCTAAACAGCGAAAAAATTTATGAATGTTCAAAATTTTACCATGTGGGCAAGGCCGTAAGCTTTAGCTAGTTTGCAATCATCATCATCATTTCAGCCGCATAACGTCCACTGCTGGACATAGGACTCTCCCAAATATTTCCTTTGGAAGCTTGTATCCAGCGCCTTCCAGCGACCTTGGTTAGGTCGTCAGACCAACTTGTGGGTAGGTGTACTACGCTTCGCTTGCCTGTACGTGGTCGCCATTCGAGAACCTTATTGCCCCATCGGCCATCGGTTCGTCGCGCTATGTGTGTAAATATGTAGTTTGCAATAAAACAAGCCTTCTACAGTGAATAAAGTAAAGTCTATTTACTGTACGAATTACAACCAAACTAAACGCCATCTATCCTAAAACTTTGTTTATTTTTCAACCGCATTTATCTTCCCTAATTGAAATTCCTGCGTACTAATAAATTATCATGAACAGCCATCAGAATCTCTTATTTGAATAGCATAATAAGATTTATATCTTGACTTTGTAAAGTCATCCTGGGAATTTAGGTACACGAAAGAAAATTTAAGAAAGTCCCTACAGATTCCTTTCAGCAAAACATCATTATAAATTATTTACTTATTTTTGTTTTTGTAGGTCAAAACTTAACTCTTAATAATACTAACATCTTCTTATCGTTTATTATATTATATGTATTGATAATGAACATACATAGCATAGCATATATTGTTCAACATTATTTAATATTTTAAGTGAAACAATTTGGAATTTAAGAATATTTAATTGGCTTTTCTTCTACCTATATCAAAAAATACCTACCTACTTTTAATATAAGTATAAGTATCAATATATTTAGGTATAAATCGTTTTTTTTTTTCTCTTTTGTAACTAAAAGTAAAAGTCCACCGTCCAAGTAACGGTACCGGAGCGATACCATAAAAAAATAAAATCAATAAACCCTGAGCCATTACAATTACAATAAAAGCCAACAATTAAGACTTTAAACAGTTATTTTCTACTCCCGACTTTTCCACTCAATTATTCCCGTCTAATAACACTTAGGGCAAAGCAATATCGGATTAGGTCCCGATACTGAAGCAATAGTTTCAACCCGTTGAGCTCTGTTACCAATAAAATGTTTTGTTTACGCGAAAGCGACATCTGGCGTCGGTTGCGATGTCTCAATTACGCTCCCTAGCACTTATAAAGAGGCACGCATTTGCCGAAATTGGATCGAAAGATCTCGTGCTCTTGATTTTGGGATTTTGGCGGCCCATTTGGGACAATTGTGCCGCGTCGCATTTGAGGGTTACGCGCTGTGCTGGTCTCGGTGTGATTTAACAAATTTATTTTTATGGTCATACCTTATTTTTTATGATAATTTGAGTTATTATTTAAAGGTTTATTTAAATAAAATTACGCAATCACTTGAAAGATTTTTTGCAAGTATTATTTCAATCCAACCCTACTTTTTATTTTAATAAAAGTTTAGAGACTTCCAACAAGGGTACTTACCATCTATACTAAACATATTTCAGTAGGGGGGAGGGCCCCGCTAGGTAAAGTCACATCTTTTTATAGCTAATAATTTCTGCTTTTATTATTACCGTAGCGATAGTAGCATATTTAGAAATGACATGTAGATGCGTGTTTTTAAAAACACTATAAATTTCATAGTGTCCAATAATTTGATAACATTTATAACACAATGAAAAAGTATATTTTTAAATCCCAATTAATAATTTTAAACAAGTAGTTTAGGGTGTTTCAGATTAAGAGGGAAACAAGACAAAATAAAGACGTACAGATATGTTAACATACGTGGCAAAATTACTTTGTTCTCTTTAGTTATGTTTTGTACGTACAACAAAGACAAGGCCCCTCCACAACATAAAAATACTGCAGAAGTTGACTATGTTTTGTATTTACGGCTAAGTAAGCGACATCGAACTGCATCTGATTATGATGAAAAATCAAATCGATGCGACACGTCTTATATTATTAATAATTTCTTTTAATTTTGCTCCTACTTCTTCTCTTCTTTTTCTCAGCACCAACGGTACCTCTAGATTGATTGTAGATAAAGCCTTTTATTATGCTTATTACATTTTTAAATGAAATTAAATAAATAAATACATTATCTTTCTAAGCGACGAATCGGATTTATTAAACGGCTCTATAAAGAATAGAATAGAGAAGGCTCTGGCTTCGGTTCGGAAAAGGAAATGGAGGAATATAAGATGCTGTGTTCATTGGATTTTTTAGGTTGGACTAATCCTTCTTATAAAAATCCTACTTGAACCGATCCAAGCTTCTCTTGTCCCTTTCATGCTTTTTCCGAGCGCATCGGCTCCGAGCAAAATGAGATAGCTTGTTTAATAAAATCATTTTACAAAAGTAAAAACCGACTTCAGTCCCAAACTACACAAGCAAAAAAATAATTTTCTAAAATCGGTCCCGGAGTCTTCGAACATACATAAAAAAGGTCGCAACGAATAATAATATCTTCTTTTTTGGAAGCTGGTTAATAAGCTTTAAGCAATAAGTTTTTTAAAATTGCTATCTGGTAATGTATTATATAAGCATGGACAAGAAGATGAAGTACAAGTTTTAATTGAACAACATGCATACTTTATATAATTTGTGCACCAAAGACAATGCTGAAGTCCCAAACAATGGTGGCCCGATAATCTGTTCTAATAAAGGAGGCTGGCAGTTTAAATAAAGTTTGCTTACATTATCTTCGGGCCTCGTTACGTGTAATTTAATATTTATCGTTTCTTGTAGGCTATTGTGTAGGCACAAGGGGTTTCGTGTAAAATGTGCCTACATTATATGGCTGTAGAGGACGGGATTTCTGGAAAAGACGTGGAAATAATGGGTCTATTCATATGTTCAGGGTTTTAATATACTGCCCTTTACTTGTAAAACTTTTATATAAGATCTAGCTTACCGCTGTGTGTGAGAATTTCAGGATGGAAACTATCCTATGTCCTTCCCTGGGTATGAAACTATATCCATATCAAATTTTATATATAAGGGTTCAGTTATTGAAGCGTGAAGTGTTAACAAACAAATATACAAACTCACTTTCGCGTTCATAATATTAGTACCTAAGGATACTGGAATAAATGGAATAAAATTAACCGGCCAAGTGCGAGTTTCGTATCATTATCTATAAAAAAATCACGTTTCGTTTATTTTTGTATGGAAGCCTCACTTAAATATTTCTTTTATTCTGTTTTTATTATTTTTTATTATAACGGCAACAGAAATACATAATCTGTTGAAATTTTAACTGTCTAGCTATCACGGTTTACTATATACAGCCTGGTGACAAACAGATTGACAGACGGACGGACAGACAGTCAGACGGAAAAACAGATGGACGAATAGTAATAATTGTTTTTAACCTTTGGGTGGTTGTTACGGAACCCTAAAAATAACATTTCTCAATATTTTTGTCCAGTAAAGACAAAATTTTGTGCTTCAGAGAAATAGTATTCAATATCACTGACATTGATCGCAAGAAAAGTTATTCACATTAACAGCCTTGTTTTTTTAAACGTTTCACTTAACATTATTATAAAACATGATGGCCAGCTACATTCTGCTTTTAACCTAAATAAACAGAAAGCAACATCTTTATAAAACTGTTTTTATTTATTCACCAAACATTTGATTCCGTCATAGCTACTTTGAAACAGGAAGTTTCTTAGGGTGTTGATTTTACTCAGTAAGAACCAGATGCCTTCATTTCGACGGAGTAGTCATTTTGTCGCTAATTTTATTTAAGTGTACACGAAAGTCTGTCCCAGAATTTCCTTTGTTACGGATAACAACATTAAAAATATCTCACAGAGTCACAAAAAAGATGTAAATATTTAGAATATGATTTTATTTTCATGCTTATTCAAGGAATAAATATAATAAATAATTTTAAAACTAAAAGCCGACTTCACTCCCAAACTTCACGACTAATTTTGATATAATTTCTATGAATACATACATACATATTTTCACGCCTGTTTCCCATGGGGGTAGGCAAAGACTATGAATTTCCACTACGATCCTTGCAAACCTATTTTGCTGGGAAAATGGGAACACCTAACAAGTATACTTTTTTAATCAAAAAAGGATTTTCTAAATCTCTCCAAACGTTTTCGAATAATCGGTAAACATACATAAAAAAAGATCACGATGAATTAATAACCTCCTCCTTTTCTGGAAGTCGGTTAAAAATTAATTATTATACTTCATTCATGTTTTATCTTCCGTGTCTCTTAATTTAACAAACATATGTGTTTTTCACAGTATAAGACAAGTATTTCGTCAGGTGAAGGAATGATAAAAATGTATGAAGTCTCATAAGGGCAAACACTAATAGTAAAATATTTTTAAGGTAAAGGAAAAGGGAAAGGAAGTGTGGCTATTTTTTGTTTGTTTATTAATAGTCCTATTCGCATCGAAAGAAAATTTACCTTTTTCTGATATTTATTTTTATTACGATTATTATAACTTACGTCGGTCATCATACACACAATCACATTCCAAGGCAGGCAATGGATTCCTCAGGACAAGAGGAAACGTGGTTGACCAAAGCAGGATTGGCGACGGTCGATAACAGCGGAAATGAAGACAATCAGGCTATCCTGATGTTAGGCATTTCTTTAGATAGAACGAGATGGAGAAGTACTGTAGGATTTACCCATTTTCCCTGAAGACATAAAACAATAAGTCAAGTAAGTCAGGTCGTTAATATTTTAATAGTGATAAATATTTTATTTGAAAAAAGCTGTCGGAGAAAAATATGGCGATACAATGCGTCGCCGTTATCATAAAACCTCGCATATGAACTATATGAACTAAACCATGTGAAAGAAGTCGCCGGTAAAAGCAACGTAAACAAAATAACTAGCCAAGTGCGAGTCGGACTCGCGCACGAAGGGTTCCGTACCATTATCTATAAAAATCAAGTTTTTTGTATGGGAGCCCCCCTTAAATATTTATTTATTTTGTTTTTAATATTTGTTGTTATAGCGGCAACAGAAATACATATTTTGTAAAAATTTCAACTGTCTAGCGGTCGCGGTACTTGAGATACAGCCTGGTGACAGACAGACGGACAGACAGCGAAGTCTTAGTAATAGGGTCCCATTTTTACCCTTTGGGTACGGAACCCTAAAAAGCATTATTAAAAACAGACAAGTAAAAACCCTATTATTTGCAGTTTCACGTGATTTAGAGAAACAAGTGTGGTTCTACTACTGTCGCTGATTACTAATGTTATTTACAGAAAAAGCTCGTGCTCAGTTCGCCACAACAAAAACTGTTTCACGTCGTTTTACTCGCACTCAATCGCTTCACAAACTTTAATTTGCATCTGAAAACGTAGACGAAATTTATTAGTGTTTGTTTTCGATTCCGATACAGTGTATTTATTTTTTTACTGTGACTGTTTAAAGTATATCTGTAAAATACCGGTGACATATTTACAAACTTTTTAGCAAGATAATATTATTCTTCTTCCATATGACCTTTGTTATTTTAATTAATTTTATACAGAGATGGCAAAGGATAGAAGGTTATGGGGGGAGTTGATATACAGAGCTGACATCAAATAGGAAAAAGGCAAGGAAGAAGAATAAAAGAAGTGTCTTAAAAATATCTAAGTAGTTAAGTACTTACTATCCTAATTTGTAAAAATGTTACAAAATATGCCTTACATTATAAGTGACATAGTACGTATATAAACTATTCAGCGTAATTCAATTATAAAGAAGAGAAAAAGATGTAAAAATCAAATTTTAAAATTTATTAGTAGTACGTTTCTTTTTCAAATGTACAACAAATGCGACCTACCTTATGCTCGCAATCACAAAAAAGTCTCAATTTTTTCGAAGGGGTTTATTTAGGATAGGGATCTGCCAAGAATCACGTAAAATCTAAAAATCCTGCATCTCTATGCCTTTAACATAATGCTACATTGATAGACAGCAAAAAAAACTTTGGATAAAACCCCTTGCGATGTTAGCCTTAAGCTTGCAAAGCCGACGTACAGCCCGCAAAAAAAATGTTTTTAGTCGCCAGGTCAGGGTTCCGTACTATAAATCTTATTAATAAACGAATTGTGCTCCTATATTTAAATCATAAATACATTTCTTAAAGTTTACCTAATTATTTTTTTGCCTCTGAAATTCTGGAAATAAAGTAATTTACTTTTAATTTCAGAATTGGTTTCCAGGCGGTTTCATATTTTAGGGAATATGGTCCTATTTTAAAAAAAATATCTAGTGTTTAATATTTTTAACAAAATACACAAGTGATTCTCGTTGATGACATTAATAAGTACTTTACTGAACTGGTTTAGTCTTACGTTTTTGAACATTTAAAAACACCAAGAGTCGACTTTAAACAAACCTATTGTGAAATTCAATTGGCAATACTGTGAACACTGTGCTCTGAAATTCCAGCAATCTTCAACCGAATTCAATTGTCTTATTCGATGGCAAACATTTAGTCCACAGCAGTACGCTACCAAATAAAGTTCTGATCATAATAACTTCCACAGAAACTGCTTGCTTTTTCATGTAAAAAACCATCATTTTAATAAAGGTTTGAATATACAATAATCGGCCAAGTGCGAATCGGATTTGCGCACTAAGGGTTCCGTAGCATTATCTTTAAAAAATCGCGTTTGTTGTATGGGGGCCCCCCTTAAATATTTATTTTATTTTGTTTTTAGTGTTTGTTGTTATAGCAGCAACAGAAATACATAATTTGTAAAAATTTCAACTGTCTAGCTATCGTGGTTCTTGAGATACAGCCTGGTGACAGACAGACGGACAGACGGACAGACGGACAGATGGACAGACAGCAAAGTCTTAGTAAAAGGGTCCCGTTTTTACCCTTTGGGTACGGAACCCTAAAAAGGTTTGAATGCTGGGTTCAATATACAAAAAATAAAGGGACGCCTCTCCTTATCTACAACATTTTTATCTATGATGTTTGTGCCATCCAATTGTGCCACATTTTAAGCAATACATTTTCATTTCATTTCAATTTATTAAGAAAAAAAAAGTAAAAGATTTTTTTTAAATAAGAAATATAAAGAAGCTTTTTTAATAAGTGTATGAGTATGGATGACTACAATGTAGAGTACGTTTTTTTTTTTTTTTAATTTGTACAATCTTTTATTGTGTGACCAAAGCACTTATTAAGACAAATGAAACAAGCCCAAACTCGATTGTGTTGGGTCGTTTTATAACTGAGTTCTATTGACCACCATTCGTACGTGTGATCAGAGCCTAAACAAGCATCGTCTCCTATATATAAAATTCTCGTCAAGACAAATCAAACGAGACCTACTCGATGAGATTATGTTTTTTTATAACTGAGTTCCATCGAATATCTCCCGGCTCCATCATCAGAACAGCTCATTGACTTCATAATATTGTATTGTCATTCGACTTACACAAGTATACAAAATTTCAGCTAACTTGGTTGAGGATAACTGGTTGAAAATTGAGTTCAAAGATTCCACCCCAACAAACATACTTACATACATACATACATACATTGCAAGTTAAATAAAAGCTTGTAAAGAATCAAGCTGAATCTATTAAGTACTTTCGGTTATTTGAACAGTTTATAACGAGTATTGGAATCACACTTATATTATAAAGGCGAAAGTTTGTTTGTATGTTTGTTACTTCTTCACGTGTAAACGGCTGGACCAACCAATATTTGGTATGCAGGAAGCTGACACCCTGGATTAACACAGTCTTAAGCTACTACAGCGAACACTAAGGTACTAATGAAACCCATTGGATCTGGTTCGATCCATCACCGTCTACAGGCCAGAAGTGGCGACGGGATAATGGATACTGCCATAGCTACTTCAGGCACGGGTAACACCGCGAGGCGCAGCTAGTAGTAAAATAATTATTAATATTAATTAGAATATAGGTATAAAAAATGTATATAATATGGGTAATAACATATCACATTGCTGCATAACTATACTCCATTTGTTTAGGTATTTAAATAAATGTAAACAAACAATCTTGACATGTCTTTTTATTGAAATATACACTTTAGTTATAAATTATAAATGACATAATTACTTTGTAATTTGCAAAGGTATTGATTTATAAAGTGTAAATTTCAATAAAAAGACATGCCAAGATAGTTCACATTTATTTAAATACAATGGAGTATAGTACTATAATAACCACATAAAGGCCTGTTGGTTCTGTACCTATAGAAAAATTGGACATACCATAAACAGTATCAATTTAGCATGATACCCATTTCAACATTCATTCGTAAAAAATTACATACTTACCATAAACAGCGTTAATTTAACATGATATTTCAACATTCATTCGTAACAAGATAGCACAAAAACTCTAGCTATCAAATGTCACCACACTGCAATATAATCCTATGATAGTAACGAGTGGCACACTCCAGATGGCACTGCGTAAATAACACGTTTTATCGCCTGTTCGACTCATCGACCGCTTACAAACTTCTGATAGCCTTTACACTCGGGATTGGATGTGTGTGAACGCGACGGTAAGTTTTGTTCGGTCTCATATGAGTTTTATTTTTCCTAAAGTTTTTCACAAATGTTTGTTGTTCGAGAAAACATCATGCTGTGGTCTACATTATCAGTTCTTTTTGTCTCCACTGCAGGAGCACGACCCTCTCTGTACTACTAGAGCAGCTTTGGCCCACACTCTCCTATTAAAAAATATATTTTTAAGAATGAGGGCGTAGGTTATTTATTTGTTTGTTCACCTATCTACAAAAGAAATATTTTTCTGTAGACCGTACTAGTCCAAGAAGTGTCCACGCTGACTACTTTGTCATATTATTTTATGTAAATTTTTAGCCCTCACAATCTCCGGGGAAATCTATAGGAATGGCATGCATATTTTTATTGGAGCAAAGAATAAAATCAGTGAGTTTATCGGCTAAAATAACGGCAACACCATAAATACACCTACAAATGTAAAATTCATGTTGAAAAATGGTTCGCAATTTCCATTCTACAGTAACAATTTTTTTGCGGGAAAATATTTTTATGATGATATTTTGTGACATTTTCTTTGGCGTTTTTTGTTTACTCTGGTGCATCTTATATATGACCTCACATTCCTTTCATGTCTTTCTAACTCTTTCTCTTTTTTCTAATAGTATGTAGTAAGTGACATCAAAAGTGTGATATTAGGACATTTGGAAAAGCAACTTCAATAATGGTCATTCAGAGATGGCCCTGCCTTTGACTCATGTAAATGTTTTAGTTCATGTTGATATATTTTATCACTTATATACTGTACACTTAATGCAAAAATTCCACATGTACCAAATACATTATAAGAAAGTGCCGATATTCAAGAATTGGCACTAGAAAATTAATTTTCTAGATCACTTCATCCAAACCTCGCAGACAAAATTCAGCAAAACAGGATGCCAAGCCCTGTTATTTTCCATCAGATTTAATATATTTTAAAATAAATTACCATCGCCTAATAAGAATTTCATCTCGCAATTTCAGTGAAATTACTGAGTTGTGGCGACCACGGCAGCGTTCGGTGGTTCGCCCTTAAAATTTTTAACACCATACGATCTTAGAGTTGAAGTCTTAAAGTCGATTGTAAAAGTAACTCGTCACTACACTTCCTTATATATAAAGTATTCTCTTTCGTCTTCTTTTTTTGAAAGGATATTTTTTTTAAGAGAAAACTTTTAAAGGGCATTGGGCGTGCTTGGAAATCATTTCCCGAAATGGAGAAAAACCATTGAACTCGAGACACCGGCCAGTAAAAATCCAGTTCGACAGAGTTATCACTAGCTGCAAGTAAGTCTTTCTGGGTGGAAGTAGTAGTAAAAGTGACAATATGGGAACCAGCAGAAACGAAAACCTCTAGAAATGAGAAACAGAAGATATATATATTTTCCGTAAATGAACGTATTATAATTGAGTTTACCACTTTATTTTCAGTTAATAGAGTTATTATAGGTTTTCCTCTAATTTACAAGCAATGAACTATAATTAATTTGTTCAAAATGTTAGGCTCAGTAGTTTCGGAGGTCAGGGCTGATCATTTATTTTACAATAATTACAAAAATATATTTGAGATCTTCGTAACGAGACCTTTCATTTGATATGTGAGACAGTAAAGAATGCAAAACTTTTTTTTTCTTATTTCCTAAATTAACCACGACAAAGACACTTACCTATTTAAAAAAAATACTTTGCACATCTGTGTTTGGGTCATAGGATTACGCCATCCCCCGAAAACTTTACCTTATTTTGTCTATATTCGGAGAAAATTGACTATGACAGACGCACGAGGGTTCCGTTTTTTTCATTGTTCATAAAAAACCCTAAAAATCCACTAGTTTAATCCTGCTTCTAAATTGAACTACTCCGAAACGAATCCCACTACGAGTAATACTTATAAAGTGGTGCCATATTGTCGTACGATGTAATTCACCCCTTAGGTAATTTTAAATCCATTGCCTCGCCTAATTAAAATATAACAATCAGATGTTCCTTTGTCTTCACCAAGGGCCTTTGAAACTCACGAGTCGCGAGTCTCTTTGACACGTTTAAATACTTAATTTGAGAAATATAAAAGCTTTGAACGTTTGTGTCTCCATTTTGAAAGCGAGTACTGCTCTTTCTTGTGAAACCAAAGCGCTTTGCATTCCTACTGTTTTATTGTTGAGTTAGAATATGTTCATTTGGCAACCTTAGGGTTTATGAAAGAATTATTTGCTAAGCTTTCTTTCTAAGGTTCCGTAATTAACAAGGAACCCTTATATCTGTCTGTCCGCAGTATTACTCAGAGACTATAAGTACAAGAAAGCTGTGATTTGGCATGGGTAGGGTACCTCTATATTAATAATGCCGAAAAGTGTGTAGGGTATCGTAGCATAGGTGCTTAAAAAATATTGTGAGCATGGCAACCATTTTTCGATTGTAGCACCAGTGCAAATTTTTGTAAGAGTCACGGTTATGTAGTAAATTTTAATATAATAAGTTTAAAGGAACCCTATCAGAGCTAAGTAAAGCTTTTTCATTTGTAACTTTTACAAATGAAAAAGTTATAGGCTGGTCGTCTATAACTTTTAATAAAATGTACTCGAAAAAGGAAAATTTCATACAAATTGAATAGAAAAGGCCAATTATTTATTTACTTAATTTAGTGGGAATATCTTATTACCAAATTTTTGACTTTGTTATTATACCTTATACCTAAATATATAAACCTACAATACCACTCACTGACTGACTGACTCATTGACATAGTTGTTTGCCCTGTTGCGGGGTTGGTGGGGTTTAGGTTGATGTGCGGTCGTATAGAGGGTGCTAAATGGAGTACCAGAAAAATCTGACATTTGAGGATCTACTGAAACCTGATGTGGAAGGGGTACGGCCTGCGAAAACGGTTAGGGTTAAGGGCGTGATTTTTTTTCCAAAATGTAGGAGGTTATGAGCAATTTGAAGAGTGTCATTTGTTTTTTATTTTTTTCAAAATTCAAGATGGCCGCCATACAAGGACAATTTTCCTCCATACAAACTTACCCATTTTCTGAACTGGAAACATATCTTAGCCTACCTCAACAGCTCCACGATGAACCGCGGGCTGCTTGCAGCCCGCGCAGCGCCCGAAAAGCTAGTACCTAAATATAAACCTACATTACCACTCACTCACTGACTGACTCATTGACATAGTTGTTTGCCCTGTTGCTGGGTTGGTGGAGTTAAGATTGATGTGTGGTTGTATAGAGGGTGCTAAATGGAGTACCAGAAAAATCTGACATTTGAGAATCTGTGGATACCTGATGTGGAAGGGGTACGGCCTGCAAAAACGGTTGGGGTTAGAGGTGTGATTTTTTTTCCAAAATGTAGGGCGCTGTAAGCAATTTGACGAGCGTCATTTGTTTTTTAATTTTTTTCAAAATCCAAGATGGCCGCCATACAAGGACAATTTTCTTCCATACAAAATTACCCATTTTCTGAACTGGAAACATGTCTTAGCCTACCTCAACAGCCGCACGAGAAACCGCGGGCTGCTTGCAGCCCGCGCAGCGCCCGAAAAGCTAGTTATACCTTATACCTAAATAATCTAAGAATGCAATGGGAGAGGCCTATGTCCAGCACTGGACGTTATGCGGCTGACATGATGATGATTTAGTGGGAATATCACACTACCGTATTTTTTACTTCATTATTATACCCTATATCTAAATACTCTAAGAATGCTATGGATAAAAATAATGTGACAAGTACCATAACGAAAGATAGAAAGGAAATGTGTTAGAGTAAAATAAATATTTGAGTGGGGCTCCTAAACAACAAACGTGATTTTTTATAAATAATTGTACGGAATGCATCGTGCGCGAGTTATTATTAGATCTAGTTATTATCTCACCCCTGGTACCTTTTCTCTTCAAAGTTACGTATACCTAAAGAAATACCTACCGACATAAACTCTTAGGTTTATTGCCTTATTCATTTATCTAATGGCAGAATCTCGAAGAATTACAGCTTTGATAACACTTACATAGATTATGTTTATGAAATATGTCGTGGGGTTGAAATTATTTATTTCAGCTTTCAACAAAACCTTTGAATATATGAGAAAATTAGATAAAGTTTGCGTGAATGTAACATAAATTTACGCATAATTTTACCATATTTTATTGCTTGACTGTTATTTTGTTGAAATATATTTATTTTATAGTTTTCTTAAAAAATAAATTTAGTTATGCTACCTCAGACCATTATATCGTTAGATACAGATAGACGCTCTAAACATCAAGGGCTATGCTAGATCATTATAGTTTCATTAAATTAAAACAACAATCAAAAAAACAAACAAAAATTTGGCATTTTTATATTAAAATGTAAAACCAGTCGGGTTTTTTATAGAAAAGTCGTTTTTCTTTTGTTTTTGACTGTTTTTTTTTATTTCATCATACTATAGTGATCTAGCCCGTGGTTCGATTTATCATGGGTATGTCCCTGCCACTTTGTATAAACCACGGATGTGTAGTAGGTCCATGAAATTGAATATATTACGTATAGACCAGCTATCTCAAACATTGGACCCTGTTTTACTTTTGAATATAAGGCAGTGTGAATTTTTTTGTACGTATCTAATTTTTTAACAATGAAATCTGGTTAATTACTGATGGAAAATTATTCTTTACACTTTACCGCACTTTACCGTGTTCCATTGTTTTTAATTTAGTCCTGATCCTGAATAACCAATGTCCCGTATACCTATATAATTTTATTTTCGGGAATATTGCCGTGCAAATATCTGAATACTAGATATTTTAATTTACCGGTTATTGTTTTGTAGGAAATCTGATTAAGCACATGCAATTTTAAACCCAGATATAATTAACAAAAAAATAGTGATTGAATTTCCACACGGAAAATTTTTATTTCGGCGTTCCATTCTACGTATCGTCAACAAAAGCGTAATCCCCACCAGAAATGGGCTAAATTATTTGCGTGGAATGAAATGTGACGACCTGCCGAGTGGACAAACAAATTTTCGATTTGGCGCCATGGCTCTGGTGATTCATTGTGCGTAATGAAACGTTACGAGGTTGGTAAGCTATTAATTGTGATTTTCAAGCTGAAATACTGCTTATGTTTCGGTTTTACCCGACTATGGATTATCCAAAAGGAGGGTTATGTGTTCCGCCTCTATGTCTGTATGTTTTATAGACCTTGAAATTATTTTTCTGCGTAAAGTATGTTCAACTGTTCCGTCGTATCTTCAAAGATATCCATGATACCTTGACAAATGAGGTAATCAAAGTCAAAGTCAAAGTCAAAAAATTTTATTCAATGTAGGATAAATTTATCTCTTATTGAAGGTCATTTTTTTAAATATTTTTTTTTAGTGCAGAAGCTAAAAACTACTAGCGTTTCGGAACGACCACTGCTGGGAAGATTACGCCGAAAGAAACCCAGTTCAGTATTGGTCCCTACCCAGCCTGATGGGCTATGTTACAATTACAATACAGATTTACACTTAAGCTATACATTTAAATTATACAATTACAATTTGCAGAAAACTATTTCCAAGAATTTTTCTCAGATGATGATAAGTAGTCATTTACATGATAATACGCATTTTGTAATAAATGATTTTTAACGGCTGTCTTAAACTTAGATAATGGTAATGCTACTATATCATCTGGAATTTTATTATAGAGGCGCAAGCCGAGACCCACAAAAGATTTTTTTGTTTTCTCTAACCGCAAAGCTGTGATGGCTAATTTATTTTTATTTCTCGTGTTAATACTATGAATATCACAATTTCTCTTAAATGAGTGTATATTCTGACGCACGTACATAATGTTCGCATAGATGAATTGCGAAGGGAGGGTCAAAATATTTATGTCTTTAAATAGTTCCCTCAAAGACTCTCTAGCACCTAATTTATATATAAATCTGATAGCGCGTTTTTGTAAAACAAATATGGTATTTATATCTGCAGCGTTACCCCATAGCAATATTCCATAGGACATAACACTGTGGAAGTACCCAAAATATACCAAACGCGCTGTATCAACGTCAGTCATTTGCCTAATTCTTCTAACCGCATAGGCCGCAGAGCTAAGTTTTCCAGCTAATTTTTGAATATGGGCACCCCATTGCAACCCTGAATCAAGCGTTATTCCCAAAAATGTTGTGTTATCAACCATATCTACTGCTTCCTTATCAATAAATAATCGTGTTGGAACTTTTGTAACATTTGGTAAGCAGAACTTTACACATTTCGTTTTTTTTGCATTTAATACTAAATTATTTGCTGTAAACCAATCCAACACTTGCGACAATATATTATTCATCTCATCAGAGGTGTCAGTTTTCCTATCTACGCTGAAAACAAGGGAAGTGTCATCAGCAAAAAGTACAGCCTTACAATCTTTTACATAATATGGTAAATCATTAATATAGATCAGGAACAACAAAGGACCCAAGATAGAACCCTGGGGCACACCCATCACTACGGTTGATCCTTCAGATTTTACTTGATTTACACTAACTTTTTGAATTCGGCTACTCAAATAAGATTCAATCAATTCAAGAGCCTTCCCTTTTATTCCGTAGTGCTCAAGTTTGGATAGAAGGGTTTTGTGGTCTACACAATCAAAGGCTTTGGAGAGGTCACAAAAGACACCAATTGCATTCTGACAACACTCCCAAGCATCATAGATGTTTTGTAATAGTGCAACACCTGCATCCGTTGTTGATCGACCCTTAGTAAATCCATACTGATCACCATGGAACAGACTATTTTTGTTGAAAAAATCTAATAATTGGTTAAAAATTATCTTTTCGAATATTTTGCTCAGTGCTGGCAGAATAGAAATGGGACGGTAATTTGTTGGATCATTTCTGTCACCAGTCTTAAATAGAGGGATAACTTTACTTAACTTCATCATGTCAGGGAAAGATCCCGCGTCTACACATTTATTAAATATGGAAGCTAAGTAAGGCGCAATTACATCTATAATATTACTTATAACGGATACAGAAATGTCCCACAAATCACCAGTTTTTTTATTATTCAAGCTTTTAAAAGTATCAATGATATTTTTAGGTGTGACGTATTTGAATATTAGCCTATCTTTACATTTAGGTACGCAATTGGTTAATAGCTTTTTTGATTTCCTAGATGAGGACATTAGTGGGGCGGTTGTATTTAGGGGAATGTTTGTGAAAAAGTTCTCAAAGTATTGTGCGACATATTCACTAGTGTCTAGAACCTTATTGTTAATGTTTAACTCAATTTTATTTACTCGTTGCTTGTTTTTCCCGGTTTCAGTGTTAATAATATTCCAGGTTGTCTTTATTTTATCTTTAGAATCTAGAATAGCTTTCCTGGTGTATAACGACTTCGCGCATAAACATACTTTTTTAAAAAGCTTTGAGTAAGTTCTAACGTAATTAATGAAATTAGGTGTTTGGTTATAAGCTTTCATAGCTAATAATTCATATAGCCTATTCCTACTAATATGAATCCCTGTGGTAGCCCATTCGCTAAACTTTTTCCGATTACGTTTCTTTCCCTTTTTAAGTGGAAAATTATCATTAAATTCTGATTCAATCACACCGAACATTTTATTATACAAAATATCCGGATCATCCCGAGATTTTTCAATTAACGGTAATTTTTTCGAAACTGTATCCCTAAATTTTTTAATTTTATCTTTAGTAATAGCTCTGTAGGTTATTTCAGGTAATTCTACTTCTACTGCGTTGTTGGCAAATTTCACGAACTGACCAAAATGATCAGATGTTATATTTTTAATTATAGCTTTATCAACAGCAGTGCAATCACAGAAAACATTATCTATACATGTTTTAGAGTCGCCTTGTATTCTAGTTGGTTCTAAAAATAAATTGAACAAATTGAATGACTTAAATAAATTCAAAAATCTAATACATTCGGTGCTATCAGACGCTAATAAATCTACGTTAAAGTCGCCACACAATATTATGTTTTTGCGACATGAACTTAATTTTCTCAAAACATCTTCAATTACAGTTTCTAAAGTATTAAAGTCAGCTTTTGGGGGTCTGTACGCGCATACTATAATACAATTTTCTAATTCAACGCAGGATAATTCAACAATACTTTCAACCGACAGGCTCACAATATCCTTGCGTTCTTTACATTTTACATCATTACGTGTTAAAATTAAACTGCCTCCTTTTTCATTAATCTTTCTAATAAATAAACTAGAGACTAAATAATTATCAATTTTAAATTGTACTTCATGTGACTGCAAAAAGTGTTCAGTTAAACATACTACATGTAAATCCCTATCGTTTGCATATAATTCTAATTGCAATAATTTGCTAGTCAGGCCCTGAATATTTTGGTGAATAATATTTAACTCTTTGGCCTTGACTGTTGTCTTTTTCATTAGTTTAAATCAGACTGAGTATCTCCAGCTATGGTACATTCAGCACTACAATATACTGTGTTTAATTTAGAGTTACTAGTTGTACTATTTACAACACTACTTTGTATATTATAAGCTACTAATGTAGCTAAGAGTCGCTTATATCTAGGAGGCAGATACATAGTATCTAGAGTCAACTTAAAATTACAAATAAATTTATTTATATCTAAATAAAAAATAAAGTCACCGTGACAATAAGTCATATTGTACAGATGTACATTTAAATCATGTATGTGCCTGTTACTTTTACTGTCTAAATTGTCTGAATATGGAAAGGCACTTATGATAAATCTACAATCCTTTTTTTGTTTTAAATCTTTGATTTTGTCTATACCTTTTTTTAAGTTCCTTCCTGTAATAGAGGAACTGTCACCACACATTATTAAAATTGTGGTATGTTGGTCTATGTCATTATAATTTATGTTATTTATTAGGTTTAAAAATGTGACCCCGGGTGTGCATACATTGAATACTGAACATTCACTGTTCAGGTTATTATAAATCATACTACTAAGATCTTGACCTAACTTATCAGAATATATTATTAATTTTTTACAAATCATTTTTCTATTTATGCTATTATTAATTGTTTCTATTTTGGATTGTACATCATTTTCTACATGAGGGTATTTATTTATACTTAGACTTATACCGCAGTCAACAGTAGGGGATGGGGTTGAGTCCGTGACAGGTGATTCCGTAACCACTGTCAGGGGAACACCGTCAGATACTAAACTAATTTCCCTATTTTCTTCTAAAATTAACTCATATTTTTTTGTGATATTTTTTAAGGTAGCCTGCAATGTTGAGATTTGTGACTCTAATTCAAACATCTCAGTGTCATATATGCGACAAGCCATATTAAGGTTTTTTTCACAACAGTTAAGTTCCTTGATTAAAGATAATTTTTCTTTTCTTAATTGATTTATACTTTTCTTATTTTTATTCCTAGACAGTAGTTTTTGAGTGCGCTTTATCATTTTGTTTATTTTTATATATTTTTTAATTTTAACTTACATGCAGGTATCTCCACGGCCGGACTCGAGTCACTCTCAATGAGTTCGCTATATAACTGCAAGGTATTATTACATAACTCAGCATCTTTTTGCTGTTGTATTTCAAGAGCAGATCGGTGTGCTTCACATAAGCTATGTTCTAACTCAGAGATGCGACTTAGAGCCCGTTCATGTACAATACTGCATTGCATAGATTGTTCCATCTGTTCTTTGAATCTAATATTTTCGTCTAATAAATGAGAGTATTGAATATGTAAGTTAGTACATTCGTTTTTCAGCTGGGAGTTTTTATCATTTAAGTTTTTGAATTCTTCTTCCGTTGCCTCCCGTTCATGAAGTAGCTGTGAGTTTTCTTCCTGGCATGCTTTGAGTTCACTAAGAGCCTGCCTTAACTTCATGGTCAGTTCTTTGGCCGCTGCTTTGCGGGTCTGCATAATGAATCAGGAGGTAACGGCAACTGAAATATACAAATGTCAACTGAGTGTGCTTACAAGTAGTGTCTTTGATAAGTTTAGGGGAATCTTATTGTAATTATTTATTATTCTTTGAGATAAATGAGATTGGGAGAAAGTAAGTAGAAGTAGAAAGTAAAGTTAACAACACATAGGTTATATTGATGTTTTGAAATACCAACTTGAGTTATTTTGTGTTTATTTCTTGTAAAAAAAAACACATAAGCATACGTATGAAAGCTTTGCAATATTTGCACAAATACGGACTATTTATTTTAGGGCGTAATTTCAGAGATTTATTGATTGATAAGTTATTGACAGCAGGTTATTGACATAGGAACATTGACTTTGTTACCTATTGAAACACGTACAAATTATATAAAATTGTAGTGTTAGCGTTGAAATGAAACACCTAGTTTATGTTAAATACTAAAAGCAATACTCATCTGGTTTATTTGATGATTTCTCGCAGATTGAATTTCAAACAACGGTCGGTTGCTTGGTACCGGCTTGTCAAAGAAGGTATCTTGAACAATTTTATCACCGAATCTTGATAAAAATCACTATTGTGTGTTGATTTCTTGTTTTTATTATTAAAACTTCATATATTTATGGCTATACAACAGTATTTATAAGAAAATCTAATTAAATTATTTAAAATACAAATCAGGTGATTTTGACAGGTCACACCCGGGCGCGTTCCGTTGCGTATCGTCCGTAATCGTTGGAAGCGTCTTCTTGGCTGTCCAATGGTTAAAGACTATGTGACGTCACAGTAAATATACCGTGGTGCCCTCTACAGGCCAAAAAATAATGAACTGAAAAATAAAAGATGGTAACAAGTCTAAAAATAAAGTAGGAACATCCGCGTTTTATAATAAGACGGTTTGTATTTGTTTTGAAAAGCATTAATCGTAGAATGTGTTTTAACGATTCCTTCCTTTGTTTACATAGTTAGCCCATCAAGCTATGAAATAACAACCTTTTTACCATTATTCAAATCAACGATAACAAATTACTTTCGAAACCGAACCTAATATTAGATGTGATATCTGATAAAATATCACATGAAATATCGCGTGACGCGTACAACCAACGAACCTAATGGAGGTCCAATCCATTGTTGTCTTCTTGCTGACACAAGCTTTACGAAAAAATAACTTACGTGTGAAATTCAATGAGCTTGAATGAAACTAGCTTACCCTTATATTCTTATGTTACCAATTTAAATTTGAGGAGTGATTTTATTAATACAGCTGGCAGTAAGCTAAGCTGCATAAATTATTTAGACACCTATCTATAAGTACGTAATTATTAGTGGTAAAATGTTCATGCAGAGTATTGACTACTTCTTCCTTTGGTGGAAATATACAAAGTTATCCCTGTTGATATTAGTATTTTCTGTTGAGTCACAGATGAAAGATAGCCAATATAACGAATATTGGCTATCGGTTTTAGCCATTCCAAACCTAACTGCCCTGCAAAGTACCTAATAATGGTATAAAATATAGTACCTTCCATCTTGGTCTGAGAGAAAAAACTTTATAATATAGCTGCTTCTCTTACCGCACAGATCATAGAAGCCGATCGAGGGAATATGCGAAAATGCGAAACATGTTTGTGGGCGATGCGCCTAGCAACCCATCACTAACTTGATTCATTTTTCCACCTTCTCGCACACCATCAAGCCAATAGTGGCCTTTGAGTCTTACGGCCTTGGGCTCTGTCTACTTGAAACACCCAAAATGATCTGTCTGCCCCGAATATGATAGATATACGTGACATTATGTATGTATATGTTACCGATTATTTGCGTAAATCAGTTAAAGTGCACACATGTATATAAAACATGTAGTAAATTTTAAAAAATCAACATAATTATTAAGTACCTAAGCTCTATTTAGTTCCTACCCTCTTGTAGTATACTAGCAGCTGACGTCGCACGCCTGCTTCATTTTAATCATGTCATAACTGACATCACAACATATTTGCTATACGTTTTGAAATAGGCGCTTACCTAATTAAATTCTTGTAAGAAAAGATAATGACAATTATTATTTATAGAGAAATAACAAAAATCTAAGAATAATTTAAATCTAAATAAATATGAGATTAAATGCCAGTCCAGATGGGAGTCAAAATGTGACAAACAAGTATGTAAATGTCTTAAAAAGTTATTTCTTGAACAGGTACCTACGCACCCGTACATAAAAATCAATAAATATACAGGGACGAATCACACAGATTGAGCTAGCCCCAAAGCAAGTTCGTGATATGTGTTAAGGGATACTAACTCAATGATACTATATTTTACAACAAATACATATACAGATAAACATCCAAGACCATTTGAGCTATTTTCCAACTAGCCCTGACCGGGGATCAAACCCGAAACTGGGACTAGAATGGTGACCACTATGCCACGCAGGTGTTCTCGTCTCGTCTCGACGTACATATGTGTGTATATTGTATTGTATGTACTTCATTTTGATAATTATATAAATACTAGCTGTGTCCGTGGGCTTTGCTCCCCATGGGAATTCCGGGATAAATTGTACCCTATGTCCTTTCCCGAGTCTCAATCTATATCCATACCAAATTTCATCCAAATCGGTTCAGTAGTTTAAGCGTGAAGAGGTAACAAACAAATAAACAAACAAACAAATATACAAACTCACTTTCGCATTTATAATATTAGTAGGAAGTAGGATAGTAGGAAGTAGGATAGGATATAATAATATTAGTAGGATTTAATTTAAATATGAAAAGTATTAAAATTTTACTGAAAAAGTTATAAATAACTTTGAAGCGGGTCCGAAGTAAAGACAATAAAATATGTGAAAGTATCACCCACCTTCTGTGATATGTATATTTCCCTGGAGAAGAGCCCACATGCAATTTACATAAAGTTCGTAATGCTATATTGTCCATATAAACTGGGGTTTTATGTCCAAAAGTCGGATTACAAAAATATTTATGCTGTTTCATTATTTCAGGCGTGCGATGATAACGATGCCTCTGTTTCATATTTATTTTTACGATCTCTGAATTTATAAAAAAAAAAAAAAAACATTGTTTGTATTGGCAATTTACCATATTTTACCACGTAAATTGATTGGTAGTGATGTAGAAAAAGTTCAGTATATTTCGAAAAATCAAGAATAGTTGGTACCTTGGTGACATTTCGTGAATTGAAACTAAAACGTTTAAGCCCTTGTAGAAATTGTTAATCCTTAATTTTTCGCAATTGTATACAACGAAAAAGCATTTAGCTGTCAGTCAATCGATGGAAAACATAGGAAAACATTATTACAAAGAAAAGAAACGAAATTAGAATGTGAAATTATAAGGTAAGTAATTATTACAAAAGATTTAAAAAATGTAATAAAACGTGACTTATTTTAGAAAACAACTCAGATTTTGTAGGTACCCATTTAGAAGAACACTTTCAAAACTATTAACAAAGTGTTTGAAACGGACTCACCGAAATTAAACTATTCCAAGAACAGTGTCTCAGTCTCAGAAGATTAAGCCGGAGAAGGAACTTCAGAAAGGTGTTTAATTTAACTTTGCCGTGTCCTCCTGCGGTGAAATCTCGCAACTATGGCACAAATTTAATAACCAGGTAATAGTAATTTAGAACCGTTAGTTAGGGACCGCCGGGGCTTATTCACCGCCTGGGAATTTAAATCATGCTCGGAGTTTAGAAATCCGCACTTGATTTGCAATGTGCAAGACAATTGATCACCAATTTTAGTTGCAGAAAATCAACTCCTCGACTATTTGGATGGAAGCCTTCTGAGTATTATTATTGCAGAATTGTTCTGCAATAATACTTAGGTCATATGGCTATGTGGTTGGGTACTCTACACCTCGCTTGCCCGCCCAATACCTTTTCAACAAGCTTATCCGCTTGGCTATCATGAACGTTTTTAAAACGTCTTCAGAAAGTTAAATGTTTTTTTATGTATGTTCTCGGATTACTCGAAGACGCTTGGACCAAATTTAAAATTTCTTTTTTGTTTGGTGTTTACGCTAATGGCAACCCGACTGCTGGAGAGCCCCCTGACGGAAGAACACCACAACCATCCGCCCATCGTCATCACGTGACAAACGGTCAGCTGTGGCAGCCAATGAGGCTCTGCCTACTCCGTATTTGCGCATGTACTATTGGTCAACAATTGTTCCCACTTCCTTTTATCCATGACGTTGTAATTTAAAAATCGAAATACACTTATCATTCAACTCTCAAAAAGATCACTGCATTTTAATTTCACCAACTAATTATCAACATTAACGGCAAATCACAAAGGCACTCAAAAAGCAAAAATATATACACACGCGCCGCTACATAACTTGGTCCTTCATCACCAAATCTAAAACCAGCACCTACGGATCTCCATATCTTCAGAGTGCCGAGTGAATTCCAGTGAGTGTGGTGAGTGTTGCTTATTACCCAGGGTCTGTTACAGCCGTGTGCCGCTGCTAGCACAAGCTGTCCTGACCAGCATACGATATTCGCACGTAAGTACCTCGTCTTCTCATAATCCGCCAAAATGCCCTTAATGTCTGATACTGAAAATGTTCCTAAATCTCGTGATAGGTCCCCCTTTAGATATTCTTCTGATGAAAAAACTGAGCAAATCATTCGTGATCTGATTAAAAAACGGGGTATCATAAAGGGTAGGCTTACCAAATTTTCAAATTACCTAGAAACCGTTAGTGTTACGACCTCAGATTCTCAATCGAAAATAGATTTAAAATTACGCATAAAAGGCACAAATCGTTTGTAGAGAACAAACGATTCGAATTCGATAATATTCAATCTAAAATTGAGGAGAATGTTTTTGATAGTCATATTGATGAGCAATTAGATCAGCGTCAGCAGTTCGAGGATAGCTACTATAGTACACTAGCTCGAGCTGAATCTATTCTCAATGAAAGTGAGGTTACTAACGAATCCAAATCATGCAATCACGGCACTTGTTCTAGCAAACAGTCATCTGTAAAATTACCTACCATTTCGTTAAAATCGTATGATGGCTCGTCACTGGAAACTTGGTTGTCCTACAGGGACACATTTATTTCACTAGTGCACAATTCCACTGAAATTAGCGACATCCAAAAGTTCCATTATTTAAAATCTTCACTAACAGGCAGTGCCGAATTAGTCATAAGTGGGATTAAACTTTCTTCTGCCAACTACGCGGTTGCATGGGAACTTTTACTAAATAGGTACGATAACGCTAGGTTATTGGTGCAAAGTCACGTCAAAGCATTGTTTTCGATACAAGCACTGACTAGAGAGTCACCTTCACTTTTGCGCAAACTCATTGACACTATTATTAATAACCTACGCTGCCTAAAAACCCTAGGTGAACCTACGGAATATTGGGATACGCTGCTCATATACATTGTAGTCACTAAATTAGATAAAACTACTGAACGCGAGTGGGAGCAGCATAAAGGCACGCTATTGTCTAACTCTGATGTGAAGGTCAAGTTGAAGGTCGATCAGTTGTTGCAATTTCTCAGGGACAGGTCTGATTTGTTAGAAACATTAGCACTTTCGCATACCAAAGATAGTACGAGCAATTTTGATCTCAAAAAGTCAAATACACACACTAAATCCCACTTATCACAGTGCAACGTTTCTTCAAATAAGACACTGCCCTCTGAGCGATTCTCACACAAAGCTTGCTTGATGTGCAAGGGTAAGCATCCAATTTATTCGTGCACACAATTTTTAAACTCAGATTTACAATCTAAAATTAAATTCGTAAGCGATCACAAGTTGTGTGAGAATTGCTTGCGTTCCGGACATGTCGTCAATGACTGTAGGTTTGGTCCGTGTAGGCAATGCAACCTAAAGCACAACACACTAATTCATCCTAATACGCATAACACTTCTATTTGTAACGCAAGTTCCCACGCGATCCATACTGCCCAACTACAGGTAGCCTCGGAAGATGCACCGTCGCATTGCCCCACTCAATCGCAAATCGTTCATAAAAAACAAGTTGACAATCCAGTTAGCAACATCCATACGAACACTCACACAAGTACACAGTGCGGTAGTGCACCAGTCCTTTTGTCTACTGCACTAGTCGAGATCCGAGATAAATACAATAAATATCATACGGTATGCGCTTTACTCGACAGTGGTAGCCAAAGCTGTTTCATTACTCAATCACTCTGCAAACTTTTAGACATTCAATTAATACAGTCCACTACTGAGATACGGGGAGTAGGTAATTCAGTATCACAGTCGACGCAAACTTGCGATATTAGAATTAAATCACGCCTAAGTACCTACTCGATGCGCATTAAGTGTTACGTTTTGCAAGAAATAACTTCTACACTACCAGCTATACATAAACAAAGCGCGCAGTTCAGGATTCCTGACCATGTACAGTTGGCAAATTCAGATTTTCTAGGTTGTCAAAAAATTGATATTTTGATAGGTGCTGATAAGTTTTGGGACTTGTTAGTCGATGGCAAGATGCGCTTACCAAACGGTCCGTTCCTTCAAAATACCAAACTAGGCTGGATTATTTCGGGACCCATCCATCACAATACGCGCAAAAATGGACAGGTTCAATGTAACTTTTCACAGTCTATTGACCTACAATTACGTAAGTTCTGGGAGCTCGAGGAGTTACCTAAACCTCTTGATACGCTTACAGATGAAGAGCGGGCATGTGAGCATTTATTTGCTACCACTACTATTCGCAATAGTGAGGGCAGATTTATTGTTTACATTCCTCTCAAAGAATCACCTGAGGTTTTGGGTGAATCACTTCCCCAAGCAAAACGTCGGTTCCTTGCACTAGAAAACAGGTTATCACGCGCACCTGATAGTTATAAAAAATTATATATTAATTTCATGCGAGAATATGTCGAGCTAGGTCACATGACTCAAGTTAGCGAACCTTCAAAAATTCACTATTTCACTCCACACCATGGAGTGTTTCGCGAACATAGCACAACGACAAAACTACGTGTTGTGTTCGACGCAAGCGCAAAAACTAGTAGTTGCAAGTCTTTAAACGACCTTGAGATGGTAGGACCCCCTATACAAGGTGATTTACTCGCCATACTGTTACGCTTTAGGCAGTTTAGGTACACCGCTATTTCAGATTGCGAAAAAATGTATAGGCAGGTATTAGTCACACCTTCTCAACGCGACCTCCAGCTCATCATCTGGCGTGAGGATCCATCTCAGCCTCTCCAGTTTTATCGCCTAAACACTGTAACCTACGGCCAAGCTTCCTCAGCTTATCTTAGCGTTAGATGCCTAAAACAGCTAGCAGCCGAATGCTCTGACATTAAAGTCCAAAGGCTTGTTCGAGACGACTTTTACGTAGATGACCTTTTGACCTCTGATGATGACAAAGAGGCGTTATTAAATAATTGTAAAGGCGCAGTGGCATTGTTGAAGTCAGCATGTTTTCCATTGCACAAATGGAAATTTAATTTTCCAATTGATGCTGACTCATGTGACTCCTTAGACTCAGCTAGTACTTTCAAAAATTTAAATCTAGGCGAACAAAGCCAATGTCGCACATTAGGTTTGGGTTTTTGTAATGCCACTGACCATTTTAATTTTAATACGCTTGTCCATAATCAAAGAGATAACAAACCCATTACTAAGCGCTTAATTTTGTCAGTTGTTTCGCAAATTTTTGACCCATTGAGTTTATTAAGTCCATTTGTCATGATAGGTAAAGTGCTGTTACAGAGACTTTGGCTATTAAAATTGCAATGGGACGACCCGCTCCCAGCTGATATCGTGCGAGAATGGAACCGGTTTCTCGATAGTCTGTCTTATCTATTCAATATAACTGTACCGCGTCATGCCTTTCAATTCAATCCCACAAAGACGGAATTACATGTTTTTACAGACGCCTCACAAACTGCGTATGGTGCATGTATGTATGTGCGTACAATACGCGAAAACCAGGTAGTCATACGCCTTCTTATCTCGAAGGGAAAAGTTTCCCCGATTTCCCCTGTCAGTATCCCACGCTTAGAACTGACAGCATCTTTACTAGGTGCTAGGCTTTATGATAAGGTCCGCGCTTCACTCACTCGTACGATCGATGACGTAATATTTTGGACGGATTCCACAATCGTTTTAGGCTGGCTCCGCATGTCACCTTCTTTACTCAAAACCTTTGTACAAAATCGCGTCGTTGAGATACACGATCTGACGAGTGAATTTACATGGCGTCACGTGAGCGGGAAGGATAATCCAGCAGACCTGGTCTCGCGAGGTGTCAGTCTTGAGGACCTTTCTTCATCAAGCCTGTGGTGGAACGGACCCGATTTTTTACAAGGAGCAGAATTTATTAATAATGCTAATCATAACTCAAATAATATTTCTCCGTCCGAGTTACCTGAGCTAAAACTAAAACCAAACTCAGTTAATTCATTAGTAGTAAAAATTAATGACAGTGAAAAGGTGTCATTATTTCCATTTCATAGGTTTTCGCAATACAATCGCATTTTACGTTCTACAGCTTATTTACTTCGTTTTATTCATAATGCGCGTAACAAAACAGGTAAGCTGTCGAGCGCGATCACTGTCAATGAGCTCCGAAATGCAGGCAACACACTCGCAAAGTTATCACAACGAGAGTCTTTCAAAGATACCTACAATTTGCTACATAACGGAAAGGGTCTCAAATCAAAACACAAGCTCGCTAGTTTAAGTTTATTTATGGATGATAACCATGTAATACGCGTTGGTGGCAGAATAAAGAATTCTCCCGATTTTGACTACTGTAAAAAACACCCTATACTCTTATGTAGTAAACACCACTTCACTATTTTATTATTTAGATATGAGCACATCCAATCTTTGCACTCAGGCCCACAGGCACTCCTTTATCGTATACGCGAAAATTGGTGGCCTTTGTCTGGCAGAAACTTAGCTCGCAAAGTGTCTCATCAATGCGTTATATGTACGCGCTTAAGAGGAAAGACGCTAAACCCATTTATGGGTAATCTTCCCAAGGAACATGTAACTACGTCTAGTTTTCCCTTTTTTCGAGTTGGGTGTGATTTTGCAGGTCCTGTTTTCATTCTCAACCGTAAGGGCAGAGGTGCCCAGTTAGTCAAAAGTTACATTTGTCTATTTATTTGTTTTGCTACGCGTGCGATCCATTTGGAATTAGTTAGTGACCTCACTACTGACGCTTATCTACTTGCTCTTAAGCGCTTCATATCGCGAAGAGGTAAACCGTCCGAAATATTTTCAGACAACGGTCGTAACTTCGTAGGTCTTCGTAATGATTTTGCTCAGTTTCTTTCTCAATGTAGTTCTGATATTATTGAATACGCTCACAGTCAGTCCATAAAATTTTCATTTATAGTACCTCAAACGCCACATTTTGGGGGATTGTGGGAGGCCGGGGTGAAATCGTGCAAATATCACCTGCGACGTGTAATAGGCAATGCTCACCTCACTTTCGAGGAATTTACTACCGTACTCAGCCAGATAGAAGCAGCGCTCAACTCCCGTCCGCTGATACCGCTATCTACGGATCCAGACGACCTGCAGCCACTAAGTCCAGGACACTTCCTCATCGGTCGTCCTCTCACCACTCCCGTTTACGCTGAGGACATCAAGGACGCTCCCGTGCATCGCCTCAATCGCTACCAACGGGTGGAGCAGTGTAGGCAGCAGTTCTGGTCACGCTGGTCGAAGGAGTACATCTCCGAGTTGCAGACGCGCATAAAATGGAGGGAAAACACGGCTGAATTGCAACCAAATACATTGGTCGTAGTAAAGGACAACAATCTTCCTCCTTTAAAATGGCAACTTGGCCGAGTCGTCAAAAGCATACCCGGAAAAGACGGCATCTCCCGAGTTGCTGACATCCAGACGTCCTCAGGCATCATCAGACGCCCTTACGTGAAGATTTGTCCTCTCGTAGAAAATGAAGACGCATAAAGACTTTTAAAAGCTGATGCTTTCAAGGCCGCGGGCATGTTTACGCTAATGGCAACCCGACTGCTGGAGAGCCCCCTGACGGAAGAACACCACAACCATCCGCCCATCGTCATCACGTGACAAACGGTCAGCTGTGGCAGCCAATGAGGCTCTGCCTACTCCGTATTTGCGCATGTACTATTGGTCAACAATTGTTCCCACTTCCTTTTATCCATGACGTTGTAATTTAAAAATCGAAATACACTTATCATTCAACTCTCAAAAAGATCACTGCATTTTAATTTCACCAACTAATTATCAACATTAACGGCAAATCACAAAGGCACTCAAAAAGCAAAAATATATACACACGCGCCGCTACATTTGGTTTTATTTTTAATTTTATTAAAATTCGTTTTGTAGCGTTGTGTTGAACTCTAGATTTTAGATTTTTTGATTCAGTCACGTAGATTGGCCATTAATTTCCGTAGCCAGTCTGAGTTGCAATTTTCAATTGAAATGTAGTAAAAAAGTTTTTATACAAGTTTGTTATTATTTATATACTTACTAACAAACACAAAAGAAAAAAATATACATTTTAATAAATTACTAATAAATTTTAATATAGTTATAAAACGATGATGATGTTCAAGTAATTTTAGTCGAAAATATTTGGACAAAAATTATATCAATCACGGTATAAATCTTGTAGTTAATAAGTTTAAGGTAAGTAAGTCTAAATCATATACATCAGTATAATTTACAAATTCTTGGTCACTGAATATGGCAAGGTTGCAGATTTACACCCTGTATATATTTATACTTATATACTTTATTTCAAAATTATAGTCGATCAAATACAATTCAGAACTGATAGATTAAATCTGAATTCAATTATTTGGATTCAATATCCCCAAATGTGAAGTGGCTCAAACGCGTCGGAGTCAATAACATTCATAATAATATGAGAGTGGTTTACTTTGGCAAAGTTTGGTAACAATTCCACTGGAGCCACTAAAGTGCATTTTGCTGTGCTCACTACCAAAACTATACCAATTTCATTGAGACAATGTTTCTCTTGGGGAAATCATCTCAGAAATATTGAAAGGATGATTATATTATTTCGTCTTTTTGGTAACAACTTTTAACTTAAATATCAATTGTGTTTCCTATGATAGAGTTAACCTTTCTAGACTTATATTTTAACTATTGCCTTTTTCTCAGGTTTTATAAAATAGACAAAGTAAAAATATCTATTAAGATATCTAGATATATTAAAAAGCTTAACACTCTCTAGTAGCAAGTGGAGGTCTATATATAACCCTGTGGAAAATAGGCGTGATAATATGCATGTATGTTTCAAAGTCATAGAATTGATGTCTTTTTGGAATCGTGATTAATTTCTAATCATAAGAGTGTTTAAACAACAAAAATGTACAGGATAAGTACATATAGTATTGTATAATCTATGCGTAGGCTACATTGTTAAAAACACAATAACTCAATAATATTTGTACTACATGGTAATGCGAATATATTCTATTTATCATGTTTACGTAAAATTATTCAGATTTACTAAACTGAGGCACAAACCCAAGGGAAATTAAGGTTTCTGGGACCCGCATTGAATTATTAACGAATTTGAGAAAATTCCAATATAAATAACACCATGATAATGTTGAAAATGGTGCGGAAAATTTTACGTTTGATTTATCTTCCTCAGGTAATCGTGGAAACAACAACGTGGAAAATTAAATGATGCTTTACTTACATTTTAGGGTCCCGTACCTCAAAAGGAAAAAGTCTATCAGTCTTGTTCCGAAACCAAAGACCGATTGGGTTGAAATTTAAAATATATTTCTAAGTCGGTGACCCAAAGACGGCCTTGCAAAGTAAATAAATGAAATATTATTCTATTTTCTGAACGGGCCTCATGGTTAGAGTCAGCCACTGCCGACATGTTTCGACCTCATCCGGAGGTCTTCATCATAAATAAATTATCATCTTGTCTTCATCATTAATTTTAAATATAGAGGCCATTTAAAACTTATCTTTTGACATAATAAACGAAAGGGCTTGTTTTGAGAATCTCAAAAATTGCTGTTTAACATTTTTCAATTGTCAATTTTTTCCCATTTATTACCTACCTTATCTCTGAAGTAAGTAAGTCTTTGTATCTTTTTTCCTTTCCTAAAATTTCGTAACTGAAAAAATAGTTATTTAACTATAAATTACAGAAAATGATATTTTTATGATACATAACTCAATTTATTAAATCAACGATCAAAAAATTTATCAAGTACATGTTATACATACCAAATACATGTAGTACATACTAGGTAGGTAATATATGCATTAGACTGCAAATTCATAAGATTGTAAATTGTTTTACTTCTTCTCTCCCGCGCAGATCGTAAGAGCCGATCAAGGGAATGGGCGAGATTTGAATCATGGTAATAGGCGATGCGGCTAGCAACCCATCACTATTTTGATTCCTTTTCTATCTTAACGCCCACCACCACGCTAAGCGTGGCCTTTGGGCCTAACGGCCCTGGGCTCTGTCTACCCCGTCAGGGATATAGACGTGAAAATGTAAAAAATGTATCTTTAAATGGTTTATGTAACGGGGCCCTCAATGGGCGAGTCCAGCTCGCACTTGGCCGATTTTTTTTATTTATTAAGAATACTTAGGGGGAAATCATGATAAAGTGGCTCTAGAATGAAGTTGATCTGGCCTCCCAGTTACTATAAACAGTGAAGTCATAAAAAATACTGTGTTTGTTGACACAAACAAATATTTCTTAGTACATTGCAAAGCAGTTTTAAAAGTATCACTTACAAACAAGGGTAATGTACTGTACAGTGTAGTTGTTTTCCAAAATGTTGTTTAACTAAACCTCGGCTCCGGCTAGCTCTGCTTTACAAATAACAATTACGCAGCTGTTTAACTTAGAACAACAAAGTGCATACAGTGTATAGCTGCTTCAGTTTGGTCGCACTAAATCTCAAGTGCTTAGAAAGGCTGCTTAAAGATCTCAGCTAATATATTTTGGTTTAAAGCGAATGTATGAAGAAAGTGATGAGTGTAGATGAAGCGAAAGAGGTCTATCAGGAATTCAGAATCTAGAATAAGAAAATATGTTTTAGTAAGATAATAAGAACTTAAAAAATTTATAAAAAAGTAGTAGTTTGTAAAAAAAATTGTATAAGAGGATACCCAATATTTTCCTAGTAATAAACTGAACCTCTGCGCTGGCTAGCTCTGCTTTACAAATAACGATTAATTAACTGTTTAGCTAAGCAGGTTTAACAGACCATACATTTCAAAGCTGCACTGTACTTCATGTTGATCGCACTAAATGTCAAGTGCTTAAAAAGACTGTAAGAGAATACCCAATATTTTCCTAGTAATATACTAAACCTCGGCACCGGCTAGCTGGCTTTACAAATAACAATTACCCAGCTGTTTAGCTTAAAACAACAAAGCGCACACATTGCATGAACTGTACCGCTTTAAAGACACTTCATTTTGGTCGCACTAAATCTCAAGTGCTTATAAAGGCTGTTTAAAGATCTCAGCTAATATATTTTAGAGAGAGAATACCTAATATTTTTGTAGTAATAAACTAAACCTCGGCGCCGGCTAGCTCGGCTTTACAAATGACAATTACCCAGCTGTTTAACTTAAAACAATAAAGCGCATACATTACATGCACTGTACCGCTTTAAAGACACTTCATTTTGGTCGCACTAAATCTCAAGTGCTTGTAAAGGCTGTTTAAAGATCGCAGGTAATATATTTTAGTAAGAGAATACCCAATATTTTCCTAGTAATAAACTAAGCCTCGGTGCCAGCTAGCTCGGCTTTACAAATAACAATTACCCAGCTGTTTAGCTTAAAACAACAAAGCGCATACATTGAATGCACTGCACCGCTTTAAAGACACTTCATTTTGGTCGCACTAAATCTCTAGTCTCGACTCAAGTGCTTTTAAAGGCTGTTTAAAGGTATTAGTAAATTAACCTTTTCTTGTTTTAAAAGAATTGACTTAGGTATTTTGTACGAATAACTTTCTTGATGATCACCTGGTGACTGCCACACAATTAAAAAATTATTGTATCTGCAATACTGGCAGTCAAGGTGTTGTGTCAATTTCAATATACTACTTTTATAAGTCAGGTCTGGTAATGGTAATAAAACTTACTAAAGATGTTATATCATAGAACGTGGAAGGGGCGCCCGTAATAAATCAAACCAGGGGCTATACTAGATCACTATAGTATGATAAAAATAAAACTTTGTGTGGACTTTATGACTCCAGAAAATGCTCATCAGGCTGAACAACTTTTGCTAAGGCATGATTTAATATTTCTTATATTTAAACTGGACCATCATGGTTCGGCAACAGGTGTTCCATTTTCCAAAATCAATTATACCCTATATGTTGCCCAGGATTGACAGCTATTTAACAAAAAAATTCAGTCCAGTATTTTCGGAGATTAGCGTGTACAAACAGACAGACAGACAGACATCTTTTTTTTAATTCTTCCTCTATTACTATGTCAACATCGCCACAATTTTTTTTGTAAATATATTCAATGTACAGAAATATTTTTTTACTGTTTTAAGTATTATATAGATAACAGTCAAAAAAACAAAAACAAATTTTCGACTTTCCCATACAAATTGCCGGGGCAGCTGCACAATTTAAGATGAAAACGCCGATTGTTTTAAAAATTTGAGATTATTATTTTAATCTCATTATACTATAGTGATCTAAAATAGTACGTGGTTCGATTTATAATGGGTATGTCCCTTCCACGAATCATCATCAGGTCCTTTTGTCTCCACTTCAAGAGCACGTCCCTCTCTGTACTACAAGAGCCATACTTGGCCAGAGCAGCCAGAGGTCTTTGGCCTACACTCTCCACGCTAGCCAGACGTCGCCTTCTACAACATCCACAGGAGGACTTGGAGTGACCCTATTCTACTCTGCCAGAATCAAACTGCACCTTGTACGTTGTATAAACGGTGTAAGTAAATTTTTAAACTATGATTAAATAAGCGCTATATTACTACCTATATGTAGTTGCTTTCTAAAAGCTGTTTGTCGGTTAGCCCGGCTTTACAAATAGCCGTTACCCAGTTGTTTAACTCAGAACAACAAAGCGCATATCGCATACATTGCATAGCTGCACCGCACCGCTTTGCAGAAACTTAATGTTGGTACAGTAAGTATAAAGTTTAATTCAAATATAATTAAGTAGGGTTATTTACAAGGTAAACAGGTTTAGTATTATGTAGTAAACAACTTTAAATAAAGCGGCCAAGTGCGAGTCGGACTCGCCCATGAAGGGTTCCGTAGCAGCAAGTAACATAAAATAAAAGTTCTTGTAATTCGCTGTAACTTTGATCGATGTTTTAATAACAGTTTATTTTAATTTTAATTTATGATGTATTAAAATAACTACTTACGAGATCTCGTTCAAACCAATTTTCGATGGAAGTTTACATGGTAATTTACATCATATATTTTTTTAAAGTTTATCATTTTCTTATTTTATAAGTTACGGGGGTGACAACACACATTTTACCACTTTGAAAGTGTCTCTCGCGCGAAGTATTTTTTATTGCTGCTAAATTTGGCTATGGAACCCTAAAAAGAATGAGGTTATCAATTTGTATGTACACGTATGTTTTTTATGTCATCCGATTGCGTTGAAGATGCATTTTAAAATTTCTTTTTTGATATTAAGGGCTTGCTTGTCATGTGGTCCCATAATATAATGTTGGGTTATTTTACAAGGTAAACAAGTAACAAATATTTGTAAACATGCGTTTGTGGGTTTATGTAAGTAGAACATATATATATTTATTGCTAGAACGAATGGGCCACATCGCTGTCGCTGTAGTGGGGATGTCGATCCCCTGGGTCACCACGGCTTGGCTTGTCGTCGCAACGCAGGGCGTATTTCACATCACGCCGCCTTGAATGACGTCATCCGTCGTGCTCTGGCCAGTGCTGGTGTGCCAGCAATTCTCAAACCTAATGGTATCACGCGGGACGATGGCAAGAGGCCCGACGGCATGACGCTCGTCCCTTGGAAGAACGGGCGGTCGCTTATGTGGGATGCTACATGAATACTGTAGCTCCATCCCATATACGGGCGACTGCCCGAAAAGCGGACGCGGCAGCGACGACAGCAGAAGCCATCAACAGGCGCAAATATGCGGCCTTGTGAGAGCCGTACATATTTGTGCCTTTTCCTGTGGATACCTTAGGGCCCTGGGGTGCGGAAGCTCGTCAAAGTTTTAAAAGGAAATTTCCACACGCCTGATCGATGTTTCGGAGGACCTAAGGGCCGGCGTGCATTTCTTACAGCGGATCCAACGCGGAAACGCCGCGACCCTCTTGGGTACTTTCCCCTGTGACGGCAGGGATTTAGCCTCATTTTTTTATATAATTTAATATACCTAAGTTATAATTTTAGTTAGTTTTAATTTTAGGTTGTAATTTATTTCGTTAATATATTTTAATTAAATTGATAGAAATATGTTATGTAATTAACTATACTTAATGTATGAACAATATTATTTTTCACCTACATTCTAATATAGTAATTTCAAAGATCAACGAACGCCGTCACATCCGAGGATTCACCTGTTTATGAATAAAATTATTATCTAAACCATGTTTACTTTTAATAAAATAAATAAATTGAAACTTCATTTAATGATTTATTCTGTAAACAACCTTAAAAAAACAAATGTATGCAAGTCATCACTACTTAATGACCATTTAAAATCAATTACATAACTAAAAGTCACGCACCTTGAGCGTTCGGAAGAAACAACACCTCCTGTAGCCTTGGTCAAACTCTAATTCGTCGAAAACAAACAAATAAACATTTTCCTAGTCCACTAAATCATTCTCATCAAGTTAAACATTTAGATTCATATGTTGTTGTTATCTAATCAGAACCTTGGCCACTGTCAGTGTTACATAAATTTTGCGGGATCGCCCGCACTTATGGCAAGTAGTATTGCAAGCAATTGTAGAAAAAAATTATATTCTATTCAGATTCAGATTTTTATTCTGTCGATACTATTGTGACCTCTGACAACAATAACAATATCGATAGTCCTATCGATATTACAGATAAATAAATTAATAAATATTTAGGGACAAATTACACTAATTGAGCTAGCCCCAAAGTAAGTTTGAGACTTGTGTTATGGGATACTAACTCAACGATACTATATTTTATAACAAATACTTATATAGATAAACATCCAAGACCCAGGACAATTTAAAAAAGGCCATTTTCCAACTTGCTCTGACCGGGAATCGAACCCGGGATAGAAAAAATAAATAATAAATTAGATAGTTTCGGCTTCGATCTGTGCTGCCAGAGGCTGTCCTAAAGCCTAAAAAACGCAGGTTTGTTTGTTTTTATTTAAAAAATAGAACTTTTTAATTTTGTGGATATCTCTTCCCCATCATAATTTCAGCCGCATAACGTCCACAGCCGACTTTCCTCTCCCAAAAATGTCCAAAATGACCGATGATCAAGAGCGGCGCGGTTATAAAAATAATTATTACAAATATATTATGTACTTAAATAAAAATAAAAACACATGCATGATTATTCGTATTTACAATATAATTTGTTTGTTTATTTATTTAAATTACACACAGATTATCAGTTTACATGAACATCCGCATGTTAAAAAGTTAATTAAAAGAAATAAATAGTTATAATCTCTTATTATAAGTATTACTAATATTTTAATACATATCGTGGCTGTTAGTTAAGTTTTAGTTTTTTTTATGGGCGTATAAGTTTTTGCAAAAAGTTTAATTATCTATTTACTGAATATTAATGTTAGTATTTTATTATCTTCTGCAATTAAGGTAAACCACAACACATTCCTATTCGTAAAACTGGTAGACCATTTATTATATTAATAATAACCATAAATATATTTAATTGTCCATTTTACATCGTCAATATAATAAAAATGTCATGCTTATAATACTAAAGCTATAAATTAAGAATATTCAACATCTATAAGTTACATAAATTAGGACAAAAAATATTTTGATTAAATATTTACAATATAATTTATTTTTATTATCTTATCTCAGATTCAGTCCAAAAAAAAAGCTTTTCGAGTGAAGGAACATAAGTCTAGGTATTGCATCATTGGATATACTAGCATAGTATATACTAGCATAGTGCGGTGAGACAGTTGTAAAATTGTATAAGATATGGGCCTCGTTGCTCGAAATAAATGATTTTTATTTTATTTTATTATTTATTGGGTTAATTACTTACAAAATTCTTTACGGGCCTATCACACACATCCCTATAGGTGTGACAGAGCCTAGGGCCATAAGGCCACGATTACCGTGATATTGGGCGTGTTAGTTTAAAAATTCAAAACAGTGCCTAGACAACTTTAAAAATTCCTATTAAGAATACTGAAAAGAAAATAAACAATCAGTATGGAGAGTCAGGCGGTATTGCTGATTATTGGCTGATCATTTGGCTACGAAAGAGCTTCCGCATAAAAATAATGGAAAAAATAAAGGTTCACGATATTATGTATACAACGTGGAAGGGTCATACCCGTAATAAATCGAACCACGGGCTTTACTAGACCACTACAGTATCATCATCATCATCATATCAGCCACAGGAAGTCCACTGCTGGACATAGGCCTCCCCCAAGGATTTCCAAAACAAACAGTATGATCAAACTAAAATAATACAAAACATGGAGATGTCGATGTTTTTGTTTGTTTTCTGTTATTTTATTATCATTTTAATATAGTGATCTAATCTAGTATAGTATGTTGTTCGATTTATTGTCGAAGTATTGTTGTATAACTGGAGATCGACAAAACATTAGGTAATCTGGTTAAATAGGTTACCTTATTTATTCACTGACTAGCTGTGCCCGTGAAAATTTCGGGATAGCAACTATCCTAAGTCTTTCTCTGGGTTCTGGGTTCTGGGTATCAAACTCTATCCATATCAAATTTCGTTTATAATATTAGTAGGATTTTGTAAATTTTTATTAGACAAAAAGAATATAACAAAAATGATTAATAATCATCCTTCTATAATGCAATACCGCTAGTAGAAAAACCACTATTTTAATTTATTTTCCACGTACACGCCACCTGTCACGTAAACGTGGTCTTTGCGTTTGATTGCCCTTGACTATGTCTGGCCCGTAACGGACAGAGATGTAATTAATATGTACATGTAATTAAACATATAAATTACTTTAAAAATAAAGGTTCTGTTAATACAAGTAAATTCCTTGTCACGGTCGAGTCAAAGGTCAATGGGCAATCCATCCACTTGCTGAGCCATTGTGACGTGGAGACGGACAAGGAAGCAATCTCTATAATTATGTACCTATGGAATTTTTTAAACATATCTTCTCTTTTGTCACGTTAATAAGTCGATGATAAATAGAGACAAGTTTTTAATACGTATAAGAGCACTTGCGTGTCGTTATTTTTGTTGGGCTAGTGTTCCGCAACGTGCAGCTATTGACAAATTAATTCATTTGTTAAATTTGATAATTTTAGTCTTCTCGTATGGAAACCCTTAATTTTTTGGATTAAATGTAGATATTACTAGGTTAGAGGTTTCGGCTTATAAGAGGAAAAACTGTTTCGCTAACATCATTTTTTTTATATTTACGATTAATGAACAGTTTAAAAGTCGCGGATAGCCCTCACCATATTCCCCTTGAGTTTGGAAGAAACTCGCCTTAATTTTGGAATCAAACATTCTAGATAATCGAGATATAACATTAACGCGAGTAGTGAAAGATGTATTAATTTTTTCACTTTTCATAGAATCTTGATTATAGTTTATATTGAGATTATATCTCCGCATTTCGAAATCATTTCTCCGATGACGACCTCTGTGGTAACCACGCTACGCTCGTTCCGGCTCCGGGTTCGATCCCCGGTTAGGGCAAGTTGGAAAAATGGCCTTTTTAAAATTATCTTGGGTCTTGAGTGTTTATCTGTATCTATATTTATCATAAAACATAGTATCGTTGAGTTATTATCATAACACAAGTTTTAAAATATGTACTTTGGGGCTAGCTCAATCAGTGTAATTTGTCACTGTATATTTATTTTTTATTTCTTTGTGAAAGTTGTTGAATTGTACCGTCCCCGAAGAATCCATTTTTATTTTATTTTTATATATACAGTGCATTTTCATTTACATAATTATCGGAAAAGTTACTTTCTCTTGCTGCTTATACTTTTTATAATAATTTGAGCTCTCATTATGTATTATGTAGTCTACTATTATTACACCTGCATACTAAAACATATTAGAATTCACTTACCTAACTACATATTTTTTAATCCTAAAAAGAGAAATGATAGCTTTTTCACTTTACTCGAACCACAAGAGCAAGCTCTGAAATTAATATATGTAGATAAAGATATACTAAGTACTTCTTTCTTCAAATATAGAATCAAGATACTTCCAGTAAGCTAAATTACAAAACTAACAGTTTCATCTCTCAATCATGCAGATACAAAGAAAAGAATCAACTTACGTGTGAGAAAATCTATTTTTTCCGTTTTTGATTTGATAATTTACGATGTTTGCCTTCTGTTGGGATACTAAATCAAGGCAAAGTCCCAGATTTATGCCCGAGTGAATCAGCCCATGGTTTACTATACAGTGTATTCATATGGGAGATATTCGATTTAAAAAATACAATCGATATCACACAAAAATGTTTTTTTTTTTTCTAGCACATTACAAATATTTCTAACATAATAAAAATACAAATCAATGTCGCACCTAAATGCATGTAAATTGTTTTCGCTCCTTGTAAATATCTCGTATATTTTTTTTAGATACAAAAGGTATACAAAAATAATGGATTCAGTTTATTAAAAAAATAAAAATTCACAAAGATGCGGTGCATCTATTAAGTTACCTGTTACTGAGTCAGACAATAAAAGCATTCCTGAGTAGCGGCTTGCAACGTCACTGCTATGTAATAATATTCGTACTTAGGCTTGACATCATGCGAAATGTAAATGAGCTGTATCTAAGTACTATTTTTTTGTTTTTCAGAGAAAAAAAATACGTGTACAATATTTTTTTAATATTTAAGATGGGCCAAAAATATTTTTGCAGTAATCCATCATGCCTGTGTATAATTACAAAACTTTTACGTTGGTAAAAACAGCGAGACAAAATATTAGTTTTTAAATGGATAACTTCTTATTTTCGCTTAACATAAAACGAGATCCTTGTAAACAAAGATTCCATTTTAAAATCCATTATTATTTACTGCATGAACTTCTACAAAAAGTTGATGCACAGGTTTTTATTGCGATTATGTTACATCACATAAAAATATATGATCACAGACTGTTCAGAACACAAAATTGGTACCCTATTTGAGTTTCTCGTTTGATTATTAGTTATTACTATTTTGGCATTGAATTAAATCAATGACCCGCACATCCATCAATTAAAGCAATTATACCTTAAATTAATATACTGGTACCTATATTTTGTTTGTTTCTTTGAATTTTAGGAATGATTATATTATATTAATATGTCTTTTATAGCTATAATTAAGATAATGGAATAGAGCATTGTATAAAACTATAATTGCTTTTATGGCCATGATATATCATATAAATGAACATCCAAGTGCCAGCTGAGTATATACAGTACCATTTTATAAAAAATGACGGAAGTGTACACATAATATACTTAATAACTTTGTTTTTATTATTGTTTCTGTGAATTTGTCTCAAAATCTGTAACTGTTGTTTTTATTGTTGTTTTTGTGAATTTGTCTCAAAATCTGTAAGGTTTTAAGTAACTAAATATTACGGTTCATGAGATACAATAAAATCACAGATGGACAGACGGACAGCGGAGCCTATATTAAGACCCTCTTAGTACCTTTCAGTACGATATAGTCTTAGCAGATATCGAAGTATAGCAATTAAAACTAAATTATGTAAAAACTAAATAGAATCAAAAAATCCGCCTCGGATAGTACCTGGTTCAAAGGTGCCCATCACACTAGCTGCGTTCCCTCTTTGTATTGTGATGGCAATTCTTTGAACCAGATACCATCCAAAGCGAGGGTCATATAGCATACATAGATATTATAAAATAAGTACTCAAGTTGTATATTGGTTTGTCTGTCGATACTCCATAAATTTTGAAGGCAGATACTGCCAGTATCATATAGTTGGGCCAGTATCAAACTAGCCTAATTTTAATGTAGTTTTTATATGTAGACTTTTTCTCCGGAAGATATACATTTATGATTACTAGCTGCACAGTGTTACTACCTATGTGTTAAACCCGGTGTCAGCTTCCTGCATACCAAATTTTATCAAAATTGGTAGAGTCGTTTGCGCATCAAGAAGTAACAAACATACACACACACACTCACATACTTTTGCCTTTATAATATTAGTGCAATTATACCATTGCAAAGACAAAGTAGGCCGGTAGTTAATAATAAAACCATAAAAATATGTTCGTTTTCTTACCAGTAAACTAAACACCAACTCTAATAAAAAAGCTAAATAAAATAATTTGAAACAAAACAAAGCGACTTCAATTTCTGGTCTTCTTCAACAGTTCCACTTTACGAAAACACACTTTCTGTATGTATGCTTAAAATATTTAAGAATCAAATTATCAAATCTTAATCTATTATTTCAAATCTTCAGGCGATAATGAGACCGACTTGAATGTATATTTCAAAAGATTTTTCTTAATCAGTTTAAAAACGATGATGTTATTAAGAAAATACATCAAAAACCATGTTTAAGTATATTCAAATAGAAAATGCTTCACTTTTTTTTAAAGTCGCTTATGTAAGGACAAAGTTAACTCACGCGTAAACATATTACTAAATGGAACAAAAGCTTGCAACGTAAGGGTAATTTAATAATGTAAACAAAATTAAGTTTACCTTGTAAAACACAGCCTGAAAAGATTGTGAGTGTCGTGCGTTAGCCATGTATTAGATAACGATGTAAATTACTTTGTGCATCTTGGCGCATCCTAGCGGAAAAATGGCGAATGACAACTTTTTAGGGATTCATACGAAAAATTAAAAAACGGAACCCTTATAAATAAAATAAATAAATATATACCTAGGGACAAATTACACTGATTAGATTGAGCTAGCCCCAAAGTAAGTTCGAGACTTGTGTTACGGGATACTAACTCAACGATACTATATTTTATAACAAAAGATTAACATCCAAGACCCAGGACAATTTGAAAAAGGCCATTTCCCAACTTGCCCTGACCGGGGATCGAACCCGGAACCTCTGGGTGGCGGACTAGCATGGTGACCACTACGCCACGGAGGTCGTCATTATAGGATTACTGTGTCGCGTGGTTTTTGGCAGAGTAGAACAGGACCACTCCAGTCCTCTCGTAGATGTCTTAGAAGGTGACATAGGGTAAACAAAGCTTATAAACATAAATGAGACCTCATCAACCCGTCTGGCCAGCGAGGAGAGTATAGGCCAAAGTCCTCTGGCTACTCTGGCCAGGTATGGCTCTGATAGTACAGAGAGAGTCGTTGCTCCTGCAGTGGAGACCAAAAGACCTGGTGACAGTAGTATCACTCGTGCGTCTGTCTGTCCGTCAAATCTGTCAGAGCCAATTTGCTCTACCAGACCAAATCAGCTGAAACCAATCAGCTTGGTAAGATGGTGTAAGCCTTTGACCCAAACACAGATGTGCAAAGGGAACAAATATTTTTTCAATAAGGGTCATTTTCGGGTGAAAAAATTAGGATATTAAAAAAAAGATCTGCAAACCTTACTGTGTCATAGGTATATCAAATGAGAGTATTCATTATGAGGATCTCAAATATATTTTTGTTATTACTGTAAAATAAATAGTTTATTTTATTTATGAACGAAAGAAGATGAAAATTTACCATTTCCTCCCTGATCTTAGACACTACTGAGCTGAAAAATTTGAAAAGAAATACAAATATAGTCCATTACTTGTAGATTACAGGGAAACCTATAAGAATTCTATCAATTGAAAATAAAGTAGTATGGCAAATAGTTCACTAAAAATCACTAGATACAGCTAGTAGTAGTTAACTCGCGTCTTACTGAGAGAATCTCAAATGTCTTTGAAATTGTACGGAACCCTCTCCCCGCGAGTTCAATTCTTCGCGCTTGGCCGGTTATTTATCGTCTTCATAGAAAAACCGTAAGGAACAACGAAGTACGCGAAATTTCTTCCGTATTATACCACAGGTATGGCACTTCATACAAACGGAGCAGCATATATACCTAGTACTACTACAAGCGAAACAATCCGTCAGTGCACACGTCAAATGTGTGAGTTAAACAATCAGGGTCGCCACCACAGAATTTGTTGCTTTGCTTACCTGTTTTCATCACTCGGAAATCTATAAAATTTTTGTTATTTATTGTTTTCCGTGGATAAACAATGATAACGTGCGCAGTTTCTCACCATTATAATTCAATAATCCTAAGTGACTCGCGTATTGTCAACGTGCGACTACCAATAACCCTGTTTTACTGCCGCTTACGCCTCACAATAACGGGGGAAGGGTTGCGGGGACACCAGATTGCGGGGGACGGTGCGAGTTTCCGTTCTGTATGTAATACTATTATTAATTCTGTGATTATACTATCCTGATATTAGTAGCAAGGTACCTATAATAGTAACATTATACATAACGCGCGTGAACCTTGTGTGTGTGAAGATTGACATGCAAATTGCCTCTGTGTATGTAAATATATTACTTCGGAAGCGGTAAGAAGTGTCAAAATTATAATAAAAATATTCCGCAATTCTACATAAAAAAATGGGTCATTGCCTTGATCGGCTTTTACGATCTGCACGCTACGAGAAGCAGCAGGTACATTTTACGTGGCTAAATATGGATTTTAGGAATTAATTATATATGTACTTACAAAAAAAATGTCTTTGCCTGCAGACATGCTTGTTTCGTATACTGTGGCATAGCACTGAATGTTGGCTGTGGTCTGTTCATAGCTAGTCCCTTGTTATATTCCATAATTATCACTTGTTTATAGGAGTTCTTCGATTTCCCATCAACTTGTTATAACATTTCTTACAAACAAGTCAAAGTTTAATTGTTATAGACATATTATTTCCTCACATTCTCCAACCGGTCCCCTTAGTCCAGTCGAAGCAGACGAAACTCAACCTTATTGTATTGACATAAAATTTCATTTTATCAGGCAATTTTTGACCATGAAAATTTAATGAATATGTGAATTATGCAAACTGAAGCGTTGAAACAACGAAATAAAAAAAAAACTTCAACACGACAACATTTATCAAAAAAAAAATATGGTTTGAAAAATATAACACAGTAACTAGTCTAAGTGCACTAAGTTACAGCAAGTAAAATGAAAAAATGAAAAAAAAATCGCAATCCCTTGCGACGTCCGATGTGGCCCAATTATGTAATACTATTATTAATTCTGTGGTCCAATGTTCTCTTATGTTGTCGAGTTTTTATTGTCTTCTATACCAGACTTGACTTTACCAGGAACAAATTAATACTTCTTGTTTATAGGAGGTACTTCTTCTTTGTAGGAGGCCGGAACCTCCGACCTCCTACAAAAAAAGCTTACAGCCAAAAACTATGAAAAAGTTGAAATGGCTGCATCAAATCTCAACAGGATTTACTTTCGCAATATGGCCCTCAGGGCTTCTCCAATAAATTAAAATATTTCAAATTCTTTTAGGATATTTAAAAATATTTCAAATACTTTCAGGAGAAATCAACTGCTTCTTCACAGATTTTTCAATAATTTTTCGCCATGACACCAAAATGACCTCCCAAACTAAACAGAAACCTAAATCCACCTAAATCCCTCAAAAAAAATCTAATTTTAAAGGAATACAAAGACAATAACAATAATCAAAAAGAGGTTTTATCCGAAATGTAGCAGACACGCTACAAAAGTCTCATTAAATAAGTTGAAATCTGTACATTTTTGATATGTATAGCACAAGCGATTTTAATCTTTGTTCTTTGTTCTTTCATTTATATCAGTTATCGTTCAATCTTCGATTAGAGCAGATGTGACACAATCGCATATGACGCGCATTAAATCAGTGCAGTAAAAATGCAATCCATCGTCGTCATTATCTTCAGCCGACCGCGATGACCTACACCGGTAAGTCACTGCACCTTGCTATGTTTAGTTACCTACGACGAATAGTTGTTAAGACGATAATCACCCTGCCTTCAAAATGAGTACGACGCCACCTAAATCCATTCAGAACAAAACTGAAACGGAGCGCTACCTGCAGCACGACTTATATAAAATGAGCAGAATAAAAACTAAAACAGCAGTCTTGTCGAGGAATTACAGAACCAAATTGAGGTTCAAGAACAGTTGCAATGCGCTGTTGAATTAAAACCTACAGCCCTAGCAACTAGCACGGAAACATCAGCAACTCACGCTGAGTATACTTCTGATGAAGAAAAATTGGCTAAAGAGACTGAGTGGATTAGAACAAAGTCTAGAAAAAAGAGGAAAGTGAACACGTCTCCCACACTCTCCCCTCAGGCAAAAGAAGAACCGGTCCGATCTTCAGGCCAAATGACAGATCAGTAGGCATCGATAAAGCTATCACTGCGGAACTTAGTGACAATAATGATGAACTTAGTGACAAAAAAGCTTGTTACTCCGAAAGAAATTATGAGGGAAATAGAAGAGCACAGTGCGACAAGAAAATGCGTTTTCTAAAATTAAAGCAATAAAAGCTAGAAAGCCTCAGGAAAGTGAACTAGGTTCAGTCCTGTACCTATTATACACCTCGGACATTCATGATATTGACAACCAAACTAATATGGTTACCTTTGCTGATGACACTGTTATAATGACTTTTGGAAGAACTCATGAAGTACCTAGCGGAAAAAAAAGGTCATATAAAAGGAATGAATGGACAAACAAATGGCGAATCAAGCTATTTGAATCATCAAAGCCAGTTCATGTTAACTTTACGAATAAGCAAGAACAATTTTGCCCCGTACATATAAATGGACAGCAAGTTCCGTATGAAAATACAGCCAAATACTTAGGTATGATTCTGGACGCGAAGCTGCGCAGGAAAGCGCACGTTCAAAAGAATAGACAAGAGCTCGGAATACAGTTTCAAAAGATGCTTTGGGAGAAACTGCCTTGTCAGTTCACAACAAAATACTTCTGTATAAACAAGTCCTGTTGCCAGTATAGACTTATCGTATACCGCTATGGGGCTGTATCAAACAGAGCAATATAGATATGATCCAAACAAACCGGAACAAAGTACTAGGTACAATAACAATACTAGGAACAAAGTAGTAGGAGCATTGTTAATACATCCTGGTACACTAGAAATGCTGATCTGCGCCGGAACCTTTACATGCAGTTCGTCGATGCAGAAGCACACGAGTATCTATTGCGAAGACTTGAACTAAACCGTTCGAACTAAGTATTTACATACACAAAAAAGGATCTAGTCACACTATGCAATGTACGCATATGTTTCTCACAAAACATCTTTTGTCTTCATTCACTGGGATAAGAAGAAAAATCTATGTAGGTCTAACTTCTAAGTGTCGCAGTAGATATCCAAACTCAAGGCAAATTAGAATAAATCACTCTCGCAGGCCTTGACCTCACAGCCTTCCGGCAACCACGAAATTTCAAGGTCATTTATCAGTATCGCATATTCTAGAAAAGTCTTAAGGATAATCAATTTCTTACTACTACTAATTATAATAGTTTTAAAAAGCTAGGTTTATTGTCTCGCTTCTCTTTACAGAAAACTTATTTGTGACATTAACAAACGTAGGAAACCTCATATTTTTAGTTGTACTCTTCAAGAATTATTAAAATTTAGTAAATAGAAATAATAGTAAGTAAAAAGTATTGGCGCCTCTTACAATCTGCGCAGGCAGATGAAAGTCTTTTTTTGTGATTTTCCTTATTTTTGCGGACCAGCATGGAACAGGAAACATAATCTTATAACACTCATTATAAAGGAGGTATTCATTACTTAATTTGTCAATCGCTTTTAAAAAATACAGGTATCCTACCCTATACTTAATAGACCGATTACGTAATAAAACTAATGTTTTATTAATCAGGAAACCAGTTTAACTCGAAGTACTACGAGCAAATTGTAACAGGATATGATTTATGTATCGTATCTAGTTTACCTGTAGATAAGCAATCTTTGAGGACCTAGTGAGGCCTGTGGCCTGTGGCCTGTGGCCTGTGGCCTGTGGCCTGTGGCCTGTGGCCTGTGGCCTGTGGCCTGTGGCCTGTGGCCTGTGGCCTGTGGCCTGTGGCCTAGTGGTCATCATGCCAGGCTTTCACACTGGAGGGTTTGAGTCCCGGTCAAATCAAGATGGAAAACAATCTCTTTCAGATTGAGCTGGGTCTTTCATTATTATATGTTTACGTATTTGTTATAAAATATAGTATCGTTGAGTTAGTACCCCATAACACAAGTCTCAAACTTTTTCGGGGCTAGCTTCATTTGAACTTAAGACTACGGGCTCTGTGAGCTTTACATCTGGTACTGTTGTTAGGTACTTCGAGTTTGAGAAGCTCGGTAGCTCGACGGGAGTGCGCATTACTAGCGCTTTCGCAAGTAAAGCGACACCGGACGTGGTCCGCACTTAGATGGGTGACCACAAGTGACATAAGAAAATTCTCGAGCTTCTCCGTGCTTCGGAAGGCACATATAAGCCGTTGGTCCCGGCTGTCATCAATCATTGTATTGCAGCCGTCAAGCTATGTCAGATGCCTTTAGGCAGCCTAAAAAATCTGACACCGCAGTATTGGCAACTTATACACACGAAAAAAAATCTTCAAGCTGACCAATCAGTGGTTGCTGTATAATGTTGCGTTAGAGCGGGCACTGGATAACTCTTGACGCTGCGTCATACAACAGTCATATTTTTCAAATTTGATGGAGCTATTTCGCCCTATAATAATGTTCGAAGTTACTCTTCTTTGGTGTTATAGTTCGACGGGTGTGACTTATATTTCAGTTAAAAGTACTGATTAGGTGTGTATTTAAAACTTTACGAGCTGACTTACAGCATTTAAGGATGTGTTGATGTTCATATTATATGTTTATAGTCAGTCGGTTGTCTAAAGTAAATATTTCTTATATAAAAATAAGTTTAGAAAATACAAAAGTGCACCTCATAATGCTCATTAAAAAAAAAAAACAAAATATCATCATCAACAGCCTTCCACATCCCACTGCTGGCAATAGGCCTCTCTCAATGTATGCCAACCACGTCGGTCCTGCGCCTTAGGAAACCAGTTTCGACCCGCGACTTTTCTTATGTCATCAACCCATCTAGCTCTTGGACGACCCACACTATGTTTACTATCTAGGGGCCGCCACTCCGTCAGCACTCTACTCCATCTATCGTCACCTCGTCTTGCCAGGTTTCCTGCCCAACTCCACTTGAGATCTATAACACGCTTTCCGGCATCCTGAACTATAGATCTTTTTCGGATCGCGATGTTTATGATTCAATATTCGGTAGATTGGTCTCTCCATGGCTCTTTGTGCAACTCTGACTCGGTGCACCACCTCCTGGGTCAGTCTTCATGTTTCGGCACCATAAGTCATAGTAGGCAGGACACACTGATTAAAGAGACGGATCTTCAGGCATTGTGAAATTTGGCGTGACTTTAAAATATCTTCTTATTTTCCGAATGCAGCCCATCCTAATTATAATAAAACGAAACTGAATTAGATTAATAAAAAAAATAAGATTTACAAAACGAATTGTTTTCATTTGCAATTTCAATAATATAATTATTCTGAATAAGGGTATCACTGGCATTAATGTTGCTCCTAGTTGAATACTTTACATCAGCATCCAATTAATTAATCGTCACATTTTACTTTACGCATCAGTTGCCTGCGGTTACGTCGCTGTTAGTATCGTAGCGCCTTTATAGCTGTTTACACGCATGCGTCGCACCTTTGAATATTCCCGCGTAAAATTGATCGCAAGACTTTATTACAAAAAAATAACAAAAAGGATTTAATTTTCAAATGTCTATAACAAATAAAATTAAAGGCCAGTAACAATTAAAATTGGGTACTAAACTCTTTGACGACAAACTTTTTTGAAAACTTTTTTGAGACTGTTTTTGTGATGAGTGAAAATTGATCAAAGACAAAATGTCAGTGCCTTTAGTTCGTCGTGCTATTGCTGGTGCTGCTCTAGCTCATGGAAGTCCAAACCCTGACCAGGGAAACCCTCTGGTGATTGATAATAACCAGCCTTCAAATCAATGGACTCCAGCCGCTTTGGAACGCGCAGGGTCTACCTTGAAAGCCTTAAACCGTATGGCAAAAAGACCCCCTGTCCATATTTTGTTTGAAGACATTGGCTACACTGTTAGTTCTCATAAAGGTTAGTAAACTTCAAATTTTGCACGCCTTATAAGCAGATCGCAGCTCTACTCTCAACATGTCACGGTTTTAAGCGTTTTTCTATACAACTGTTTTTATTATATTCATATTGCCCTAATACAATAATCATATGTACAGAGATATGAAGAAAAACCCTTTTTTAAGCATATTTAATACTTGTAGGAAATATTTGTCCAGCATAAATTTTATTTAAGAAAATTGTTCGAGGACGTCCTGATGTCTGTGTCACTATTGCGCTTGAAATACTTTATGTATTTGTACAATTTTATCACGTGATATTCAGTAGTAGATTTTTAGTAGGAACACGTGTTCCTACTGAAAATTACTATATCATCCATGTCATTTAATTTATAATTAATAAAATACTCAAAATACGATTTAAAAAAACAAAAACCATACGATACCATTGATGTTACGTCCGTATTTTATTCTCCGTTTTCATGATAACAATATTATCACCTAACAATGACAACTAATAACTTTGAACAAATAGATATGTTGACAAATTATCTGCAAAATGTCATAGGTGAGTATTGCATTCTATAAACAAAATAAGAAGTAAAATAAAACGTTACACCTAAAACTTTATCAGTAAATATAACAGATATGTTTTATGTTTTTATTCATTTGATAATAAATAAGGATCTGTGCGTCTTAATATATTTTACGAACTGTTCTTATCGGTGGTACTTTACTACAGACTAAACTAGAAAAACAAAAATAAAAATTATTTTCTTAACTGAAAACAGTAACGATTATAAAATTGAATACCTAATATTTATTAAATATTGCAAACAATATACCCTTAATATGTTTTCAGCTACTTATATAAAATCTATAACATGTTTTCAGCTATTTTTATAAAATACACAAAAAAACAAATATAGATACTATTGCTGATATATTAGGTCAAAAAACTCATATCAATTCGTGCTTACTTCGTGTTTTTGTATCCGCAAAAAATGCATCAACATAATGATCTGCACCAAAAAAAGATTATAAGTAATTAATCGGAAACTTCTCGGCTGTGTGACGTCACTATCAAAGAATTTTAACGCTAAATCATTAAATAACAATTAAAACAGTATTAAAAGGCGCCAGTTACTACATTGATTTACCAATTACGGAGATGTCAAGGAGGTTACTCTATTTGGACATTTTTCTATGAGAATATATCAATTTGACAATGATATCGAGGTTAAAAAGTTAGATTTGGATGTGTTTTGTTTCCGGAAATCCTTGGCCTAACTGCGAAACTGCGAGGCCCAATGTTTTATTTTTTATTTTAATCAACCATATTTTATCGTGACGTTGATGATGAAAATATTTTAACGTGTTTTTTTTTATAATGTTGTTTGTTATCGTGTTTAAAATGTATTTTAGTTAAATAGAATTTGCATTCAATTCACATAACATTCGTAGAATTTTAGAAACAAACTTCGATAGGTATATTTATTTAAATAGTCTAGAATACATATTTTTATTGATAAGTATATCTTCAAAATATTTTTAGTATTTTTGGTTTGTTAATAAAATTTAATCTTTGATTTTACTGGATTCAAGTAACTCAAAAATATGAAAAACCGCAAATTATCAAACATATCGGGAGTGGTCATATCAGGAAGTGGTCAACACCAACTGAAGGGGAATTAAAGTTAAATCATTATGATATTAGTATCGTTCAGTCTATTCTGTCGAAATCAGGCTCGATAATCGCCGAAAAATTCTAAAAAAAAATTTTCTTGTAAATTGCTTGGTCAAGGGTACAATAGGGCTGACATGTCTGCTAAGATAAAAGCTAACCAAAAACAAAAAGACGCCAATTGTCTATACAACGTTATGCAATGCCTTTTGTTGAGATTAGCCTAATTAATTTACCAGAAGCCTTTGTGGTTCAATAAGAAAGGCGGAATATATTTTTACCGGTGTTTATTTAACTTACAATGTATACTGTATGTGTATTTGGGTCAAATCTTGCAACTCAATTTTAAACTAGTACTTAACCAATTGACCTGTATTGTGGTCTACTAATGTAAGACTAAAGACAATGCAATATCAAAATGACAAGAAACTGGGGGATTACTTCAAAAGCGGTACGCAAAAAGGACGTTACTGCGTATCCGCGTTTCAGTGTCAAGCAACATTGAGCCCTTGTGTACAATGATAGAGTCTAATTTGATTTGACAAAAGAATAAGTTGTCACTATAGTACGGCTAACGTATTATTTTATGGAATGATTGATCCTAAATATAACCACTTCCATGCTGGTCTGGAAGAAAAGAAAAAACTTAGAATGTACCAGCTGCTTCTCTGCCCGCGCAGATCGTAAGAGCCGATCGAGGGAATGGGCGAGATTTGAATCATAGTAATAGGCGATGCGGCTAGCAACCCACCACTATTTTAATTCCTTTTCCATCTTAACGCCCACCACCAAGCTAAGCGTGGCCTTTGGGCCTAACGGCTCTGGGCTCTGTCTACCCTGTCAGGGACATAGACGTGAAAATGTATCTGTATCTGTATGATTGATCCTTGATCAGACAATGATACTGGGATGTGACTAAAGCAACCCTGCAGTAAAAAAAACGCAACCTCATCGAGCTTGGGATTATTGCATTTGTCTAAGTACTTAGGTACCATAAAAGATTGTACTTAAATGTTTACTTTTTTCAAAAATGTTTTCCTGTAAATTAGACTAGTAATATTTAGGAATGGTATTATAAAAGGGAATAAATAAAGCATTAGATTGATGAGCCCACTGAGCATTCCCAGCACACCCCGTCCCGCAGGGCTGTCAATTCATCATTTATTATTTAAACATAAAAAATTCTGTAAAATTTATAATCTTAATTTCAATGATGTACCTTTACCGAAGAATATAGAACTTTAAATACGATGTAGGTACTTTCATTATGTATTATAGTAAGTTTTTTCATAAAAATTATGAAATAGGAGTATACATTAATGCAATTTCATTTAGTGTTGCCACAATTAGCAAATTGTGCTAAAACAATTTATATTACTTCATAAGTTTACGAATAACTCACTATGAAACTAATCTCTAAAATAAAAAGCTTATCTATATAAAATTAAATACAACAGACCAACACTCCAGCTGAGTATACATTAATGCAATTTAGTGTTGCCAATTGTACTAAATCAATATATATTACTTCGTAAGTTCATGAAGTTCACTATGGATTTAATCTCCAAAAGAAAAAGCTAATCTATATTAAACTAAATACAACACCAGTAGAATTTTCCAAGATTTTTTTTAAACTTAAAAAAATAAAGGTCTAGCAAATACCAAAGCACAACCTTAGTAAGAAGGCTCGGGAACGACTTCGAGTCGGTACTTCACACATAACTAATGAATAAAGTTTAAGCACTAACCTATTGTTTAACTTTCGCTTTCAAAGCTCGCTTTTATGTACTCGCGGGTTTGCGTTCATCAATTTTATGGAGTGCATATTGATTTTCTACAAGATTGCTTCATATAGTAAAATTCATATTAAGAGAACTGATTTCATCGCCGTGCAAGGAGTAATTAATCATTTCACTAACTAATCACATAACTATATCGATTTTGAAACCAATGTGATTATGATAAATCTGTAAATCCAAAATGGTTTTGGATTTTCAGGTTTATCTTCATTTTTTTAAAATAAGTTGAGAATAAACTTATTTTCAAATAAGCGGCCAAGTGCGAGTCGGACTCGCCCGTGAAAGGTTCCGTAGTATCAAATAACATAATATAAAAGTCGTGTTTAATGTTTTTAAAAAAAATATATTTGAGTTGATTGAATGAAAGGTAAATTGACGTTTATGATTTATGACGTATTATTAAAACAAAACTACTTACTAGATCTCGTTCAAACTAATTTTCGGTGGTAGTTTCCATGGTAATAAACACCATATATATTTTTAGTTTTATCATTCTCTTATTTTAGAAGTTACGGGGAGGGGGGGGGCTCACTTTTTTCCACTTTGGAAGTGTGTCTCGCGCAAAGTATTCGGTTTAGAAAAAAATTATATTAGAAACCTCAACATCATTTTTGAAGACCTGTCCCCATAAACACCCCACACGTATGGGTTTGATGAAAAATTAATTTTTGAGTTTCAGTTCTAAGTATGGGAACCCTAAAATTTATTGTTTTTTTTTTATTTTTGTGTCTGCGGTTTACATAATACATCTACTTACCAAGTTTCAACATTATAGGTCTTATAGTTTCGGAAAAAAGTGTCTGTGACATACGGACGGACAGACCGACAGACAGACAGACATGACGAATCCATAAGGGATATTTTTGCCATTTGGCTACGGAACCCAAAAAATGAAGATGACTTTTAAGATACTTATGTGTTCCAAGATTCTTTCCAATCTTTTTGTTAGATAAATACAGGTTGGCTTTTTACCCACCACCTAAATGTTTGGAGCAAGTTCACTCCATAATACTTATCTAAAACTTTTTTAAAGTTATTAAAAATCAATACAAAAATTCGTCGTCCCATACAAAATCCCTTTCGTTTTTCGTTAATTGTTTTTATGGAAAGTAGTTCAGTATCATGGACAGGTCTTGCTTCAAAAATTTGGCTAGTGGTTTAAAATTTAACCTGTATAAAACGATCAAGTGACTAAGACTGTGCCAATTCTTCGTTTTGCCCTGCGATCCAAGACAATACAAGATGCGGTTGTATTGTTGTACTTGTTTATATTTAAAAAAATAGACACTTAATCATGTGATCGCGGTAGATTAATTAACAGAGCGAGCAAAGCGTCTCAGTTCTTTTCCTTGTAGTGACCTCCGCTTTGTTGTTCACTTTATCAAAGGATATTTGACAAAACCACGGAACCCTCAAATTTGTATAGGATGAAAAGTATCCTTCGTGTTAATTCAAATTTGATTTGAAAGTGGAACAAACATCAAACCATACTAAGATTTATACGTCCATAACATCATCATCATCAGGTATTTATAGTCCCCACTGCAGGAGCACGATCCTTTCTGTAATACTAGAGCCATATTTGGTCAGAACCGCCAGAGGATTAAGCCTACACTCTCGACGCAGACCAGACGGGTTGGAGAGGTCTCTCTTTGTCGATATCTTTAAAACTTTCACATTTATAACAGTACAGACACATTTTTTATTGTTTTATTGAAGTGAAAACTTCTTTAGCGGCGTTGTGCACTTTTTTTGGAATGGGTAAAAAATGTTAAACTCGCGTCAGGACACACTCGCATCAGGACACGTGACCTGATCGAAAATTCGTAAGACGGGTGGAGAGTAGACAGCTGGCGCGGCGTAGGAGAGGGAGTATCCCCCTCTCTTTCTACGGCGCGGCGAAAATGTATGCCTGCGCCTGCTGTTTCGTATATCAAAAATGCACAACGTTAATATTCAAGTTTTCACTTCTGCCGGCACTCCCAGAGTGCAACCCGTCGTTTTTATGTGTATAGATTATTGACAGGATTTATAAACACTTGTACAAACAAAATTTTACATTGTACAGTCCGCCACATTCACATACTGCGGACGTCCGCAGCGAGCCAGCAGTTTACGTGATTCGAGCTATTGTGACCGTCGCGAGTTTCGGGAGAAACTTCCGCCTTTATCAGAAATGTGCATTCCAAGCATTTCAGTACATTTATATCGTGTATTTGTAGCATCTATCAATATTAAACACTTAAAAAATTAATGTTTTCCACTGTAAAGTATGTCACATTCACACACTGTGTTTGCGAGATTTAAGCTATTGTGACCGCCGCAAGTTTGGGGAAACACTCCCGCCCTTTATTATAAATCTGCATTCCAAGCATTTCAGTACATTTCTATCGTGTATTTTTACCATCCACCAATATGAAACACTTAAAAAATTAATGTTTTCCACTGTAAAGTATGTCACATTCGCATTTCACACACTGTGTTTGCGAGATTCAAGCTATTGTGACCGCCGCAAGTTTGGGGAAACACTCCCGCCCTTTATTATAAATCTGCATTCCAAGCATTTCAGTACATTTCTATCGTGTATTTTTACCATTTGTCAACATGAAACAATAATGACGAAGACATAACGTTTTCTGCTGTAAAGTCTGTCACATTCACATAATGTGTTTGTAAGATTCAAGTTATTGTGACCGTTGCAAGTTTGGGGAAAAACTCCCGCACTTTATCAGAAATCTGCATTCCAAGCATTTCAGTACATTTCTATCGTGTATTTTAACTATATATCAACATTAAACACTTGAAGAAATAATGTTTTACATTGTACAGTCCGCCATATTCACATACTGCGGACATTCGCAGCGAGCCAGCAGTTAGCGTTATTCAAGCTATATTTTGACCTATGCGAGTTTCAGAAAACTTCCGTCCTTTATCAGTAGCCTGCGTTCTAAGCATTTCAGTACATTTCTGATATTTATTTATACCATATACTATAACACTTGAAGAAATATAGTTTTCCGTTGTAAAGTCAGGTACGTTCTGACGCCCGGAGTTTGCGTGCTCCGAGCTATTGTGAGTCGTCGCGAGTTCCGGGAAAATCCTCTACTTTTTTTCATAAGTCTGAACTCCAAGCATCTTATCTATCGTCTTTGTACCATCTATAAAGTATTTATCACATAAACAAGTATGTAGACAACAAAACCTAGTATTTTTCGATACTCCGAGAAAAGCTCCCATTTTTTAACTATATTCTGCATTCGTGCATTTCCACACATACGAGACGGCCAGTAATCCCGATTTATACGGCAATACGAATAAATACTGTTTTCAAGATGCTTTCTTTGCACATACACGTTCCTATTCTATCGGATTTTCAATTTCGAAATTTAGAGTTTCAGTATACGACATCAATAAGCTATCGTCAATGCATGCATGGAAATACCCAGAAATATCTATTTCAATTCAGTTGAATCTATTTCGGGAGAATTTTTCTGAATTTTCTAGGAATGCCCAAGAGATTCTGAAGTATGCATATGTATACTCGTGCACACAGAATTACCAAAGCGTACCACTCTTTGAAAAAATCTTATTTCATAGGCCCAACGCAGACGACAGACTAATCGGTGCCGTACTTTTTAGTCTGTGAAAATACAACCAATGGAAACACATGCAGTAACGCACACGACGCGTGTTTTAAAGTTACTAACAATGTTTTTTAAATACAGGTAGTAGACGACTTAAGAGAAAAGTTCCAATCGGTCCTACTGGTAGAACAAACTTGGTAGGACTACTGGGACTAGCTCAAAGAGTCTTTGTCGTCCCGACATCTCTTTCGTGGTCTGCGTCCTTCTGGCATTCATAAGATGACTTTTCGGACCCATTTGTCTTTAGTAATAGTTGCAAAATCTTCCGTTTATCCGTCTTTTACCTCGCCATGCCACGCGTATATGCAAGTGAGTAATCTCCAAATCCCTCACACTCCAAACTCTAACAAACAGGTGCAAATTCATGAAACGCGGCTCGTCGCCGCAGCTCGTTAGCTGTGGAAAAATTAATAAAACCGAACGCAGGCTTACGTTCGGATGCACCATGCAACCAACGCCGCATACACGCATGAAGAAAGACTAGAAGAGCTTGATAAAGTGGTAGTGGACAAGAGATGTAGGAACTGGCCGTGCGCCTTTGAGGTACGTTTATAGGGTTCCGTACTCAAAGGGTAAAATCGGGACACTATTACAAAGACTGCGCTGTCTGTCCGTCTGTCACTAGGCTGTATCTCGTGAACCGTGATAGCTAGACAGTTGAAAATAGATGATTGCACAGTTAATGAAAAAAAAATTTTTTTTTCGTTATGTATTTTTGTTGTCTAGAGCGACAACAAAAATACATTATGAAAAAAAAAATTTACAACAAATACTATAAGCAGAAAAGCGCTTCGCAACGACCACTGCTAATGCTACTGCAAAAAAAAATTTTTTTTTCGTTATGTATTTTTGTTGTCTAGAGCGACAACAAAAATACATTATGAAAAAAATTTTTTTTACAACAAATACTATAAGCAGAAAAGCGCTTCGCAACGACCACTGCTGAGAAGAAACGCCTAAAGAAACTAATTTTCCCAGTATTGGTTGCCTAATAAGGTCAAATAAGGTTACTTAAAACTATATTGTATCAAGTATCCAGTACCTATTTATTTAGAAACTATGATTTCACAGTATTTTAACTACGAGTTTGTGTGAGATTAACATGATTGTTAGTGATATGTAAATCAACGGTAAAGGGAAGTAAAATAATAAAATATCTACATAGTACAATAGAATACAGATTGCAATCTGTAGGATCGAATACATGCATCGTCTTCTAACATAATTATTTATTTACGCAATACGATCGCGTGTTTGTTATAATCGCGCTGGAAATAGTCACGGACTCATAAGCAAGTAGCACGTGAACAATAAGTAATAAATAATAATAAATTTAATAAAAATAGTCATAGTTTATAATAAAATAATCGTAATATCCACGATTTACGATATAAGGCAACTTGCTGCCTCCACTCATAAAACTTTCAATGGCGTCCCTCCATCTTTTCCTCGGCCTTCCTCTACGCACAGGCGTCCTTCTGAAACCCGTAACGTCGCTTTTGTTGCCCATATTTCTGGACTCATGCAAGACAAACATGTCCGGCCCATTCCCACTTTAGCTTCTTGACACCTACATCGACAATTTTGGAATGAAATAAGGAAAAGCCTTTTATTAAACATGGGATACTACATAGGCACAGGCTAAAAAAATGTAATTTAAAATATTAATTACATTTTAATAAGTTCTTCCAATCTGGTCTGGGAGAAAGGAAATGTGAAGTGTGTTTGCTTCTCTTTGCTGCTTCTCTATCCGCGCATATCGTAAGAACCGATCAAGCAATTAAATTCTAAATGATGTCACTAAACTACACCATTCTAGAAGGAAAAAAATATGTTATTCAAACATCTGTACTAGAAACATATAACTAAGGACAACGTACGAGAAAACAGTTTTAGTAATAATTTTAGCATCAACAAATTCCGACGCAGCTCTGAGATATTATCTAACTTATGTACCGCCTTTGTACCTTATATATTTTAAGTGTACTTTTGATTATTGTCATACTTAGTTAATACAATAAAGATATCTTATTTTATGTAGTGTAATCTCAACTTGTACAATTTCAACTTGTACAGGAAAAAATCGCGCGTAAATCTACACACTATAGTGACTGTGAATTTGAAGTGTGTAAAATGGAGAATGCAATAATAAACGTATACGTACCTATTACACAACAGTGTGTTGTGTTATGTTACCATTTAGGTTGGGAATGACTACGTAAGGGGTGCCTGTATTAAGCCGCGTCTTTACACGATTTTCTTTCGATTACACAAAAACATCGAAACAAAGAGGCATGGCCATACACAATTGTTGTTTATGTATACACAATGTTTCTGTTTTCCAAAGCCGGTGGAAAACATTTCCCGCGCGGGACAGAGACAGAAATGGTTTTATTTTTTAATTATTTTACGGCTCTGGGTACGAGTACTGGAGAGCCTATCTTTATTTCTTATTTCTTTATTCCTATCCTTGGATGACAGATCTAAACCAATCGTCTATATATAACTCCTGGTGAGTATAATTAAAATTGTGATCCCGTAAATATTATCAGACACGAAATCTGTGTTTTCTCTTCGTTTAAGCTATTGCATCTGCGATCGCTAAATCGCAAAGCACATCTAATTCCTCGTCAGACAGAATTCATGATCACAGTAATCAAAAATACATATCATTAGGTATCATATGATCATGATGACCTTGACCATAAAGAATATAAACACTAACGTTAACACAAAATATATATTCTCTTTGTGACGTTTACACAAGATGTTTCGTTTAAAACAGAAACCGTGAGAAACGGTCGCAGAAGACAATTTGTGTACTTTTTATTTATTACAAAAACTTTAAGAGCTCTCCTATCTAGATTCGTGGTCTTACTTACTTACATAGATATGTCAAGACGTGATAGTACGAGTATGTATGTATGTATGTATAGATATGTCACCTACGAATATGTTGTTATATGATGTGTTAATGTATGATTGTATCTATGATGCTAAACATCTTATAGTTGAGTTGTTGGTTGTACAAACATTATAAGAATTTAAGAGTGACTTACAAGCTCATAAAAACTGGTTTACCAGCTTTGGGTAATGTTTTTTATACTCGTTATGCAAAATCTGTGAGATTCAGTGATCCTTATTTAAATACTGAAACACCATACTATGAGCATATGACTATCGTGTTACGAGTAATTTGCTTCTTTACGGTAACAAGGTGAAAGTCAGTAAAAAATCTAAATTACTTTTAAATAATGTCTGTATGACACTTCCAGTTCAGTTAGGAATTCCTACGCTCAGTATCCATATCGATATGCAATTTGGGTGTTTCGTGATAGTCCAGACGAAAACGCGGTATTTCTGCAGTGAACACTGAGTTGAGATATCTGAGAACGACAAGATCTAAAACTTTTACATTATGATTCATCTTTATCTACAGTAAATGAATACTACAATAAACGACGTTATTTTACTAATCGACAACAATTTAAAGTAAAAATTTCTTTTTCATCATCACACTAATATATGTATGTTTGTTACTTCTTCACACGCAAATGACCAATTTTGATAAGATTTGGTGCTGAAGCTGTCACCTTGAATTAACAGTCTTGGCTACTTTAGGCGCGGCGCGGGTAACACCTCGGGGCGCAGATAGTAATAACATAAGGGAATAGCCACAATTTAATAACTAAATAAAGCCATATGCAGTAGCGCACATGGGTTCTATTTTAACAGACTAAAAAGTGCGTCACGGATAGTCTGTCATCTGCGTTGGGCCTTAAGACTACTTGCAAATCAGACAAGTTGCTATTTGACCGAGTTCTGAGTCACGTTTTCGATGAGTTTCTACATAGTCTTATTCCATCTTATTTTAAAAACTACTACTACTACATTACTATGTTTTAACCAACCAACAACCATATCAAATTTACATTGACAGATGAGTTAGTTTCACCTTACTAAATGTCAACATGATTAGGACGGATAATGGTTTAAAACTAGGAACAAAGTTAGTCCTCGTTTAATAATAGGACGGAATGCATTTAAGTCCATTAGAGACTCTTTCTTTTGTCTTTATTTATGTAAGTGTAATGTGCTAACCTACCTAATCTTCCTTAAAAACTGAAGAGAACTTATCTACATCAGTCGTGCTAATGGTAATAATTTAATTTTTAAAGGGATCTAAATATGTATATACATATAATAAACACTATAATGTAGGATCCTTTAACAGCCAATCAATCAGTCATATATTGGGTACGATTTCATGTGGCTGTCAATCCATCTCATTCTAATGAAAAGTACAGAATATATATCTCTTCTTGACGTTAAAGTCTATGGTAATATTGTAGATTCGTACGTCGGATATATTCTGAAACGTGGGGAGGATACTTTCTGTTCCTCGATGGTTTTACATATCCATGTATTTTTGTATCACGAATTCGAGTCGATTGATGTCTGGTGAGCAGTAATTTTGTATTCTACCTTTTTAAGAACAAATTTTAAATTTGGTACGGCGCATTCGAAAATTCTGTTTGGTCCTGAAGTCTTTGGGTAATTGGGAAACACACATACATTCATTAAAATTGATAACTCATCCTTTTTGAAGTTGGTTAGAAATATGCCATTATCGTTTACTTTCAGACCAGACATCACAGATTTAAAGACATCTTTCCTAAAAAATGTGATGGTTTCATATTTTAATAATCATAATCCACGAAAGTTTTCATTTCTTAAATTCTATCAAAACTTTAACTAACTTAAGCCAGTTTAAAGTAGTTGATCCCTTTTTGGTCTTGTCCTAATGGCTTAGAGTCATTACAATTATCGGAGGTAGTCATCTCGCGACGACCTCGTAATATGAGGGTTTTATATATACTTATATATACATATACATTATATACATATACATTATATACATATACATTATATACTTAGATAAGTTTTATTTCAAGAATCAGTTAATAAAAGATGATATTTTAATTACATCTCGGAATTCAAAATGACACGTGAATAACTAATTGTTAGGTAATGATTAATTAATGAACGAGGAAAATAGTTAATGACTATTCTATTGCCCATCATTTAAAAGAGGCTAGTGGGCTGTGTTCTCAATTATCGTAACAATCGTTTAGGTACAATCGTTGATCTAATATAACTAGTGGCTCTGAGCTGTAAACCTCGCGAGCCTCCCCACCGCTTTAAGTTTATGGGATCAAAAAGTTGTTTAGACGAAAAAGTTGCATCTTAAAAGATAACAAAAAAGTTCCTAGCACATTTTGAAAATTTTATGTTTCAACCCCTATATTTTCGCCATTTATAAAAATGATATATCATTTTCGAACTTTCTCAAAAAATTTCAAAGAACAGCCGGACAGACAAACTGACGGACAGCCGGACAAATTCCTTTTTGGCCAAACTCGAAACTAAGACGCTTCGCGCGCTCGGTCAATCATGCGTTAAAGCGATATATGATACTTTAAAAACCAATATCCAAATGCAACGGCTTAAACGTGGTTGGACACGCAACATAAAAACACGTTACTATTAAAAAAAATTTTTTTTAAACAAGCTTTTATATCAAACAATGAACTTAACGTTTTAAAGTGTCGGGGCTGCGTCGTTTCATTACAGAGTTACTATAACCACCTTCCAGCTCCATTATCAGAAACTCTATGTCATCATAATATTGCATTGTCACGTGATATACGTATGCGTGCAAAATTTCAGCTCAATCGGGAACCGGCAAGTGGGTCAAATTAATCTTGCAAGATTTGATTACAGACAGACCGACAGACAACGGGACAGGTGAAACTAAATAAAAGCTCATATGGAACAACAATAGTTTTACTATTATAGCTGTACCTAAGTATCCTGAAAAAGGTTAACTTTCATGAGTTATTCGGACATTTATTTTATTACTTGCAAAATTAGAAATGTAACTAACTTGCTGAATTACGAAATGTTTCCTGTAGGTGATAAATTTTCAGCTTTACGACTCTACCATCTGTCACTTTAGGATTCCCGCTCAGTCTGTTCAAAATGATCAGAATTAGAGTTTTAGTAGGCTTTATGAAATAGTTCATTTGCAAAGCAAATGCATGGCAAAAAGCAGCTTTGGGTTGAACTACAAGTAATAATGCGATGAACAACAACCCATCACTATTATGATAGCCCACCAACACGCTAAGCGTGGCCTACGATCCTGGGTTCTGTCTACTCCGTCAGGGATAAAGACAATATAATGTATGTACAATAAATTATTATACTTTTAACGTTATCAAAATATAAATGTACATAAAAGTAACATTTTTAGTATTTTCTTAAGAGGACGGGATTTTTTGTTTTAATTTGATTTGTTTTTTATCATTTCACATAAAGATATCTAAAAATATACATATAAATACAATAGACCGAGATTTTTGTTTAGGTTGGTCGTCCGAATAACGTTTTTACTTCTTCATTTTTTAATACTTATTGTCATGACATTCCATCGAAGTAAATGCCAGGTAAGCACGTGTATTTATTCACTCTTAACCAAACAATAGTGCTTCCTCATACGTACTGTCAACGACCGAGGAGAAAGGACGAAAGCTTATTTACGGGCTTCATGTCACGGACAGGCCCATCCTTAACGAACATACGAGTATACGTAAGAACAATGGGTTTTATATTGTAGCATTCTAGTAAGTAAGTATATATACAATACAACCTATTTTGCCGAGAGAGGGGTAGGGTAGCCTTGTGTGCGTGAATTCACAGAAAATAACCAGCCAAGTGCGTTCGGGCCGCGCGCAGTGTAGGGTTCCGTTATTGCGAAGAACTTTGGAGTTCACGGGACCGAAAACGTCTGGAAAACGAATTTTCTATTGGTATGAAATTTTGCTTTCCAAGTATATTTTATAAGTCGGTCGTGAAATAATGCTTTAATTTGTAAACCCTACATAGCGCTGATAGTTTTTCTTTAAACTTCGATAAACAACGTGGAAGGGACATACCCGTAATAAATAAAACTACAGGTCTATACTAGATAACTATAAAATAATGATAATAAAATGACAGTAAAAAATTAAAAAACCTACATTCCCATACGAATAGCGTGGGCGGTTGTACACTTTTGTATGGAAATGCCATGTTTTTTAAAGTTTTTAACTGTTATTTTAATTTCATAATGCTCTAATGGTCTATTATAGTCCATGGTTCGATTTATTGCGGGTACGGCCCTTCACTACTGCTGTGAATTTGTGAATACTTGACTTTAACAAAAAATTTCAGCAACGTAACCTCATTGATTAGGACTCGTTTGATTTGTCTTGAAGAGCATTTTATGGTAGACGTTTTCTGGGGCCTGATCACAGCGACGGATGGTGATCGATAAAACTTAGTAATAAATAATTTGCCAAGTGCGTGTCGGGCCACGCGCAGTTTAGGGTTCCGTAGTTGTAAATGCCAACTTTGAGTTCATACCACTAAAAAGTCTAAGTATCTATTGAATTTGTATGAAATTTTCCTTTTCGAGTACATTTTATAAGTTGATCGCCTATAACTTTTTAATTTGTTAACCCTACTTAGCTCTGATAGTTTTCCTATGAACTACATTATGTATTAGGATACATAATGTAGTTCATAGGAAAACTATCAGAGCTAAGTAGGGTTAACAAATTCACAGCTAAAATCACAGCTAAAGCAAAAAAATCACAGCTATAGGTAGCTGTGATTTTTTTCACGTGTCCATATATAACCGTTTAGCAGATAGAAGGGGGACACACGTGACTTTAACAAAAAATTTCACTTTAAACCTAAATATTTCAGACACGGATCCCTAAATCGTAAAATGGTGTTCCCAAGCTCACAATATTTTTGAAAGACCAATTCAACGATATCCCACACAATGTGTTTGTAGAGAAAAAAAATATTGACTTCCTCTTTACATGTATGGCAGCTACCCTAAAACAATTTTTTTTCCATATTTTATTTTATGACTTTTTCGCCATGATTGATATACACCATGCCAAATTCCAGCTTTCTAGTACTTATAGTTTCTGAGTAGGACCGTGGACGGACAGACAGACAGACAGACATGGCGAAACTATAAGGGTTTCTTGTTTACTACGGAACCCTAAAAAGCGCAACTCTATCGTGTTTGGGCTTATTTAATTTGTCTTAGGACTTTGGCCTCTCAATAAAATCTCGAACAAAAAAAACATTTTTAACATTTATTCAACGTGATTAGTTTCAACGTAAAGTGATAGATTTAAACTAATAAAAGGAGCGCCATTTTACTTCAAGCTATGACGTCACGACACGTATATTTTATACAAATCCTACAGATAATGTTTTTTTCCGTTTAGAAAAAAGTATCTGATTTGTTAGAAACTAGCGTAATAATAATCATGATGTCATAGGCGTTTATGTCATTTATCATTTCTTGTTTAAAAATATTTTGGAATTTTCCTGTTTGCGCTTACAGAATTTTTAAAAATTATAAAGTATCTTTTATACTTTTTTACTCGTCGTCTGTCCAAACTATGTAAGTATTTATGTTGTATGTGGATACATGCTATTTCAAATTTTGACGAGATGTCAATCGATATGTCATTATTGTCCAAGTGAGATAGGCTACACTTTGTATGCAATATTATAATAAATGTTTCATACAAAAAAAGTGCGTGTGTTTTTTATTTCGAGTTGTATATTAAATGTTAGCTTAATTAGTGCATTTCTAAAATATACAAACTATTATCCGTAAATGGCTCCCGTAGCCGGGCGTTAGTTTTTTAAACGTATATCTTGTTTCAATTTATAAAAAGTTATTTTATTGGACATGTAAATATGAGAATAAACACTTTTAGCAAGCGTCAGATGCTCAGGGTCAGGGTCCGCGCGAGTGTGAATACTCAAATAGCTACAAACGTAATTTTCATCAAAGTCACTTCTGCAGAGCATATTAAGAGTTTCCTCACCCTAGACAGAATCAGAGTTTTCCATACAATCGTAGTCTTTTATTTTTAAACGACGTGTCAGATTTCTGTGAAATTTTGTAATTTCAAAGAAATTGCATATATGTAGGCATTAAACTGTTTTTTACAGTTACCATTCGAGACTAACTCGAAATATGGACTTAGACACAGAGTACTATATACTAGCGTAACCTTGGAGGAGAATATAGTTTATATATCTTTTGACCGTCAGTATGGGAAATTCTACACCCTTATATTTTCTTTTAAGTTCATATTTAGATTTGGAAACTAATTATATGCCTAGATGTATGTAATTTCTTTGAAATTACAAAAAATTACAAATCTTACATGTGATTTCAAAATAAGCTAGACTACGTTTGTATGAAAATGTGTAGGCATTTTCGAGAGAAGTGCTTTAAAGATTTCTAGACAGCGTCGCTACGACCTTTCGAGACTAACTTCATTTTATCACAACTTGTGACTCAAACGAATTCATCAAGAGACGCCGAGAAAAACTGAGAAAAACCAATATTGCAAATAGTTGGGAAGGAAATAGATGTTCCGGCGGCTGCCCATAACACATTACTTCAATTTCCAATCCCTAGGCTCTTTTGATGGATTCGATACGCAAAAAACATGGTTGAGTGATGTGTGTCTAGATTATTAAGTAGAAAAAACCCATCGTCAAGTTTAGTTTTTAACCCCCACCAAAAACAGAGTGTTAAAAGTTTGAGGTAAAAAGTCTGTCTGTCTGTCAGTCCGTCTGTGGCACATCGTAGCGCTCGAAGGGATAGACCTATTTCGATGCGGTTTATTTTACATGAAAGGCTGTTCCCCGCACGTTTCTTCGTCACTATACTATACTATTTACTTGTTATCAAATTATATTCGCAATAGGTATAATGGTAAATTAAAAAATCGTCTTTTATTATACAGTGGTTCTAACCTATGTTTGATGAAAATCGGTTAAACTGTTTAAAAGTTAATGGGGGTTAACACTTGAAAGTCAGAGTTTTCTCAAGCAAATAATAGGTGGCGCTATAGATATCAATTCGAATATAAAAAACATACATTGACACCCCGAATTTATCTTTCTTCATAAATGATGATGAAATACATAGAGTTATATTCGAATACTTGATATTTTTTTTGTATAATAATTGTAAGTTGACGTTTTTGGAGAAAATGCTACAGTAAAGTTTGTTGCCGCTTCTTCTGTAATTGCGCTTAGAGAGCGACAGTATACTATTGTAGCTGTAAAAGTCAATAATCTGACGTCTACAACTATTATGAAATGAAAAGGACAATCATCAACTGATACAAATATCCGAAGATAAATAAATGGTTTTTTACTTTCTTTTGACACCTATTGATATTTTTCCGCCGGGTTAATGGCCTTTAGATGTATCAACCATTTGATACTAATAATGATTTACGTGAAAAATGTATCAAATCGGTTTTATATCTATTTATACTTCCACGGAAAAGATCGAGCAAATAAAATGTAATCAATTCAAGCATTGTGAAGAAAGATCTTAAAGTATACGAGTATATCTGTGACCAGCCCTTAATCTTAGCGTAAGAAGTCACGTACTTCTTTTAATTTATTATTAATATTTATACGCTTGGATGATGATGATTAAAATTATAAATCAAACCGGTTTAGCAAAGCTGTTTATGATAAATTAATACCAGATTTTTATCTTATAATTATGTGCGAGTTATTACTTTATGTGATGATCTTTTTCTAATTTTTAAATGTTCTAAAGCGAAAGACCTTATACTGAATAGCATCTTATTGATGTCAGACTTACCAGAAAAGCTTAAAACATTAATGTAAATAATTAATTCTAGAATGTAAAAAGCCGTTAATTTAATATCCAGTTTGCCTAACTAGTTTTGGGAAGTCGGTAATTTTGTTTAAAGTAATTTCGACACTTGACCGGCCTTAACTCTTCATCTTTAATGCGTAATAAATACACCATGGTACAAAAAATTTAAGAGGTGAGGCCAATAGCGCTTTGACAACTTACTCGTGACAACACTACTTTATAGTGTATCGTAAATTTATTTTAAAAAACCCTTGGTACGTATGATATGATAAATTAAGCAAATTAAGATAAATTAAAAAGAACAAATAATAATTATAAAAAACATTTGCTTATAAATAAAATATTTCTTAAAACGCACCACATCGAAGCAACGTACCCAATATGCTGGCAGCAATCCCTCATTGGATAGCAATATGATAATATATAAAAAAATAAAGATAAAAATTTGTTTATTTTTTCTCCAACAATATGATATTACAGGTAGGTGTACAGTTCTATGCAGGTAGTGATTATCCTCTCAGATTGGTGGAGGCTGGAGTCTGTGAAAGGCTGGGCCTGTGGCGCAGATCTCCAGAGCTCTCACTTCTGGATGCGTATATCCAAAATCTGTGATGGTTCAACACCGCCCGGTGTTGACAGTTCACAGATATTGTGCATAACTGCGCGCTGAAATCCCATACAAAATCTGTTTCGGATCAATACTACCACTTATTTTAGCCGACTTGCAAGAAAGTTGGTTTTTATTATTCATTCCATTACATATTCTTCCACCTACACGCATTCAGTTATAGAAAAAACCAAAGGTTTGTAGACTGATATATAAGTAATGTTCTTAATAAATATTTAAGTAGATGCATCGTTACTCAAAATATTGTCAAGTTGTAGTGGAGTTTATATGTATACATATTAATAGGTACAAAAATATTACTATACAAACAACTCCGAAAGATATCAGTTATGGAAGCTATTTAATTGTGTCCATTTTAATTTTCGGAAAAGAGTCATTACATGACATAGTTTTGTTGAATCTTCCAAGCAATCGTAAATGCAAAATATGTGCGTATTCAACGCGATTTAGGTATTACGAGCTGAGCCGCAACATACTTTGTAGGTGAAAATCAAAAAACTAGGAATAAATGACCTGTGCTGAATTTTGCTCGCGTTAGAATGAGATAGACGTATTGCGCAATACTAATGCTTTTTCATCTTTGTGCGGTGTGACAAATTGCTTGCATAGTGAACTGTGACCTTGACGCGTGCTTATTTTACAAATTAAAACTCGTAATAGTTAATTAATTATCTTATATCTTCTATAGCGGCGAACCACAATACAGGGGGTATTGAGATGACGTTTCTACATTTTACATTAGTACTAGATATCTTTTTCACACCTAATTACCTATACAATATACTTTTTATTAAGTACAAATAATTTAAGAGTTTAAGTACAAATATTTAATCCTTTCAGTCCATCATTTCGAAAAACTTTTCCCAATAAATGCATTTCAAAATACGAAATAATTGCATTTTCGTAGTAACGATATCACGTGACTATACTTCGATTTGTATGAGAACCCAAAGAATTTTTGGTATTGCGATATATTGGGAAATATTGTTCAAAACGATAGACTGAATCACTCCTTAAAATATTTGTAAGTAATAAAAAAGGAACATTGTGATAAACGATAAGGAATACTGGAGTTTGGCTGAAGTTAAACCATAACAGATATTGTACGCTTAAAATAAATAAACGCTCATACAATGAGTCTAGAACATGTTGCGGCTCAACTCGTACTGCGTTGGCTCGTAACAGATTCTGGATATACGCCTTCTGGATACAAATATGTATGGCTATTTCCAAAATCGAAGCCGAATTTATTGATATTATGGCTTGTCTAAATCGTCGTAAATCTATGGATGTTTGAGTACACCTTTGAACGTCTCCCATGCTGGTCTGGGACAAATGAAAAAACTTAGAATGTTCCAGCTGCTTCTGTTCCCGCGCAGATCGTAAAAGCCGATCGAGGGAATGGGCAAAAATGCGAATCATGTTAACAGGCGATGCGGCTAGCAACCCATCACTGTATTGATTGCTTTTCCATCTTCTCGCCCCCCATGACGCTAAAAGTGGCTTTTGGGTCTTGCGGCCCTGGGTTCTGCATAGAGCCGCAAGACCCAAATGCTCTGTCTGCCCCATTAGGGATAAAGACGTGATAGTATGTATGTATGTATGTTTGAACGTCTTATGAACCCTATTACAGAAAAATGAATGGACAAGAAAAAATAATTTTTACAGCACGATGATTTCTCAAAGCCTTCTTAAAATATGATTTTTAAAATTAGTATCACTAAATTCAGAGCCAAATTTAGTGGTAGTTTGGCAACGATCTGTCAGAACATTATCAGCTTGAGAAATGTTTACTGACCATTAGAGTGACGTACAGCTGTAGTTAGCGACAGATGCTATCGAGTGGCTGGAGGATGTTGATAACGGTGTGTGCAAACTAATGTGTTACGACTTGTCTAGATCGTCGTAAATCTGTGGCGATATGGTACACTTGATTTCCATATAAATAATAATAATAATAAATAAATATATAGGGACAAATTACACTGATTGAGCTAGCCCCAAAGTAAGTTCGAGACTTGTGTTATGGGATACTAACTCAACGATACTATATTTTATAACAAAAACATATAGAGATAAACATCCAAGACCCAAGACAATTGTGTTAACAGTTATGAAATCGTTATAAATTCTTTTTAGTTTATACATAATTTAGTTTTAATTTAAATATTATTATTGTTTAGTCTGACGCTCAATTCATTTATTTTATTATTAGACAATATAATAAACTAAACTAACTAACAATAATTACAATTAAAAATTAAACTAAATTAAACTAACTAAAATAAACTTAAATACTAAAAATAAATTACTTATAAACTTATACAATTACAAATAAAAAATATCTCTTAAATCCTTCTCCTGCGGAAGAGTGCCCAGAAGGCTGGCAGCATTGCCACGTTGTATGGCAATGCTTATTCTTTGAGCGAAGTTATTACCAGCCCCCTGGTCACCTGAAACCTCGACCAGCTTTTTACCTATAAAATTAAAAAAACTATGCGCAGAAGGCCCCCACGGACCCAAAGTTTCAACCCCGAACGGCTCAAATATGTATGCCTCTCCAATATACAAGACAATTTGAAAAAGGCCATTTTCCAACTTGCCCTGACCGGGGATTGAACCCGGAACCTCTGGGTGGCGGACTAGCGTGGTGACCACTACGCCACGCAGGTCGTCGTATATCAGTAGGATTGGTACAATCGATCTACATAAAAGGTCTTGTAATACTGGTCAGAACAAATATCATCAGCATCATTATCAGATCGTTTTAGTCTCTACTGCAGGAGCACGACCCTCTCTGTACTACTAGAGGCATATTTGGTCAGAGCAGCCAGAGGATTTGGCTTACACTCTCTACGCTGGCCAGAGAGATCTCATGATGTTTATAAGCTTTTTAAGCGTATTTTCTAGAACAAATATAATTCAACCCTTATTGCATTTTCCATAAGTTAATAGTTTTCAAATGAAATTATACTTTAGTTTATTTTATTGTATGAAAATATTAATTTACCGAAATTTACGAGTAGTATTCTTTTTTTTTTGTAAATGATGATGATTAACGATTGTTGTAGATGTTTTTTGTATTGAAATAAAATGTGCATCGAAACATTTTGTCAATAAAACCACAGGTCCGACAATAAAGCGAATAAATACAGCGTTAGTGAAAACGAACATACAAAAACATGAAACTCCGCAATAATTGTAAAACTTTTCTGTTTTTATAACTTCACAAACATAAATTACATTTTTATTTTTATAGTTACATTTACCCACACAGTTCTTCGTCAATAAACTATACTAGTTACTTGTTATCAATTATATCTGTAATAGGCATATTCGCAAATTTAAAAAATCGGCCTTTATTATACAACGTGGAAGGGACATACCCGTAATAATACAAATTTTCTTCTGCCAAAACCTATTCAAGGGTACACCTTTCATAGGTATATCCAGGAATGAAGTTTTGGCGGGAGCGCCAAATGACAACAATTTCTCCAAAGGGTCTCTACGTGTTGGATCTGTATCCCCATGCAAGCCTCTCAAAGGACCGAGGTAAAAAGACCCGTGATTCTCAAAGGAGATACATAAATAAATCGAACCACAGGCTATACTAGATTAGATTAGACAGTCAAAAAACAAACATAAAATTCGACATTCCCATACAAATTGCCCGGGCGGCTGCATACTTTTGTATGGCAATGCCGAAATGTGGTTTTAGTTTTTGACTGTTATTTTCATTTCATTATACTATAGTCGTCTAGTATAACCCGTGGTTCGATTTATTACGGCTGTCCCTTCCACGTTGTATAAGTTTTTCAGCGTCAAACACAAGTAATTAACAATGAACGTATGAATTTATTAAAAGGAAAAGGAAAACAATTGTTTACAAGACAATAAAATGTAACAAGCCAAATACGTTCAAAGCCACAATGTCCACTGGGAGAGCGGTGAGAAAAGCTCAGAGCTCCGGAAGCTTCGGAGATCTCATTAATACGTGAGCCACCTTCATTCGGTAGGGTTACCAGATAAGGCAAAACCTTAAGGCTTGATGAATTTTTCTTTTATGTTTGTCCGTGGCGTAGTTTTCACCATGCTAGTCCGCCACCTACAGGTAAAATGGCCTTTTTGAAATTGTCTTGGGGCCTGGATGTTTATATTTATTATGTATTTATTATAAAATATAGTATCGTTGAGTTAGTATCCCATAACATAAGTCTCAAACTTACTTTGGGACTAGCTCAATATGTGTGTTTTGAACATTTAATTTGAAAAAAAGAAAAATAAATTAATGTTACGTGAACAGAAACTAACGCAGATATATACACGTCAATCGCAAAAAAAATGAAAGGTCACAAAACGACTCGGATACCTATTGAAATTAGAATTTTGGAAAATTCCTTTATACTACGTACCTTATTTTTTAATAAAAAATATTTAGAACAAATATTTTGTTCCCGCACTTACTGAATTTTGTCTAGGACCACACCTGGTTATCAAGTATTTTCCTTAACATCTAGTTGGATGTTAATGAAAATACTTGATTGAGGTGTGGTTACCAACGTGGTATTTGACTATGAAATTTCGAAAGACACGTATAAACTGTCATACAAATAAATTATATTTCATTACATATAACATATACTTAGTTATATATTTTCTAAAAATCTATCAATTTGGCAACCCTATGTAGAACATGTACGTACAAACGTACAAACTGACCGATGCTAATATGCGTCCCGACACCCAGTTTCCCGTTCTGGATATTGCATATTACTTACAAAGATAAGTATTAACAGAAGGTAAGTTCTTTTATACCGGCTTAGAATAAGACTACTATATGTCTTGCTGTGTACTGTTGTTTACCTAGACGATATAATCATCATCATCTGTTTTTCTTTTAGTTTTCACTGCAGGAGCACGACCCTCTCTGAACCAGAGCTATACTTGGCCAGAGCAGCCAGAGGATTTGGCTTACACTCTGCACGCTGGTCAGACGTATTGGAGAGGCGTTATTGATGTTTGTAGGCTTTGATTAGCTTGTAATTCCTAAGTCGCCTTTTACAACATCCATGAGAAGACATAGAGTGGTCCTATTCTACTCTGCCGGATACCACACGGCAATTATATATAATACTAGATAATATTTAATTGTAATTATTGTTAGTTAGTTTAATTTAGAATAAAATTAATTTATTTGTGATATATTGGAGATTAAATAAACATACTAGATGACATATTTTTTAGTTATTTTGATTTAAAAACCCAACAGCAAGTACACGTCACTTCACCTAAGAAAAATGACAACTAGTGTAAATTCAGAATGATTTTACTATACAAGTTAGGTCCATCTTATGGAGGTCCTTCTTTTTAAAAAGACCCTATTTTCCTCGTTAATTTCAGAATAATCGATAAATTCGCGACAGCTTGAATATATAAGGTCTGACAATATATACTGACACTATTTTAAGGGTAAATTCAGTCCATGATACTGAACAACTTTCTCAAAGGAACACGTATCGAAGTATGAAAGTAATTTTTGACCTTTGATACAAGTTGACCGATCAGCTGATCCGAGTTTGTGTGGAAACTCAAAATTTATTTGCGGAAATGTAGTAGGACCTTGGGGAAAGTTTTCCAGCGTGACAGACTAAATGCACCCTTTAAATAGTCTCAGTATATTTTGTTAGACCTCATATAAATTACTATGGATATGTGTAGCAGACCTTTTTAAAGTTCAAAGTAGATTTTTTGGTCTTAGTTGTACAACATGGCTTTCTAGTGTACATTTCTTGTGTCTCAAATGTGATAGCCACTTCAATATTCCGACTGCAGCTTCAATCGCAACTAATGCGCTGAACACGTAATGTGCCCTAACTTTACCCAGGGGATATCAACGGACGCTACCGCTACCACCAAAATAATCAAATATATAGGAAGGTATGACGTGAATTTAAAGAAACGTAATATACAAGATTACTTTTTAAAACACTGATAACATTTTTCAAGCAAGTTCAGTCTATAATACTTAACTATTTTCTTAAGTAAATATATTGAAATCGATTTAAAAAACTTGGTTTTCCCATTAAATTTCCATTTGGCTGAACGTTTTGTTTCGGAAGCTGATTTTTTCTCGATAATTATTTTAATTGAAAGTAGTTCAGTATCAGTAGTCTTTTTGTCTCCACTGCACAAGCTCGACCCTCTCTGTACTACCAGAGCCATACTTGACCAGAGCAGTCAGAGGACTATGGCCTACACTCTCCTCGCTGGCCAGACGTGTTGAAGAGGTCACATTGAAGTTTATAAACTTTGTTTAGCTTGTATTCCTAAGTCGGCTTCTACGACATCCACGGGAGAACTTGGACTGTTTGACAATCTCAATGGTAATCATTACCTTCCAATGCAATGCAGCGCATATAAGATAGGAACTCGATGGCTCAACTCAACGGTGCGCAGAGTATATTACATTAACTTTTTTATTTAATGTACAAATCAGGCTGGGCATTCACGTAGGTTCTGCCCTGTTTTAAAAACTTATTCATATTAATATTTATTTGTAACAAATTAATTTAATTTGAACGAATTATTATTCTCATATTGTTCGTCTCCGTGTTTTATAATATAGTATGTATAATGTACGAGAGGATATTTCTTGTAACGGTTGGTAGGTATCTTATCACGAAGGGTAGCCATGCATCTTGACTCAGACATGGCCGGTAATGTCTGTCGTATATCTTGCACTACATTCACATTAGTAGAGTAAAATTGGCCAGTTGGGTGGCGAGTTTTTTGATAAGACAGAATTATATTTTATCCCCGTCAAATAGAGTTATCGTCGGTCTTATCAGTTTGACGTTTGGCTGTTGTCTTCTTTTAATTATGTTTTGGGTAAGCCTCTTTAAAATTTTAAATTTTGTCGTATTCGGGATTTGTGTACATACATATATAATATCACGCCTGTTTCCAACAGGGGTAGGCATAGACTATGGACTTCTACTTGCAACAATCCTGAGAAACCTCTTTTGCTTCATCTAAACTCATCAATTTGTGTGTATATCCTGAAAAATTGAGTAGATTATAAAAATCTTGAACGCTGAACTTATCCCTCAGTGACCTGAAATTTAGTGAAGCAAAAGTGTCATAATAACTTATTATCATAATAGCTTCTTCCGCGTTGTCTAGTTTTTTAAAGACAATGAAATTGAGACAAACACAGTCGAAGAAGCGACAGACTCATCGGAGATAAGTGTGTTTTTGCGCCTCTAGTATAATAAGAACTTAAAGTACTAACTCATTGTCTTTTCCATTCCAGAGGTGCTATTTTTCAAACGTGAATCACGAAACGAATGTTTTTTTGTATAGAAAAACCGTTAGTTTTGGTGACTCAGCATTTCTGATCTGCTTCAATTGAAGTGTATAAAATATAACAGCTTTGCATCTTATGCAAAAACTTGACCAATGTAATCTCCGCTGCCTTCTATCTTCGAGATCGCGTCGACCGGGCGAATATGCTTTTACTGTTTTAGGCATCCATCACACAAAACGGTGCGACGCGCAGCGAATCGCCGAATTTCACCGTGTCTGATTTTTATCGCGAATTGTCCCCATTTGTAGGGTCGCGGACACGTGACTGAAATTTACGTGAAAATTAAAGAGATATATCTCAAAAAGGTAAGCGAGAGACACACGGGGGAGACATGCTTCACCATTATTTCCAAGAGGTTTTAGTTTGCGATTACTCATTTCTCGTGAATAATATTTAATCAATATAAATTAGCCTTAGCACTTCATTGCCATTTACCTCGGAAACCTTTAATTTTATTGTAGTTTGTAGTCTTGATCATTTTAATCTTAAATTTGGCTCATTAATCTAATCATCTATCAAATTTCATGAAATTTTGACACAAGTTGATCGTACAAACTTATCTATAAGAAAATTTCGGACGATTTAAGTGCGAGACAGACTCTAAAGATTTGGTTTCATCCAATAGCGCACATGTTAAATGACTTCATTAAAACAAAACTAGGTCTAAGTAAACAAAGCCTTTTCCCAGCAGCAGCATTCGCCATCCCAACAAGATGGTTTCTTGAACAATTATTTTTGACATCGTCAAATCAAACAACGGTTTCATCATGTATAACAATCGCTTTTATAAAGCTGGAAATAACGGCACCGCTTTTAGAGGATACCAAAGCTTAAGGATGGTTCAAAGCCGCCAACGAGGCACGGCACGATGCCTTAGAAATTTGCTATTCCCAGCTTTGTATGTTGCACAGGTTGCACTTACTCATTCAACTATTGCTTCTGTTTTCAATGCGAGAAAGAGTAAAATTGAGCTTTACTAACGAAACTATTAAATAGTGAAAAATAATTATCAGTTGAACTCATACTGTATGTAAATAAAACAATGTTCGATCGGACAAGGGCATCTCTGTACTTACCTAAATGACAAGTAAAAAAAATGAAAATAGTAATAAAAATTAAAAAGTTATCGATTTTTAAATCTTAGGAAATTTACAATAATTTCCCCAAAATTATGCAAATTCAAAGAAAATGACAACACCGCCTAGCAGTTAAGTCAGAGAAAGAAGCCGCTGCACGATCGAGCGCTTACTCCCTTAAAATTTGAATTTTGTAGGGAATTTTTTTGTGCCTGTTCTCTGACAATAAACCGGTAAATAGAACCTACATAATCTACCCAACATGACCTTCACGTATAGGACAGGGTTTTTTAATATATTGTATTTCTAGGGACACTACCTTACTAGGATTTGAGTTACTGATTTAGTCTTCTTAACATGGGGCTTAATTAATATCTACTCTTTTAAAATCTTGAATTTTACAGTCAACAAGACATTCCTCTATTTAAAACGATAAAGGAAAACACGTGTACCTAGTTGTATTAATTAATGACTTGTTTCTAATTTTCCTTCTTTAGATTAGCTAGCCGTCATTAAATGGATCATATATCAATTGATTTTCCTCAATTTATTTACAATAAGCTAGGTTTAATTTCCATATCAAGTTAAGTCAAAGGTAATCTGACGCATCTTTTATCATCATTTCAATTTATCACTGAAGATAACCGGTAAGAAGGTACTCGTAACATTGTTCACGTTCTTGTTTTGCCTCTTTTTCTGTACATATCATCATAATCATCATCCCAGCCCTTCTTCTGCCCAAAGCTGAGCATAGGCCTCTCTTCGTCAACGCCACCCATCTCGGTTCCGGGCTGCTCTCATCCAAGTATGATCCGCGACTTTGATTATGTTGTCAAGTGTCAACCCATCGTATAGGCAGACGCCCGACGCTTCTCTTATATACTGCTTTTGTATATACTTACTCCTTTTATTCGGAGAGTATTTTTCTCTAGCAGTTAACTACTACACTAAACAAGTCTCCAATAAAGGGAGGATTGCCCATAATTAACACACTGGATGGGCGGTTTGGTGATCGCAGAAAATAGTTTGAAGTCTTTCTCTTCACAGAGGATGCTGCTGCTTCTCTGTTACTTACATCTCCCCTAGAGGTCTTTTACCACTAACAATATCCGTTGGTGAGACAAGAGATGGTGTTTAATCATTTTCTACTCTGACGTCACTACGCGGAGGAACACCATCATCAGATTGGTATATTTTAACATACTAAACTAAACGGTTATAGTCGTGCGTATGGTCGTCCTTGAAAACTAGTTACTGATAGTCATATATGAATACGATTATATATGAAGTTGTAAGTGTGGTACTACGACTTTTTTTAATCAAGCACATGCGTCATCATGATGAATTTTTGTTTAGATTTTTTGATAAACTCATATAATATGGAAATCACAGTTTGAGTTTTTGTATTATGATATTGCTCAGGGGCCAGGGGGTACTGTGTCATGTGGTTGGTATAAACATATAGCGGCTGTATTTGCCTGGAAAATAGCCTTTTAAGATTTATTTCTGCTACACAATCGAAACTCAGTTGTTTCGACTGAATGATTGTAACAGAGTTATATCATTGATATTTTGATTTTGATAGATCATTACCTAATATTTTTCTTTCATTTTATTTTATTAGTTAAGAAAACCTTTAAATTTATTTTAGTATCGTTTTAATATCAAAATGACACTGAAAACTCCTATGCAGACTTTGATGATATTTACCACGGATATTTACCCATTGTTATAGTTTTAACTAGCGAACAGAATGGCGATCGCTCTTAAAAATCGTTAGTATAAATATGCTTACCAATCTGTTTTTCTTCAACAAGCTCATCGTCTCATTAAGCATGGTCATCGGGGATTAAGACCTCTTGCTCTGAAAAGGAAACACGGGATACAGCATTGGAATAAAAAAACTGAGTATCGTGGAACCCACGGTTGGAACGAAGTTACAAAAAACAATTAGTTTTGTAAATCTTAAGCCCCTAAAAAATCTTACACTTTTTTCGCCATCCGTCAACTCCGTAGTGTTCGTTTCAAAAATTATTATCTGGAATAAAGCAACAGTTTTTTCAGAACGATTAGTGAGCAAGATAAATTTACTAAGTAAGGTCGGAACAGTCTCTTATTGTATTTTGCTCTATCTGTGACAGCTTGGATCTCAGAGACCTTTGTCCAGCAGTGGACGTTATTCGGCTGAAATGATGATACTGATGATGACACAATCTATTTGCCGGAGAAACGGGATGCATATTGCGCGAGAACTTAGGAAATTCTTTTCTGTATGTAATGTGACACATTTATTTATTTATTTATTTTTATTCATGGCAACAAACAGTCATGTACAGATTATAACAATATTAGTAAAAGATGCTTATATGATAGACCTAACAGTGCCAGTAATTTAGGCATTTTAACAATAATTAACTTAATTAAGAATCTACTGTAGCAGACGCGAATGAACAGATGTGCCCCTTACTAGGAAAGAGAAAAACAAAACAATTTTTTTCAAGGGGTACCTAACAGTTATAACAGTTAGGATAGTAGAACAGGTAACCTTTAGGATAGTTTGTTATAGGTAAAAAATAAACCTGTATACAAATTGTAGCTAAGTTACTATTCAGAGGAAATAGAGAAACAAAAATGCTTATATCTTTATATCTGTTAAAGGAAAAGTAGTAAATGAGTTTATAAACAAACAAAACTTGTTGAATTATTGCTACAACGACGACACATAGACCTGTTTCAAATTTTTCTTTTCCATAGTTTTACTGCATCGTCCGCAAACAATAACAAATCAAATAGACAAAAGACTTGATCCTTTCGGACTAAAGTGATACAAGTAATAGCTAGGCATGGCAACATGGATAAGTTTCAACCCTAGAAAACAATTCCAGCACAATTCCAAAGTCTTTACTAAAGAACATTTGGAATGAATTGCCCGAAACAGTCGCGAACCCCAAACTCCGGTTCAATTAGTATAAATTATGAATAAGCCGCGCCGCAGAACTTCTGTATCAATAAATTGTGTCGGGAAGTTATCTTTTGTATTTATAAACAAGGGAGCCTTCACACTGTCTTAGGTTCGTGTATTTGGAAAATGTAGACTTATCGATATCTTCATCCTTGTATTGACAATTGCATCAAATTTTTCAGGGCTCACAAGAACAATATCTTAAAGTGCGTGTCTTGCTCTTCCGCTTCTTCTTTTCTTTTTTCTTTTCTATTTTCTTGATGACGTCCGTGTCCTAATGGTCATTATGCCAGGCTGTCACCTGGAGGTCCCGGCTTCGATCCACGTTGAGGTCAAGATGGAAAATAATCTTTTTCTGATTGACTTGGGTCTTGGATGTTTATCTATATGTGTATATGTTATAAACTATAGTATCGTTGTGTTAGTATCCCATAACACAAGTTTCGAACTTACTTTGGGCTAGCTCAATCTGTGCTCTTGTGCATGAGAAGAATACGATTTACTACCGTTTGTTTTGATTTATACTATCCTTTTTAACCGACTTTCAAAAAAGAAGGAGGTTAACAAGTCGTCGCGATCATTTTTTTATGTATGTATACCGATTATTCGAAGACGCGTGGACCGATTTTTGTTTGAAAGGTAATACTTGTTAAGTGGTCCCATATAAATTTTATCAAAATAGGTGATATATTTTGGGGTTGTAGTCGGTTTTTTGTTTTGAAAAATGATTACTCTTTTGAAAAATAGAGCACAAAATCAGAGACTTCGTATGTAAGAGATGAAAAGGAGTAAATTTAGTCATTTTACAAAGATGTTTATGAAACCTTGAAAAAGTCGTACCAATTAAAGTGTTATCTAGAAAATAATAATTATTAAAATTTAACAACAGTGTAAAATTTCCCAACGTTATTTTCGTGTCTAAGAACAAGTATCTTTTGTATTTCGAAGTAATTGTTTGGTCGGCGTTCGTGTTTAGTGATGCGAGTATAAGTAATGACTTGATTTTCTACTTTCGCAATTTTGAAATGTATAACTTCTGTGCAATATTCGGACTTTGTTGTTCAATATTATATTTTAGTCTGTACAGAGTTACAAACCAAGGATGCTCAAGCGGTTTTGAGCATCCTGGGTTTGTAGTACGGTTGCTAAGAAAAAAAAGCTAGACAGACAGACACATACTAGCGTCAAACTTATAATACCCCTCTTTTTTCACGGGGATTGAAAAGAGTAGGTGAAAAAACGAACTAAAATAAGGAATGGTTGTTAGCTCCACTGCCTATAGTTAAAGTAGTAGAAGTGCACAAAAGGAATGAACATAGTGATGGGTTGCTAGCCACATCGCTTAAAACATGATTCGCATAATCGCCCATTCCATTGATCCGCTTTTACGATCTGCACGGGCAGAGGAGCAGCTGCTAAATTCTAAGTTGTTTCTTTTCCCCAATACTACCATAAATAGAAATAAGTCAGTTTGCCTTCTAAAATACCATACAGAAGATTTGGTGGTATAAAGAAAAGGTTTCATAAATATCTACAGGGTTCCAAATAAAAATGCATAAATCTTTGAACAAACTGGACCAGGTTTGCAAGATTTTATAAGTAAAAGTAACTTTTTGATTAAACTGCTGATTAATTTCTTTATTAATAAAAGTCTAAACAAAAGGCTTGGAAACTTTTAATATATTTCTTGTGTTAAAATGATTAACTTAGAAATTTACGAAACTTTCTGTGAACAGCTTGGTTTTATAACTTTCGCGCTAAAAATAAAAGCAAGATTTTAAGCGCCAATTCATACTGGAATGGCAGTGGCCGGCAGCTCACTTTCGATTAGGTACTGTAGCTTGAGAAACTTGGTTTGATAAAGTGTTCGCTATAATTACTATGCATATCGTAAATAACAAGTTTATTTGGAGTGGACGTTATGCGGCTGAAAAGATGATGATGATGAAATTTATTTTCCAGGCAAATTAAAAAGCCCTGACTTTCAATAAAGCCATGTAGTGATGAGTTGCAGAACTGCACATTTAATCAAGTGCCATATTGATATCCGTAGCGCCATCTATAATCTAGGCAAATTACAAAAAATCTGACTGTTGAGCGTTAACCATCAATAACTTTTAAACGGCTTAACCGAATTTCATATTTAAGCACAACCACAAAACATGCATTCACGTAAAAGAAACCGCATTGAAATCAGCCCATCCGTTCGAGAGCTATGATGTTACAGGCAGACACACAGACAAACATTAGCGTCAAACTTATTCGTCGGGGGTTAAAAATAAAAGTGACTATGGTTGGACAATAAAAGTGCCCTGCTGGCTGCTGCCATACTAGTGTGAATTGGCGTTAAATCCTTAAGTACTGAACGTCTAAATTCTATGGAAGTTCAAAGGTGAGGGAACTTGACTTGCGTCAAATTTGTGCGTGAAAACAAATGAACAATCAATGTTAAGAATGGCTTTTCCTTGTTTTACTTTATGCCTTCTTTCTTGTTTTTGTATTGCTGAAAATGTTACATAACTAAAAATAATTGCATGATGTAAAGATACAACATTGCGATGTGTCATTATTTTGGTATAAAAATAGTTTTAATTATTATGGATAAACTCCTGTCTTGCACCAAATAAAGTATTTTTCTTGCTTTCTTTGTAACTAATCATTTATTCAGATTTCAATTTATTCAGATTTTCGTTTCAACAGATATTTACTGATTTCCATGTTGCTCTCCCTTGTGACACGCATGAAATACATCCTTTGAATACATCTACATATATTTATATCAGAAGCCGCGTTTACTGTGCATTATCTTCATTCAATGTCTGTTTTCGTTTATACGTACATGATTTATTACAAGCTTTTATTTAACTTCCAATGTATCTATGTATGAATGTTTGTTTAGGTCAAATCTTGCTACTCAATTTTCAACCAGCTATCTTCAACCGGAGAGGTCTCATGATATACTCTTCAACTCGTCTGGCCAGCAAGGAGAGTGTAGGCCAAATCCTCTGGCTGCTCTGACCAAATATGGCTCTAGTAGTACAGGGCCGTGCTCCTGCAGTGAAGACTAAACAGACCTGATGATGATGATGATGATTTTCCACTGATTGAGCTTAAATTTTGCAAACTTATGTAAGTCGGATGACAATATATCATTATGAAGTCAATCAGCTGTTCTGATGATGGAGCCGGGAGATATTAGACAGAAATCAGTTATAAATAAAACATAACTGAGAGGGAGTCGTTTGTTTTGTCTTGATGAGCTGTTTATGATAGAGGATCTTTAGGGTCTGATCCCGGAGACGAAAGGTGGTCGATGAAACTCAGAGATAAAACTACGGAACTTCATCGATTTGGGCTTAATCTTAAAACCTATCTATAAAAATATAGGACCAATGTAAAAGTGCGTTTATTTACGCGTGTGCAAATAAATATCTCATTCATCACATAATTATAACTGGAAACGCTAAAACCAAACACATTCAGGATATGTCAAAGACACATTGACTATTATCGGAATTCGCTTCTATTCTCCTTTGTTTCGGTCTCGTAGCAGCTGTATGAATACATAGAATTGACACACAAATAGTCTATATGATGTGTATATTTGTGTAGTAAAGTATAATAAGAAAGAAGATACAATCTCGCTCGGTCTGCGTCTAATTTATTTATGAAAACTTTCGTTGATCCACAATATACAATGCTACTAATATTATAAACGCGAAAGTTTGTAAGTATAGCTGGATGTTTGTTACTCTTTCACGTAAAAACTACTAAATAGATTTTAATGAAACTTTACAATAATATAGCTTATTCATCAGAGAACACATAGGCTACGATTTATAAATATATTGTGATCCTACGCAGACGTAATTGCGGGCACCAGCTAGTTCTTTATAATTGGTGGACTTAACGCTAATAGCGTTTTCTCTCAGTCAACCATAAGAGTAAATAGAAATTTTATTGGGGCGTAAAATAATTACCTAAATAAATCCACCACAAAGTATTTTTCTTTCTCTCTTATATACCTAATAAATATACCTAAATATATTTACATTTATTCACATACATAAACCTACATACACTCTGTAATATGTAAACAATCAATGATGATGTTGAAAATAAAAGGGGATACATCGCGATTAACTCTATTTTAGAAGATGAGTGTCTTTTTTTTAAAGAAAACTTAGTCGACATGTCTTTAATATCAACTGACAAAGAATTGTGAGCCATGAAGCAAGTAAAGGAATAACAAGAAGACAAGTATTCGATCGGCAGAACAAAGTTGGCGATCATGAGTGTCAGAAAGAAAATTAAATTTGAATTTTATGTATTGAGGAATTTGGATCCGAAAGAATTGAAAAGAGAGTGCAAAGAGTTCGCATTGGTCTGCGTTCACGGATAGGAAGCCATTTAAGCTCAGAACGGAAAGCTGATATAATATAATCATATTTCCGAAGGCAGAAAATAAATCGAATAAAATTATTATTTATTTGACTACAGTTCAGATGCTTTGGTGAATAACTGTTAATCTAATATGTGATTTATGAATTAATAATGATAAATAACAGATTAACAAGACGATCAAGCTTATTGAGAAAATCTATATTACGATCTGGGTAACACACATCAGCATAAATAAACAAAGTCTTTGTTTTAACTGGCAAGAAGTATAATAATCTTATTGTTGTGCATTTACGAGTGTTTAATTACGTCGTTTAATTTAATATTAATTTCATAATTAAATGATTAATACTGGCACATATCTTACACGAGAGGTTAGCAATGCCATATAAATTTAGTATTATTCTTAGATTTCATTTGCGAACAAATTTTACCCTGTAGTTAGGTGCATTTAGTTGAAATGTATAAGTAAGGATATGTGGGTCACCAGCATCCTTGGGTCATTATTGACAAGCACATTATATTTGAAGAAGAAAAAATGAGAAAGCCCACCCTGTTCTCCAAAACAGCACAGTTTCACCTACAGATTCGCCTAAAACGTTGCCATAAGGGTAATAGGCTGGTACGCAATCAATAAACGACCCTCTTTTTGCCCCACAAGCCAGTGTTGGCCACTTACACACGCGAAGAACAAACGCGTACAGACCCAGCAACCCGTTTCACCAATAGACTCGCCTGACACTTTGACGCCCTCGGTATTAACAAGGGTGATCGGATTGTAAGCAATCAATAAAGAGCCCTCTTTTTGCCACACAATCGTTCCGCGTCGCCCTCGAGCCCACGCACCGGTCTGTTCCCTTTGGACCCTTTTCGTACATTAACGTACATTATTTATTTATTTCACTTTATTAAAATACATGTAAATGGCAGATTAAAGGCCTGAGGCCTTTTCTTCCAGTCAACCAACATGTGATGCCGAGAAAGCAATCTTTTGGGGTAAGTACAGCAAATAAAACAAAAAAAAGATAATATATTGTTAAATCCAAATGTATACATACATAGATATCATATATAGTATACCTACCTATTAGGTATTTATGTAAGTTTATTATACGTATGTTTATGTATGTTCTTTTTAAAAATTATATGTATATTTTTTTATAGGTATTTATTTTTGTATTTTACACGCCAATTATCTGTTTTTCCCGTTTCCTCTCGCAAATCTACTGGAAGAAATTTCTTAAGAATGTAGCACCTATGTACTATGTTTACTTTTAAAAGGTTTTATTTGTAACTTTTTCAAGTGTACATGAACCAATAAAATAAATAAATTGATTTAATATTTTCAGTAAAATGGAAACGTATGCCGTCACTCTTCTTCTGAAGTCTTGGAGGTTGCTTTCTTATCGAGTGTGTTATTAGCTCACAGATTTTTGAACTGCAGGAAGGTATATGATATAGCTCAGTAACTGCCATATACTGTCAACAGTTACAGTATTGTATAAAACGACTAAATGCCTGGGATAATATTTGGTATGTAGATATCTGTTATCTTCATCATATTTCTGATTGCCCGCGATATACGAGTAGGCTTATCTAGTGCGGGAATCTCTGTTAGTCATACAGTGTACTGATTCTCTCATTGATTAAACGGTTTTGTATTTTGTACTTATTACGTGTATTAACACATACCTAGAATATTTTTGAAAAATGCCCTTTGACGACGCGAGCAACAGCTAGCAGAACATATTCATAGAACAAGTATTCTTTAGGACATAGGCGTAGAATCTTTACTACCTGTATTCTGTGCAAACTAAAATTTATATTATTAGCCCCATAAAAATTAAGCAAGCAAGGAACAAAAATAATTGGCTACAAAGGGAAAACACGTCCGCCTCTGATATTCAATCTCATGTAAGGCACACAAGCCGTATTGTTTCCCATCACTTTACGTTTCCGTTCGTGAATATTTTGGCTTAGCATTTTGTTGGTTTAATAATTTTGATGAAATGCTCAGTCAGCACAAATATGTATTTTTAACGGTTTTACATCTTTTATCGGGATTTTCGTTCCGGCTTTTGTTTGGACATTGGCACAGAATTAATAATAGTATTGCATACGGAACGGAAACTTGCACCGTCCCCCGCGATCTGGCGTCCCTGCAACCCCTCCCCCGTTATTGAGACGTGTAAGAGCCTGTAAAACAGGGTTCTTGTTAGTCGCACGTTGACGTTATGCGAGTTACTTAGGATTATTGAGTCATAATGGTGATAAACTGCGCATATTATCATTGTTTATCCACGGAAAACAATAAAGAACGAACATTTTACAGATTTCCGAGTGATGAAAACAGGTAAGCAAAGCAACAAATTCTGTGGTGGCGACCCTGATTGTTTAACTCACACATTTGACGTGTGCACGGATGTATTGTTTCGTTTGTAGTAGTACTAGGTAAATATGCTGCTCCGTTTCTATGAAGTGCCATACCTGTGACATTGGTTAAAAATAAACATCCAATTCGGAGTTACGATATAAGGCTGCTAAGTTAAAATTAGATTGGGCAGCTTACCGTATAGAATTATTGGGTGGTTTTCTTTAAATAGATGTCGAAAATTGGACAGGAAGGAAAGTTGTGTGAAGGAAAGGTTGTGATAACATCGAATCAAACGCTTAGAAAATAATTAGTGCAGAAATAGAAGATGATTTGCTAAGCAGTGGGAAATAATATAGATTTTTTTTAGCCCAAATGAAATGGGACTATGGCTAGGATGAATGATGATGATAACAGAAAAAAAACAATATTAGAGAAAAGTGACATATATTAATTTTCTTACCTAATCGTAGGTAATACATTTGTATGTGATCCACCGAATCATAGCCTTGGCTGAGATAGAAAAATACCTTCTTTAAAGCGCAGGATTTTTAGCAATCAAGATGCCTATAAACATCGTATTTTCATTTAGTTTGAGATTTTTACTAATCTAACTAAACTGTATTTCTGCTTTACTACCTTGATAATTTATAAAGATACCTACAGACTTCTGAGATTATAGACTCAAGTATAGAATTATAAGTCGCCTCTTCATAATAACTATCCTCTAACCGCCACCTCATTACAGCTGTTATTGAAGTCACGACCAGCATTACAAAAGCGACTGAAGACTATAATACTCGTAACTACCTCATATTTACGCCATTCTGCGATAGTTTATCAACAGAGGCTATACTTCAAATAATTATGCTTAGGTGTGTAGAACTGTGTTCTTGTCGTTGGAGTGTCTCAATATCATAACTTCAGTCAACTTTGTCATCGGCCCTTCAGTTTTTTCTTTATCTACATAGACTTTTTTCCTTTTCATGTCCTTAATATCTTTGTTTAATAATGTATGTAATACGGAAAATGTATACAGAGAATTACATAAAATAAAAGTTGAACAAAGGCACCACTTATCTCAAAGAAATCTCTTCCGTCTCTGGAAGTGGAAGTTGTTGTGAGGGGAGATACCTATGTGTTTATATAAGAGTTCGTAGGAAAGGAAGAAAGGTAATTCAAAATAACATGAAACAACACAAACTAAATTATATTCTTTGATTTAAAAAAAAATCGTGTACAAACAATTTACTCCAAAAGTAGCACGGCATGCATACGTAGCTCGACTTTGCAGTTTTAAGCAACATTGAGCGCTACCAGATGATAATGTGTAATTTAGTTTCACATTGAAATAGGAGGAGAATATCGGACAACTGTCATGTGAAGTCTTGGACCAAGGCCGCGTTCAAACGACACGCGTATGCTAAGCCCACGCCACTGGTGCACCCGTGTATTGCTCGCTTTAAATTTTTTTGCATACGATTTGAGTCCTATCCCTATCACATCTCAATACAACTGAAATTGCGTTTACCGAAGTCAACACGCACACGCTCCGCGTACGTACGCCACGCGCACGCTACGCTCCCGCCTCGCTTCCGTCTCGCGCCCGCTTCCCACTCGTCACGCGCCCACCTCGCACCATCCCGCGCTCACCCCGCATACGCGTTGCACCTGCGCTTTGGCTAGCTAAGTGTCGTTAAGTGTCGTATAATCTTCACTAGATGTATAGACGCGACGCGAGGCGTGCGCGATCCGTGCACGATGCGTGCACAGAATTTGCGTGGGGGCAAGGCAAGCATAATGCGTGGTCAGTCCGGGTTGTCTGAACACACCCTACTAAGATTACAGGACGGTCACTTCATAAAATAATACGTTAGTCGTACGAAAGTGACGTCCTGTTTCCATGTCAAACCAAATCAGACTTTATCTTCAAGCCTTTACACTAAATGTTGCTTGACACTGTAACGCGGATACGCAGTAACGTCCGTCTTGCTTTTAAAGTAATCCCCCAGAACGCCTCGCTGTGGGACTTCAATTTATAAAAAGTATGGATTGCATATTATACTCGTTACGTTTGCTAGTTTAATACCTCTACCTAATATCGTGCAATCGGGCCACGATGTTCACTCATCCATCTTGAAATAACTTTAAAGTAACATGTTCACCTAGGCTAGACGGAAGGACTGGTCGTGAGGTTTATGTTTGCGCAATATCAGAGCCACATTTCCGTTTGTGTAACCTAAGCCAGCCTGTATAATCTACATAACTTACGAGAGAACGCATTTCACATTTGTTCGATTGCACTTGCACCAGCCCTCCACACCACAAAGGCAAGTAAAGAAGCAAGTTTGACGAGACGACATGTCTTAGTATAAAAATAGGACTAAATTTTTTACTAGGTTTAAATCATTATTTATACATCCACCCAAATCAAGTTGACATTGACAGATGAGTTAGTTTCACTTTACTAAATGTCAACTTGATTTGGGGCTAATGGTTTAAACCTAGTAACAAAGTAAGTCTGGGTTTTATACTAAGTCGGTATAAGTGTTAAATCCTCCCTATATTGTAAAAGGCCTTTAGTCCAGCAGTGGACTGATATAAGCTGTAAAGAAGAAGGGTAAACTGCAATTATTAACTATCAGACATTCGATTTACTACATGTTTTTCACTATTGATTCAAGTCTTGTTACACCACCGACAGCTCAAATTCTACAACTATAAACCGAATTTAATGTAGTAAGTAGTACAAAATCTCGCCCAGACAGACAGATTGTCATTTTTTTAATGCTTTTTATTTTTTGTTAATGTTACTGTTACATGGCTGTCCTATTTACCCTATCCATTCCCTACGCTTGCACAGTCCACTCGCCAACTTTGAGCTAAGATTAAAGTTCAGATGCAAGCTAGTTTGTGGTATGGAGGGATTTTGCGTAACTTTTAATTTAGTAATTGACTTAGGAAAATTGTTTTTGATGCAATTTCCGTTATTATATCCTGGCTCAAAAGTAAAACTTACCTACTCGTTATTCCCTAAATTGTAGATTGTCGTTACAAAGTCAGTAATATTCGATTCTTTGTTTAATAAATAACTAGTTAATCTTCTTCTTATATTTAAGAGCTGGGCTCTTGTCGGTGGAGTTAACTAGTTAATATGCTTGGCAAATTAAAAAAACCTCGACTGTCAAGAACATCATCTAGTGATGAGTAGCGGAACTACATATACCAATTGATATTCGTTGCGCCATCTATTTTATGCTAGGGACCCCTGACTTTCAAGCGTTAATCCCCAATAACTTTTAAGCGGCTCAATCGATTTTCATCAATTATAGCTAAGAACTACCTGCAGGGTGCTTCCACGTAAAAAAAACCGCATTGAAATTGGTCCATCCGTTCGAGAGCTACGATGCCACAGACGGATAAACGGACAGACAGATAGATAGACAAACATTAGTGTCAAACTTATAACACCCTCTTTTTTTCAAGGGTTTAAAAAATCCAGGGGTCCGAGCCGTGAAGGTCATTTTGGGTAGCTTTTGTAGATTCTATTTATTGGTTTCTTGACAGTATTCATTGTAATTTACTGAAAAAACACTTATCAGTATTATAATTCCCGTGTTCAAAATGGGTCTCATGTTCAGCTTGACAGCGTCAACCGGAACTTCAGTCAGCCTCATCATAGTAAAATACATTGAACACGTTCTCGCCGAACTTCCGCCGGTCCAAAATTCCGATTCAGCTAAAATGCGTCGGAAGTTCGGCATAGTGTGACTTGCTAGTAATGCAAATAACTACAAAAGTGCTTGTGCCGAACTTCAGTCGCTCAACTTCGGCATAGTGCACTGAGACATACAAACTATAAGTTTTTTAACGATTTGTGTCTCCTTTTGGAATCACGGGTCTTTTACAAGCTTTTATTATTATCTATCATTTAGAGCCCACTTAAGCCCATTGTTGGGGTAAAGGCCTCCATCTATATCCATCTTGTCCTTTCGTGAGTCTTTCGAGCTTCGAATAAGCATCTAGGTCGTCACGCCGTCTGCGCCTAGGTTTTCCAGGACAGTCCATTAATTGGAGTCCAGAATTTATTGTGACGGCAAATGTTTGGGCAGTAATTAGGGTTACTACCGCTCTACCCATAAATCCAAAGGTAAAAACATCTAGGTCTCTGGCCTTTCATTTGTCATCATCATCAGTCACGGAATGCTATCTCGGAGCATTGTAATACTAACTCAATTTATCAGCTGTAATAATATGAAAGATATAGAAAATATACATACATACTATGGCAGACAGAGCATTTTGGGTCTTGGGGCTCTAAGTAGATTCAACACTTTTAGCGTTATGGTGGTCGAGAAGGTGAATGAAGGAATCAAAATAGTGATAGGTTGCTAGCCGCATCGCCTATTAACATGATTCGAATTTTCGCCCATTCCCTCGATCTGCGCTAGAAGAGAAGCAGCTGGTACATTCTAAGTATTTACTTTTCTCCCAGACCAGCATGGAAGAGTAAGAGTAAAAATAGAAAATAGGTTTATCCATTAAAAATAAAAATAACATATCACAGATAAAACACTGCAAGATATTTGACAAGTATTTTGACCGTCATTTGAAAATAGTGATCTAAAATAGCCTGTGGTTCAATTTATTACGGGTAAGTTAATACAACTAAGAGTGAACTTACATACAAGTATACATAAATATACATACATACATACATACATACTATCACTTCTTTATCCCTAATGGGGCAGACAGAGCATTTTGAGTCTTGCGGTTCTATGCAGAGCCCAGGGCCGCAAGACCCAAAAGCCACTTTTAGCGTCATGGTGGGCGAGAAGATGGAAAAGCAATCAATACAGTGATGGGTTGCTAGCCGCATCGCCTGTTAACATGATTTGCATTTTTGCCCATTCCCTCGATCGGCTTTTACGATCTGCGTGGGAAGAGAAGCAGCTGGTACATTCTAAGTTTTTTTATTTCTCCCAGACCAGCATGGGAGACATAAATATACATTACTTTATATACCATTATAGTGTTTTTTACGTAGCATAAGTAATGCCTACACTTGTCACTTGAGTACAGAGGCTAAAACAAAAAGAAAAAAAAAATCTCATTGCAAGAAATTGTAATAATGGATATTAAAGATGATACTGAAAATGGATAACAGGATACCCGAAGCTGCAAATTTAGGACTTTTTGGTTGAGGGTATAAGATTTAAATTCCATTTTAAATGTTTTATATGGTACCAAAAAGATGGAAGCAAGGTTACTAGTAAAAAGATCTAGATTTTTTTAATTAGAATTTATTTACACATTAACCCACACACGCATTTGTGTGTGGGTACAAATGCGTAAACATTTCAGTTAATTGAATTATTAAGAGAGAAACGAAAGATGGCAGCAATAAACTAGCAGTTACTCGTAGATGCGGGTTTCCGCAATTAATTATAGTTAAGCCGCAGTTAACCTTTACACCTATAAGTAATGAGTTTACGTAGAAACTGACCATGTACATTGTACCGCTGGCCGATGGGGCAAAAAGGTTCTCGAATGGCGACCACGTACACGCAAGCGAAGCGTAGGTAGGACCCACAAGGTGGTCTGAAACCTAACCAAGGTCGGTGGAAGGCGCTGGAAGCAAGCCGCTCTAGATCGGTAACTTTGGAAATCTTTAGGAGAGGCCTATGTTCAGCAGTGGACGTTATGCGGCTGAAATGATGATGATGATGATGATATTGTACATACACCATCGTAATCACATCTTTACCCACAGCGTAGAGACAAAGCTGTCCTCTGTTTTTTTTTTTAAATTTTGGTTAAAACCGCTTTGTTCAACAAGACTTTCATACAAGATAATATTTTAAAATCGATCGAATACAATGGACAATAACAAGCCTAGTTTACATGAAATTATTGACAATGTATTAAATGTGTACCGGCAGATTGTTATGTACTAGCTCCGCCCCGCGGTGTTGCCCGCGGAAAAAGTAGTCCTCGGGTCTCAGCGTCCTGCATACCAAATTTTATCAAAATTGGTCCAGCCTTTTGAGCGTGAAGAAGTAACAAACAAATATAAATACACACTTACAAACTTTCGCCTTTATAAAGTTAGTGTGATTCATTCCTACCAATGTCAAACGAAAAAATAATTTTCCAAATCAATTCAAGCATCATCGAACAATCAGTGAAAATACGTAAAGAAAAATTCCGACGAATTGATAACCCCTCCTTTTTTAAAGTCGGTTAAAGTGCTCAGATGTCTATTGTTTTTTTTTCAAAATCTGCTCTCTGTCTGCCTACTACCAGGTTTCCGCAATTAAATATAGTTAACTTATAGTTAACCTTTACACCTGTAAGTAATGAGTTTACGTACGAACTGACCATGTGCTGTGTAATTTCGTAGTCACTGCGCGAAATGATGGCTCACGTGCGGATTTCCACGTGCGGTATAATAACTGATCATTTATGGTGCATGATTGAGGTTTGCGGTCTGGGATGGCTTCAGTACTAAATTGGCACTTATGAGTACTTACTGCAGTTTGGTAGTTCTCAAAAAACATCCTACTTTATATCCTACTAATATCATAAACGCGAAAGTTTGTAAGTATAGATGAATGGATGTTTGTTACTATTTCACGTAAAAACTACTGAATGGATTTTAATGAAACTTTACGATAATATAGCTTATACATTAGAAAAATACATAGGCTACAATTTTATATAGGTATTGTGTGATAATCCTGCGCAAACGAAGCCGCGGGCACCAGCTAGTATTGAATAATTTTTCTTTTTTTTGCTTTCTTTTTGTTATTCAGATACTTGGTTGGATGGAAGAAATTCCTCAATGAGACAAGCCCACCGTTGTACATTTTTATTTTTAAATGTTTATTTTTTGTAACTTGTTTATATTTGAATGTGCAATAAAGAGTTATTTTTATAAAATTTCTATGGGACCACTTCGAAATACCCTTTCAAACAAAAAAAGAATTTTCCAAATCGGTCTAGACGTCTTCTAATAATCGGTAAACATACATAAAAAAAGATCCTAAGTCTGATAACCTCATACTTTTTTTAAGTTGGTTAAAAATAAGTAACAAAAATACCTACTCGTAAATAAGCACTTGTCAAAAGGTTTTCCTCCTAAACGCCGTTAATTTGAAATCTACATGGCGATCTTGGATTTTTTAAATGGTTTATGTTGCCATATTTCACTTTTTTTATTTAAAAAATCCTTAAAGACACTTAATAAATAAAATATAATAAGTAAGTAAAAACACTTTATTGCACCAAAACACATGAAAATAACATTTAAATATAAATTCAGATGTACAATAGGCGGCCTTATCGCCAAGGCAATTTCTTACAGGCTACCTTTGGGTGACAGGATTGGCAAATAGAAATAATACTTAGTAAATGAGTGGTGCGATAGTGAGCATAGTACTAACTTAATTATATCGTGATATGACAGCAAAAATAAATGATAAACACTCCTTGGCGACTATACCTAATTAATTTCTACGAAACTCGATCAAAGTGTATAATTTTATGTTTTGTGGCGTTAAGTCCGCCATTTGTACACTTTTTCTTATGCAATAAAGTTTAATTATATAAATATTTCAAATGGCTAAATGTCAAACAAAGGGTTCTTTTATGAATTGCCTGTTTTTGTCGGGTTTGTTTGTCATTACACTGTTTTTGCGACCAGTGAAGCAAAACGAGTCATTTGAAATAAACAAACGAACAATAGATGATATTTTTGTAACTAACGTGAGTAAAATCATTATAAATACTCACGCTTATTAATGATTCTACAGGTAGCAGCACGAAACTCTATAGCGCTGACCTTGCTTGCGCAGAAGTCAAAAAAGCGGCCAAGTGCGAGTCGGACTGGCCCATGAAGGGTTCCGTAGTAGCAAATAACATAATATAAAAGTCTTATAGTATGTTTTTTTTAATTTTTATATTTGAGTTGATTATTTGAAAGGTAAATTGCCGTTTATGATGATGACGTATTAAAAAAACACTACTTACTAGATCTCGTTCAAACCAATTTTCGCTGGTAGTTTTCATGGTAGTGAACATCATATATTTTTTTTAGTTTTATCATTCTCTTATTTTAGAAGTTACGGGGGGGGGACACACTTTTTTCCACTTTGGAAGTGTCTCTCGCGCAAAGTATTCGGTTTAGAAAAAAATGCTATTAGAAACCTCAATATCATTTTTGAAGACCTATCCATAGATACCCCACACGTATGGGTCTGATAAAAAATAAATTTTTGAGTTTTAGTTCTAAGTATGGGGAACCCCCAAAATTTATTGTTTTTTTTTTCTATTTTTGTGTCAAAACCTTAATGCGGTTCACACAATACATCTACTTACCAAGTTTCAACAGTATAGGTCTTATAGTTTCGGAAAAAAGTGGCTGTGACATACGGACGGACAGACAGACAGACATGACGAATCTATAAGGGTTCCGTTTTTGCCATTTGGCTACGGAACCCTAAAAATTAATACTGTACCCGTGCTACTGCGAACTACCTCTCTACATTTCACTCAGCGCCAAACTTACGTGCCGCTACTTTTACGTTACGAAAATCGTACGGTAAAAAAAAATTACAAAACGAATTTTGTACTTACCTACCTCTTTTCAAAATCGAATTAAATTACTATTCAATAATTTTTCAAAACTAAAAACCGACTTCACGCATAAACTACAAAACTAATTTTATTATACCCGTTCAAACAAAAAAATACATTGAAAAAAGATCGCGTCGAACTGAAAACCTACTTTTTTGGAGGTCGTCGGTCGGTCAAAATGGAATTTCGTTTGCTGATAAAATGCATTATTTTATAAGGAAGAACCGCAAGAGCAGGTGCTAATGACGCAGACAACTGCATCCGTCATTTGAATTAATAGTATCTACTAATACAAGTTTTTACGGCAAGATTCATTATCTTCTCACCTATAGAGTATAGTAGAAAATTATACACGCGAATGTAAAAATATTATTCCCGCTTAATACAATGTGGATGGGACAAACCCATAATAGATTGAAACAAGGTGTCTATATAATACTAGATCACTATAGTATAATATAATAATAAAAAAAATACAGAAAACTAAAATCCGTTACAAATTGCCCGGGCGCCTGCACACTTTTTTATGAAATGATTATTTGTTGATATTAGTTACTTAAGTAATTATATTATCATTGCTATTAGTGATCTAGTATAGCCCATGGTTCGATTTATTACACGTTGTATAAAGCTTTCCACAAAAAATTTTTTTCAACATAGGTATATCATTTACTACTTTGTTATGCAAAATTACAGCTTTCTTGTAGTTTTTGATCTGATACGCGGTCAGACTGATGAGCATATCGGAACTACAAGAGTTTCTTGTATCGAATTTGAAACTCTAAAACCATGTGGCATAATGCTATTATTTTAGGTTTACTTACAAGACAACCTATACAGAGTGATTTTTAAACCACCAGCCAAATTTTTGAAGCAAGTTCGGTACATGATAATGAACTTACTTTCCATAAATCTGAAAAATCTGCGCTTGACCAAAAGGATTTTGGTATTGAATTTTTTTATCGATTTAAAAAAATATATTTGGCCGGTGGATAAAAAGTGAGCCTGTATTACTAAAAGACCTCCACAAAAATCAAACGCATAATTATTTGTTGCAGGCGAGCGTAGAATCCTACATAACGTGTCAGGCGAGTTCCGCTCCGGTGAGCTGACCTGCATCCTCGGACCTTCGGGCGCCGGCAAGTCTACGCTGCTCAACATACTGGCTGGATACACGTAAGTCAAAACATGTTATTTATTTTTACTCTCATTTTCACCATTGGCCAAAACCGGTTCGATTTTCAAATTGTAAAAAAAAAATTAGGTCGTGGACTCCGAGGATGCAACCGGCAATATACTTGGATGATGATGACCGCCGTGTGGTTTCCGGCAGAGTAGAATAGGGGCACTCTAAGTCCTCCCGTGGATGTCGTAGAAGGCGACTTAGGAAATAAAAGCTAAATAAAGGTTATTAACATCAATGAGACCTCTCCAACCCGTCTGGCCAGCAAGGAGAGTGTAGGCCAAAGTCCTCCGGCTGCTCTAGCCAAGTAAGGCTCTAGTAGTACAGAGAGGATCGTGCTCCTGCAGTGGAGCCTAAAAGACCTGATGATGATGATGATTATAACGCTGAAGTAAAAAAGGTTATTTTTATAAACATCCCGTAATTATTCTAATGTATGCATTTATAAGTAGGTAAAAAGAGATCATTATCAACTTAGCTGCGCTATAAGGATATCGTTATGTCCATGAGATCTAATGACATTTCATTGTTTTTCTGAACCTGTGCCCAATACTTAAGTGGAAGCCGAGAAAAAATAATACATTGTTACAATCACAATAGCGTCTGTTTCTCGCAGTTATTCATCATTAATACTTATTCTTCGTTAGGACAGAACAAAGGTTGTGTTGGGTTTGACCAATTTGACAAAGGTGACATCTTATCTAAGTACAACGCTTGGAATTTTTGGGATCCCACACTTGAGCACTTGGGCTTCTTGGAGTCCTACGCGGCAAGTCTATATTATATACCATTTAATATTTTTGATTTTTTTTTAACTTCACTTGTTACTTGTTGTAGAATATAGGCACAAAAAACTCATACGTTTCTATTTTTTTTTAATTGCGACATTATTTCAACCTTTACATATTTTTCATAACAAAGCCAGTTCAGCACGAATATTCGCATCAAAGTATTCTTTCGCGTTCGTCTACGGTTTGTATGGAAAACTGAAACTGTTCCTTTTACTTTCTATACAGGCGCTGTTCCTTTATTAATCAAAATAAAGTAGAATAAGAGCTCAATGTCAATGAATCACAGTAAAAAGGAAGATTTTTTTTCCAGTCCGTAATTTTTCAAATCGACCAAAACTAAGTAGTCGACGTTTTCGACTACATATCGTGAGTAAACTATGTTAAAATGTTTATATTTTAATATTTTATGCTGTTTTGCGTAGTCGCACATCGACGTCTCTCAATTAGACAGCGATAGCCACTAGGTCAGAGAGCCTTTTAGCACCTATCCGTTATTTCCACGAAGTTAGAGGTAATATTTCTTACATCTCAGTACTTACTTGTCACCTAACTTGTCATGCTTAATTAGTAGTTCTATGCGACAATACATACATACACACTCCAAGTCCTCTCGTAGATGTCGTCGAAGACGAGTTAGGAAATAGAAGCTAAACAAAGCTTATAAACATAATTGAGACCTCTCCAACCTGTCTGGCCAGCGAGAGATTGTAGGCCAAAGTCCTCTGGCTGCTCTTGCCAAGTTTGGCTCTGGTAGTACAGAGAGGGTCATGCTCATGCAGTGGGTACAAAAAGACCTAATCACGTCTTTATCCCTAATTGAGCAGACAACTTAACTGCCTCCGTGGTGTAGTGGTTAGAGCGTTTGGCTCATACCCGGAGGTCGCGGGTTTGATTTCCGGCGGGGGCAACGACTTTGTGTTGTTGTCCTAGTTTGGTTAGGACATTGTGGGCTGATCACCTAATTGTCCGAAAAGTAAGATGATCCGTGCTTCGGAGGGCACGTTAAGCCGTCGGTCCCGGTCACAGTCTTTGACATTGGTCGTTACTTAAAACAAGTCAGAGGCCTTTAAGGCGGTTTAAAAACTCTGACACTAGTGTTAGTAACTAACACACACGATAAGAAGAAGAAGATTGAGCAGACAGAGCATTTCAGCAAGACAGTACCCAGGGTCACAATACTTTATGCTACTCTTAGCGTGATGGTGGGCGAGAAGATGGAAAAGCAATAAAAGTAATAATGGGTTGCTAGCTTCATATTTTCGCCCGTTCCCTCGATCTGCTTTTACGATCTGCGCGAAAATAGAAGCAGCTGGTACATTCTAAGTTTTTTCTTTTCTCTCAGACCAGCATGGAAGATACATAAATTAAGACAATAATTTACCTAGCTTTTCCATTTTAAATGCAAATGATAAACAAGAAATAACTGATGTGCTGTACAGATTGTATTAAGGATAATAAAAGATAAATAATGTATATACTTATGTATGTACTTAACACACTTCGTTCTTATAATTTCATTTATAAAATATATTTGTTCACACATATTTATTTAAATTTACTTATAAATTAGAAAAAGGTAGATGACCAACACGCTGACTTTTCATTGGTTTTGGGGGGGAAAAAAAGTCGTTAATTAAATAAATTCCTCTAATCATACACATACATTGGACATATTGGCAAAATTACTCGTTCAAGTATGTGTCATCTAAATTTCCACCCTGTATATAAATTTAATGAATATAATAATTCTGTGATATATGTAGGTGTATTTATACCATTTATATGATAAACCATCAAGTATTGAGTTTTTTCTAACGTTTAGCGAAGGCTAATGACAAATTGTCTCAGGCGTTCAAGTGTGTGTCAACCGTTCCATAATTTACACCCTGTGTATAAATGAATATAATAATTCTGTGATATATGTAGGTGTATTTATACCATTTATATGATAAACCATCAAGTATTGAGTTTTTTCTAATGTTTAGCGAAGGCTAATGATAATAGGTCCAGTCAACTTTTAGGTCACGGTGAGCGCTGTTGGCAGTACATTATGCATTTATAATATCTTGTCATTGACAAGCAATGAGCCTCTGTAATTAAGTACAGAAAATATTTATTTTGTTTTTTTAATATAGTGACATAAATAAAACGCTACTTTTTGGGATCCGTGGTAAACTGGGGGGAATTGAAGGAAGAAGAGGCAAAGGAAGACCTAGAGATAGTTTTATAAAACAACTAAAGAATCAAATTAATGTTTCAACATACAAGTTTATTAAGGAGTTGACTTTAGACAGAGAGAGATGGAAGGCATTGGTTGCTCCACAGACAAGAGCTTAGCTCTTTAATAATAAGAATAAGAAGAAGGTTAACAAGGCAGTTACAGTTACGGAGTGTCTGTCTGTCTGTCCGTCTGTCCGAGTCTTAGACTTAGTTTTTAGACGTTTTTAGTGGCGTGAACTCAAAGTCGGCATTCGAAAATATGGAACCCTAAAAGCCCATGGCCCGACACGCACTTGACCGGTTTTTAGTTATCTGTAGCTATAAATAAGGAATTAATGGGAGGACAAATTCCAAATGTATAAGGTTAAATAGAATAGTGGAAAGAAACATATACTAAAGGTCATCGAAAATAAGCGAGGCTAATGTTTCAAGCCACTGGGCATGACGAATTCATACGAATTCTAAATAGAAGGCAAAAAAAGAAAGAAGAGTAATAGGGAAGTCAAGGCACGGCTATATAAAGCAAGTCCAGGAAAGTGATGGTAAAATCCTGGACTTGTCGTATTAAAATGTCAACGGACTAGCGGGAAATAGAAAAGCATGAAAGAAACACCACCGTATCGTTGTAATTATGTACGAGAAGAAAGATTCTGATGGAGTGCATCAAGCTGAAGTACCCACTCTGGATATCAGGATCGGAAGTAGAGTATCATAAAATGTATTTAAAAAGAGACTAATTGTATTTAAAAAAAAGGTAAATCTATGAATAAGTAAATATATACTTACGGACCATATACTTAGATTGAGCTAGCCCCAAAGTAAGTTCGAGGCTTGTGATATGGTATACTAACTCAACGATAGTATACCATATCACAAGTACGTCATCATCATCATCAGGTCTTTTTGTCTCTACTGCAGGAGCAGGAGCATGACCCTCTGTACAACCAGAGCCATACTTGGTCAAAGCAGCCAGAGGGCTTTGGCTTACACTCTCCTCGCTAGCCAGACGGGTTGGAAAGGTTTCATTGAGGTTTATATAAGCTTTGATTAACTTGTATTTCCTTAGTCGCTTTCTACGACATCCACAGGAGGTCTTGGAGTGGCCCTATTCTACTCTGCCGGAAACCACACGACAAGAGTAACAAATACTTAATAAGATAAACATCCAAGACCCTGACCCAATTTATATTTCAGGTGTTAGGTACGCTAACTTGATGTCACGCTCAAAGAGTCATGTTTTAGCGTACCTACAAAGACTTTTGTACTCACTGAGAATTCTGAGGCGCACTCGACTCTTGCCTAATAAAATTACATTTCACAGATTAAATGGAGTCAACGGCCGCATCACGGTCAATGGGCACGCTCGAGACATGAGATTGTTCAAGAAGCTGAGCAGCTACATCATGCAGGACGACCTCCTGCAACCCAGGCTCACGGTCCAGGAGTCTATGAGGACCGCGGCGGACCTCAAGCTGGGGAAGGAACTGGGAAAAGCCGAGAAGGAACTCATTGTAAGTCTAAATTTCTTCTTTACAGTCTCTATCGTCCGTTACTTGACTAGACGCCTTTTCCAATAAAGGTATGATTGATTTGCCTATAATCAATAATACCAGGTTAAGATAGGTGATCAAGTCAATCTTTATTTACTACAATTTTATTCCATCACTACCAGTTCCTGAACGAATCGTAGGTCTATCTACGTACTTTAAACCATCCAGAGATATGATGATCATGAATCATCATTATTATAGGATTCCTCACGATGTTTTCCTTAATTGGAAGAAAGTGGTGGTAGTTAAAAATGACCATACACGAATTCATACTCAAAGGTACTTGTACCTTCTACCAGTACGACTTCTACCGTACAAGTCGTGTCTAATAAGGATCGAACTCGTGCCTTACAGATAAACAACTAGTCGCTTCTATTAGTATTCGTAAATAAGGATAAAATACTAAACTTTACAGTTATTATCAAATTGTAAGACCGAGTTCGTAATGTGGTGATCCGACGTCAAATGAAGTTCACGAAGCTCTCATGGAACTCGGCAGGGCGACCTGGCGAGGAGGAACGATGGTTGGTAATGGCTATACCGAGTTGTACCTCAGGAAAGAAAAACGGAGTGTTGGGCGTCCGGCAGCTTAGTGATGACATCAAAAGGATTGCTGGAAAGAATTGGATAGCTAAGGGATATTCAATTGCGCAGACAAAGAGGCTTATGCCTAGAAGTGAGTCGTTAAGATCTAGATAACTATAATGATGATTAGTAAGGTATATTGATGATGAGTAAGGTTTACCATGGATACACAGAACATAATAAGAACCCTTGCGTTCAAATATTTTTCATGTGATACAAGGAAATTTGCAAATACATTTCCACGCCAAATATCCGGGTCGCCAGGAAAGGACGGGAGTACAAACATCTAACATTTGCCGAGGAATCTATGAATCACATGTACCGTTGCCAAGTTCAATGAAGGACATCGATTTATCAGTCGGAGTGTATATTTGCATTGCAAATTTACTTTAAGTTCCATTGAATAGGTGAATCAGTAGAGAAATGTATGTACGTAAATCTTGTCTGAAGTTTCAATAAATGACCGCTAGATTCTCAAATAGAATTAACAAGTTTACAAAAACCCCGACTTTCAATTGTTTTATTTATTAACGCCATCTAGTAATGAACGGAGGAGAAAATATCCTATACGTATATTCTCCTCCGAACGGATGTCCTATGAACGTTCATTACTAGATGGCCATCTATTATTTGCCAGACCAACTACAAAAACCCCGACTTTCAAGCGTTAACGTCAAACATAGCTAGGAAACAACGCAAGGGCTTTTATGTAAAAAAAACCGATTTGAAATTGGTCTATCTGTTCGAGCGATGCCACTGACAAAGGAGTATATAACCTACTAAGTGTTTGTTTATTGACAAACAATTAATAATAATGGTATTCCCCAACCTTAAAGGAATGTTCTTTTGTGTTTCGTGATGACTAAATTAATTGTTAACAATTTCAACCTCAAGTTTATTGATTTTGCATTTTAGTTTTTTTTTTGTTTATATGTATGTTACACGTCCTGGCGTTGCATGTCTATGACAAGTATTTTATGAGCCATAAATACTCGCGGGTTGTAGAATAAATTTAGGAATTGGTATGAATTATTAATGTGTGCAAATTGATCAAATAGATTTCGATATACCTAAGTTGGGTGTTGCAGTGAAGCGAAGTTTGGTGACTCACACTTAGTTTCAAACAAATATTTTGAAAGTGTATGTTTTGTCTTTTTAGGATTCCATACCCAAAAGATTAAAACGAGACCCTATTACTAAGACTCCACTGTCTGTCTGTCTGTCTGTTTGTCACCAGGCTGTATCTCATGCACCGTGATAGCTAGAAAGTTAAAATTTTCATAGATGTATTTCCGTTGCCGCTATTACAACAAATACTAAAAACAGAATAAAATAAAAATTTAAGTGGGGCTCCCATACAACAAACGTGATGATTTTTATAGATAATGGTACGGAACCCGACTCGCACTTGGCCGGTTGTTTACTTTACCATGCGATCTAGGTACAAGAAAATAGTACACCAGCAGTCTCTCCCGCAGAGGACAGGCAGCAGCGTCTATATATGCAAAAACTATACAACATACACCAATCCGCCTTTCAGCACGGTGTTTATAGGCAAATCCCTTCCTTTAGTCGCCGCTTACGACGACTCCAGTGGGAGAGGAAATTGGTGATCATAGTCACATATGTTATTCTACGTCACAACATTGTTAGCTTCATCATCAGGTCTTTTTAGTCTCCACTGCAGCAGCACGACCCTCTTTATACTACCAAAGCCATACTAGGCCAGAGCAGCCAGAGGATTTGGCCTAAACTCTCTACGCTGAGACGTGGTGGAAAGGTCTGACTGATGTTTGTAAGCTTTGTTTAGCTTGTATTCCCTAAGTCGCTTTCTACAACATTCACGGGAGGACTTGGAGTGGCCCTATTCTACTCTGTCGGAAACCATACGGCATACCTAATATATACCAACAAGTAATTCATCCTAATTGGACACAGTTTCTGAGTAGGACACATAATGACTCATTTCGGATACCTTCAAAGATCGTGGATAAGATTGCCTTTTTTAATACGACCGTCACGGTGAAACGTGACGTTTTGAGATCTCTGATTGTCGAAAGTATGTTTGCGGTCATGGTTGAAGGATAGACGAAGGTAAATATTGTCATGTTTTAATGATATTTTTCAAAACTAGGTCAAATGATACACGACATGACATCTTAGTACCTTGGTATGGAACAAAAATGATATGCTTACCACTATTATTTTGTAATCTATATCTATATCTATACATTTAATAAAACAGTAAAAAAAGTGTGTCTGTACAATAAATATATTTCCAAAAAAATATTGGGGGCGATGGAGACCTAGTAATAGAGTAAGAATTTTTTAAAAAATGTCTGTCTGTTTGTCCGTTTGTCTGTTTGTCTGTTTGTACACGCTAATCTCCGGAAATACTGGACGGATTCGAATGAAACTTTTTTTGTTATATAGCTATTAAGCCTGGGCAACATATAGGGTATAAATGATTTTGGAAAATGGAACGCCTGATGCAGAACCATAATGGTCCAGCTAAACTATAAGAGATATAAAAATGCCGCCTTAGTAAAAGTTATTCAGTCTGATGAGCATATTCCAGAGACATAAAGTCCACGCGAACGAAGTCGCGGGCTTCGGCTAGTATTTAAATAAAATTCGTCATCCCTTAGAAAATGTGATAGGCTGAGGCCTACTTTGTATGTGTGTTTCTTCCGTTCCCAATGTCTAAATTTTTCGTGCAAATGTCGATATTGATTCATGCATGACTTTAGGCAAACGTAATGTTATATATTTAACCCTCGATAAAAAAGACGGGTGACAAAAAGTTTGACGCTAATGTCTGTCTGTCTTTCTGTGGCATCGTATCACTCAAAAAGATGGACCGATTTCGATGCGGTGTTTTTTACGTAAAAGAAAATTTTCTTGCGGTGGTCCTTAGCTATGTTCTATGAAAACCAGTTATGGCCGTTTAAAAGTAATTAAGGATTTAAAAATCAGGGCTTCCTTTAGCAAATAATAGATGGTCTTATATACCGATAAGACTTCGGTAGTCGCGTCGCTACTCGCTACTCATCATAGATAAGAATTATCTCATCACTTGCTTGTTTTTCGTTTGTGTAAGGGGCCAACACTGGTGTCAGATTTTTCAAGTTGCCTAAAGGTATCTGACATAGCTTAACGACCATTTAATGATGACAGCCGGGACCAACAGCTTATACGAGCCTTCCGAAGCACGGAGGAGCTCAAGAAATCTTTATACCACTTGTGGTCACCCATCCAAGTACGGATCACGCCCGATGTCGCTTTACGCGCTAGTAATGCGCACTCCCACCACGCCACCGAGCTCCTCATCACTAGGAGGTGTTCTTGACAATCGGGACTTTTTAATTTGCTAGCAAATACACTTTTTATAGTCTCTACTACACGTTCAATTGTAATTCTAAATGCCAGTTCTACTTTGATAGATTAGATATCAAGTTATGTTCTACTTTTAATAGGTAGAAACGCAAAGATAAGCAGTACGTTTATTAGGCACGCTAATTAAACTGGTACTTTCATAGTGCATTTACAGGTTTTTTTGTGGACAGGTGGAAGAAATCCTACAAACGCTCGGGCTGTGGGACCATCGGAACACCAGGACTGAGTGCCTATCAGGAGGCCAGTCCAAACGACTGTCGGTCGCGCTGGAGCTCGTCAACAATCCGCCCATCATATTCCTGGACGAACCGACCACGTAAGTACCTAACTAGTACCTCTGTAAGCTGTAAATCCTATCCGCCTTATTATAAAATACAGACTAACTTTTTTACTAGGTTTAAACCATTATCCGACCAAATTAAGTTGACATCTAGTAACATAGTAGTAACAGACCATGCCATTGTCTCATCTGAAAATGTCAATATAGTCTGCGTTTTATAATAAGGCGGCATGAATCTATCTTTGCATTACAGCCCTGACCAATTGAAGTCTATCGTATAAAAAAGCCCTATTAGAATGAGTTAACGGGTTACTCACGTATAGAGTCAGCTATTACTCTCAGGGCGAATATATGTGACTATAGGCCCGTACACCACACTGGTACGTGCCGGTGTGATGTACGGACTCTATACGTCAGTAACCCGATAACGCATTCTAATAATGTCTTTGTCTCACGTTAGTTTTAGTCAAAGAAAACATCTTATGACAGTTTTAAGTCTTCTAACCTCATTATTATGCCATTTTGCTAAATTTCGAATAACCGAATTGTCAATTTTTTTAACTAACCTATACTGTCCCACACACACAGTCCCACTGCTGGGTAAAGTCTCCCATCTCCTTCCAAATATCTCGATCGTGTCCCTCTCCCAACCATAAATGAACTAAAAATCATGAAGTATATTTTCCTTTTTATTTCACAACTATTGTCTCTTCAGCTTAGATCATATATCGATGGATTAACAATAATCCGACATATCCTTTCCTATATGTCAGCTTATACGGTCGATTGCGACAGAAATACACACAAAACTCCTTATTTCCGATCTTCGTCTTTTGTTAGTCATCTTACTTATATAGTAGTAGAAAATGACTACTTTTTAGATTCCTAATTGAAAGCTCCCTATAATTTTAAACTGATATCCTGTAATTTTATCAGTTTGAAATTAAACAGTGTAGTGAATCGTGGAAGCAGGAAGGGGAGGCCTCTGCCCAACAATGGGACATATTAAAAAAAAATGATCTTTACTGAAAACATTTTCAAAGAGACGAACTCGTATGGCGAAATAAGTAAAAAAACAAATTATTACAAGAAAAGAAATTAGAGTTCCGTAGTAAAAAAGGAATCCTTATGGTTTAACCATGTCTGTGTGTCAGTCCGTCTATCAGTCCGTCTGCGGCAGTAGTATATACAACGAAGTCAAAAAGAAAACTTTATGAACTAAGTAGGGTTTACATAATATAATGCAACATAGCAACACGGAACGCAACACTGCGTGTGACACTTGGCGCTTATTTTTCGTATTTTGTCATGTGATCTTCACATATTTTCATCGATAATAAATGTTGAAAGCAATAAACTTTTTCTACAAACTAAACACATTATTCTAAATTCACACTTTTTTTTAATTTTTGTTTTTCGTATGTGTAAGTGGCCTAAACTGGATTTTCAAGCTGCCTAAAATATAATCTGACATAACTTGACGACTGCTATACGTGCTTTCCGAATCATGGAAGAGGAATATTATTGCTACTGATCACCCATCCAAGAGCGGACGATGCCCGGGGTAGCTTAACTTACGAAAATGCTACCAATACTTACTCTCAACTGGCCACGAGCTCCTCAGCTTTTCTTAATAAACGAATTGGTAAGAACAAGCTCCTAAAAACATAATTAACCGCTCAGTAAGTCGGGATAATCCTACGCAGCCGGGAGCTAGGATTGTCTATGAGTAATCGTTATAATTAATTTCATCCCTACGCTGTTCTCTGACCAAACTGAAAAATATAAGGCAGAGCGTAATTTAGTAAATTTGCGTCTATGGTATTCTATCCATATCACTTACGGGTTAGACACAGCGAAGACGTAATGATCGAAGGCCCAAAGATGATAAAGGATTATAGGCGTTATTTTGCAAAAAAGGAAAAAAAATATGATAGCCAGGTCGCATACGTCTGTTCCCTCCCGTTCTGTTTTTATGGTATACGGAAAAAACCGCAGCTATATTCTACTTTTTTCTTTTCTAACCGACCAGCGTTTTTAGATATAGTAGATATTCATCGTGTAGTAATAAATTAAAATAAAACCAAAACTATGATCATTTTTGATGAATAATTTTATAATCCATGAAAAACCTTTGTGATACTCTCAGGCGATCATTGAATAACAAAGTAAATCAAGTTGGGTTTAAAGTCCCGCTCACGTGGTATTTTATCACCGTTTCTTATTTTTATTATTTTATTTCCCATTTTTTTATTATAGTATTTTAGCCCAAAATCCCTTTAAAAATAATGAAGTAAATGGTGGTTGATACGGCTGAGTGGTTATAAAATCGCAATGTAAGTTTTTAGTCGATGAATTAGCATATATAGTTTTAAATAGGTGATAAGTAATATTTATTCTTACTTTTAACTTCGCGTAGTCGGCGTCTTTATTTGTTAACACGTCGGCTTGGTAATACAATTATGATGGCTCTCTTGGGGATAGGGATATGAAGAAGATATTGTTTTTATGTCCTAATATAGCCATTTTCAACAATTGATCATAACATAAACTTGGTGTTAGCAAAACGTATCATTCGCTATTATATAACATCTATAAAAAAGAACAGGTTAACTCAATACAAACTTAAAGGTAAAGAGTAAATAAAGTATGTAATTATTAAGAATAAATCTGCCATTGTTGTATTTGCTGCTTCTAATTCTGTAGTATAAATGTTTTGGTACAAGAAAGTTATAACAAACAACCGACGTATACAACGTAGAAGGGTATCCCTTAATAAAACGAACCACACTAGATCAGTAGTAAAATGAAATTAAAATAACAGTCAATAATTAGAAAAAAATCGGCATACTAAACTGTGCAACCGCTCGGGCAATTTGTATGAGAATATCGCTTATTTGTTGTTTTATGACTAAGTATTATTTTATTATCACTTTACTATAGTGATTTAGTATAGCCAGTGGTTCGATTTATTACATGTATATTATTATTATGTATCTCCTTTGAGAATCACGGGTCTTTTCACTCCGGTCCTTTGAGAGGCTTGCGTGGGGATACAGATCCAACACGTAGAGGCCCTTTGGAGAAGTTGTTGTCATGTGGCGCTCCCGCCAAAACCTATTCCTGGATATACCTATGAAAGGTGTACCCTTGAATAGGTTTTGGCAGAAGAAAATTCTATTGCATGTAAAAGGAAAAGGTTTAAGGGTTATGGAATGAATTTGGGATGGACTGATACTGGGTTATTGCAACAGAAACGTCACCTGCCATAATCATGATTACTGACTATTATAGGCAGGTGGTGGCTTGCCGCCCACTAGATGGGCCCCTCAAACGCACCGACAGTAGTTGCCGGCAAAGGAGCAACACCGGTGCGAGCGACTCAGGGGTGTCGAGAGGTGTGCTGCGCTTTCTCCGAAGTTACTCGCGTCGTTATGCCCTTTAACACTTCCACCCCTGGAGCAACAGCTCTAACGACTCCTCTCTGCACAGCCAATTAAGGCAATGCAGAGCTGAGAGCCCTGCGAGCCCTCTTGGGTGTCCACCCCGACCGATGAAGACGCGTCGGGGACGAGGGATCTAACCGGCTCTCTGGAGCACTCGGGTCCGTGGTGTCGTTACTCACCAACAGCTCGCCACAAGCTGCCCTGCGGATTATTATTATTATATTCCTTCCACGTTGTATAATGTAAAACAAAAATTATTTACTTTCCCGAGCAATTTTTTTCATATTAAATAAAGTGTATGATTTTAGAGTTTTACGGTTGCAATTACTGTTATTAGTATTAAATAAAGTGGTCCAGCTAAATAAACCAAATCAGACTCCATTGAAATAGGTAAACAAAATACACAATAAGACGTAATTGGCTTAATCACCGACCCTGTAGTAAGGCTTTATAGGTCGTAAAGCCGGCTCGTGTTTGGAAAATGGAAACATGAACCCGAATCAAAGGATAAAAAAACCAATGGCAGTAAAAGTTTGGAGTTTCCGCACGTGTGTTACGAATTATAGTCATTAGAGTATCGATTGGACGTGTGTTGCAGTGGTGTGAAAAGTTACGTAACAACACCGAAAACGTTGGCCGTGTGGTTTCCGGCAGAGTAGAATAGGGCCACTCCAAGTCCTCCCGTGGATGTCGTAGAAGACGACTTAGGAAATACAAGCTCAACAAAGGTTATTAACATTAAGGAGACCTCTCCAATCCGCCTGGCCAGCGAGGACATTGTAGGCCAAAGTCCTCGTTGTGCTCCTGCAGCGGAGACAAAAAGACCTGGTGATGGTGATGATGATGACCGACGAAACCATTCTTACTCTCACTTGTTATTTGTTGGTCAGATGACTTGACCATCATATATAAAGTCATCGCTGGAAAGTGACCGGAGGCCTATGTCCAGCAGTGTACGATGTGCCTAAAATAATAATGATGATTTGTTGGTAAAAGAAATTTCCAAGAAATTCCGATAGCCAGTAAATACTATATACAATATCCTTTTTTATTAAGTACAAATATTTTAAGGGGTGATTCAGTCCATCATTTTGAACAACTTTTCCCAATAAATGTATATCGAAATACGAAAAATATTTTTTCGGTTTTCATACAAATCGAAGTAGTCACGTGATATCATTACTATGGAAAATGAAAAATTTTCTTTTCGTATTTCGATATACATTTATTGGGAAAAGTTGTTCTATATGATGGACTGAATCACCCCTTAAAATATTTGTACTTAATAAAAAAGGACAATGTATATATATATATATATTAAATACATATATATATATATTATTATTATATATATTTACATTTCTGCCACAATATTTCATGCCGCAGTTTATTTTAAAATCTTACAAATACTGCACACTTGTTGGTTGGTAAATGTTTTCTAAGTATTTTTGTTATATTATTGAAGTGACGCAAATAATTTTTATTGGTAATTGATAATAGCCAACTTTAAACTTTGTTGGAACTTCTTGGCAATTCAAATATGTCATGTTTTTTATTTATTTAGCCGTTTAGCTGTTCCGTTTACCTGTTTCCAGCTATTTCGATCTTTAGCTACTTCATTCCAATTCTTGTGAAACGGAAACAGGTCGTTACCGTAAAAAAAATCTAGGTTGATCCATCTCATATTAATTTCATGTCATGTTAATGCTATTAATATTAATCACTACCAAATAGTACCTAACCTTATATTTCTTACACGTAATATTTCTAAAATAATATATATTTCTTACACGTAATATCACGAAAATTACGACAAAGGATATTCGCTTTACTTAATTTTTGTCGGCGAGAGACGATAGTACAAGTTTGTCGAAACTTTAAGCAACTTTTCAATGAAAATATATCATGTTAACGTTCTTGATAAGTACCTACTTACAAAACTCTAGCTAATTACTCCATTAGAAGACGAAAATTATTCGGAAAACATTACGAAAGTGACGACAAATTTAATTCATGATCGGGATTTATAGTGATTTTTAGGGTTCCGTAGCCAAATGGCAAAAACGGAACCCTTATAGATTCGTCATGTCTGTCTGTCTGTCTGTCCGTCCGTATGTCACAGCCACTTTTTACTTTAATCCTTCAACTACCGGAATCGGACACAATAGATTTTCTATTGTTTAGCGGCAGCCGGCTGCCGCTCGGTGGCTGAAGGGTTAAGCCAATGCGTAACAGTTCCTTTTAAGAGTCCGGCGACCCTAGACTTCTCCATACAAACGTAGTACACGTTTAATTTTGAAACCACATGTCAGATTCCGGTAAAAATTGGTAATTGTAAAGATATTGCAATTATCTAGGGTTATATTGGGTTTCCTATAGTAAAATTATGAACTGGAAAGAAAATATAACGATTTAGAAGTTTCCCATACTAATGGTCAAAAATGATATAAAACACTATATTCTATTTCAAGTTCATATTTTTACTGTCGGAAACTAAATATAAACCTAGATAATTGCAATATCTTTGAAATTACAAAATTTTGCCCAAATCGGACATGTCGTTTTGAAATAAAACGTAGACTACGTTTGTATGGAAAGTTGTATTTTGGTCTAGGGTCGGGGGACCCTTAAATTTGAAAGGGCTCTGATTTTATGAAACCATTGACATTGTATGAATTGGTTTTATTTAGTTTAACCTGTTTGTCGACGCTCTTTGACTAATTGATCTGACATTTGGTACACATTATTTAGTTGTAGGTATCCAGCATTTCTAAATCTAAGCTGTCCAAAACCACAAAATAGCGGCATACTAAGTAATTATACATCAACTACTCCCTTGATACGAGTATCAAATAAATGAAAGAGCTTGACAAAAAAGAATACAAGATATTATTTAAAAAAACACTTGAAAATAAAATACATCTGTAAAAAAAAATTAATTAAACGAAATTAGATGCGCCCCATATTTTTATTTTAGTCATTTTTTAATTGATCTTAATATTTTTACTCATTTTATTTCTTTATTTATCTCTTAAATGCACTCATATAGAAAATGGTTAGTAGATAGGTACATGCACCCTGACAGGGTTTTGCAAATTTCTATTTTAATACTGCAACTATTTTATTTCCATTTTCACGCTTGAAGAAGGTTTTATTCGCGAGAAAAAACGAGAAGTAAGAAGAATTATTGTCATGAAATTTCTAAAACAAATAAGATGTACATGATTTAAATAAGAGAGTGCCTCCGCTGCCGGCGCTATTGGGAACCGGTGGTTATACTGCCGGCAGCCTAGATTTAAAACACCGGCTGCCGGCGCCAGCACTCAAAATTTTCCGAGAAGTGTAGGTTTCCTGTGACCAAAACACGAGCGAGCGAGCGACTTAAGCTAAGGGCGAAAGTAACACACACAGATCGTGTTATACCAGCGCTGGCAGCCAATTCGGTAACCAGTGCCGGCAGCGGAGGCACTCCCTTTAATTAAATCTCTTCGATTATAAAAGCTCATATACTAATAGGTAAATATATTTCTCTATACATAAGTATACTCTCGTAATTAGTAGATATACCTTCCTGGAAACTGCCAATACCAGGCGTAGGTAATTTGATGAGGGTTTCCTAAAAATTATTTTATCGGTTCACTAAGAGCATGACGAAAAATACAGTTAGAATATTTATATAAGAAAATTGTTGAGTTAGTTAGGCAGAGCAATTTTTATACATATTTTTATAATAAGTACCTACAAGTAAAAAGTTGTCTATATACTAATAACAATAAATATTAATTCACAACAAACAGATTTACAAGATAAATTTAGTCCTGGCTGGCGAACTTGGAAAACCAGTATCTCAAGAACCAGTTCCTCCCTATTTATATGTTCTAGACAAAAATATTTTTTGCTGTAGAGATAAATTTTTTAATTTAAAATAGATGATTACAAAAAATTGTGTGAATAGGTAGGTATACTTACTACTTCGGTGTAACTAGTTTTTCTGTACTGTCATAGTCTAAGCCATCCAACCAACTCTTTAATTGCTCCTTTTATTTTTGTTTTAGATATGAGATAAACATATTTTTTTATTTGGTGCATAAACCTTTTACAAACGTGTCTTATCTTCTAAATCCATAATTAAACTAAAAACTAGTGAAATTGCAGTTATTACATATTACAGTAAATTAAAATAAAGGTTTTGTAACTGGTACAAGCTGGTACAAAAGGAACACACCAAGCACTTTGAAAGTTAGCAAACCAAGGAGTTCACGCTCCCATTAAAATTGGATAACAAACATTAATCTGCAAAGACATCTTGGGTTATAGGATTAAGTGTATTAATTCTATCAAATATTTCAAACCTGACAACACTTTAATTCCTCCATAATGTCCGTGCTTTAGAAGACACTTAAAAGCTGGTCCCGGCTGTCATCTAAGTCAGAGCTAAGCTCCAAGCTTATTCAGATGCCTTTAGGTAGCTTGATAAATCTGACACTAGTGTTGGCCACTTCTCTCATGAAAATGAAAAAAAAAACATACAGAGCGGTTTAGTTGTCACACTTCACACTAATATTATGAAGGCGAAAGTTTGTGTGTGTGTATTTGTTACTTCTTTACGCGCAAACGGCTAGACCAATTTTGATAAAATTTGGTATGCAGGAAGCTGACATCCTGGATTAACACATAGGCTACTTTGACCGCGGGTAACACCGCGGGGCGCAGCTAGTATGTATACCTATAAGAATTTAAACTTGAAAACTATTATTTGTTTCAGTAAATTCTTTTCACATAAAAAAATGTTTATTTTTTTAATATTTCATTCTCTGTATGTTTCTTTGGGATATACAACTAAAATTTATCAGTCTATAAAAATCTAAGACATTTCTTGGAGAAAATGACAGCTCTCACAGTAGAGATATGTAATACTATTATTAATTCTGTGGTAGAGAGAAAGCTAGTAATTTTAATTTTCTTTGTGATCTATGTAGTAGGTAATACAATGTAAAAGCAAAAACAGTAATTAATTCAAGTTTACGACATGGAGGTAATTAATTTATCTAATGAAACATGGCTTTTAGTAGGTATTTATTTATTTTCTCATAGACTATGAATATGCTATAATAAAGGGGTAGTTCTCCAAAAAAAAATGGTGCTGTTTTTTGTTTCTTTTCTTTTTCAAAAAAAGAATGTTGATCTAAATGAATTGGATTAGCGATTCTGTCATATAATCACACTAATATTATAAGGGAAAGAGTGTGAGTGTGTGTGTGTGTATGTTTGTTTCTTCGTCACGCACAAACCCAATTCACAACACCAATTCTGAAAATTTGGTATACTGGAAGCTGACACCATGTATTAAAACATAGGTTATTTTAACCGCTTATGTAAATTCTTTCCATATTAAAAAATGATCCTTTTTTCATATTTATTTCTCTGTATGTTTTATTGGGAGTTGGATATTAATGGTGACCATTACGCCACGGAGGGACGCTTACGGAGGTCGACTTCAACAATATTTTTTTTAACTGTTACAGAGGTCTCGACGTGGTATCCATCAGGCAACTGGTAGTCCTACTGAGGCTTCTGTCGCGTCAGGGCCGCACCATCATATGCACGATCCACCAGCCCTCAGCGTCGCTGTTTGCTCTGTTTGACCGGGTGTACGTGCTGGCACGCGGCTTGTGTTGTTACCAGGTGAGTAATAGCCACTAACACTCGGGCTACAATTGCAACAAGGCCCCACAATCCACCACTACACGAGCTCTCAGCTTCGCTTTTGCGCTGTTTAAACGCGTGTATGTACGCGCTGGTACGTGGCTTGTGTTGTTACCAGGTGAGTTATAGCCACGAGCACTCAGACTACAGTCACGACAGGGTCGCACTATCACCTGCACAATCCACCACTACACCAGGCCTCAAAGTCGATAGATAGATTTCCGCAGTTTGTGTCACCAGGTAAAACGCATTGAGGATTTTTTTTAAGAAACCTTTTCATGAAAATCTGCAGCAAAGAAAAAAAGTGAACTATGAAGCTGATTTTTATCTTAGATTCACCTACACATTCGTTTCTCTTTTCACTATACCATATAATTTTAGACTAACTATAATTGTCATACTTCGCACTTCAGAAATAAAGCCAGAATTTTAATTAACTCCCAGTAGAAGCCAACTTAATTTAACTTCGCTTGCATATACGAAGTTACTCCTTGAAATTAAATCACGTCAAGTTACGTTCTTGAAACCATACAGCGCCTGTCATCACGCCCGGTAGAACAAATTAGCAAAGACGGGGTAAATGTCGTTGTCTAAAAATGTGTTACTGAAATGTGGTATGAATTTTAAAGGAAAATGATACGGAGAAAAGTAATTTATTACTTGCTTACTCACTTACTTACATATCTAGAGTGTATGGAGTAATAAATGATCAGTTTAGAGTGCTGCGAGCTGCATGGTTTTCCCGAGAGGCTAACACCAACGTGTGTTTTAGTAGGAAGTTTTTTAACTCCTGATGCAAAAAAGGGGTGTCAAGGTATAAGTTTGATGTGTCTATGTGTCTGTCTGTGTCATAGCTCCTAAACGAATGGACTTATTTCAATTCTTTTTTTCAATCGAAAGGCTTGTCTCTCTGCCTAGATGGTACGCTATGTTAGATGGAAATCGGTTCTGACGTTCAAAAGTTATGGGGGTGAACGCTTAAAAGTTGTAGTATTTTTCAATTTGCCTGGAATATAATCTTGTTTCTTGGTTTGCATCGATATGGGTGCGTGATGTATGGTTTCTTATCTATTTTAATTATTTTCATGACTCTTTCTGAAGAAAATATAGATAGGGTTAGATGCTAAGTAAGATATTTTTAGACGGTTCGAAAATCCTGATCACACATCACATCAACTAGTACTACAAAGAATTCTATTATAATTCCAAGAGGTGATAATATATAGTCGTCACTTGGAAGAAACTGAAGATTTTGTAGTTATGGTGCATTTTAATGATATAATAAAGAAAAAGACAAGACAAATAAACCACGATTCTATATACCTGCCAACAATAGTAGAAGAAAACTACTGGTTGAGTATTATCACAGAATTAATAATAGTATTACGTATTATGCAAATCAATTTCTACCATTACTGGCCGAAAACAAAGCATAAACAAAAATGAAACGTAGTGCGTAGTTTTCATGCTATCGCCGGACATGATCATATCGCATAATTCATCTGAATTTGGAATTACAATGTACACTCGAATTGGTAAATTATTTAAGCAAAATCATAGCAAACAGCCTCATGTGACCACGGAGGTTATTTACCTATTTATACCCCAAGTATGGCTCTGGTTGTATTCAGAGACGGTTGTGCTCCTGCAGTAGAGACAAAATAAGCGGCCAAGTGCGAGTCGGACTCGCCCATTAAGGGTTCCGTAGCAGCAAGTAACATAATATATAAGTCTTATATTATGTTTTTTTTTAACTTTTTCATTTGAGTTGATTAAATGAAAATTAAATTGCGGTTTACAATTAATGACGCATTGAAAAAAACTACTTGCTAGATCTCATTCAAACTAATTTTCGCTGGTAGCTTTCATGGTAATAAACATCATATATATTTTTTTTAGTTTTATCATTCTCTTATTTTAGAAGTTACAGGGGGGACACACATTTTTCCACTTTGGAAGTGTCTCTCGCGCAAACTATTCAGTTAAGATAAAAATGACATAAGAAACCTCAATTATCATTTTTGAAGATCTATCCATTGGTATAAAACGTATGGGTTTGATGAAAAATAAATTTTTGAGTTTCACCTCTAAGTATGGGGAACCCCCAAAATTTATGTTTTTTTTTCTATTTTTATGTAAAAATTTTGATGCGGTTCACAGAATACATCTACTTACCAAGTTTCAACAGTATAGTTCTTATAGTTTAGGAAAAAAGGGGCTGTGACATACGGACGGACAGACAGACAGACCGACAGACATGACGAATCTATAAGGGTCCCGTTTTTTGCCATTTGGCTACGGAACCCTAAAAAAGACCTGATGATGATGAACTCCAACTATAAGCAGGATCTTTATGAGGCCTCGGATATGCTGTGTGTGATAGTCATACTGGAGGGGAAAAAATAATTGTTTAGACTATACTGATCTGCTGTTTTCCCTAGTCTATGAAAGGATTTTATCTGAAATTAATAGGGTTGTGGCGTAAAAGTTTTGTCATTTTTGGTAATTCAAACATTGCCTGATCCACTTTCCACTTTGAACCTGGGACCTGATTAACTTTCCTTTGTTTTAGCATACACCGCGGTCGAGCTACGCTTAAATGTTATTATATATTTAATATTTACCGTGAAAATATAAAATAAATCATAAGCTTCAAACACCTACTTAACAACTGTGCTCGCGACTTTGTTTGCAAGTAAAGTAACCGTTACTCCTTTCTTCGCATGTAAGCCTTAGTTAGGTACTCTTATATTATAACTAGCTGTAACCCGCGACTTCGTCTGCGTAGAAGTCGAAAATGGTTCTAATAGGATTTTTAATTGTTAACCCTGTGGTTTGGGCTGTGCGTTGATATGTCAGTCGGTCAGTCATTCAGTTTCTTCTTTTATATATAGACTTTAGCTATTTACCAGTAAAAGTTCCGTCAGAATGAGATTCCATGATTGGTAACGGAAAACCAATATAAATATTTATGATAGACTGTACTCATGATTTCATGATAGCTCTGAATATCAGGCAGGGGCGGAATGTATCGGAAGTTCCGGAACGGTACGTGCTGATGTCGATAAAATCCAAATATTGCCAGTAACGTGATGGTTTTTTCAATTAAACTTAAAATACGTTTCGAGGAAATGACCCGTTCCGCAGTACGACCATTTAATCTGTTTTGCGTTCAAACATTTATGTCATTTCCGTTTTTTTTGTGTTACTGCCGTAATCTACATAACTATTCCATTTCAGCTTTAGTAATATTTTTTTAAACTAAAAACCGACTTCACCCCCTCATCATCATCATCATCATCATCAGGTCTTTTTGTCTCCACTGCAGGAGCACGACCCTCTCTGTACTACCCGAGCCAAACATGGTCAGAGCTGCCAGAGGTCTTGGCCTACACTCTCCACGCTGGCCAGACGGGTTGGAGAGGTCTCATTGATGTTTATAAGCTTTGTTTAGCTCGTATTCCCTAAGTCGCCTTCTACGACATCCACGGGAGGTCTTGGAGTGGTCCTATTTTACTCTGCCGGAAACCACACGGCAAACTTCACCCCCTAAACCTCGCAAATATATCCAAACTACCCCCAAACCACGCAAGTATACCCTTACTTGCTAGGTGGTCCTATAGAAATGTTATCAAAATCGGTTGTGTAGTTTGGGGGTGAAGTCAGCTTTTAATATTAAAAAAATGTTTGCTAAAAAACATTATCAAGTCGGTACAGGCGTCTTCTAATAAACGGTGAACATTCAAAAAAAGATCTCAATGAATAAATAACCTTTTGCTTTTTTGAAAGTCAGTTAAAACTGCTTTTATACAATTCTGTCCAACTATCCGACTGTTCTCCTCTACCAGGTCATATTTCTCAACCAATTCTTGTGAGCAGATTCGGCAAATTATATGGCTTTATTTTTCGATTCAGTTTCTCGATTTCCGAAACTATATCTACTAGGATAACTATAAAGGTGTAGGACACGAGAGAATACTCCGAAAAAAGTGTAAGACCTAAAGAACAACGGAGCTAAAAGTGTGTAAGCCGTCATTAATTTTAAAAATATAATTATACTTTTTACATAATTATTTTGTAACACTGGCAACCGAGAAAAAAAAAAAGTGTAATTGGTTGATCGCATCGGCGAGTGGGGCATTCGGTGCCGGACAGCGACGGAGAACGCAATTTTGTAAGAAGTGAGAGTGTGGGATTAAAGTGTCTTAAATTCAGCCTGCTGGTTTTTATTTCGAGCCCGGATTAGAGTAAGTTTACATCTCAGGAGTGGGATAAATATCACGCGTAAGTGTTTTTATTATTATTATTATTTTTACATTATTAAACAATATTTTTAGATAATTGGAATCCATTTTCTCTGAAACCGTGTTTTTCTTTTAAAATTCATGCTGCTTATATCCATGTCAATAATTATAAATCCATCATTATCTTTAGAATCCACTAGTATTTCTGGGTTATGGAAGAAAATATGAAATAATTATCATTTTTAGTGTTCTTATTTTAATTTATTTTTGTCCTGAAACGTTAATATCTGCCGTTGAACAATCATGGCCGATTGTTGCTCGTGGTCGTACGGTTAAAAATTCTGAATCCATTTTAATATCTGCAATCCATTATTTAATTTAAAAGTAAGGGTGGTATAAGTATAAAACCTGTTTGTAATGTCTCAAATAACAACCGTATTTCCTTCCGAATAATACTAATATGATATTCTTTTCGAGGTGAAATGGAAGAAACACGCCGCCGTGATAGCTCTGATCGCCGTAGCCTGGTGACCCCTAGCCGCACATGTGGCCGGTCCCGGAGTCCAACCCGGCGAAGTGGAGCTCAAGAACGGCAGCCATCGAGAGCTCGCGGATCTTCTCGGCGCGAGCAGAGCGTACGGCGAAGTCGACCACGTAGCCGCCACAGTGGACGTGGGATGCGCCGCAGTCGAAGCTTGCGACTTCGAGAAGAAGAGTTGGAGCGCGAACGAGAACGTCTTCATCAGCTGGAGCGCGTGCTGCAGATGGAGCGTGACTTCGAGGCCCGATCGAGGCGCGACGAGCGTCGCAGCCATGGCGAGAACTACGTGCAACGCGAGAAGCAGCAACGGCGGGAGGATCGACGAAGCCACGGCACCCGCTCTGGGCGCCGCTCAAGGTCATGTAGTCCGTTATTTTCTTCTAAGGATATTGCCAAAATTTTACAAACTGTTAAAAGCAACTCTGCGGCCCCGCCGTCTGAGCCTAATGCACATTCGAGTAATAAACTGGATTATAAGAATATTTTGCCGGAATTCGACCCTTCTACTAAAAATCAACGCATGGACGTATGGCTTCGGAAAGTAAACGAATGTGCTTCGGTCTACGGCTGGGACGACAAAACCACTATCCATTTTGCCATGCAGAAACTTCAGGGATTGGCCAAAACTTGGTACCAAAGCTTGACTACTATACTTTTTACGTGGCCAGAGTGGCAAGAAAAACTCGTCAAAGCATTCCCTTGTGAACAAAATTATGGCCAATCCCTGGAGGACATGTTAAGACGTAAGAGTAGATATAACGAGCCCATTGAGAATTATTTTTACGAAAAACTCGCTCTGGTCAATCAGTGTGAAATAACCGGCAAGCGTGCAGTGGACTGCATCATCCATGGTCTCAGTGACAAAACGGTGAAGTCGAGTGCGCTAGCTTTGCGGTGTACCGAGCCAGATCAACTTTTGCAGTTCCTATTAAGTAATAAGGACCATTCCTATCAACCTAATTTTTCTAGAAATAAAGTGGGTACCGAGTATTCCTCCCTTGAAAATAAGTCTTATTCCAAGGCAAATATCCAAAGTGCGGCGGGCCTATTTTGTTTCAACTGCAGAGAGAAGGGTCACGTGTATATGAGGTGTCCTAAACCGTTGGTTAAGTGTGATTTTTGTCATAAAGTAGGGCATAAAAGTGACAGCTGCACTTCAAAATCCGATAGTCAGACGCCAAAGACCACAACGGTACGCAAAGCTATGTGCATTAGTAACTCGCAAGTCGCGCAGCCAAACGATAAGTTTATTAAACAGGTCGTAACTAATGGAATGTCTTTGGAAGCCTTCGTTGATTTTGGTAGCGAAGTTACTTTAATTAGGGAGTCTTGTTCAAAAGAGTTAGGACTTGTTCATGATAAGGTACCGTCAACTATGAGAGGTTTCGGCAATGGACTCGTTCAGTCGTTAGGTTCGGTTACAATAGAATTCTCAATCGACGGGGTTAAAGCTAGGGTACTTTGCAAAGTGGTAGATGATAGTCTACTTGAACGACCAATGCTAGTAGGACAAACATATTCAGAACAGCCACATATCGTTGTTGTTAAGGACTCGACAAAATTACAATTTCTTGATGTCGGCACTGAAGTACCCGCGAACTGTTATGAGGATGCGAAGGATAGGTCCATCAGACTCAGAGTACTAGGGCATAGTTTACTTTATGGCTTAGCAAGCGTTAGAGCGGCGACGGAATTTGAATTCACCGGAAATATTTTGGTAGATACGAATGTGGTGGGGAAACCGGTAGGACAGTATGTGGTGCTGGGTGGCATTCATAAAGTTCGGAATGGGCTGCTTTCCGTAACCCTAGTACCTTGTTCAATACCATGTAGAGTACAGAAAAATTTCGTTTTCGCCCGGGCTGAAAGGATTGGGACGATTGAGAGGCTGAAGGCAGTACATTCCGAATCCGTAGATAATCAAAATAAGGACAGCAGTGTTATTAAAAGATGTCAAGTGAAAATGGGCGATTCAGTACCCCAAGAGTGCCAGGATAGGTTAATGGATATGCTCCAGCGATATAGACATTGTTTTGCATTTGATTTAACAGAATTAGGATGTACTAATGTCACCCAAATGACAATTGAACTCAACAGTGATCGCCCTGTTGTATACAGACCTTATAGGCTCTCGCATCACGAGCGAGAGGAAGTACGTACTATGGTAAATGAGATGTTGCAGGCAGGGGTTATAAGGGAATCTGTCTCTAATTACGCTAGTCCTATTATTCTCGTGCGAAAAAAGGATGGAAAGTCGCGGTTATGCATCGATTATAGAATGCTTAATTCATTAACCGTGAAAGAAAGATACCCAATGCCGATAATTGAGGACGAAATTAGTAAATTATCAGGACAAGCCTGGTTTATCACCTTGGATTTAATGTCAGGTTACTATCAGGTACCCATTGCCGAGCAACATAAGCACCTCACATCTTTCGTCACTAATGATGGCCAATACGAGTTCAACCGAATGGCTTTTGGGTTAGCCAATGCCCCTGCGGTGTTCCAAAGGATGATGAATCACGTTTTAGGGTCCTTACGATTCAGCAAGGCTACCGTATATATCGACGATGTGTTAGTCTATGGTAGAAGTGCTGACGAGGTTCTCTCCAGTTTGGAGGAAGTTTTGCAACTCCTTGACGGGGCAAATCTTAAGCTCAATCTCGCTAAATGTAGTTTTCTGCAAAACAATATAGAATACTTAGGTTATGAGATTGGATCCATGGGAATGCGACCTGGCGAGTCAAAAATTCAAAGTGTCACCAAATTTCCTCAGCCGAATAACGTTCACACTGTTAGACAATTTCTAGGGCTAGTCAGCTATTTCCGAAAGTTCATTCAGAATTTCGCTGAACTAGCTTCGCCTCTCACGAAGCTCTTAAGGAAAAATGCTAGCTGGGAGTGGGGAGAGGCACAGGCACAAGCCTTTGAGTCTCTCAAGTCTAAGCTGGTAAGTAGGCCGATTCTTGCTATTTACGACCCTTGCGCGGAAACGGAGGTTCACACTGACGCCAGTAGACTCGGTATAGGCGGAATACTTTTGCAGCGGCCGGTGGGCAGTTCTGAACCATTAAAACCCGTAGTGTACTACAGTCGTCAGACAACCCCAGAAGAAAAGAACTTCCACTCGTATGAGCTGGAGACCTTAGCGGTTGTCGGTGCCATTAGGAAATTTAGAGTATACCTACTCGGAAGGGAGTTCAAAATTGTGACCGACTGCAGCGCATTGCGCTCCACGTTTCAGAAGCGTGACCTCATACCACGAATAGCTCGTTGGTGGCTGGCGTTGCAGGAGTTTAACTGTTCAGTAGAGTATAGAGCAGGAACAAAGATGGCTCATGCAGACGCCCTATCACGCAATCCTGTAGAGGATGAGGAGAGTTATAATCTAGGACAGTACTCTACCATCCTTGCTATCAGTAACGAGGACTGGTTGCTGACACTTCAACTAGGTGATTCGGAGTTGTCTAGAATTCGAAATATCCTTAATAGCGACTTAGATACAAATGGATTGGACTACATTAATGAAAATTACCTGATAAAAGATAATAAGTTATTTAGGTTTCTTAACGGGGATAAGGCGAACATAAGATGGGTGGTTCCGAAGGGGGCCAGGTGGCAAGTGTGCAAAATGAATCATGATGATATAGGCCATGTAGGTTTTGAGAAGACTTTAGACCGTATAAAGAAATTTTACTGGTTTTCTAAAATGTCACGTTTTGTTAAGAAATACGTAAAATCCTGTATTGACTGCGCATACTCAAAAAAGACTTCAACCAATCGCGAAGGACTCCTACATCCCATTGTCAAGGTTGAAAAACCATTCCACACGTTGCACACGGACCACCTCGGTCCCTTCGTTAGATCGAAGAGAGGGAATACACACATACTGGTTACTGTCGATTCTTTTACTAAGTTCGTATTTATTAAGCCCGTCAGAAACACGAATTCACAAAATGTAATCAGGTCCTTAGAGGACATTTTTAATATGTTTAGGAATCCCGACCGAATCGTTAGTGATCGTGGAAGTTGCTTTACTTCCCATGCTTTTAGGAAATTTTGTTTAGATAGAGGCATTAAACACGTGTTGAATGCGGTAGCGAGCCCAAGATCAAACGGACAAGTGGAACGCTATAACCGTACGATCTTGGACTCACTCACTGCACAGAATTGCAGAGATGATGAAAAGGAATGGGACAATAAACTAGGGAAAATACAATGGGGCCTCAACAATACTTTACAGAAAACCATAGGGAAGACTCCTTCTGAGGTTATGTTTGGTATGGCAATGAATAGTCAGAGTAACGTGGCACTAAATGAAATTACGGATCTAACTCGCGAAATATGTGACCAAGCATCTATGCATAAAGAGGTCAAGGATAGGATTGACGAAGAACAAATAAAACAAAAAAAATATTATGACAAAGGACGGAAACCAGCTATACAGTACAAAAAAGGGGACCTCGTGAAAATACTCAAGACTGCTTTTCAAAATGAAGGAAAAAGCACTAAACTAATGCCAACCTACGAAGGTCCATTCAAAGTTGTAAAAATCCTGGGAAATGATCGGTATAAAGTATCACCTATCCCTGGCTTTGAGGGAATGAAAAATAAACGTAGCACAACTGTGGCTTCAGAGCGGATGCAGCCGTGGATTCACTTGGCATCCTTAGAACTAGATAACGACGACACTGAGACTATGAATGATAATAGCGGGGACGAATTAGATGAAATGAATGGGTAGTTCGATTATTCATGTAGCATAAGTTAAATTATAGAATAAAATTATATATATAGGTGCATTATGAATAAATAAAACCGAGTTAGTAGAAAGACAGACCAAGAGACACTTTATTTGTTATTATAGAATTTGTATGCTATATATAGTTTTGTTGTTACAGGCCAAGCGATGAAACTACGTGAGCGGGCGGGTTCGTGGCTTGGCCTCACCAGATGTTGTATGGGTCGAGCAACGAGATTACGTGAGCGGGCGGGTCCGTGGCTGACCTCAGCAATAGTTTTGTAAGAGAGTCGGACTCGAGACTTCGTGAGCGAGCGAGTTCGAAGCCGACCTTATGATGAAAAGTATATATACATAAGATGGGGCGAAGGTCTGGCGCGAGACTTCGTGAGCGAGCGAGTGCGTGACCTGACTTCCTCCTGAAGTAAAACAGTTATACATGTAAACAGATGATTTAATGAGAAAATAGATGTACGCTAGATTCGTGAGCGAGCGAGTTAGCTGTATAAAATAAGATTTTAAAAGATGAAAAGCTAGTCTGAGCTAGAATAAATAATCCAGATAGTTAATAATATTATTAAGCATTGCATTATTTATATTAACAATTTCACTTTATGAGTATGTAATTCCAATGATTGTTAATAGTTCTTGACAAATTGTTTAGCAGGTAGTGATTTTTCTTTCATATGTACAGTACACCTAATATTTTGTAATTATTGTATTTGAGATAAATCCTTAGACTAATATGGAGATCACATAGGTAGTCGCGAAAAGAAATAAACCCCATCGAGACGTTTCTTGCTTGTTCTTTTACTCGAGTGGGCCGGATAGGGTTGGAACAAGCGTAAACTTAGTTTAAGACCGAAAAGTTTTGAAGTGATCTCATGGCCTGAATGACTCAAGATGCCGAGTGTAAGATTAACAATAGTAGCGTGTATGGTATGGGGACATCCACGTTGTCAGGACGGTCGAGTGTAAGCCGTCATTAATTTTAAAAATATAATTATACTTTTTACATAATTATTTTGTAACACTGGCAACCGAGAAAAAAAAAAAGTGTAATTGGTTGATCGCATCGGCGAGTGGGGCATTCGGTGCCGGACAGCGACGGAGAACGCAATTTTGTAAGAAGTGAGAGTGTGGGATTAAAGTGTCTTAAATTCAGCCTGCTGGTTTTTATTTCGAGCCCGGATTAGAGTAAGTTTACAAGTGTAGAAAGAAATGATGAATTCACTCCAGACAAAAAAGTTAACAATTCCAAGTAATGTTTCCAAATGTCAAATAATGTTTGGGAAAATATTCCGTTTCTCGTATTTGCTCGAAAAAGTGATGAATGGTGAATTCAATAAGGCAATTCTCTTTTACTTTGTGCACCGTTTCATTCAATTATATCTCAAGATTTCCTTCGTTTCGTAACGTTTTTCGCTCTTAAAGCATACAAAGTAACGCAGTTATAGAATAAATCGTGAGAAATGATGTTAATAAAGAGCGCTTTGATATAGCAGAAGGCTAAAACTTGAGTGAAATACTGTAACTGTTTCGGAATTTAATAAACTTTTATGGCGATGTAAAATCCGTTAAGCATTCTGGGTGTGAAACAACAAAGGACTCCAGCAATTTACATCAGATTCTGGTCTTTGTCTCTCTCTCCTTTTGTGCCTTATATTGCTTTATATTGGTGATTTTTAATGATCAAGTATTTAATCGTTTTTCAATATTTTTTTAGCTTAATGCAAGCTAAAATAAGTAGTTTTGATACCAATATACATCGTTGTAAAAAACAGTCTACAGTTTGAAATCCTCGATCCTGTATTTGAAGTATATTAACTCAGTTCATCAGGATTTTTATCTTATAATTGGATATTTAAATCTTAGTTCCTGGGCGACCGAGCTTTGCTTGATTATATCATATTCTGCGTGGAAAGAATAATGCATGAAAACTCGAAAACATGCGTTTTTCCAAACATAAGACTAACCTAGATCAATTGTTTACCCCCGAAAACCCCCATATACCAAATTTCAGCGAAATTGTTAGAGCCGTTTCCGAGATCACAGAAATAATTTTATATATAAATATACAAGAATTGCTCGTATAAAGGTATAAGATAATTGCAAAAGAAGGGAACACGGGATCAAATCTTCTTATATTAAATTATTACTAACCTTGTAGACACTCCATACCTACTTACTAAGTAAGATCAATTAAATTTGTAAAAATCCTCGTATCCGTAATACTAACTCCGCTTTTCTCCTCCCATTTGTAATACTATGCACATAATCCATTTCTTATTAGAGCTTGTGTGTATATAATCATGTCGATATATTTCATAAAAATCATGGCCGAAGCCAGAAATATATTTCGATGGGGATTTGAGCCAGAGTAGGCTAAGTAAAAAATTGCGTACATTTCGTAGATTGTTATATTATGTTTACATGAAATTATCTTTTTATTTTTGTAAGAATAATTTACAGAATTAATATAATAAGTACGTGAAAATCGTAGGTCGGTAATAGTTATAATAAGTAGCTTTTTGTTAGTTTTAGTAGTTAAATTTCTATACCTAAGCTAAAAGTCAAATCAAAATCAATTTTTTTTATTCAATGTAGGATAAATTTATCTCTTATTGAAGGTCATTTTTTTAAATATTATTTTAGTGCAAAAGCTAAAAACTACTAGCGTTTCGGAACGACCACTGCTGGGAAGATTCCGCCGAAAGAAACCCAGTTCAGTATAAATCATAAATCATAAGCCTATGTGGAATATTTAAGCCTGCTTGTTTCTCTAAATAAATTTATAGAATAAAGACCATCACACTTACGAGTATAACGAGTATAGTACCTGGGTGACCGAGCTTTGCTCGGTCGGTTACATCTCAAACATTAACTACATTTTTTTAAACTTGTCTAAAAACAGTACAAAATATAAAAATTATATATAAACTTGAACATTAAAAAAAACAAAAGTAAGTCACCGAGTGGGATTCGAACCCGTAACACTCTTTCTAGCGGTCAGCATCCTCAACCACTGATATTCTGCGTGGAAAGAAAAACGAATGAAAACTCGAAAACACGCGTTTTCCCAAACATAAGACTAATCTAGATCGATTGTTTACCCTCAAAAAATCTATACCAATATTCAGCAAAATCGTTAGAGCCGTTTTCGAGATCACAGAAATTTATAAATAAATATATATATAAATAAATATACAAGAATTGCTCGTTTAAAGGTATAAGATAAACAAATTGACTTTTATAATTTTTCGCACACAAAAATCAACGCGAAACGTTTATATGTGCAAAAAATGTGTCTCATAATGCAAGATATTGTTACAAAAATTACAACTTACCACCCAATGTATAACTACGTTTCTACAAAAGTTAATCAAATCATGCACCTTTGTTTGCTAAAATAATAAAAAACACCAATCAATCAAAACTATGAAATAGTTTATTCTATAAGTGATTATAGACATCAAAAAGTAATTAGTTCTTGGAAAGTCTGGGTTTCCTTTCCACGTAAACGATAGCATCGACTTTTAATTTATTAGTACTTACAAGTACTTGTTATAAAGGTCAATTTAAATTTTTGACCCTTGACCCTGTCTGCCATATATTAGAAATTTACACATTCGAATAATAAAGCTTTATCTCACATCAAGTGATATGGACAGAGTCCTACTAAGAAGAAGACAGGATGTTTTCAACAAGTGATACTTAAGTAGGTGTACTGTTAAGTAAAGTTAAGTTAATTAATACTTTATTGTACACCAAAAAAATTACAATTATTAAAATATACACAGAAAAAAAACATATAAATGTACAATGTGCGGTCTTATCGCTAAAAGCGATTTCTTCCAGACAACCGATGGATGTTACTGTTCTTTTGCCGCTATAACAAAAAATACTAAAAACAGAATAAAGTACATATTTAAAGGAGGCGACGAACCGATAGCCGATGAGGCAAAAAGGTTTTCAAATGGCGACCACTTGGCAGGCGAAGCGTAGGACACCCGCCCACAAGGTGGTCTGACGACCTGATTAAGGTCGCTGGAGGGCGCTGGATGTAGGTCGCTTTAGATCGGTCATTTTGGAAATCTTTGGTCTATGCCCAGCTGTGGACATTGTGCGGCTAAAATGATGTTTTAGGGCGATCTTCTCATACAACAAACTTGATTTTGCCGTTTTTTGCTCGATATTAATAACGACAATAGGTAGAGACTTGAAATATTTACAAAATATTAAGTGGTATACTTATTCACTTTGAAAATAATTATTTTAAAAAAAGAATATTTAAGGGGCCCCTCTTTTTCTTTATTACAACTTAGAAAACTTATCTTCTAAACACTGCATCATCTTCAAGCTAAAAATGGTAGAAATAAATATCTAAGAGAACTAAAAATTGAGATAGGTACGTTGCAGTCCAGTCTACCCCGCCCTAACATTTTATAGCGCGGTCAACCTCCTTTGAATAAATCTCTAACTTATTTCTCGGCTGAATAACTTGAAAGTAGTTTAGAACAGAAGTAATTTATAAAAACTAGGGCAAAAGAAGTCCCTCGTGGAGGTTTTAAAATTTAAAACAATTGAAAAGCTTTAGCTGCTGTCACATTATTTGTCTTTTGTTTTAGAGAGGTAACAAAGTCTTCAGTGCCACACAAACACAGGTTCAGTGCCCAAAGCATGTCAAACAGTATAATAGAAATAGGTATCAAACTTTTCATTTCAATTGAAGTAGAGCTGGTCGGAGCAGGGCAAATGTAATCTATGTTTTTAAAGCAGTAATAATTTTTCAAAACAAAAACCGAGTTCACTCTCAAACTACAGTACCTACCGATTTAGATAATATTTTTATATGAGACCACCTGAGAAGTATACTCTTTCAAACAAAATTCATTTTCCAAATTGGTCTAGGCGTCTTCGAATATATAAAAAACATACATCAAAACCTATGGTTGAAAATGCTCTTAGTATTAATTCCGCCATTTGTTAAAAGTATATTTGTACTTTGAAACAATAAAGTTTGATAAAATAAAAAAATCAAAAAATCAAAAAAGATCGCGAAGAATTCATAACCTCTTTTTTCGGAAGTCGGTTAAAAAGAATATTAAGTATTTCCAACTTCTTATTGCTCCCAGATCAGCATAGAAGTAATTTTGGTAATAATATACGTATACCTATACCTTTTTAATTAACGAGTAAACTTGTTCGCGTAAAATATGATGCGCATACATTGCATTTATTTGCATTCCAATTTTAGTTCGAGGGTTTTAGTGTACAAGGTTTTTTTTTAAAATAATTGAACTGGATTTAATTATTATTTACTAATAAAAACTATTATTTGCCATTCGTTTTGCATAACTATTAATAGTTATATATAAATATCGATAGGCCTATCGATAATTTCGATAAGTGATATCGATAGAATCGGATAACCAATAGTTTGCAATACTATTCGTGAAAGGTAAAACTATCGATGATATAAATAGTATCGATATGATCGGTACTATTTAAATTATGAATTATCGATTGCTAAATAACTACCAATACTATTGTAATATGGATTTAGAATTAGCTCTGAATATTGATATTTCAATACTATCGATAGTTTCATCAATAGTATTGCAAACTATTGGCTATCGATATTATAAATGTTTTTCAAGGTCACGATAATAGACTCAATATTTTGCTATAACTTAAGAAACGATTCTTGCACACTTGATGTGGATCTTGTATGAGACTAGGAAATAGATATTCATATCGGAAAATCTTTAGGGTTTTTCTTCAATAGATAACTAGTACCTGGGCGTTGGTTATATCATATTTTGCGTGGACAGAAAAACGCATGAAAACTCAAAAACATGCGTTTCCCCAAACATAAGGCCCAACGCAGACGACAGACTAGACCGCGCCGCACTTTTTAGTCTGTGAAAATAGAACCTCATGAATAATGGAATTAGCTTGTCAACTAAGAAATATTAAAGTGTTAAAAGTGCCTTTAATCGAAAATATAGAAAATTTTAAGAAAGTAATTTGATCATAAAAATTTTACGTTTTATCAGGATTTTTTTATATAATTTTAAACAAAACACCGGAAGTGACGACACACTGCAATCGAAGTTTAAATTTAGCGCTAATAAAACAATGACATCTGTCAACTGTCAATGTCTACTGTTTAAATTACCGTCTGTATGTTGGTTGTTGTCAAATTGTTATGTTGGTAGATGACAGTGACAGTGACATATAATACAGGGGTGCCATTTTTGAAACGTGGAGTCACTAAACGAACGGTTTTTGTATGGAAAAAACCAGTAATTTAGGTGACATCGCGTTTCAAAAATGGCACTTCAGTACAGTACTGAAAGTGGAAATTGCCAACTTTACTCAAAAAAATCTTCATCGTGACATCACTTCCTCAAATAAGCTTGACCTTGCTTGAAAATAAAGGTCAATGGGTTTTTTGCAAATATCTAAATAGGTAAGACCTTATTTTAAAATCTGATTTGAGAAATCTTCTCCTAGAGGCTATTCCTCGAAAAGGATTGCGAATCAGATCTTTTTGAAAATTACTTGACAAGCCAATTACATGCAGTAACGCACACGCTTTGGGCCTAAGACTATCTAGATATGTTCACCCCCGAAAAACCCCATATACCAAATTTTAGCGAAATCGTTAGAGCCGATTATATAAATATACAAGTATTGCTCGTTTAAAGGTATAAGATAACACATGATAAGTACTCACCTAATAACTCCTACAAACATAGATTTACGTCTTTGACTATGCGTGCAATATGTTTTTGTATTTTTCCGTTCCTGTATTTTTATTTTCGGAAGTATACCTACTGGATTAAATCATATGACCCCCCCCCCCTAACCGATGGCTGGATCCGTTCTTGACTAACTACCGTCCAGGAATCTTCAATGGATTTATCTAGGTAAAAGAACGAAGTAATAAATTCTTGTTAAAATTAAATTTCCTTTGTCCAGGATACGGAAACGAGATCCTCAGCACTTGAAAATGCAGAAAGCAATTAACTTCATCGTAAACTAGAAAATGCATTTTTAGTTTCACACTGCATCGCACTAATTTTGCAATTACCTCTCTTAATTTGTTGTTTTCCATTCTCTCTAGTATTTACAAATATTTACAAACGCTTGTTTAGGTAACCTGTAGTTAAAATTAAATTTACACGGTGCAAATTTCTTAGCCAATTAAACTCGCTACTTTTCAGCAACTCTTGACCCAACGCAGACGACAGAACAATCCGTGCCGTACTTTTTAGTCTGTGAAAATAGAACCAGTGGAATCACATGCAGTAACGCACACGACGCGGCCAAATCCGATACCCTTTTCTAAGCGACAAAACAAACATTTCGTCTCTCTCTAATCGTCCAAAGACTGTCGCCGATCGGGGAATACCTAAATATCCGCATATAGACAGAAACAACTTTTCACAAAGTATGCTTCCCAGTGGGATTCGAACCCACGACCTACATAATATTTGAGTCGTATTAATGATAAAATCTCTCATGCTGGTCTGGGAGAAAAGAAAAAACTTATAATGTACAAGCTGCTTCTCTTCCCGCGCAGGTCGTAAAAGCCGATCGAGGGAATGGGCACAAATCTTATACCTTTAAAAGAGCAATTCTTGTATGTATATATATTTATTTATAAATTTCTGTGATCTCGAAAACGGCTCTAACGATTTCACTGAAAATTTGTATACGGTGGTTTTCGGGGGTAAACAATCGATCTAGTTTTATGTTTAGGAAAACGCGTGTTTTCGAGTTTTCATGCGTTTTTCTTTCCACGCAGAATATGGCCGCGAATTTCGTCGCGCCGCGACCGCCTTGATTTAGCTCAGTGGTTAAGGATAGCGACCGCTAGAAAGAGTGTTACGGGTTCGAATCCCACTCGGTGACTTACTTTTGTTTTTTTTTTATGTTTAAGTTTATATTTTTTTTTATTTTGCATTGTTTTTAGACAAGTTTAAAAAAAAATAGTTAATGTTTGAGATGTAACCGAGCAAAGCTCGGTCGCCCAGGTACTGCGAATCAATATGTTAACAGGCGATGCGTCTAGCAACCCATCACTGTATTGATTGCTTTTCCATCTTCTCGCCCACCATGACGCTAAAAGTGGCTTTTGGGTAATGCGGCCCTGGGCTCTGCATAGAGCCGAAAAACCCAAAATTCTCTGTCTGATCCATTAGAGATAAAGACGTGATAATATATATGTATGTATTTATGCAATTATAAAATATTTATTTATTTATTAAAACTTTATTAATCCACAATTTAAATTATTTACAATTCGCGGACTTAACGCTAAGAGCGTTGTATCCCAGTCAACTGATTAAACATTTATCCCTATAAAACTGCAGCTTCCATTATCAACTACTGACGAAACATTTGTCCCCTATAAAACTGCAGCTTTCCATTATCATAATAGTTCAAAACTTACTTAAGCCTCTAGTACCTGACAAAACCTTTTTAATACGAGCTTAAAGCCATAAACTGATGGCTCGATAATAGCCTGTCATAACTTTCAAGAGGATCATTTTACCTAACCCGAGAGAAAATAATGGCTTTGGTTGATAATGTTTTCCTATTTTGTGTTTGACGCCTATTTATTAGCGGACGGCCTTCGTATAGGACTAGATTGTGTTAAAAGTGCCATTTATGAAACTTGAAGTTACCTAAACGAATGGTCTATCAATACAAAATAATGGACCAAGAGCATGTCGGGCCACGCACAGTGGTAGGGTTTCGTAGTCGCGAATGCCAACTTTGAGTCCTTGCCATATAAAAGTCTAATAACTAATTTTCTATTGATTTGTTGTTCGCCTATAACTTTTTTATTTGTAAACCCTGTATCTCTTTGGTGCGATTTTTCAAACGCGGAGTCGCTAATCATACGTTTTTTTATATGGAAAAACCATTCGTTTAGGTGACACCGCGTTTCAAAAATGGCACTTCAGATAGCTTTCCTTTAAACTACGTTATATATGTTACAGCTGTTAATTTTTCACGTGTCATTTGCCAAATAGCTTATTTCCTGAAATATTGTTCATTCCGGGAAAATGTGAGGTTCCATTCTCATTACCTTACATTATCTCAAAGTGTACATAAACAATGCTCGCTTTGTTAACAGAATAGAAATGCCATTTTTGAAAACCTAAATCACTAAAGGACTGGTTTTTTCTATGCAAAAAAAACGTTCGTTCAGTGACTTCGCGTTTCAAAAATCCACAGATGAAATTGATCTTCCCAAAATAGGCATAAAATAAAGTACAAACTTAGAATATTTCAGAGGCAAACATAATGTTCGTATAAAAGTTTTCTTACATTGGTATTGAGGTATCAATACTTGCGATTTACGATAAAAAAATGATTTTTCGCCCACTTGGTATTTTTAGATTCTTTTGCTCAAACTTCTAAGTAAAATTTTTGCACTAAAACCTGTTTGATCCTACTTCAATGGCTAGTCTTTTGTAAACATTGAAAACTTATATCACATAGAACTAACAATTGAAACGACATAGATAGATATACTTAAATCCATTTTAACAGAGACCTAGAATTTTTAGGTTTCTTGTTAATAAAACTTGTAATCTAAAGCCTATTTTATGGGTTAAGAAAAATATAATTTTAGCAAATAAATAACTTACTAAAAATATAAGGTTAAATTTTTAAACGCTCATAAATTACTCAACTTAATTGGTAATTAACCTAAGTCATCTGTTTAGTGTTTCTATTATTTACCATAGAAATTGGCAATGTACCTACAATTAAAAGAGAATAGTATAATAAGAAGTAGGTCTACGTAATTAAAAGTATCGTAACCTATACTTTCTTAGTTTAAATTTACTTTACCTAACATAAATGTATATAATCGGTACTTTTCTTGTAGATATCCCTCTAGGCACCTTTTTATGAAATGTTGTTTCCTTAACAATAACGTCCAATACAAATAGTACAAAGTACTATACAGTACTCATATACGTTTAATAAAGTGAACGCCGAGCTATAAAAATGGAAAGCGGATGTTTGCGACAGACGTAGGAATTCTAAGCAACAGTTTATTAAAGTTTCTCAGAATCAGGTGCTGGCTCGACGAGTTTTTCGTCACTGACCAACAGTTTAATGGACAACATTGGTAATTTAGTACCTACTCACACCCATTTTGCGTGAGCGAGCTAAAAAAAATGACAAAAAACACAAGAACAAGAATAACTTAATTGGCTGTGAAAAATCCTATGTATAAACTATCTACATTTATTATAGTTAATTATAGCACAATAACTGATTTGCTAGTAGTAAGGTAAAGAAAAATATCGAAGAATCATGTCAAATAGGCGATACGACTAGCACTTAGCTTATGTAAACCCGTCACTACATTGATTACTTTTACATCTAACTCACGTAGGTAGGTATACCATCTCGCTAATGCCTTTGTCTAAAATGCGGCCCTAAGAATAAAGACTATTACCTAACCATAAGACTATGTAGGTGTACGATTTACGAATAAAAAGCGTTCAATATCTATTCCTCATTATGTCAGTGTGGCTCTAGATGTTGCTTTATTGGCGACTCGATAAAGTTGGGTAAAATCGCCGAGAAAATATGAAAATAGCTTGCAAAGTTTTCAAGAAGTTGAAACAACGATATGTGAAGCACTTCCGAGATGTAAGACGATGGGGATTTATGAGAATTGCTATCAAGAGGGTACTTGTAGGTGTAGATAGAGAGATGCTTTATAAATATTCAAATTCGGAAACTCTCGAAAGATTCTGCTTGCAGTTTTCTATTTTGTTACATTTTATTTCAGAAGTGCTCTTTTTCGATTTTATTTTATTACTAGTGGTCATAATATTTATAATTTGCAGTTAACGGTTGAAGACCGACTAAAGTCTGATCGCGTGTGACAAGTAACAAGCGACAAGTGCACTTGTCATTGCCTGATCGATCATACGCTCACTTGTCACTTATTACTCGCACATGTCACTTTCCAATGTGTAAACCAGGCTTAACGGACTAAGCTCAAACAACACAGCTATTATTTTCCATGATGCTCTAGGAGAAAAGAAAAAAGTGAAAAAAGGAGCTGTTTCACTCCCACTCTTAAATCTTAAAATCCGGTTGGGGAATCGGCTACAATTTGAATCGTATCAATCAATAGGCAAATCCTTGGGGGAGGCCTATCTCCGGCAGTGGACTTCCTGTAGCTGATATGATGATGAATAGGCAATATGCTTTCAACAAATAAATCAATAGGCTAGCACATCACTATTATGACTGGTCAATCTTCACAGTTATCATAACTCTAAACATGACTTCTGGGTGGTCTTAGAGTTCAGGGCTCTGTCTATCCTGTTATGTATAAAGATGTGATAGTGTATCTTTATAGCAAATTTTCAGTAACCCAAAATAGATTTGAACCTTATATGATGTAGAGGTGTGGTTGACGATATAAAAGTAAAATGTAGTGATAAAAAATTGGTAGATATCTAGATATTGATTTACAATTTTACTTATTCCAGGGCGCAGCTCCTCTTCTCGTACCATACTTAGCTGAAATGGGCCACATCTGCCCCACCACCCACAATCCCGCAGACTTCACGCTAGAAACTCTTCACGGAGACCTGGAAATCCCAGCCCAGATGTCAGAGCTGTGCCAAAACGGGAAACTATGTCGGAAACTGGACAGAATTACTGCTAGAGGTGGACGGTGAGTTATCAACCTATGTGAAAGTTAGGCCATCCTTTCCGTTTTTTCGTCAGGTTTTGACTCTAGAAAAAAGCTTAAGGCCCGTGCGCCGGACTTTTTGCGCGTCGTGTGCGTTACTGCATATAATTGCAGGGGTTCTATTTTCACAGACTAAAAAGTGCGTCACTGATAGTCTGTTGACTGCGTTGGGCCTTATAAAAATATTTGTTTGCATCAAGTCCCTTCAATTAAAATAACAGAAAAGCAGTTGGGCCATCCCTTGGACAGCAAAACACCGACTTTTTTTCAACTAACAGACTATAACTTGGCTCTCTAATTGATAGATAACTTTACTCTTTAATTTATAGCAGCAAAACATTGTGTGAAAAGTGTTAAACCGTACGCAAAGAGGAAACAATGAAATACAGTGTTAAATCGAGCGCCTTTAAAAACGCTACAACTAAAATGAACACTAAAAGCATCCAGCTACTAAACATAATTTATAATTCGTTGTTTGAGCAAGAGTTTTAAACTTTCGACCAAGGATGTAGCCAAAACTATGTTAAAAGGGGCTAACGAGGGAAATAGACAGAAAAAATTTCTGTGAAATTTATTAGATGGATTTTAATCTCACAATAAGCGTGTGTTTCAATAAGCTAGGTAAAGGTTCCATAAAAAAATGATTTGAGCATGCCCTATTCCCGTATCCCAAAGTTTTTAAACAAAACAACCTATACATATAACTACTACACTTGCTTCAAAAAGCAGCCCTTTCCTTCTCTCCAGTGTTATGTCAGGAATTAAAAGCAATAGTTAAAAAAAATGGCCGAACGAATTATAATACCATATCCGCCATCAGTTTACTGGTTCACGTCAGGCTGATTAGTGTAAATAGATATTCTTAACTAGTTACTCTTCATATATATATGCGTATGAAAACCACTGTTTAGCAAATCTATCTCCTTCCCTTCCAAACCTCTAACCCCCCCATCCATGCTTGGCTACGTCCCCGCCTCGCCCACGAAGTTTATACCACAGTTTATACTTTAATTTTCATTTGTTGCAGGAAACCAGTACTGCACTCAGACGAGTCCATACAAAGGATATTCGTTGAGCACGTTGCTAAAGAGCAAATGCAGAAAATGGAATTCCCAACTACCTTCCTCACTCAATTTCTGATTCTATCCAAGCGAATGTTCATTCAGACTAAAAGGAATACGGTGAGTGGTTTAAAGAATATACATTCATCATTTGACTACAAATTCGATACATAAATAACATATTTATTTAGGTGAAACTATGTTCTGTAATTTTGACGACGAATTTTGACAGACAAACAGCATAAATTCTGCGACTCCTTTTCTATGATTCACAACTCAAAAAATCATGATTCTTTGGCTTGGCCCTTACTAAACGACATATCCATAACATAGACCTAGAAATTTTATGATCCATGGAAAAACATTCTTATTTCGAAATATGAATCAAATTCTAAAAACGCGAGAGATATGTTGTATCGAATCAAATGTTCGGAATCTAGTTGAAATGTAGGAGTTCGGAGTCGATTCGATATGCAGCTGGAACTCGAAAGAATTCCACATTGGATTTGCAATTCTTTGTTCGGCGCAAAAGCACTGCGAATTACTTTAAATAAAATATTTCGATATCTTGTTTTATAGCACCTCCGTGCACCTCTACTCGTAAGAAGTGCATTGGGCTATCACACTAATATTATTGGAAATCTTTGGGAGAGGGCCATATCCAGCAGTGGACATTATGCGGCTTCTTCTTCTTCTTCTTATCGTGTGTGTTAGTGACTAACACTAGTGTCAGAGTTTTTAAACCGCCTTAAAGGCCTCTGACATGGCTTTTAGGTAACGACCAATGTCAAAGACAGTGACCGGGACCGACGGCTTAACGTGCCCTCCGAAGCACGGATCATCTTACTTATCAGACAACTAGGTGATCAGCCTAGAATGTCCTAACCAAACTAGGACAACAACACAAAGTCGTTGCCCCCGCCGGGAATCGAACCCGCGACCTCCGGGTATGAGTCGAACGCTCTGACCACTACACCACGGAGGCAGTTATGCGGCTGAAATGATGATGATGATAATGATGACTAATATTATTATGGCGAAAATATATGAGTGTGTGTGCGTATGTTTATTGCTTTTGATAAAATTTGGTATGCAAGAAGCTGACATCTTGTAACGCATAGGCTACTTTACCCGCGGACCGGGGCGCAGCAAGTAAAATAAAAAAATCAGGATTCACCCACACTTTATACCTATTGAATGTCAGATTATTCAAGCTACCTTAACTTAACGCATCTGAAAAAGTTTGTCACACCGGTATAAATCTTATACCTTTAAACGAGCAATTCTTGTATATTTATTTATATATATATATTTATTAATTTCTGTGATCTCAAAAACGGCTCTAACGAATTCGCTCGCTTTGTATATGGGGGTTCTCGGGGGTAAACAATCGGTCTAGATTAGTTTTATGTTTGGGAAAACGCGAGTTTTTAAGTTTTCATGCGTTTTTCTTTCCACGCAGAATATGGTTGCTAATTTCATCGCGCCGACCGCCTTGTTTTTAGCTCAGTGGTTAAGGATACCGACCGCTAAAAAGAGTGTTACGGGTTCGAATCCCACTCGATGACTTACTTTTGTTTTTTTTATGTTTAAGTTTATATGTATATAATTTTTTATTTTGCATAGTGTTTAGACAAGTTTAAAAAATTTTTGTTAATGTTTGAGATGTAACCGAGCAAAGCTCGGTCGCCCAGGTACTAGTTATAATTAAAGTAAATACGTACGTGATTTGTTTTCGAGACGGACATTACAGCAAGGTTTTGAAACATTCCCGAAGAACAATATCGCGAAATCCATATAATTTGGACCTCTTTTACTAATAAATAAATAAATATATACAGACAAATCACACAGATTGAGCTAGCCTAGGACAAATACATATATATGTATATAAACAGCCAAGGTCAATCTGAAAAAGATCATTTTCCATCTTGACCTGAGCGAAGATCGAACCCGAGATCTCCGGTATGACAGCGTGCCATGATGAACAGGCCAAAGAGGCCGACATATATTGATAAGCCAATCGCAAGTATGTATGCCAGCACTTAATAGGGCATTTGTCTTTTTTCCAGTTAAGCCTCTGGATCCAACTGATTCACCACGTCGTGTCGGCGTTCTTCCTTGGCAGCATATTCTTCCTTGTGGGGAACGATGCCAACTATCCAATCACCAACTTCAAGTTCTGTTTAAGTTGTCTCGTCTTCTTCATGTATACTTACATCATGATACCTGTTTTGCTGTGTAAGTATTAGATTTGTTGTATTGATTAGACTATCATCATCAGGTCTTTTTAGTGTCCACTTCAGGAGCACTACTATCTCTGTACTACTAGAGTAAATTTGGTCAGAGCAGCCAGAGGATTTGGCCTACGCTCTCCACGCTGGCCAGACGGGTTGGAGAGTTCTCATGATGTTAATAGCTTTGTTTAGCTTGTATTTCAAGTCGCCTTCTACGTCATCCACGACAAGACTTGGAGTGGTCCTATTCTACTCTGCCGTAAACCCCACGGCATTAATTACTAGACTATACCTATATTGTTTTCATCATCATTGTTTTATATGTATCATAAATGGAAAAGTAAAATTACACTAACTGACCTTCCAGCTTTAGGTTCTGTCTATCACATAAGTATAATAGGAGTGTGACAGATTGTTAGCTTGCTAGTTGCTAGGCAATAAAATTATCTACATTTTACATACCTACCCCTTTCATTGAATACATACCTATCTTTGTGATTACAAGTGAATAGGGTATAACACCAATTAAAATGTGTCTATATTAGATTCTATGTTGCTAATAAACCTAAAGTGCCACGAACCGTGCCTTGAATTCATGACGTCAGATATGCGTGTACACAAATGCGTCAATGTAAGTAGGTATGCATTCTAAAACTAACATTTTCCCACTGTTTTTAGCCTAAGACTTAGGCCTAAAAATATATGCTTAGGACCTCTATGAATATATTTTTAGATTTTTCATGTTTAGATTAAAATACCGTATTAGGTATGGTATACAGGGTATACTTAAAGTGCCTAAGTGGTAAGACATAACATGTGTTCAAATGTTATATACTAAAATACAGAGCAACTGCAGTGTATTCATTCATAAATAAAAATGAGGTCGTAAATCAGCGCATACTTAAAATCATTAGCATTGTACTACTAACTAGGTACGTGATTACTGTTATTATACGTACGAGCAATTTTGTTTTATGAATATCATAAATAAGTACAACAATAAAAATACCGGGTGTCAATTTACCTCTAACATCAGTCCGTCATTATACCTAAACAACTTGTTTATAGGACCTTAGGATATAGTACGGGAAAGCTGTTTACATTAACATACTGAGTCAAGTAGATATAATGTGATCTCATTTTAGAACTTTATTTCCTTTTCCTCCTGCATGATCACCATCACGCTTAATGTGGAGTAAGCCTTTGGGTCTTACCTATAACCCAACAGTCTATTTTTTCCACAATAAAGGCGCAAATAGTATTATTTTAGAAATCGACACCTATGATGCTCTTAGATAGTGTTGTAGTGAGCTATTCTGAGGTTTTTTCCCTGGTCCTCTATTCTCAGGTCACTATAATATAGTTTTAATTTTTTTATGCTCCCATGCTGGTCTGGGAGAAATAAAAAAAAACTTAGAATGTACCAGCTGCTTCTCTTCCCACGCAGATCGTAAAAGCCGATCGAGGGAATGGGCAAAAATGCAAATCATGTTAACAGGCGATGCGGCTAGCAACCCACCACTGTTATGATTGCTTTTCCATCTGCTCGCCCACCATGACGCTAAAAGTGGCTTTTGGGTCTTGCGGCCCTGGGCTCTGCATAGAACCGCAAGACCAAAAATGCTCTGTCTGCCCCATTAGGGATAAAGACGTGATAGTATGTTATGTTATGTAATTTTATTATTTCCATTTGCAGTTCCAACCGAAGTTCGTCTCTTACGTCGAGAGTACTTCAACCGATGGTACAGCCTCAAGGCGTATTACGCGGCGCTCTCCTTCTCAACTATACCTGTTATGGTAAGGTCTACTAAATAGGTCTTGTCTATCTGTTTATTCCCTTTGAATAATTTGTAGGTATTTAATTTATACTTTTCTATATAGTCTCATATTCTGTTGCACCACCCAAATTATTTCTCTACTTGGTCCAATGGTTGACTGGCAGAGAACGCCACATGGCGTTAAGTCCGCCATTTGTACACTTTTTCTTGTGCAATAAAGTTTAAATAAATAAATAATTCAGATTCAACAGAATCACGCTAATATTATAAAGGCTTTAGTTTGCGAGTGTATGTGTGTATTTTTGTTAATTCTTCATGCGTAAATGGCTGGACCAATTTTGTCAAAATTTGGTATGCAGGAAGCTGACAACCTAGATTAACACATAGGCTACTTTAGGCGTGAATAACATCACGGGGTGCAGCTAGAAAAAGAAAAGATAGAAGTCAAATCCTGCAGGACAAAGGCAGAGCACGCTAGAGAAATAATAGGCTGGGCATTGCCTCCATGGGTAGTTTATAAGTATTAGTATATTGCACCATGGTCGAGTGAATCGTGACGAGTTGACATACCCACGAATTCATAAAAATTAAAAACTGTTTTCTACACCTATTTTAGTTCAAACATGTTTTGTCCCTTTTCCTCTTTTCAATATTTGTCATTGAAAGAACGATATATAAAACATATTTTCACTAAAACAAATTTTGAAAATGTTTGTTATTTTTTATCTAAGTATAGGATAGTCAATACTAAAGTACATCAAATCGCCGCGATATTCGATTGAGATATTGGAATATGATACTTGAAAAATCATGGCGCTACTTAACTTAGAAAATATATAAGTACCTATAATATTGTTATTTACCTGCGTTATATAATATTTATATTAATTTTGTGCCTATGTAGGTACTTATTTCTTGAAATAAGTATTTATATTTTCCCTTGTAAAACATTTTCTGTTAACTGTAAATTCATATTTGCTCTGGGGAGCATGCGGGCGTGATTTGGCGAAAAAATAAATGAAAAGCACTGAATTTTCACAGCATTCTGCAACTATTTCAGTCACGTCCATTTTGGGTTTCCAATAGAATAACTACAAAATCGTTTCTGTGCTAAATTTTTCGCTGGCTTTGTTCGTATTTTGTTTTAGTGTTTAAGTCTCTGGAAATATTTGGATTGAGCTTTGTTGGCGTATTGAGTATTTATCTTCTGTTAGGAAGGTTCAGTCATCTTTACGGCGAATGTTAGGAGCAGCGACCCGATGGCGCGGTCTTGATCAGTGGTGCCATTTTTCAAACGTGGAGTCACTAAACGAACGGTTTTTTATACGGAAAAATCATTCGTCTAGGTCACACCGTGTTTTAAATGCTGGGACTCTGCACTGCACTCTTCGGCCTTCCCGACGAATTTATACCTATGTTATTGTTCTCCTTTAAAAGGAGCTTATGTGTTTCGCAGATATGTAATTATGTATAGGTATTTGTATGTCCATCTGTTCCCAGTTTCCACCCTCGCTAGTATCGGTAGCTTTTCATTGAAAATAAATAAAATCTTAAACACTATCACGTAATGTAATATATACTTATTGACGAGTAAAAGCGCCTGTGTAAAAGGTCTACCTAATTACTGAATAAACATTTTGATTCAGTTTAGATTTTTTTAAATTTCTTTTATATGTAATGTCCATGGTACATTGACAAGTACCTACTTATTGTTCCAATCCAAGCGATATTTGCTGTCCGCCCTGTTTTGCTCGCAATAACTGAATAAATGTCACTTTTCAGTAAGAATTTTCCCACAGTCGATCATTATGGGGACAAATAGTGACGTAATGATCACCCCTTGATGTATTACTCAGTAAGATGCCTTTAACACCGTTGTCAACCTTGAATCTTTTCCTATGAATATTTCCTTTATTTTCAGGTGATCCTTGGCCTTATCTTCATGGCCATCTGCTATTTGATGTCAGGCCAGCTGCTAGAGTGGAACCGGTTCGTGCTTTTCTCCATCAGCGGTATCTTGACTGGGATGTGCTCGGAAGGGCTTGGACTTGCCGTGGGCTCTGCGTTTAGCGTTACGGTAAGGAGTTTTCATTACTTGCAAATAAATCTTCTCCTTCTTCTAGTGCCAGCTTTAACGAAGGTCGGTAATCATTGTTGCAATCTGTTCTTTGGCGGCTGCTCGGAATAGAGAGCGCGTACTTTTGTTGTACATACCATTGGCGTAGATTTTTCACCTATGATGTTCTCCTCCGTCCAGGCCTCCTTCTGCCTTGGATCTTGCCTTGTAAATAATAAAAAAATATATAGGGACAAATAACACTGATTGAGCTAGCCCCAAAGTAAGTTATTTATGTTATGGGATGCTAACTCAACAATATGTACTAGGTTTATTTTATAACTTTATAACAAATACATGTGTAGATAAACACCCAAGACCAAGGATAATTTGAAAAAGGCCATTTTCTAACTTGCCCTGACCGGGGATCGAACCCGGAACCTCTGGGTGGCGGACTATATAGCTTAGTGACCACTACGCCACGGAGGTCGTCGTCGTTAAAGGTCCTATAAATCCCTGATAGCCCAAGAATACCTACCGAATTAGAGGCGGGGCGAGATTAAAGTTTTATTGTATATGGACGTGTAGGTAGGTAAATTTTTCTAGGTCTTTTTGAAAAGATCGATATGAAAAATCGATAAGCTATTCAAACTGTCTTATCTGTTTATTAGCATTATCGTGACGAATCAAGTAAACATTTAGCACTAGGTCGCTTTAATAACATCAATTAGGCCCTAGTGACGTAGGCGACTTAGCCGTAGTCAGCAAGGCCAGATGCTATGAGACCAAGATAACCTAAACTTGAAGATAGAGAAGCGTGTCTAGATACCTAGAGAGACACAATTATATCCACTTACCTGAGTATTATACCTTGTTACCATGACATTTTTAACATAATTTGAACTGTTGATATGAAGGAGTCTGTGATCTAGCTATTGCTTAGGTACTGTGTCATTTTTAGAACATTATAATATGTCGATTTTTTAATTGCAAAATAATTTTAAGCCTCCCAATCTATCATACAAGTTTACCGATGAGCTGATCCGTAAGTTTCTAATGAGAACAATTTTTCTTCTTCAAATGATGAAAATTGATCATTATCACGGACTGAATCTAACCTAAAAATATAGTTTCGGTAATTTTGTTACACGATAAGGTCTAACAAAATATACTGAAACTATTTCAAGGGTGAATTCAGTTTATGATACTGAACAACTTTTCCCAAAAAACACGTAGTGAAATATGAAAAGTAAATTGTGGCCTCCCATACAAGTTGACCGATCAGCTGATCAGAGTTTGTATAAACGGGCAAAAAATATTTCCATATTTCGACATATGTTCCTTGGAGAAAGTTGTTCAGCATCACGGACTGAATCTAACCTTAAAATAGTTTCGGTAATTTTGTTAGACGTTATATACTTAAGTACTTCTAATTATACTTAAGTACCTACTTTAATTACACTTAATAATAATAATAATAAATAGCCTTTATTTCAGATTTTTTTTTTACAATTGTTTAGTTGCACAGGTTATACTAAATATTCACTGTATTGAATCTGTGTGCCCGATGTCAGCAAAGGCCTCTTCCAACAACTTCCATTCTTTTCTATCCTTGGCTTTTCTCGTCCAGGTTGAACCCGCTATCTCTTTTATTTCATCTTCCCACCTTGTAAACGGTCTGCCTCGTTTTTTGTGTCTGAGGTACCAGTGTATTATCGTCTTACTCCACTTTAATTACACTTAAGTACCTACTTATAATTATACTTAAGTACTTCTAATTATACTTAAGTACTTTTGATTATACTTATTTACTGCTTTTCTTTCCCAGAACGGCTCCATAATCGGCCCAGCGACAGCGGCACCATTGCTCTGCCTCTGCTGCTACGGCATGGGCTTCGGTCCCTACATCGAGAAAACCATGAAGGCTCTAATGGCCGCCTCCTACCTAAGATACGGCCTGTCTGGCTTTTCCCTAGCCCTGTACCAGCACAGAGGCCCTATGGAATGCCACGAAGACTTCTGCCTTTATAATGATCCTAAACTCATTCTTCGGGATGTAGGAATGGCGGATGACAGTTACGGGATGCAAATGGCGGGCTTAATAATTTTCACTTTGTTACATAGAATTTTAGCTTATTTAGCTCTGAGATATCGCCTCACAGCCGAATTTTCGAATAAGTTTATAGCCTACATTAGCAAGTTCTTGAAGCATAGATAGTGGTTTATACAGCTGTTAGTTTGATTCGAAGTATTATACATATTTATGAGAAAATGGTGTATGAATCTCGGTTGTAGAAAACACTAAAAACAAAAAGTTTGAGTAGGTAAGTACCTACCTAAATGCTTAATTAGTTCCAAGTAACTATTTGGCTAAGAACCATTATACTTAGAATTGTTTAAATACCTACGTAGGCAGTACCGACATTGCTTTATGGTAGGTAACTAAAAATAAGGTTACTACTAAGGTAACTAAAAATAAAAATTTAGTTGTAAGAATAAAATATTTTTAAAACGGGTGATACGTGTAGTTACGTTGTTTTAAGTAGGTAGTTAATAATTTCTGTACCCAATCCAAAGTTCGTATATAAGTATATTCACATGTATTTTCAAATGATAAAATGTTAACACAAAATTAAAACAGACATTTAACAATAAGGTTGTACATAGTTGGGTAATAACTATGTTAACATTAATACACGTGTATTTAAATTACTTTTTGAAGTTTATAATTGATTGATTTACAACGATAGGTTTACAACGTGGAAGGGACATACCCGTTATAAATCAAACCACAGGCTATTACTAGATCACTATTATAGGACAATAAAGAAGTTTCCAACAAATCAAATCAGACACTTTTTTCTAAACGTCAAAACAAACATTTTCTATGGAATTTGTATGAAATAAAAACGAATGACGTCATAGTTTCTTAGAGTCAAATAGCGCTTAATATCAGTTTTTCCGCATTATTAAATCTTATATCACATTGATAATGGATATGATTAATGACAAGTGACATTATTTTGTGACATTTTATTCTTTTAACAGTGCCAAATAATTTATTTTTGACCCAGGAAACTTGCTTATTATAATAAAAAAGGTAACAGTCAAAAAACAATTCGACATCCCCATACAAATTGCCCAGGCGGCTGCACACTTTCGTATGGAAAGGCCAATTTTTTTTAAGTTTATGACTGTTATTTTAATTTTTTAATTCTATAGTTTTCGATTTATTACGGGTATGATCTTTTCTCGTTGTATAGTGTACATAATTACTTACGTGTGGTACGGTTGGTACCTACCTACCTACTCTTATTGACTAAGTGTATGTAAGTATGTTAGGTAGATAGTCTGGCTATGTGGTAGGTATAAAATCTAAGTACCAAGGTACTGAATCTAATTATAATTTTAATAATAATACGCAGTTACCACTTTATCTGTGATAATTAGCTGGTTTAAAATGTGTAATATGTAATTTCTTTTAAACTATACAAGTAAAATGTACTTAATGCCTAATGTTATATGAGGAATTTTGTAGTTCCTTAACATATTACATATAAGTATTTAAAACGCCTACAATTGGTAGATTAATTGTCTATGTAATGTAGATAAGGTATACAACGTCAGTCTGAAAATAAAATACTTAAGCGAGGAAATATTTGAACCCGCGTTTATATACTACAACTACTATAATATACAACACTTTAGTGACGTAGATATATAGTACCTACGTCAGTTCTGTCTGACGCACACAACGTGGCAAATCACACACACTGTGATTTCTTACGGGTCTCAAGTCAAGAACAGTAAAGAAACCAAAAAAATCGACATTCTCATACAGATTGTCCGGGGGCTGCACACTAGTAGTTAGTATAAAAAAAAATACTTCCAATATAAATACGATAGTGATCTGGTAAAACCCGTGGTTCGATTTATTGCGTGTACCCTTCCACGTTGTATAAATAAGTCAGTATTAGACTACTCTTGACTTTAATCTGCAAAATACTTGAATGCTTGAAAAGGCTTGACGTAAGTTCTTAGATTAGTGCTTATCTTAATACCTTTTCAACTAACGTTGTATAAATTAGGCTACACCTACAGTGACAGTTAGCATAAGGTATTTTAATTTTTAAGATTCACAGCTCTCAAGAAGAAAGACGAGTTTTATATAGAGAGGTATACCTATGTATGGGTACCTATAACATATTATTAATTCTAAGCAAATACAGGTGCCTGACTTCCCTTGCCTATACTTAAATAAAGTCTGTACATATTACATAGGTTTTGGGTACTATTAAAAATACTTTACTTCTGAATCTGTGTTTAATTAACTGCTTAAGTGTTTTACATACAAACTACAGCTATGACTCACACACATACATTACATACTACGTAAAAATACGAGTGTTTCGGTAAGTAGGTACCTACTTAAGATTACTCAGATTATAACGATAAAACAATATAACTTTACCTACTTTGCAGTAGATAGGTATAGGCATACCAGTGACGTACGGGTTATACAATATTATATGTCTCCCATGCTGGTCTGGGAGAAATAAAAAAAACTTAGAATGCACCAGCTGCTTCTCTTCCCACGCAGATCGTAAAAGCCGATCGAGGGAATGGGCAAAAATGCAAATCATGTTAACAGGCGATGCGGCTAGCAACCCATCACTGTATTGATTGCTTTTCCATCTTCTCGCCCACCATGACGCTAAAAGTGGCTTTTGGGTCTTGCGGCCCTGGGCTCTGCATAGAACCGCAAGACCCAAAATGCTCTGTCTGCCCCATTAGGGATAAAGACGTGATAGTATGTATGTATGTATGTATATGGATTCCCTGTGGTATCACCACTAATAAGTATATAATACCTTCTTTTTTCGTGAATAGGTAGTGTGAAGTCGTCCACATACATCAACAGGATAATAGGCTTTTTAGCCATCGTATGTCATGTCATTGTCACGCGACACCACTAGTCAGATACCTTGCTTTGTTTCGTACCTAGACATCTCACCTAGACCTAAAGAATTGAAAAAACACCCTGTAAAGTCTGTTACGATATTTATGTCATACTTAAGGCCTAAGCAATACAATTGGCGCCCAATTATGAAACGTTTTTTACAACCTTAAGCCAAAATTAAACTTTTTCCCGCCATAAAATCTTTGATGATGCTACTTGTTTATTTATAAATCTGTACACTATAGTGAGTACAAAAACTTAATATAACCGGCATTGATTCCATCTCGAAAATATACATTCAATAAAAGCAAACTTTGTTTCATAAAAACAATGAAATACGATATCAAATTATATCTAAATTGGATTTTAAACTATATCACTGTTACTATCGACATTTCGTAGATAAGAAAGATCAAATCACTAGCGCAGTGGGTGACTGAGAATGATAAGTAAGCCTTTGTGATATCAAAACAATCTTATTTAGGCTTAACTTGTTTCACGCACGAGACAGTGGCGAGACGAATCGGCCGTAGGACAAATATTTTACATATCTTTATATGCGTGCTATGAGGACTTTAATCTAGGGAGATCGGTAAGCCTAAAATATATATACTATATACCATCGCAATCTCCTACTTCAGACGCATGGTAATTATCTATGCGTTTGCGATAGGTACGCTAAAGTCGATTGCTGCATGACGTAGCAGCGCTGTATATCTATACACACCCTAATGGAATCAACCATTCTAAAATAAAACTATGTCTACAATTAACTGCGCTATAATTAACTGACTACACTTATAGTTTGTAGGTGTGGCAGTAAACAAATTTCTTGGCTCAATGCACGCATCGCATCATGTCACTATGTCAACACATTGCATACGTAAAATGAAACATGAGAACGGAAGAAAAACAACTGAGTAAACAATTAAAATATGTAATAAAAAAAACTATCATGTAACACATAATAGATGAATATTAAACAAAGCTGTGATAACCATGACTTGACTTTGCTGATGTTTTATTACTCTTACATAAGTATGGTACTACATCATAACTTTTTACATAAAGTGATTATTGTCAACTAAAAATGCTCTGTAGGCTATGTACGTGTAACAGATATTAAAAAAGTGATCTTATAAATTACTCAGTCAATCTTTGCAGACGTCCAAGGCGTCCTGCTTTTCCTCAGCAAGCTCCTTGCCCGTAGCATCCAACATTTTGCGGGCAAAGTCACTGATAGTAAGACCCTCAACGATCTTCCACTTGCCATTGCTTACAGTTACAGGGAATGAGAAGACAATATCACGAGGTGTGCCATATGAGCCGTCGGAGACGACGCCCATGCTCACCCAACGGTCGCCAGTGCCCAAGAACCAGTCCCTCATGTGATCTGAAGCCGCCTTAGCTGCAGATAAGGCCGAGGACATTTTCCTGGCAGCGATGACGGCGGCGCCACGCTTCTGTACAGTGCTTACAAATGCGTTTTTCAGGTAGTCATCATCATTGATAACTGCTGGCACTGGTTTCTGAACACCACCTACATTTACTTGGGCATTGGATGCATCTGGGAACTGTGTGGATGAGTGGTTACCCCAAATGATGACATTCTTGACATCTTTGACTGGCACTCCCATTTTGGCTGCCAACTGAGACTGGGCACGGTTCTGGTCAAGGCGGGTCATAGCTGTGAAGTTCTCTTTGGGGATAGATGGCGCGTATTTTGAGCAAATCAACGCGTTCGTGTTAGCAGGGTTGCCAACGACGAGAACTTTGACATCTTTGCGGGCAACTTTGTCCATAGCCTGTCCCTGTTCTTTGAAAATTCTTACATTAGCGGATAGGAGATCTTTCCTCTCCATGCCTTCTTTCCTGGGCATAGCACCGACGAGGAAAGCGGCGGCGACGTCTTTGAAAGCCTCCTCTGGGTTGGCAGTGGGGAGAACTCCCACCAACAAGGGCAGTGCACAGTCAGCTAATTCCATAACCACACCTTCTAGAACGCCCATCATGGGTGCGATATCAAGAAGATGCAGGTACACGGGCTGTTCAGGGCCAAATACGGCGCCAGAAGCTATTTGGTACAGAAGGGAGTAGGCGATTTGACCCGCCGCTCCTGTCACCACCACTTTGATTGGGGCAGCCTGAAATATGATAAAAGTATACACCATTAATATACAGTTTAGCACATACTTTTATAAATGATTGTAAAAAAGAACATGGTAAATACCATCAAAAAGTGATGTAATAAGAAAATAGGTCTAGTAGATAATGTGTTCTTAATCTAATTGGAATTTACTAGGTAAACATTAATTAAATACATATTCAATTACATCTAAATTATGTAAGTAGGTTCTAATAGTATATAAATAAAATTCACCATGGCAGGAGGGTTGTTAACAGTAATCGGAACAAGATCTGCGGTGTTTGTTGAACTTGGAGAGCAGCAAAAACATGACATTTTGTAAAAGCAAAAATTATATATGGTCTGGTCACATTGTTGTCTATCTACATTTATAATAGAATATTAAAATGATAATTTTTATCTTGCCAGCTAACAGATAAAGCAACGCAATTACTATCAAAAGCGGAAGGTACCAAATAAGTATGACGAGTTTTAATTAGCGCTAACGTAAAAGAGATTCATATGAGATAGATTATAATAACATTATTCATGAGTTACTTATCAAAGGTCAGCTGAATGTCACTGGAGACTATGAATAGCAGATCAAAATATATAAAGTAATAAAAGGGTACATACCATTATCTGGGATAATAATAGTACGAAAAATTTGAGAACGCCGAATTACGACTATATTCAATTAGATGTAACCTTGCACTTGGCCCAAGCCGATCAACTTGTTTTCACAAACGATTGCCCAGTGAACTTGTATAGGTTATGTAATCACCGCCCCCGTCGTCGTGGTACAACAAAAATAATGTATAACTATGTACTGTAGTCTGCGACTGTAGAGTAGATACAGTAGCAGTAGGTAGTCACCAGCGAAGTATTTCTTCCGGCATGCAGACAAGACGTTCATTTGACGTTGACTTTTGTTTTGCGACGTGACATGCATAGACTTTTGTGACATTGACATAAATAAAAGGAAAAGGATATAGGTAGGTAGTAATAGACTATAAAACCGGAAATTGGTGGGCGCGAACATAAAGCTGTCTACTCATGGAGCGCTTTTCATTCCATTACTTACTGCGATTTTTCAAACGCGGAGTCACTAAACGAACGGTTTATTGTGTATGAAAAATACCACTCGTTTAGGTGACTACGCGCTTCGAAAATGAAACTTCCTACTATAAAAACCGCAGCCGCAGCGCCTGCAGCTCGTGGCTATGCTAGTGTGTAGCCTCTTCCTTTAATCTGACCATAAACTTTCCAGTTCTATATAGGGATGTCGAAAGTGAAAAAAAATATCGATATATCGATACATCGATATTTAAAAAAAAATCAATATTGGCATTGATATATCGCGGAATAATTATCGATATATCGATATATCGGCAAAATTTTAAAAAAATATTGTTGTTTTAAAATAACAGTGTATTTAGCTTAGCCTAGCGCAATAATATCAATAGTAATTTTTATGCAAAATGTAAATTATTTTAATGTACAAATATCTCAATAGAAACGAAGGTATTTTTATAGTTATTCTTTTTTATTAGACAAAATAACATACATATCAGACACAAAAAAGCGATCTTCTAACTTTTAATAAATCAGGCAAACCAGTATTTGTCCGATAGTGAAAGTAGAAAAACTCTGCTCTTTACATGTTCCGCTGTCTGCCGGCTTCTATTGTTAGGAACCGCAAGATTTACGGCAGACGCCACTCTCTCTGAAGGTACAGAGGAAGCCGTAGGTGTCAAGTATTTAAGGGCCAGATTCGAAAGAACTGGGGTATAATGTCTCGTGTCTATCCAAAACTTTATCGGGTTTTCCTTACGGCATAGATTTGGAGCATCTAGGAATTGCTTCAACTCGTCCGGCATTCTGTTACTTCGAGAGACTAGATTAGCTGCATTGTTGCTGGCTGCAGCAGCTAGGAGCTTTTCGTGGCGAGACCATAATGATTCTGACGTTGAAGAATTTTGTGTTTCAGGCATTGTGTCAGTATTAAGATTAGGCGAAAGCTGTCCTCGCCGCCTGTGTTCTGCGCGTATTTCATCTGAAAGCTCAGTTATTGCTTTTGAAACGGCCAGTGCGGAACTGAAGTGAATCTTCTTGAAACGCGGATCTAAAATTGTAGCTTTTGCCAAGTATACATTTTCCTCCAGGGGCCTTAGTCGTGTAGTAACCCCTTCAAACAAACTGGTTTTTACGGCAATACCTAATATTGTTGAGGGTTTTTCGTGTTCCAGTCCTTGCGCCAGCAAATTAGTAATTGGTATTGCTAGACTAGCACTCACATAATGATCACCGCTGATGTCTTCAGTAGCCTGCTTAAATGGTTTAAGCAGTGTTATTAGCTCTCGGATGACATTCAGCTGCGATGATGTTAGCATATCCGGCGCATTTCTCCTGCCAGATAAAATTTTAGCCACTATAGCTGACAACTTATTAAATCTTTCTAACATATCTAGGCACGAATTCCATCGAGTGCTGACCGACTGAATGAGTGTTAGCACTTCCCCTTCTTTTTTTTGACTTTGTTGCTCTGCTCTTAATTCGTCCATGGCGTTGACAGATTGCTTAAAATATGTCACAATAGATTTTACTTGACTAGCAATTTCCAGAACGGGTGCATCTTTAGTCAATGCGGCATCTACTATTAAATTGATTAGATGTGCCATACAAGGGATTCTCTTGTTGTCTCCCAAGAATTTCTTCACTGCAGATACGATATTACTGCCACCATCAGTGGTCATCGAATGGATACTTGTCTTTTCTATTGAAAACTCTTTGATAATGTCTTCAAAACATTCCCGTATGTAATCAGCTGTGTGCGCCTAGAAAAAAAAAGAAATTATACACCACAAAAATGAAACACGCGCTAAGCACACGATATTTTTGTGGATACGGTGTTAATGTTTATTTTTTTTATTATGGTTTACTTACTTGATACATTCTTTGAGCTGTTAGCGTCACCGACTCTAGCTCTGGAACAGAGTCTTCCGTGGCGTTCAAAAAATGCGCTGTCATAACTATGAAACTCCTTGTCGAGTTGGTGAGTGTTAATATATCGCTTGTCAATGCTATATTTTCAGTCTCACTGAGTTTATTTTTTAAGATTGCTTTAGTAGTAGTATATCGCTGATCTGCTAAGCTAGTTACCTACAATGAATAATTAACAAATATGATAATGTTAATATAGACAATATAAAACATAAATAAAATATTTTTGTTTAATTACCTTAGCCCGCGAGGGAAGCTTGTAGCGTGGACATAAAACGCGCACGAATTTTCGCAATCCAGATTTTTCTACGCAGGAAAAAGGCATGTTGTCTTTACAGATCATGTAAATCAAAACTTGATTTATTTCATTCGTTTTTTGACCCCCTTCTGTGATAACAGATAAGAACAAATTTAAAATAGATTTAGAGAATAAAGAGCCATAAAAAATATTAGAATAAGGCGACATAAATTAAAAACATACCTTCGTAGTTTGAACTTCTTTCCAATATGTCCATGAGTGTAGGTTGTTTTTTTATTTGTTTATGCTGATTTTGAACGGAAGTATTTAATTCAGACTGAAAAAAATATACACGATATTTTGAATTTATCGATATTGATACTTTTTGGCAACTTCACATCACTACTGATATTTAATATTTATTTTAGTCTAGTTAAACTTACATCATAATTTTTGGGATTGGTTTCGGACAAATCCGAATCTGCTATATTTTCAGCTTCGACTTCATGTTGAGATAAACCAGGTGAAGAAGTTGACGGCATAGGAGAACTAGTTGTAAATGGCAGCCTTCGTTGTCGATCCGATGCGGATTTTTTAGTTTTAGGTTCTGAGTCAGGTTCCGAGTCCAAGAACGACTTGCCACCAGCAGCATTTTTAAACTCTGAGAATGCATGGTAATGCTTGTTTCGTAAATGTGCCGCTAAATTTGATGTGTTTCCACTCGTTTTATAGTTTTTATCACACAGATTGCAGGTAACGTTACCTTTAGTGGTCTTTTTAAAAAAGTTCCACACAGCACTGCTGCTGGAAGATGACATGATTTACGTCGTGAAACATAAATTCTGATTTGGAAAACAGTAAACAATTCACGAGATAAGAGATTTAGGTTATTTTGATCACTCGCGACGCGAACCTTCAAACAAAAGAACAACTAAAGTGAAGTGTGGTGTGAAGCAACCTAGAAGTCATAGACTATACAGTTATTTTTTCATTTGTTTTACGGCTTTGGATTCTAGCGACTTTAGAATTGGATTGGTAGCCGGCGTCGGCTGTGGAGGCACTTCCAAGCCAAGATCCATAAATAAAATAAAAATATCGTTTTTGATACAATTTTCGATATTGGATATTTTATATCGATATATCGATTTATCGGTTAACAATATATCGGCAAAAAATATCGATTTATCGAATTAAAAATATCGAATATATCGATGTATCGATATTTTTTCAACAAGCCTAGTTCTATAAAAATGTGACATAACAATAACCTAAAACTCTGATCCTTCTTTTCGGTGTAGCTTCCATGAACAGTGATCTTTTATTGTGATATAATTAAATGCATTGATTAAGACTGTTTTTACAATGTCGCTGCTCCGATCCACAAAGTTTGTGCGATACTTTACTGGTGCGGCAAGAACGCTTATACTGAACAGCGCTAAAGCCGCTGAAACAAATTCACTTATAAACTCTAAAACATTATGTGGAATCAATAAGTAAGTAAATCCTTAATAAGTACCTATACATCTTGTTTATTAACTTTACATTATCGTTTCTTTATTGCTTTAGTTCACATTTATATGATATTAGAGAATGTGCAAGAGTTTTATTTTCCATTTTGTCACCACTGCTTCTTCCTCCCTAAAAGTAAATATTCAAATTAAAATGATTGATGTGATAAAGAATTTTATTTCTTCTTATTGAGCCAACATTCACAAAAAAAATATTAAACTGAAATTTTTGTAATATTAATAAGTACAAAAAAATACTCTTTTTTTTTAGTAATAAATTCCTTTAATTTTCAGCGTTCTTGTTAGAGACTATGCAACATCAAAAAAGACAGAAAGCCTTGAGCCACTCTTACAGAAATTGGATTCTGAAGTGCGACGAGTTGGAAGGATCTCTAAGAAAGACATTGATGAAGTGTTTGATGAAATCAGAGGGAAAAACAATATCACCAGCTCACAGTCACTACTTGTTATAAGATGTTGTGGTAAGACATATCTTTGTTCTTCATTTAATGAATCAAAATAAATTTGGTATCAAAATATGTGTAAGGGTGGACTGCAGAAGTTGTAATACTTTTTGTGTTTAATTTAATGCAAATCAAAACTCTTACACCCAAGGGCGTCGCCAAGGGGGGGCAGGGAGGGGCAGCTGCTGGATGGGGGCTCGCATGTCAGGCACGCCCAGGTCGTAACGTGTTTGCCAGAAGCTCGCAGATTTTTTGTTATGACTTCAGCAGATTTTGTTGGATTTTCGGAATATTGAAAAAATGGCTCATTGGGGCGAAGAAAAAACTTAATATACTTGTTAATTGTTTCTTGTTGCTGTAATGAATTCATTATTTATTAAGTGGGCTCGTCACTGGCACGAAGAAGATTCTAGAAACTGGTATTTCACTCACAGGCATGTGTGCCGCTGCTTCATGGAGCGCCAGTAACCAACATGCTGGTTTACCAGCACATCTCATGCCATTTACAGATATGTTTATTACGAGCTGTAAAAATACTGTAAATATGCAAAAAAATATTTGTTGTTTTTAGGAGAGCTAGTGCCAGAAGAATTACCAGAACAAAGAACACTACTTGTACAGAAGATATGGAATGTCTTAACAGAAAGAGGCATTCCTATGGACATTTCACACTACAATGCTCTGCTCAGGGTGTACATCGAAAATGAACACCCATTCTCACCAGCCAAGTTCCTAGAAGAACTGGAGACTAAAGGATTGCAACCTAACAGGTTGGTTTGCTTGTATCTACTTTTAACTTTGGCTTTTTCATGGTGGATATTTAAATTTTCCTAGATGTCTCATAAAAATTTAAAAACGCATATGAACCTTTAAATTTGTTTTAGGGTAACATACCAAAGACTTATGTGGAGATACTGCCAAGAAGGCGACGTAGAGGGCGCTACGAAAGTCCTAGAAAAGATGAGAGAGCTAAACTTCCCTGTGTCAGAGCCCGTATTGAACGCTCTAGTGATGGGCCACGCATTCCACGGTGATACTGACGGTGCCAAAGCCGTGTTGCAGACAATGGCTGGAGCTGGACTCGAACCTACCAACAGGACATATGCTTTATTGGCATGCGGTTATGCCAAGAAGGGTGACTTGTCTGGTGTAGAGGATGTGATCCAAACTGCTACTAAAAAAGATGCTTATATGACTGATAAGGTAAGATAAATTCGAAGTTTGGCCCCAAATTCTTGTATTTTAGAGTTTGTATGGAACTAACGAACTCTATTCATTTACATCAGTGGTTCCCAAACTTATTTTGTCTACTGCCCACTTTGAGAATAAATATTTTTTTAGCGCCCCCATTTTTTCACCTATTTAAAAACCACTATAACTTCAAATTAAATTAATTGATTATTGTGACCTATATATGTATATTAACGGAGAATTCTAAACGAAACTTTGACTATAACCCGCAACTTGAAACCTGAGCGCAGTAGGTAACATACAACGGCGCTTAGGTCTCAAGTTAACTCTTACGGGCTCCACCTGCCAATAAGAATGATTATTGAAACGCAACTTTATAGTATTAAAACAGAGTATCTTTTATTAAAAATATATCAATCCTTATATAAAAACTAATGTGAAGGATGAATCTGATGCTGTTTAATAAGTTTGTTGATATCAGGTTCCAATTTACTCAAGAACAGTCGCAAGTCGCCACGTTCGGTAACAAGCAAACGATTTCTCTTTTTAGTAAGCAGTGTTGTCACAGCACTAAATCCACGTTCACACAAATATGACGATGGGAATGCTATCAAGAATCGTTGAACGATTGACCACAATCCAGGGTACAATTGCGGGATCGGTTTTTGTAGCCAAAATTCTTGGTAAAATTCTTGGAAGCAAAAAAAAAAACATTTTCTTTCTGGGTCTCTTACCCTTCTACCCTTCTACCCTT